>JAAGVU020000040.1:6497627-6530552 GCA_011763525.2 Mormyrus iriodes | reverse complement strand
TGTTCTTATGTTCCTCTAGAGCTGCCCCGTAACGCCTCTTTACCAGAACAGACATCTGTGTGCCCATGAATTAGCATGACCCAACAAAATGGCGAACAGTTTTTATTTTGGGTGGTGGGGGGGAGTTCACATCTTTCAGGGCCTAAGTCACATTTCCAGCTAAAAGTTTAGGGCCACCTTTGCAAAGGGCTCCCGAATCAAAGGACATGCTGACAACTGGGCACATTAGGCAGAGGCTTAATGGCGAGATGAGAATCACACCGAGAACGTTTGGTGTAGCATCGCACTATGAATGTGATTACAGTGCTGAGCTCAATGGCTTTTTCATTTAGATAATTATTTAGTTTTATAACGATTAACATCCTCATCATTATTAGCATTCTCATAATGATAAGCACCTTCATCTTCATGCAGGGCTGGTTGCAGATTGGGTAACACTAACACCTTACTCTTCAGGGCTGGGGGTTGGAGTCTTTCTGTCCATGTGGTGAATCAGTGTTTTTCTCGCTGTGTCACCCCTGCTTCCCACTCCAGGCGTTTCTCTTGACAGGTTGTATGTTCGCCATGGCCCTGTACTGGATGGTTGGATCTTTGAGCTGATTGGACAGCTGGATATTTCATAGAATATGAACCTCAGTCGAGGTCAGCCCCTCCCGGGGATCGAACCTGTGTTTACATTTGTAAAAGTCCTTGGTTGTTCTGGGGCATAGAAATGTTGTGGGTGCTAAAGCTGTGAAACAAGCATTCTACATACTTACTTGTCATTTTGAAGTACATGACAGTCCCTGCAGGGGGCGACCTGTTTGGAGCTGTGGAAGGAAAGAGCTGCGAGTAGAGTTGAAAAGGGAGAGGTCCATTTTTGAGGCTGCAGACCTCCACCCTTCACCAGTACCATCGCCCTCTTCAGCCTCTCCGAAAGTCCTCCATCAAGCCACGTTGACATCAACGAGTTCCCTCCTTTGCTCTCTGTTTGCGTATGTGCAGCAGGGAAAGCGGTGGTCCCATGATCCTGGGATTCTGGCCAGTGTCTCCCCCAGGGAGCCAGCGACTGTATTTGCGCTCAGCTCTGACCCCCCCCCAAAAATAAACAGAGTTTGAAGGCTCATCGGATGACACCATGTGTTGGGGTGACATAGCTAATGGGTTGCAAAACAAATGGGTGCGGCGTGCCTGGTAATGGAAATGACTGTAGCAGGCATGAATGGTAATGAAGCTAATTATGTTTATGCTAATGCATGGTTTGGCTAATAAAGCTGTAACCGTTGCTTCAGCGGATTGGCTGAGAAAGGGGTAATAATGCTGCCGATTGGTGAAGCTGAGCTGGGAAATGTGGCTGATTGGTGGAATGTTAATAGGGTGTGGTCCCACATTGCCCAGAGGAAAAGCATCTATTGCTTTAGAAAGCCTGTATTGAGGTGATGCAGTAAATCTGTAGGAGATAGGTGGCGCTGTTCTGAGACATAAGACAGTTACTCTGGACTGTGTCTCGCTAAGTGGGAACCATGAAAGTTCTCTACAAAAGGGATGGTGGCTATGTTCATCTTAGGAGCTGCGCATGCCGTCCTCAAGAACTTCAGCAGCGGCGCCCCCAGCTGGCCAAGCTTTACTACGGTCTCGTAGGACGGGCTGCTGTTTTGCTTTTGCTCGTTACTAGGAAAGGTGTACAGGCTCCCTAGATGGCTTTCAGGAACGTCATGCATATTCAACAAGTCATCAGCGCAGAAGAAAGGATTTGGAGAGCCTACTTTCAATTTAAATCAGCAGTCTGACAAGTGTCAAGCTGGCGTTTGTACTAGTAGCCCCTCCCCTTCCACAGAGATTGTGATTGGATGATTGCCACTCCGTTTCCCGTGTCCGTCTAAGCTGTACTATCTCAGTCAGATCATCATTGGCTCCTTGTTTCTCTGCTTCGCTCTATTGCCTAGTGGCACAGACAGTCGATGTAGTTCCTTCTAGTACTCTGCTCCTTCTGTGCAGATAGGGAACAAAACTGAAGCATTGCCCCACCTCCCTCTTCCAGCTGAACATGCAGGCAAAATAGATCCCTTCAGACCAAGCAGAATTATACTTCAGAAAGGTGCTTTCATACAGTAAGTGTCTCTTTGTGTGCCCTTTTGGTGCCCTGCTCAAGCTTGCCACTACATTTTATTTTAGCACTTTCACCACTCTGTATATTTTATTTTGTAGCACGACAGACAAAACTCTGCTTGCCTGCTAAGCAAGTTATTAATGATAATAGTATAAAAATGGATTGTAATCACTGGAGCCTCCATGCCACCATTTGCAATGATAAGAGGTCTATTCTTGGAGCCCGCCTCAAACAGCTGCTTCAGGATCCTCCAATATGCACGCGGACACAAGCTGGGCACATCATCACACCCCTCAGCTGATTCACCAAGCGGCTCCATATGCACGGCGGAGAGTGCATGACCATATATGGCTTTTCTTCTCCTCTGTGGCCCCTCAAGCCTATAGGGTTGTCTGATAGTCTTTTCTGCCGCCTGATTGGCAGAGACCATGTGGCTAGCTGGCTTGTGGCTCCTTTCCATGCTAAGGGGTGCTCCGTTCCGGATTTAATGGTCTATCGCAGTGCTTTATTAAGGCAAACTTAGTTATCTGGCACCATCCGGCTATTGGAGAAGAGGGCTGTTGAAATCTTGTTGTCGTTGAGAGAAGCGGAACAGATTTGAACAGTTAACCTGCTCAGGGATTTCAAAACTGCAGTTCAGGGTCACAGTCTGTTGTGAGATATCGGGTAAACATTCCTATGAGCGCATCATAACAAACAGTTTTTATCCATTTGTTAATTCATCCTTCAAAAAGATAATTGGGTCTCAGATGCGCCTATTCTCTTCGGCAAGGGAGCAACAGGATTGATCCAAGCAAATATCATGAATCACATTGTTCCGGTGGGTTCCCTCACATCTGTGGCAAGCCCGTGGGTCTTTGAATGAGTGTGGAGCCACTGCCAGCCAGTGATGAGTCCCGCCTTGCCACTAGAGAGGGAGACGATGGTGTGAAGCAAGGGAGGGATATTCAGGGTCAGCTACCACTGACCTCGCTGGGCACGCAGCCAGGCAGCGGTGGCCACCAGGGTCCCACCGTGTCTGTTCCATTTGCATGTTTAGCATGTCATACCGTGGGAAATTCAACGCGATCGATGCCGATAAATCTGAGCAGGTCAGCCGGGGCCCCGGTTTGATCTGGCGGGGTTATGGATTACTGCACGGCGGATTGATCTGAGGCCTGTCGGGGTCTTGCTTGTTTCTTTTTCACGGATGTTTCTTTCAGCAAGGTATATATATGCCCCCCCGGGCTGCTCGTTGGTCAGCGTCGGACCAATTACAGAGGTCACCACAGAGACCCACCATGTAATACGGTGAAATGCATTAGGGCAACCTTTGTCATTTGAGTGGCTTGCGATGAATTGATATGTATCGCTTGTGAGTGCAGCATGGTGGGAGATATGGGTTATTTAGGAACCCTGACATCATCTGGGCTGCAGAGAGCTGGGGTAGAGGGCCGGATGAGGAGGTGGGCGGTCCCTCTCCTGGCATGGTCTTTTACGACCCCATTCGTGAAATGCACACTCAGCACTATCAGCTAATTGCGAATCAAGGTTCCAGGAGGAGTAAAACCAGGCAAGGGAGACACCCAGCCTTATAAAGTGAGAGCTTTTGGGTTTTGGGTAAGACTGTGGCCAATAACGAGGCAGACATGACGAGTGGAAGCCAGAATCTCCCAGTGGGTGTCACCAGAGGTCGTTTGAAATCACATGGATCAATAAAGCAGGCCAGTGAAAACTGTAATTATGCTGTACGTGTGATAGGTGCTGAAAAACAGCCTTCCTCTTAACATACCATTATAACTTTTTATTTTTTGTCGCCACTGCTTGCAAAGTCTTTTCTGAGCGTCTTGAAATATCTGAAAAGCGCTTGATCCAACTTTAGAATTACTGTGATGCCCTGAATTGCAGGTTCTTCTGTGATTGTCACACGCTTTTATTTATTTTTTAACGGGCTGAGTATTGATTTGGAACTTTTGTTATGGTTTAATTTAAAAATCAAACGAAGCAGAGGAGTGGCAGAGTGCCGCATCAGTGGCATCCTTGGTTTTTTGAGTAGTGCATGTGCCTCATGCATGTTTGTGTGTCTGTACCAGGGCTTGATTGCTGTCATCATTGTGTGCCAAACAGTGCAATTGTAATTCAGGTATTAAAATGCGGAGACTTTGATGAGTGCGCCAGCGTCTACCCCTGCTGCTGTTCTGTCGCCTCTCTCAGTTTGCTACTGTTATACAACTGGAAGGCGTGGCCCCTTCCTCTTGATCATACGTTCATTAGAATGCTTCATCAGCCGAGAGGTGAAAACTGTGAGACAAACAGCCTGGAGTTTTACCTTCCGCTTCATTAGCGAGCTGATCGCTGACCCGTTGCATTTGTGTCTAATTCCTGGGTCAGCGCACCGTCGACGAGCAATTGTTATTATGTGCTTGGCTGAATCATCTGATGATCGTCATGAAAAGGAAGCTGTGGTAGCAAAGACGATGTTTAGAAACCTAATTGGAGCTTCAGATGTGAACTTGTGTGAATCTCAGAGAAACCAAACTTTGGTTCTGGTCGGGTGGATCGAGGGGTTGAATTTATTATTCCACTGGCCTCAGGAAGTGCCCAGAAACATTATACATGTACACCTCCTCCTGAGAACTCTCCTGAAGGAATATCACTGATCTTCTGTGTGCTGGCGCCGTGATTCTGCTCTTCTGCTTCTCTTATGGGTTTTTAAATAGACATAAAATATCTGAGGGTGGCACGGATGTGCAGTGGTAAGCCCTGTTGCCCCACACCTCTGGGATGAGGGTTTGAGCCTCCACCTTTCTGTTGTGGTGGGGTTTCCTCTGGTTCCTCTGGTTTCCAGTCCAAGGAGTGACCAAATTGCCCGTCGGTGTGCATGTGTGAGTGAATGGTGTGTGAGTGTGCCCTGCGATGGGTTGGCGCCCCATCCTGGGTTGTTCCCTGCCTTGTGCCCATTGCCTCCAGGATGGGCTCCGGAATCCCCGCAACCCTGAATAGAACAAGCAGTTTCAGAAAATGTATGGCTAAAATGTCTGGTGTACTTTTCCATAGTGTTGTGTGGTGATATGCATGACTCTGCAGCCCTACAGTGTCTTTGGAAAACCTCTTGCTCATTTCTACACTTCTGCTCCTCATTAGTCTGTGGGAATGACTTCGCTTTTCCCATCCTACATCCTCCCAGGCTTGCACATCCTCCCCCCATCACCTCCTCTTGGTGCGGCCAGTATGGATGAGGCCTTCATCTCTGACATCTTCTACTACATGTCAGTCTATTTAGCCGTCTAAATATTCAGCTGCTAATGCACCTTTTTATTGATCTTTCCGTGAATGCGTGACAAGGGGATTGAGAGTGGATGAACACAAAATGCGAGGAACGGCTTCACCCATTTGGCAAGATGTGAAGGAATTTGCGAGGATTGAATGGCTTGCAGAAGCGCAGAAGGATAGCATTCTGCTGTGTAAATCGCAAACCCCATTGGAAAATCATGTGCATCCTGTGGGAAATGTTACCTGTTGGCAAACTCTTGGTTCTGAGTCCAGGTGGCCCCCCCATTCATCCACCCCAGGGCAGTCGGCATCCCACAGGACCCTCCAGACTCCAGCGTCTCGTGTAAGGACAATCAATTCTCGGCCCCTCGGGGCCCCGTGTTCCCGTTCCTCTCACCTGCCTGGATTATGCAATGGCTGGGGCTGGCCACCTTTATGGGCCCAACAACATGAATGAAGCTGATTTCCATGTAATGAATCCATAGGTCTAACCTTAGAGTGGTGCTCTCCACATACTGTTATAAACCTTAAACGGCACACTGCCTGTGTTGGATTTCTCTATAGGAATAAAACATCTTCGCTCCTGAAGCTTTGACTCTTATCTCGGTTTGCCTGTTTACTGTTGGGCTCAAGCTTGCCCATAGTCACAGCCTGTCCACCATGCAGCCTGACGTACATTATGCACGTTTACCGCGTGACTGCATTGCCTTGCCTGCATCTATCATCGCATGGTCTTCCACTCGACAGATGTGACCTAAAATATATATTCGTATTGCTTTCACGATGACTTGTGACCCCCAGTGTTCTTCTCATTGTGCACTCTGCTTTGTTTTACATTCCAAAGCAGATAACAGCTCAACTATAAGCCTGTGTAAATGCCTGTCATCTGCCCTTCACCCTACAATTGCCGATGTACTTACAATGAAATCACAGTTCTAGAGAGTCGATCTTACATTCAGGTCCTGTCTGTCGATGAAACACCCATCAGAACACTCCTTTTGACTGGGACCCACTGCAGGAGCCGACTGGGACTTCCTGCTTTCCTGTCAGTGAAAATTTATGGGGATGGATTTAAGGCACACAGCCCCCACCTCTATCGAAAGCCCCGCCCCATAATCCGAGTATACATCACCAGGCCATGACAGGGTTGGTTAACGTTTCACACACATGCCCAAACCATCAGGTGGTCCACAGACAGGGAGATTTAACATCCTCACCCCATTGCCCAGGTACTCTCAAAAAGACTTTTTGAAATATATTTTTCAACTGCGATTGCTGCAAACCTTTATCTATTGAATTCTTTCTTCGGAAAGAGATTTCGGAATAAAGATTTCTGACATATTTAAGAACTCACCAGCCAGTTCTAAAGGATGGAGGGAATACTTAAGGCCCAAAACTTCCAAAAACTGTCCCAAACATTCCACTTCCACCCTGTTTTCACCTCACTATGCCAGATCATGATGTTCTACTAGCCAGCCAGCCTGGCCCGCGGCCAAGATTACACACAAAGCTTTCCGCGCTCCACCATCCACGACCCGAAATGCCCTCATGAAGTGGATACGTTCCTTTCATCGCGTCTCTCTCTGATGACACGGCACAAGCTGATTGGACAGCAGATACCGAACTGCTATACAATATCCTCTGCCTGCGCTACTCCACACTGCTCTTTTCACAGCTCGGTTTCAAAAAATGTTGAGGTCACGCAAGATAAAGGTCACTTTCATTTGCATTCTGTACACTGCGGGTACAAAATCGTGGCATTAAGATCTGTGCAGTGCCTTCTTAATTTTTCAGACACTCAGTATTACAAGTCAAGAATAGAAGGTTTGCATGGAATTTAGGGAACATATACATGTGTTTAGTATACTACTTCAGTCTGCTTTTGTTTAGCACCCGCTAACACTGTTGACTGTAGGCAAAATGCATTGACCTCTGCATGTTTTGGCTGGTAACTCTGAAGGAACAATTACAAGAACCAATATTTCAGCTGGAACATGCCAGAAATACTGGTGTCTAAGGAGTATCACTAAGTATATACTGAATGATGAATTAATCGCTATCGTAGTGGAGTGACATTATTTGGTGGATGCCTTTCAGTATGCAAAGAGGGGGTCGACAAATCTCTGAGGTACCTAAGATGATTTGTTCAAAAATATCACAGTAAAATGCTATAAAAGTCTTATAGAGACAGAGGTTTAGGCTGAAAATGAGACCCTATTTTCATGGCAGTCTTGACTTTCCTTCTGTCCCTCATTTGTCAGGGCAGCAAATGAAGACCTGACATAAGACAGCATGAACAGGGCTGTGCTACATGCTAATACGATGAGTGGAAACTCAGGCCTCTGCACTACTCAACACTGTAAACATGTTGAAGACTATGCTCAACACTGCAAAACCCTTGAAAATCAAAGCTAATGAACACTATAAGTCTGCTGAACACTAAATCAACAGAACACTAAACAAAGTGAATGCTGTATATCTTTTGAACACTAAAATGAATGAACTCTAAATCTGTTGAACACTAAAACTTTTGAACACTGTAAATCCACAGAACACTAAAGCAAACAAACATTGTAAATCTACTGAACACTAAATCCGCTGAATACTAAATCTGCAGAAGACAAAACCTACCGAACACTGTAAATCCACAGAACACTAAATCAAGGGAACACTAAATGTACTCAACACTAAATCTGCTGAACATGAAGTCAAATGAACACAAATCCTACTGAATACTAAAGTCAATCCACAGAACACTATACCCACTGAAAGCTGTAAATCTGCTACATACTAACCATACTGAGCACAGTAATTCGGCTGAACACTAAACCCGCTCAGGATTTGCCTGTAATGTGTCTGACAACCTGCTATGTGGGTCAGTGGCCTCTTTCTGGTCCATGGAGATGCTTCTGGAAGGCCGTGTAAGTGTTTGCTTGATTTATGTTAATTTTCCTTTTTGTCCATCTCAGCTCAGGTGCTTTTTCATTTTCACGGTTTTCTCCAGCCTGGTCATTCTGTCAAACCTTCCTACAGGGGTCCTCAGCCCCGCCTAAATTTCAAGTAAAGACCATGACAGCGTGGGTGGGTGGGCGGTTAGGGGTGCACAGAGTACATTGGGAGCGACCGAGCCCTGACGCAAGGGGCCCTGCTGCAAGGTTGCTATGCCTGTTGCCATGGTTACAGGAGCATCAGGACGGACGTGGCTTCTTACACCTGCCTGACCAGAGTGGGAGTGTGGCTGAGTGGAGTGTGTCAGCAAATGGCTGGTGAATGCATTGTGGCAGGCTGGCCTGGGATTGGCTCTCATGGCGTGTCAAACTTGTAGAGTGTTCCGCATGATTATGGATTAGTCATGATAACGACACGCAGGAAACAAGGCGTGAGATCTCCAGGTTAATGGCCGTGACCTGGGATGCATCCTGTCCTATGTGAGCAGTGAGGACACAGACCTGAACCTCAGCCCACAATAGACCTTGAGGTTGTTAACCAAATGTTGCTTTACATATTAAAATAATCATTTTCATATGGTATGTTTGCATGGTTTAATGGAAGTTATTTTTGAGATAGAAATACAGAAATTCTGTGCGGAAATGGTGTTTGGAGGGATTCCAGGTGTCCTGAGTGAGTGCCGTCCGTAAGCAGACTTCTAGAGCGAGCTTATTACAGGTGCTTTTATTTGCTTTGAAAGGCTCACCAGGGATGCTGGCTTTGTCCTTTGGAGTCGATGGACAATGCGGACCCGAGCAATGCAGACGTATCGCTGTTGTGAACACGATCGAGCTCCTGGTACGGCTGCCTTATTGCGATTCCTGCATGGAACCCGTCAACAAAAACAACACGCGGGCATTAGCGGCGTGGCCTTTTAGTGCCGCAGCTGGGAGCAAGTGGTGACAGGGTAACCTACTACCGAGAAGAGGTTTCCAAACGGCATATTTCATCGGCTCAATGACAAATTCCCCCCATGACAGAAAAAGAGGTGGGGGAAGGAGAGCGATGCCATGACCAGCCAATGCAACTTTCTTATGGTGCGTTGTAGATTTTAAGGGTTATGTAAATATATGCCTCACATGGTGTGCCCAAAATCACACACTTGTTTGCTATGCAGTATGCAAAATGTAGTATGCGACATGAGTAGTCTATCCAAATCCTTAGTATGGATGCGACAGTACGGTACCTGGATGACATTTTATTTGACGAAAAACCGCGCAGCCGATGGGCGCTAAGCTATCCCAGAGGGTTACTGTGGCTGCACCTAGAGGGAAAGAACATCGTCACTCAGGTGTCAAGATGCCGGAGAAAATGCCGCCTCATCAGGCGTCCATAGAAAACAAAAACTAGTTATAAAAGTTGGCTAAAAAATGTATTGTTTTAATTGATAGTTTTTAACTTTCGCGACGGTTAAGCTACGTCATTGATATACAGCCGGGCCAGGCCATATGCAAGATGGCGCCCGCAGTGTGTCCAAGTGCATTCATACTTTTCCCATGCATACATACAGTATGCACTACATTGATGGTCAAGTAGTAGGCTTCTGATGAAATTCAGTACGTACTATGTGAGAATGTGATTTGGGACGCACCTGCAGACTTTCTTGGTGAATGCCAGGTGAGGGAGGGCCTTGCAAAGTTGGATGCGTGCCTGTTTAACACAGCGTGCTAATTTTACCACAGTTTTAGGCATTGAGCTCTGCAGTCCTAATGCACATGCTGTGCTAGTCTGTTTGTTTACAAGCCGCGGGATCGGTCACACTGAGCCTGGCTGAAACGCGACTCATAAAGCATGAAATTATGGGGGAGGGGCTGGCTACTTCCCTCCCTCCTCGAGCCAGTGGGCACCGCCCCCTCCACAGCCCCGCCTCTTGGGAGTCAGCACCTCAGTCTGCATGAGTGATTGCTGCTTGTAAGTGCCAGATGGAAGATGGTGTATTTTAGCAGTACCACCAGCTCTGAGTAGATGTGATTTACGCCGGTGCCCGCACACAAACACACACGCACACACACACACACACACACGCACACGCACACACACACACACACAAACACACGCACACACACGCACGCACACACACGCACACACACACACACACACACACACCACTTTATTTCTGTGTGTGGCAGAATGACACTGTGCACACACATTAAATTTACCCCCCTAAGAACACATCACAAACCTTACAAAGGTTCCCAACAGTCTCTCAAACATATTTATGGAATATTACTGCCTCCGGGGTTAAACAAAAATTGATGTTATGTAATATATGGCGGAGCCCCTCAAATGTAACATCCCATAAGAAATAAAATGTCTGAAACTAAAAGTGAATTTATAATCTGTCACGCTGAGCATAAAAATAAGTGCATAAGTGAGGAATTGAGGCGTGCTTGTCAAGGCGACTTCTCCACATGGACCCCCTGAGTGCTGCTCTCTTCCTGCGTCCTGTGGTCCAAACCCACGTACCTCATTGAATAACCCCCCAGCACCCAGCTGTATGGTCACATCGTGGTGAGAAACGCAGAGGAAAATCCCACCGACTGCTGGTTAGAATTTTCAGCATCGGGTTTCCCACAGCAACTCTGGTTAGCAACGTAACCTTTAATGGTCAACGAATCCCATCACTTACACCAACATGCTGCTGATTCCAGGCATGACGGATAAACGTGATATCCCATGCTACATTTGTCCCAATGCCCATATGGTCCGGAGGGCCAGAATGTGTCCACCATGAAGGCCACTGCCAGGCCATTTACCCCGTGAGCTGAATGGTTAAATCCAGTCGGACCCAATTTGTGTTTCTGCTGGATGGTAACTGCGCCGACATGCGGAAGGCTGTAAATCTGGCTCGTTAAGTCTTTTACCTGCCATTGGGTTAGGTGTAGTTAACCTGCCAGTGACTGACCCCAGCCCAGGACTCATTAAACTTAATTAGCTGTGTTTTTGAATCGTACGTATGAATGCATTGTTTGGTGCAGTAATGATCTCGGTTGTCCTCAATGGATGCTAAAGGGGGTGTGGGACTCACCGAGGGTTAGCGCCAATTCCCGTTACACCGCCCAAGGATGGGACCTTGCTGTGGCTCGTGGGGAGCGGCGGACAAGAGGAGGGCGTACCGAGAAGGGGGGAGGTTACACTAAAACAATTGAGTGACAGGGAAGAGAGAAGGAGGGAAAGGAGGGAGCAGCAGAGTAACACATACAGAGAGGATGTAAAACACACACACACACACACACACTCGGGAATGTGGAATCACCACAGAAACGCACTGTCCTATCATGATAAACACAGACATGGGCAAGACAAAGCCCCCACACATCAGACTGACTGACGTGAGAAATGTGCATGGGAAAGCAAACTGTGCACACAAACACACACACACACACACACACACACATACACATGCTCTCACACACACATACACACACTGGCAGCGGTGTCCCTCTATTGACCTGACCCTCTTGCCAGGCACAGCAGCATAGTGCCCCCTACCTGCCGTGCCACACTCACAGATGCACATGCGGCTGTATTGTTCACTGCGTGACCTTTAAACGGCCCATTATACGTGGCTGAGACAATGCCGACAATGGTTATTTATACACAGATTAATCATAATGGCCAGGCGGCTGGTCCACGGGATCCCCATCCCTCTCATTACCTCCGGAAGCGAACCCGCGAGTCCGCCGGCCCTCCCGCTGTGGGTGAGCCCAATTAAAGCCGGTAAACAGGCCCCACGCCAACTCCCAAATGCGCCGTCTCCTGTGTGACTCAGCGCAGGCGTCCGTGCAGGAAGATTCCACCACACTGAGTCCTGGGATCACAGGTGGGGGGGAGGGGGGCTGCGCCCATTTCTGATGTCAGCCTGCGTGTTTGCGTGTGTGTGGGATGTGTGTGATCCTCTGACAGCACACGCACGAATCTCCCGAAACAGGCGTCTACGCCTCCTGACACCTAGGAGGCGCTATGACTCTTTGCAAGCTCCGTATTGCTTATTCGCCATCTTTCATCTCTCGCTGATGTGTCTCGCTGGCGTCGGCCACCCACTGCCCCCCTCCACGCCGCATGGTTTTCTGCATGTTACGCCTGTGTTTGTGCTCCGCGGTGCCCTCTACCCCGCCCTACGCACACACACACCCAGTCAGGTATATGAGTATAACACACAAACAGATATTCTAATGACCTTGGTGGCATCAATTTTTAAAGGAAGGTGAGAATGAATTCCAGCTGGAACCTGTGAAACTCGGTGACCTCATAAGGAACCCAACACCCCCGACCAGTGCGACAGAGCCAAAGAAATGGCACTTCGTCCCCAGTCCTGTTCCCGCACAGAAACCGGGCTCCTGGTAGAACAAGGGGTTGCAACCCACAGTTGTGGTCTGGGTTTGAAGCGTTGGTCTGACACATGGATTAGCAGGCATGTTAATGTGGGAGGGGTGGCTGTATACTTTCTTAATGAAGACGAATAGCTGAACGTAGCTGAGCTCACTTCCAGTTAACGAACTTTCCTAAGTCCCCTGTACGTGACCCGTAAACTCGCCCGATAGTCCGGCTCATTAACGGTCCCTGTGCTACGTGCTCACTGCTGCCGAATCTTACGGTGATACACGAGGATGTGGCAACAGGGCACTGAGCACAGCCCAGGTGTCCAGTAAGCAGGTGTTGGCGGCAGATTGCTGAGTTCACGCCTTCTCAGCAAGCCTCGTGCTGTGTACACCACAGCCTCTGCATGCATCAGCCGGGGGCGGAGTTCTCGTTTCCGGGGCCCCACTCAGAGCTAACTTGCTGGTTAACAGAATGTGCTGCTTCAGCATCTAATTAGTAAGGGATACATTTATTTAATAGTGCTGAGATTGTTTGTGGCCAACAGGGGGAGCCCCAAAACCTCAGGGGCCCAATGCAAGCATGGGGCTTGAGTGGTGGTATGTTGTGAACTTTTTTATTGATTATAATATCACCCATCTGGGTAGTGGAAGCTTATCCAACTAAACTGTGTGAGAACTCCAATGTTGCCATGGAGCTGTAGGAGCTTGACCTGGCTTTAATCTTAGGCCTTCAGGCTCAGGTGAGCCCAAGAGGATCTGCCCTCAGGTCTTCAAGTCTTCAGACATCTCAAAATTCCAGATAAAAGAGCTTTGATTGGCCATGAGCAACAGGTGCACTGGAATGCTTGCTTGTTTGGCCACACTTGCTTATGACAGATAAAACAAGACGGTGTGAAACAATGCAAACCGTGCACACCTAGGCAGTATGCAGTCAGGGGCTGATAAAGTGTAGTAACAGAGCTTTCAAGTGTGTCTGCCATAGATATGACTGTTATGCTTGGGGATAGAAGCTGTTCTTGCATCTGATAGTCAGTGTTATGATGCCCCGGACCCTCCCATTCCACTGCGGTGTGGAGGTGACTGGGCTCACCCCTGACATGATTTTCAGTTGCTTCCTTCTGTTTCCTGTCCGTCCCATGCAGCTGTGTTTCCTTACTTGCTTGGTGTCCGGGTAGTCGCTGGATGATCATACCACAGGTGAGCACACCACGGGGACATGCCAGCGGAGCACCTTTAACCCCCCTCATGCTTCTCCATATGCGTGTCACATTCCGCCCAGTTAGTGAGGGTCCCGCTAGCTGAGCCAAACTACTGCGGTGTCACCACACATCCAAGACGTGCTGTTTGTTCTGGGTGTGTAACTGTGCCATGCTGAGCACCGTGATTCACACAAAATAATCGTCTTTTTCACTTCAAATGTAACCGCAAATGTTTTTTTCTAACGGTTCTGAGTTTTGTCAGGGTGTGGTTATGAGTCATTAACCCCATTAAAGAGAAAAACTGGCTACAGTAACGTGTGTGTGTGTGTGTGTGCGTGTGTGTGTGTGACACCTCAGGGTATATCTGGTCTGGGAAACATTGCTGCCTGTTTTACTCTGCGTGTCCGGCTTTCCTGCTCAGAGGAGATAAAAGCGTGATTAATCACGTGACACGGGACTCTGGAAGTGCGCTCCAAATCTGAGTCACGGCACGGCCTGCCCCGCCATCACCGCCGCACTAAACGCCTCTTCCCGCTTGATGCCTGTTCTTCTCAGATGCGGTGGGAGCTTTTAACGCGACAGTTGTCTCTCTTCTGTCTGTTGTTCACCAACAATGCTGCTCCATCTTATATGCTTGCGAGCCGCTTCCAGAAATGGATCGTAAGAAAACGCATCCCTATAGAGCAGCCTGCTTAGCCTCCATCGTCACGGCAACCGGCAAAAAATCACAGAATCAATACAGTGGCACAAATGTCGATCCCAGGGTGCTGCTTTCTCTGTGATTATGGCACATTCACGTATTTTCTCGCGCCGTACGTATTTTCTGGCAGAGTTCCTGTAGCTTTCTAAGTCACCCTGAGAAAATGGTCAGGATAAACTTTCGCTCCCCCTATTATTTTACATGGACTTCCCACTGCCTCTCTGCTCATGTTTGAGAACGCAAGCTGGACTGAATGAATGCTGATGTTTGTACCCAGCCCCCTGTTTCTCACATGCCTGCAACAGAAAACCATTGATAAGGCTGCCTGGAATGTCATAAGAGTTCACTTTGTGTCACATGACCTTATATTACATGACCTGACTCCGAACTCTATTTCCTTTGTGGCCAAGGCCTCAAAGGCCTTGGTTTGAAACTCTAAAAAGTGCAGAAGTCAGTTGTACAAGGGGATGCTCTAGCGCCCTTTCCGGTGTGATCCGAACAAAGATACAGTTGTGAGTCATCTTGTCTCGTGGGCACTGCAGCTCCCCGCCCCTCTCTCCTGTGATCCCCGACCGGTCTGCCGCTTATCGTGGCCTTTGATGTGAAGCAGGTCGTCTGTGGGGTGAGGATGGACAGAGAGAAATAAAGAATGCAAACAAGCGGCAAGCAGAGACAGATGCATGTCATTGATCCCTCTGCTCGCCACCTTCTTTGGCACACAGCGGCCGGCGGCTGCGTGTTCTAGAAAGTTCCAAGCAGAATCCTGTCTCTATTTCGCTACTTACACGTGTGGTTAGGTGTTCTGCGAGCTGATGAGCTTGTGTTCAGGCTGACCCCATGCACGCCTGCAGTCTGAGCTTCGCTGCTCTATTTGAAGCTGCTGAAATGGGCTTTACTCCATTCTGGCTCTGTGCCATCCTGACTGGATCTCTGTGTGTCTCTCTCATTGGTTCTGTGTGTCTTCCAGCCAGGACTTGTCTGTGCCTCCCTGACAGTGTTGAAAGAACTGTATTGAACTTTCTCATGGGCCACAGGGGCACTGGACCCAGTTGAAAGCTGATTGGCCCTTGGAAGGCCCCCTTCCCTGTCACTCACCAATTGAAAACATATCATTGGCTACTGATAAGGTTAGTTCCTCTGTATGAATTATGGCCTGTCTGATAGCCCCACCTTAAAAAATACTAGAATCCTAATGCTTGTTGTTGTGATATGATTGACCTGGACTGTTCAGATGCACACTTTTTTCAGGGACGGGTCTGTGGGTCTATATTCTATTCTATTCGTTTAATCTCACATTACAATAAGCCTGCGGATTTCCATTTGTTCTCAGCAATGCCACCAGACATTCTTTGGTCTACACAGTGGTCACCACTTTTGTGATGTCCATTCCGGCCGTCCATCAATAAAACACCTCCAGACCATCTGGGTCTTCTATGACCAATCACATTTGGTTTTGTCTTTATAATTCTGGGACTGGCAGCACTTAAAAGCAGAAGGGCACTATGGCGCTATATCTAAAGACATGAGTGATTCCACTCCCGTCCACAAGCCCTGCCCACACCAGATGACAGCCTCGCCCACACACATATGTGACCTCGTCCCACACCAAGAGAGGGTTGTAAAATTTCAGGTCTGTGGACTTGTTAGGAAAGTGGAAATAAGCAAAATGAGATCACAGAATGGGGTACAAATTTTCTGGTACCCTGTGGTGCTGTTAAGGGTGTCTGCAGCGTGTGCTGTGACTAATCTGATACGAGGTGCAGGGCCAGTGCTGGGGAAGCACCACGTTGGAGAGAGGAGGTGAGCAGTGCGATTAACCCAGGTCAATAACAGGCTTATCGGTGGAGGGATGGGGGATGTCCAGGGGGGGCACAGACACAGAGGCCCTCGGGGATGCATCCCAATACCCGCTCCGCATGCTGGGAGGAAGAAGAAATACCAGAATGAGTCAAGGCCATTCCCAGTAGGAGTGCGACCCTGCTCCTTTACACATAATTACATCTATTTGTTTATTTGATACTTTTGTCCACAGCGACGTCCCAGTGAGCATCAGAGAGCAGGGTCAGCCAGTCCGTCTAGTAACTGGGGTCAAGGGTCTCACTGAAGGGCCCACTGGTGGCATCATTCTGCCGGCCACAGGATTTGAACCAGCAACTTTCCGATCACGGGCACAGGGTCTTAACCCGCAGAGCTGCACACCCTGCCCCCCCACACACCCTGCCCCTCACTGTACTCCTTCATTGACTGTGTGTTTAGGTGGGATCTCTGAGTGTGAGTTTTTTGTATCTTTAATCTGAACTCCGTTGGTCATTTAATTATGAACCCCCCCCCCCCACAGGTCTTACTTTCCTCTTCAATATTAATTAACCTTTATTGGCTACCTGCCAGTTGTATGTTTCTACCTTATCTTTAAACAGCGGAGAGAGAACTCTCTTCTCCTCACACTGACCTGATTGTGTCCTCTGCTGGTTCCGAAGTCTGCCCGTCCATCATGCTTCCTGGACTCCCTTATGCCTCAGAGCTCCACAAATGGATTTTCCAGAACGTGCTTGGCTCGGTACGCCTGGTAGCATATGATGCATGCAAGAGCATGTGAGTCTGATCTGTACTGTCTGAATCTTCTCCATCTCTATGAGGGACATGGTGAGAGACTGCAGGTACCAACAGCCCCGATCTGGGCATGAATCTGCAAGGCCAGCGTCTTCGCAAGAGGAAACCCCAACCTGAATGGCACAGGAGCTTTCGCCGGCTGAAGGTGCTCCCATTAAGCTGGAGAGGTCAGAAGAAGGAAATTAAAATGCTTAGTGAACAAGTTATGACCAGGCGGAGCGGTTTTCTTTGATCAACAGGAGGGATGAGAACATCTTCTTGTTAGGGGTGAGGGTTGGAGATTCTGCTGTCTTTGATGTTAACCAGTGCCAATGACAGACCTGCAGGCCCCTCCCCCAAGCTTTGCAGGTCACATGGTAATTGGCTCATTTCTCTGTCATTGTGGAGACACCACCGAGCTAGGCTGACACAACAGGATATAACCGTGTGAAAATGTAGGGCATTAGATGAAGTGGATAAAGGGGTGAAGTTTGTCTTATAATGTCTCTATTCCTACCATTTGGAGATGGGTGCATGGGGTCATTTGCCTATTGAAGCCTCTGAATGTAAGAATGGTTTTGCACAGGGGAACTCAACCGGCAGACTCCGGTCTGCATCTGGAGCGAAACACAATTTAATTAGGACTGTGCGATTGACATCCCCCCCCCACTCCTCACCACCTAGGGTCAGTGGACCTTGGTTTTGTGTTGCTGTTGGAATTTGGACCATGGGGAAAAAAAACTGAGACCCAGCAGGATGCAGCATGGAGGTGGTCTGTTTGAAAGACAGCTCAGCCATACAGATGGCAGAACAGAGGGCCGTGTGCCACAGACGGTGGTTTTGCAGGAGAGCCCGACTCACACAGGGACTTCGCTCATGCAACATCATAGCGGGGTCTTGCATCACCTGCCCGACTTTCTGCAGCCTTTTAATCTGGATGAGCCTGAGCTTAATTGATTTCCGCTGGTAATGTTGCGTAGCGTGGTGGCTGGAGGTGGAGCGGCAGCGATGCGATGATGGGCGCTGCTTCTGACGCCTTAATCTGCTGAGGACAGAAGGAGACGAGTGCTCTCCATCATTATCAGCCTGATTATGAAGAGTCCTGACTCTATGGGGCCTTGGAGGGTAGAGATAGTGGGCAGCCATCTTGGCTCTGTAGCTAATTATCTGCACACCATTCACAGCCTTTTATTATATGCAGTTTTATACCTCAACTAAAAGTATAAGAACTGTATATGAATCTATTTGATGGTCTTTCTTTGTTTAATTGCCAAAAAAGGATTCAGATGAATGTTGTGTAGATAGAGAATCACAGCATCCCATACCTTGCGAGTTCTGAGATATTTCTGCAGTGTAAAGCCTTGGAGATGCATGGAATCTCTTGGTGCATTATGCATTCTACGCTCTTCTTCTTCATAGCAACATCGCCCTGTTGGTGTTGTCCCGTTGGTATTTTTGTCCTCTCTGCAAACCCACCTACGTCTTGCTCACACCTTTCCAGAGTCTCTGTCAGCGAATGCAGCATAACTCCCCTAAAAACACACACACACAAACACGCCATGATATCTTCATACACAGGTTCTATGGGTCCCCTTAGTCAGCTCCTGTTTCAGGATTCCCTCCTCATATCTTGTTATTTACATCTCTCATTCAGGTCCTGTTCCTTACCTGTCTCCCACATTTGCTTGCACCTCTCCTTCTTTGAGGTCTTCATACCTCCTTTTTGCATCAGGTCCTCTTTATAGTCATAATTCTCACATTCGGGGCCCTGTCACTCTGCGGTCTTGATCTCCACATTCAAAGTCCTGCCACTCTATAGTCTTGACCCCCACATTCAGAAATCTGGCATTTTATGGTCTTGCTCCTCACATTCAGAGCCCTCTACAGTCTTGCTCCTCACATTCAGGACCCTGCCACTCTATAGTCTTGCTCCTCACATTCAGGACCCTGCCACTCTACAGTCTTGCTCCTCATATTCAGGACCCTGCCACTCTACAGTCTTGCTCCTCATGTTTAGGACCCTGCCACTCTACAGTCTTGCTCCTCACATTCAGGACCCTTCCACTCTACAGTCTTGCTCCTCACATTCAGGACCCTGCCACTCTACAGTCTTGCTCCTCATATTCAGGACCCTGCCACTCTACAGTCTTGCTCCTCACATTTAGGACCCTGCCACTCTACAGTCTTGCTCCTCACATTCAGGACCCTGCCACTCTACAGTCTTGCTCCTCACATTCAGGACCCTGCCACTGTCGTTCTCCCCTTTCGGTGGGAGGCAGTAACACACCAGAACAGGACACATTAGGGCCAATCACACTCAGTTTCTCTGCAGGGGCTGGCAGAGGTCTGATTGGGGAAAATTGCCCCTCTCCAAACTACTGAAGGAGAAATTTCCCAGACGTGTTGCTTTCCAGGCTGTCCGCTCCCATGTGACAAGCTCTTGTTACGACGAAAAGTGTGCTTTTATCACATGCAACTCTCTAACTGCCAACATGAATTTAGGCTCATATTCCTCACCTTCCTGCTCCTGCTTCTCAGGCTTTCATTAAAGTAAGAAATAAAAGCCATACACATGTGGAGAATGGAAACGAATGAAGTTACAGCCTCCTGACTCCTCCGAGCAGCTGGGCCATCCGAAACGAGATAACGGCTCCCTCAGCTATTGCAAAGCAAAGTTTGCACTCTTCCTTGGAGACAATTGTTTATTTAATCCCGATTTACGAAAAACCTATACCTGCTGCCATGAACTATGATGAACAGAAGGAAAATTACAGGAGAGAGATTGCAAGGCTTCCTCGTCTCAGTGTCAGTGCTCGTGTTCCTGGTCTCAGTGTCAGTGCTCGTGTTCCTGGTCTCAGTGTCAGTGCTCGTGTTCCTGGTCTCAGTATCAGCGCTCGTGTTCCTGGTCTCAGTGTCAGTGCTCGTGTTCCTGGTCTCAGTGTCAGTGCTGGTGTTCCTGGTCTCAGTATCAGCGCTCGTGTTCCTGGTCTCAGTGTCAGGGCTCGTGTTCCTGGTCTCAGTGTCAGTGCTCGTGTTCCTTGTGTCAGTGTCAGCGCTCGTGTTCCTGGTCTCAGTATCAGCGCTCGTGTTCCTGGTCTCAGTATCAGCGCTAGTGTTCCTGGTCTCAGTGTCAGTGCTGGTGCTCCTGGTCTTAGTGTCAGTGCTGGTGTTCTTGGTCTCAGTGTCAGTGCTGGTGTTCTTGGTCTCAGTGTCAGTGATGATATTCCTGGTTTCAGTGTCAGTGCTCGTGTTCCTGGTCTCAGTGTGAGCCCTGGTCACAGTGTTGGGTGGATTTCCAAGCTCAGTGTCAGTGTTGCTGAGCCAATGTACGACTCGCTGTGCCTGGTTTGATATTCCGGCCGGCACACCCGGCAGCTGCATATCCCCGCAGAAGCCTGCTCTGTTATTAAGCTGCCTTACTCTCTTTTATTATTCATTCCGGTGGCTTCTGTGCAAAGACAACAAAGATGAAACTTTGCAGACAGAAACACGGTGAGCAGATCTCTGGTGTAAAAACGTCATATCTCAGCAGCTTTGAGGACAAGACAACCCCACACAAGCCGGCCTGCACGTTTAAATCCCACCAAGTGCTGCCATTAATCGCGCTGAATAAAACCAGATCCCACCAAAGTGCCTAATGACAAAAGGGTATATAAATAAGGGTGAGAACCTCCTGTCCCGGTTCAGACCTCCTCTTGCTCATGGGTCAGTGCCAGTGGCATCCTATGTGTGAACTCTGAATGGACTCAACCCTGGAAATAAACCCCACACTTCACTCGGGGCTCAGCGAGATCGCAGGTCTGAGAGGTGATCGCAGCAGAGATTTCCTCCAGGCTGCTAATGCCCGAATGCTCCTATTGTGCTGCACATTAATGATGCTGATCTCAGACACTCATCGGCATTCAGACGTGGCCAACAGAGGCTTATTTACGGGCTCTTCCTGTTTTTCCTTTTTGCAAATGTTTACTGTCATAATGGAAAGCAAATAAAAGCCCGACCTGAGGCCGTCGCCTGGCAGAGGGCACCCCGCAGATTGCCATCAGGTTACTGCGGTGTGCGGCCACTCCCTGCTGCTGATAGGCTGGGCGTACAGTGGGGGAAGTTACGTTAAATGGGTGGAGAGGGAAAGACCTCGCTTGGATTGGATGGAGCTGAAGGGGAGGAGAGGGAAGGAGCAGTGAGAGCTCAGGTAGAAGGGATGTGGAGTGGAAAATATGGGGTTTTGGCGGTATGGATGGGAATGGAGGAGATATAAAGTGGGATGGGATTGGGATGTGGATTGGGAATGGAGTAAATAATAAGTGGAATGAGTTTGGAATATAGATTAGGAATGGCATTGAAAAGGAGCTGGGTGGGTTTCAGATGATGGGAGTCGAGGTTAATAAACAGAAACCGCTAATGTGTGTGGGGGGGGGGGGGTGACTGAAATCCTCATGAGTCTTTATGAGTGGTGTCATGTTCACTCTGCCCATGTGACAATCCACAACCCCCAAGCTCTGGCTTTCCGCTTGTACACTCTCAGTGTCATTCGTTGAAGTAAATAATTGGCACTTTTACTGTCCCCCCCCCCACACCTCACTGCCTCAGCTGACCTTATTTGTTTATGTTAGCAGGGAAAACACAAGGCTGTCCGTCACACAGGCATCTGGGTAGAGTCACCTGACCGCTCACGTGACCTCTAAGACCTTAATGACTCAAAGGCGGCTACAACTTACCCACCGTGCAGAGTACGTTACAACGTAACACGCTCCCCCGGGGCCTGATATAATGTGCAGATAATAAAGTGAAATGTCAGTGTCTAATTAAAAAGAGAACTTACTCTCCCATGCAGTTCCTTTCACTGTCCACCTGCTTGTGAAGCGCCTGGCCCTCAAGTGCCTTTGAAAACAGCTCTCAGTTCGGGTGGGTAAACTGGGGAAGAGGACCGACTGCAGGATGCTGGTCTACCTTAGCATTGCTTTCACTGTCAGATGGATCGGAGTGAAATGGGTCAGACCGTCTGGACTGTGATGCTGGGGAGGGTTTGCATACGAGTGACTCAAGGTGCACTGTGTACGTGTTGGGGAGTGTTTGTGCGGGTTCTGACGCGAGAGGCACGCCGGACACCTCACAGGCACTTTCACTTTCACTTTGAAGTAATATTGTCAGGTGCGCTCAGAGGAGCTCAGTGAAATTCTTATGCCACGGTGGCGGCGGAAGGGACCGGTGCATTGGGGAACAATAGGGTGAACGACGGTGCCGTTCAGCACAATCAGGAGTGCGGAGAGAGACAAGATATAATCACAATATAAAATAACAATATACCGCAAAATAAGCAGGTGTGAACAATAAATAAGTAATAAGTAGGTGATGCATTGGGGATAAACGTGTGCACTTTCAGGAGGTTACTGAATGGCACTAAATGTCAAGGCGAGGCTCGAGCTCGTGTACCTGGAGGAGTGAGGAGACTCGCTTCAGCTCTGCGTTGCGGGTTGAACTCCTGGTATCGCCAGATAACTATTCCCTTTTATGGTGATGCCCCACCAGCAGCCCTTAATGCTCCAACCAGCCTTCGCCCCGCCCCCCGACCAGGCCGCTTCACCCGATTGGCTATACAGAGTCTCACTTCTATGGCCGGGAGCCAATCCGTGGAGGATCAAAGGAGAAGAAAAAACAATAAAAGGAACAAATCAAAGAGTGACAGCCGCTCTTCCCCAGAGCTAGGCAGGAGGAGAGGAAGGGGTTCCACACACCCTTGCGGGAACGTCCAGTAGGTGACAATCCAGGCCTGCTGTGGTGTTCCAGTAAAGTACCCGTAAAAGCGAGGAGGATGATGCGGGAGCACCAAAGGGCTAATGGCTGGGTAAGGGCATACGTAATGAGGGAAAGCAAGCCCATCTGCTCCTGAAGGAGGTGACTTAGTGGAGATGGAACTCTGGAATTAGAGCTGAGGCAGCTGCCTGCTTCTCCATCTCAGACCCCCCTGATACCCCATCTGCAGAGTGTAGCTCAGTCAGTTAGGACTCTGTGCCCATGCTCGGGAGGTTGTAGGTTCAAGTCACAGGTTCCGGAAGCGCGATGCTGCTGTCAAGCCCTTGAGCGGGGCCCTAAACCCTCAGCTGGCTGACCCCGCACTGTGAGCCCCTCTAACTTGCTCTTGCCTTAATGTGTCTGTGTGTCTCGTGGAGAGCAAGATGGGGTAGGTGAAAATACAATTTACCCATGGTGATCAAAAAAATATCGCTATTCTAAAAGGAGCATGGTGTGGCACTGCTGTCTAGTCTTCTCCTGTCATATGGGGAGGAGACTCTGTATGTTTATTGCTGTTATTTTAAGAAACCCAACTTGGGGAAAATGATGGGGCATCAAGCTTCTGCTGTACATCCAGCTGGATGTTCACCTTCCTCAGTTGGGCCATGGCAGCCGGTGCTGTCTTATGCCAGCTGGTATCCCTTCCTGTCAAGGGCTTTCCCAGCCTCCTCTTTGGCTGCTTACTCTGTTGCTAGGCTCCTACCCAGGGGCCTATGTTGGACTCTCCCAGTGGACCTACTGCCAGAACCTCAGATCTCCCCTCGTGACCTTTGGTGACATCCTGCTCGTTGGCGCGGTGGTGACCACGGAGTCGAGTAACCACTTGCAGCACTTTATGGTGCTGCTGGAGCATAGCCAGCAAATCCATTATGTGAGGCACCATCTTCTGAGGGGGTGCTGACTTAGCAAGCCAATTTCATTTTCTGTCAGATAGGGGGCGCCATTGGGGAAGCTTGCCCATGGCACCACATGGGCTGTAGGAACCCTGAGGGGACCAGGCGTGGGCTCAAGCCAGCATCTCAACTCTGTGTCTCCAGGTTTGAATCTCCCCTGACGCCTGCGTGTGCTGAGTTTGCCAGCTCACTTCAATACTGAGGCCTTGTGCCGTGTGATGTAGGGAGTACAACTGGGCTGAGGATTTATCTGAGCGATTTCCTCTCTCAGGGTGTGAAGGAGCCTGGGAAAGACAGGGACCCCTCAATGAAATGAAGACAAAATCGAATAAATAAACCGGCTGTAGGATTAAAAGTAGAAGGGAGTCAGCATTATGACTGAAATTGGTCGGTCAGCCTCATTAAGAAGGATATTTGGCTTTCGGTGTGGGAAGGCGTGACCCCGGAGCTGGGGTCTCCCGGTGGGCGATACCTGTGCCGCTAAACCACGCCGTTTCCCTTGGAGACATGCCGTCTAAGCTTCTCGCTCCCTGGCCCTCAGCTGTGTGTGCGTGGAAAGGCTCCAGCGGAGTCACACCCGTCAAAATGTCCTGCTGAATAAATTAGTGCGATCGTAAGATGCTTCGGGAAAAAAATCAATGTCTAAGCGGCGATATAACATGAACGCGTTTCGTAACTCGCTCGAAGCCCTGTTCTTTAAATGGCTTGTGCATTCCCTCTCCTCCTCTGAGTCTTGGCTTTGAAATAAGCAAGTCACTCGACTCTGTGTTCACTACTCCGCTCTGCTCATCCCTCCTTTCGCTTCACTCCACGCGCGCGGTAGCCGGGGAAGCAGCCGAACATGATAAACAGAGTCGTTCAAGGCCTCTGCATCCTCATCCTCACCTCGGTCTTCATCGCGCGGGTGGACCTGGCGGAATGCTCACCGCTGAAGTCCATAGTCAGTGTCAGAAACAACGCGTGAAGTCTGCTGTTATTACTGAGATAAGATATGATATCCCAGGGGGACATTCTTGTACGTTCAGCAGGTGCACAAAGGTCACACAAACGAACGTATAATATAAAACAAGACGAAGTGCGATTATAATACACATTAATGACAGTACAAACATACAAGGATATTCTGAAAATGAATAGTGAGGAAATAAATTTAATTTATGGATGGCGTATGTACAATAAATGACATCCATTAATTTAATCTTTATTAGCATTAACATTATTAAGTAGCATTATTATTGTAAGTGATAGGTGTAAATGACAATCACAAATGGGGCGGCAGACCATTCATAGGGGGCTCTGGCCCGTTGCCCCCATTTATCCGTCCTCTGATTGCTCTGTCCTGAGTATCACTTCTGGTTCAACTCCTGTGGTTCATCATTGGCCCCCTGAGCAAGGCCCTTAACCCTGATTTGCTGACCTGTCTTTCTCAGTTGTATCTCACTTTGGATAAAAAGTGTCTGTCAAATAAATAAAACGTGAATGTAATGAGCCTGAATAACAAGCTTACAGTGTCTGCAGGTCAGCAGTCAAGATTTAAAGCTACTTATTAGCTGTATAGGACCAACTTCAGGACATGGCATATGACATCACATAATCATTTGATTTCGGGGGAATAAAGCATGTTTGTGAAACGGAGGGAGGGCAGATCAGGAAGTGTGGGGTTTGACAGACCAGTGGAGGCCTCAGACCGGTTACACCTGCCGCTCGCTCAGTGCCGCTCGACTTTGCTTTGTTATGTTCACCAGCACAGATGCCACAGTCCCCGGTGAAGTGGGGAATTAGCACCTCCTTCAAAGGAAACACAGGCCGGCTCTGAATCAGCCGCGTTCCTGTCCGCCGTGACAGCTTGTCGCGATAAGGTGACAAATTGGGCCCTGACGGTGAACCCTCTGAGTCAAAGAGCCGCTTGGCTCCGGCCTCCGTGGAGGCCTCGCAGAGGACGCCGTGAAATGACAGATGACATCATGGCCGCCACAGATCCGCCTCTCAATCATCATCAGGCAGGACCACACAGCTCGTCCCACGCCCGGTGGCTCGTCACAGACGTGCGCCTGCAATTCAGATCTGCGTTCTTTAATAAACGCTCATTGCACATAGCTCGTGCAGTGATGTGCCTGCAAGCTCAGGATCTCCTGCACAGAGCTGCCACAGAAGAACCAACAGTATGGAATGACAGTCAAAACGCTGGCAGATACCTCCGGGATTTACCGATCCTGATGACACGTGCATAGCCGTCAGCGATTAGCACCAGCAGATAATACCCAGAGCCACTACGGATTTCAATTAACAGCTGTAGATGAGCAATTAAGCACCAATAAATCCATCGCGACACACTATTACGCAATAACGCAGTCATGCTTTCGAGTGGAATCGCACGAAAGCCCAGAAAGTTTTCATGTAGCGCATTTGCTCGCCTTTCTGCCAAGCCTCAATTATCACCAGACAGGTTGGGACTAAATGATGATTACATTCTCAAATGGGTAACGCGCTTTCCTGCCAGGCGGGACGCCTGCTCCCCGGTTAAGTAGTACAGCTTCGCCTTAGCAGCAGTAGTCGGCCGTCTGGGAGCACCCAATGTCAATGGAGGGGTGGGGGGGCAGTTCTTATTGCTCTTTAATACAGTCTCTGCTTTGTTATCTTCTGGCTTCTCTTCCGCTCTTGTCCTGATATATAATATTATCTACTATTATGTCAGCTAACGGGGCGGCACGATGGTGCAGTGGTTAGCACTGTCACCTCACACCTCTGGGTTCCGCCCGGGTTCCATATGTGTGGAGTTTGCATGTTCTCCCCGTGTCGTCGTGGGGTTTCCCCCGGGTACTCCGGTTTCCCCCCACAGTCCAAAAACATGCTGAGGCTGACTGGAGTTGCCAAATTGCCCGTAGGTGTGTGTGTGGATGGTGTGTGAGTGTTCCCAGCGATGGGTTGGCGCCCCATCCTGGGTTGTTCTCTGCCTTGTGCCCGCAGCCTCCGGGATCGGCTCCGGACCCCCTGTGACCCTGAATGGGATAAGCGGTTACAGAAAATGGATGGATGGATATCAGCTAACGGTGACACTATCTCTTCTAAATCTCCCTTTAGCACTTTGTCGGGAAGGGCGCTATACAGAGATTAACGCGAACTTTGTCGGGAAGGGCGCTATACAGAGATTAACGTGAACTTTGTCTGGAAGGGCGCTATACAGAGATTAACGCGAACTGAATTTTGTGGCTTAAGTAGAGAAAGTTACTTAGATCTGCGGTGAAACGGCAGATGGGATACGACGTCCGGATGTCCTCGGAAACCACCCTATCCCATAAAGCTTTATCCCACGTCGTCCCTTCTCGCCCCATTCTGTGCCACTCGTCTTAAACGGGGTGTCCGTTTCTGTCCTGTTTCCCAGGGGACCAAGGCAAGCACGTGGGAAGCGAGCTGGAAGGGGAATTAGTCCGTCCTCGAACAGGAGTAGGTAACACGCTCTTGGTGTAGAAGACGTGCACTGGTGGTTGCTAAGAATTGCCGAGGGAAAGATGCAGCGCGGCCTCTGACTGCGCAAACGCCATATGCCACGAGGCCTGTTTAAGGCCCGTCTGTCCCTCTGCAGCTGCAGGGCCACAGTTTGTATAAATAGCACCTCATATGTCTGGTTTCAGGGCCTCCGTGTCCTTTAACGGTGTTTACTCAGGGATGTGGGAATGTGACCCCAAGTGCATAGTGCCCAGGCGTGTCAGCACGTTTGGGGGTGGACCTCAAATGTGTGTGTGTGTGTGTGTGTGTTTTATGTATATATCACATTGTGAGGACCAAATGCCCGCACAATGTGATAAAAACCTGTTTTTACGTATTTTGTCGTATGTTGTGTATTTTGACGTTGTGGGGAGCATTTTCTCCATCCCCACAAGGGGAAATTCAATTTTATATCTGTGACTGCAATCAAAAAACTAAAAATGTCAACAGTCTTGTATTTTGTTTGGTTACTTATGAGTAAGGTTAGTTTAGGTCGTCATTGTTGAGATTAGGGTTATGCCCATAGAAATCAGTCAGTGGTCCCCACAAAGATATGAATGCGAACGTGTGTGTGTGTGTGTGTGTGTGTTTGTCTCGAAGGAGAGTAACATGTGAAAAGCAGCACAGTTATGTACGGTACCTGTGCAAATGGCGAATAAAACATCATTTCATTCCAAATCTGAAAGACACCTCAAAGACAAAAGGAACGCGGCAGATGGAGAGCAGCTGCTGTCTGTGTCAGCCGGCGGTATGAAGGAGGGGGAGCAGAGTGCGACAGAGCAAGGGCTTATGGGAGGAAGGGGACGGGCCTGTAGCCACGATGTCGGTGTGCGGTCACACGCTAGTGCCGAAAAGAAGAACGACTTAGCATGAGTGGAAATCTTATTAACAGAGACCTGCGAGGCCTTGTGGCTCCTCTGTGGTCCAACAATCAAGCAGAAATGCAAGCAACCAGGAATGGCCCTAATCCGGTCCAAAATGGCACATTTACACAATGACAAAATGAGTTCCATTCACAGTTTTCCACGTCCTCACTCTTCTAAGAATAAAACTGAATCACCTGCCCAATTTCCTTGTAATCATTTGCAGTAACACAGTTTGCACAGGCTAGAGCCCTTGTCGTTGTTAGTTTAAAATCATTACTAAGTGAAGTTTGCAAATTGCCAAACGCCTTGCTCAGATGACAGGTTGAATTAGAGCCTTTAGCGGTGAGATGTTGGTGTAGGTGGTAGGAGGTCAAGCAGGTTAGAGAAACCTGGTGTCGGCATGCTTCCATATCCCGTGTTTCTGTGTGGACTCCACGGTAAGATCTGAACCAGAAACCAGAACGAGAGATGGTATTTATGGCAAGTTCCTGAATTTCCAGGAGACACGGCGAACGTGAGCCTTTTTCAGGCTGTTGTTCAGCATCTGCCAAGTGTGTGGGACACTTTTTCATATCTGGGGGCCTAAAATAGGTCTATGTACCAGTAAGATTCTATTCCTCCTTCCTTCAGTTGTCAGAATCTATTGTGGTGACTGTAGGCGCCTGAATCTACACCTCAGGTCTAATTGTTCAAAGGACTTTAAATCAATTCGGCTCGTAAGGCGAAGTTACGCTTTGGCACAAATAATTGAAGACGAGATGTAACTAGTCCCTCACTGCCTTTGTAACAAGTGCCTCATACAAACCACTTGTCTAGTCTAATTATTTCACTTTATTAGGGTATCTGCTCAGCAGACGTTTTGCAATATTATTATTCAGTCGGACAGTAAGTGGATCGATAGGATGATGGTTGCACGTCGGAATAGCCAAACTATGAATGTACAAAATGGAAAGTAGATAGGAGAAATGTACAGTTATTCCAAGGACCAGATCTGATTAATGGAACAGAAATCATTACATCATCAGGAGTTATGATGGATGGTCTTTTGGAAGGTTATATTATCAGGAGTGTTATCCAGGGAAATGTCTTCCAGTCCTTAAAGCTTTAGCTCCACCCCCCCCCCCCCCCCCCCACCCTGACAGGTTTTTACATACACTTCTCTCCTAATATTGGCCACGGGAATATTACGTCCTCATCTCTGGGGCAGAGGGAAAGATTTACCGGCAAGATTTGTGCAGACTCTCCCACTTCTCCTGTGAATTTCCTGTTTACCGTCCAAAAGAGACAAATTCAACCAGCCCTGTCTGTAGAACTACAGCAGACGACAAGAACATGCTCCTCTGTGCCCTTGTTTATTTTTGGGCTGCACACTTTGTTACACGTATAGCATTCCCCTCCTGTAAACATGCAAGCATAACAGAGGTGCCCTGGGTTCTGCTCTCCGGACCATGCAGTATCCTCAGAGTTATAATAACATAAACCACAGTTTATTAATTGCAAAACTAAAGTTAACAACAGGAATTTAAACACATTTATGTTACAAAGTAGTCAAGAGAAATCACTAGTAATAATACCTTTTCTCAAAAACATTCTGTAGCGTTAGACTAACGTGCACATCTGTTTACTCCGTATACACAGTATATTCTCTGATACACATTAACCACCTATACTAATCCATGCCACAGATGAACCAAATACATGCATCTTACAATGACAGATAACAGCTTTAGCGTGTAACTGAAGAGGGCTGGTTCGTGTCGTGTCTCCCAATATGGGTTTCAATTAAAAAACAAATGAAAAGATTGGCCATATGGTACATGCGACACTTTCCGAGCAAAATAAATAAAAATACCTTCAATAGCAACATTCAAAAAACACCCTGTAATACCCTAGAGTATTCTAGGATGATGGAAAAACTCTCTCACATCGCAGGCCTGATCGAAGCTTGTGCATGTTGAGGCCAAAATGCAATAGCTGGTTTGCTCAAAACAAAAAAAATTCAAACAAAACCGCTAGTTACCGCCACTCCATTTCGGTGTCGGGCTGGTACATGCAGGGCCATCCACTAAGCCTTCTCTAGCGCGTCCATGGACTTCCCCAAAGCCAGAGGAACTTTGTTTGTTACCGGTAATACAAAGCGCTATCGGGATCCTCTTAGTCCGTGACTGTGCAGCCAATCAAACTGGCCTCTTTGTGGAAAAAGGTTAATCGATAAAACGCTTTATACAGGATGCACAAGCCGCACTCTCGTTCTGAAAATAATATTCTGTTACGATAGAGTTATTTTAAGTGAACCCAAAACCCCACTTTTCTGAGCGCTCTGCAAAGCTGTGTTCCTTCCTTTTGCCATCTTCTTTCCCCATCTCCCACACGCTCTCCTCTCCTCTGCTCTTCCCTCTCTCCCGCCCTTTCCAAAACCCCGCCCCTGTCCCTTCAATTGGGGCCCCAGCGCAGAGTCCCAGTCAGCGCACAGTCATTGCCTGGCTGACAATACAGGGCTAAAGGTTCTAGTAAATCTCAGTTGGTTCAACCGAACTATGATCTGCATGCTAAACTTTAAACTCACACAGCTACATTTAAACTGAACACAAAGAAAATAACAAGAGAATATTACTACAGGCTACACGCACACCCCATATCTAGGGATATTAGCTGCTGTCAGCATCTCTGATCTGTCATTCTGTTTCACTAAGCTGTGTTCGCCCACTCGTCTCGAATGATCCGTCTCGCGCGACAGTTTTGACATTCCCAAGTTCCTGATTTTGATACTTGTTCGCTGGGGTTGAGTGTTTCCTCATGAATGCAGGTGGTTCTGTTAGACTGTGTATCTGTCATGGAAAAGGTTCAGTCTTTTGGACTGAGTCCAAATGATGGTTTCGCTGGAGTCTCTCTCATGGAGCTCTTGGTTCTGTATCATGCAGGAGTCATCGGTGGAGAGTCCTACATATGAGCTCCCTTTACAAGGCTCTGTGACTCATGGAAACAGGTACCAGGATTGTTCGACATGACAAGGATGGCTATTCAATCAGATTTCTTTGTTCAGAAGAGGTTAATTTCACTTTCAGAAATTCTCAGTGGTTGACACTCAGTCCTTTAAAGACACCAGAAGTGCTTCCGCATACTCTGAAAGAGCTTCTATTGATTTATTTCACAGTCGTTCAACTCCTGACAATGGGAGGACATTGACCAAGACCTATAGACCTCCTGTAGACCAGACTTCTTCTGTAGGTTCAGGCTGGCACAGTTTTGCAATTATATAAAATGGTCTACTACTTTTGTCAATAACAGCTGCACGTTGTAGCAAAATCATGACAGCTGGCCAAGCTGCAACCTGGCCCCAAACTTCTAACACAGAGTCTCCCAGCTCCTAACACAGAGTCCCCCAGCTCCTAATGTGGAGTCTCCCAGCTCCTAACGCGGAGTCTCCCAGCTCCTAATATGGAGTCCCTTAGCTCCTAACAGGGAGTCCCTCAGCTGCTAATACTGAGTCCCCCAACTCCTAAAACAGAGTTCCTCAGCTCCTAACACGGAGTCTCCTAGCTCCTAAAAGGGAGCAACCCAGCTCCTAATACGGGGTCCCCCAGCTCTTAATAGGGAGTCTCCCAACTCCTAATAAGTACTCTCCCTGCTCCTATCAGGGAGTCTCCCAGCTCCTAACAGGGAGTCTCCCAACTCTTAATGCGAAGTCTTCTAACATGGAGACCCTCAGCTCCTAACATGGGGTCCCCCAGCTCCCAACACGGAGTCCCCCAGCTTCTAATACGGAGTCCCCCATCTTCTAACAGGGAGTCCCCCAGCTTCTAACAGGGAGTCCCCCAGCTTCTAACAGGGAGTCCCCCAGCTCCTGACATGGAATCTCCTAACTAATAACAAGTTCTCTCCTAACTGCTAACTGCTAAAATGGTTTATAGGGCAAAAGCTGAATGAAATAAGGATATGAATGGAGCATAAAGTGTACAGGCAGATATTGTCAGGGCTGTCAACAGAGAGACCCCTGCAGAATAGCAGAGCATCTAGTGGGTAATGTAGATAGCCTTCATCCAAGCTGAATGCTCTTTTTAGGCCAATTCTCACTCCCCTTTCCCCCAATGGAAGTGAAGAAATCTGATCAGCAGGATGCGTACCTAACAGGATCGGCTTGAAGCTGATCATTTCCTGGCATGAATGTGATAGAGCTTTTGGGGCCATCACTGTGCACTTTCTTTAGGATGAGTGGAGATCACTGAAATTTCAATCCCATATAGTTTAAGAAGTTAATCCCATGATTATCAGGCTTGTAAAAAATGCCAGAGTATGTATGTGAGACCCCAGATTGCCTCCTTCAAGCCTTCAGTGGGTGCTGGTATGACATGTGTGTGCCATATCAAGCTACAAGGTCTGTCTGTACTGTTGGAAGACTCGAGTTACAAACAGCATTCAGTTAAAAAAAAGAACTCCCTGAACACAAAAAAGGGAAAGATCTTAGATTTTAAGATGGTCTCTTTGTGTCTGTAGTCTGTGCCATGCTATACTGATTTTTCATGCTTATTGTCAGAGGGGGATACAACTGAGCAATTTTTATCAGTTTCAAGCTTTCCACTAAAAGTACGTATGCAGGTCTCTGTACCGTAATGTGCATTGGTGTGTCTGCATTGTGATGTGTACAGGTGTTTTTGCATTGTGATGTGTACAGGTGCCTGGGGGTGGGGCTCGATGGCGAGCGCCTGGTGGCCAGGCCTGTACTCATGGGGCCTGGTCGGGCACAGCCCGAA
>JAAGVU020000040.1:6458228-6473228 GCA_011763525.2 Mormyrus iriodes | reverse complement strand
GTGTGTGTGTGTGTGTAGTAAGGAGTATTATTTTATTATGCATGTACTGTGTAATACAGCTGTACAGGGACAGACAGGCATGCATAGTCAGGCACAGGCATACACTGTCACAGGTATGTGCACAATCTGATATTCATATATATTGTCTGAAGCAGGTGTGCACAGCTTAGCACAGGCACAGTCTGACACAGGTATGCACAGATTAGCACAGGCACACAGTCTGACACAGGTATGCACAGATTAGCACAGACACACAGTCTGACAGGTATGTACAATTTAGCACAGGCACACAGTCTGACACAGGTATGCACAGATTAGCACAGGCAGAACAGGTGTGCACTGTCTAATGCAGTCCATATTTCCCGGTGCCAAAACAGCGAAACGCAACTTGCTGTGAGAATGCAGCACTATTTCCATAAAGTAAAATGGGGGCTGTTCTGTCTTCCTCAGAATAGCATCTTCCTGGGCGGATGTCCAAAGCACAGCGGCACGTGCTGTTCATTATCCACAGCAGGAACACTGGGCTCATGCTCACCTCCAATTAGACTCCTCCAATGAACAACTTAGGATTGGGCTCGCAGCGATTCCCGGTCGCAGAGAGAGGCACAGGGGGGATTTTGTTTCTCCCCATTACAAGATGAGCATGCATATGTTAGACAGAAGTGTGTCTCTCCACTGGGCAGCTTGACGTTCTCCGCGGAGCTGGGCGTGAGGGGATTCAGATCCTCCTCCGTTCTGGGCCACACAGCACAGCCTTTCGTTATTCCCTGTCCTCGTCCCCAGGGAAAAATGGCAGGCCTACAGAACCTAACGAACGGGCAGATGTCGTATTTAGGAATTCTTAGATACTGTGGGTTCAGGTCCAGACAGCGCTGCATAAAAACCACGGTAAATATTACAGCACGTAAACAAAGGAGCCAGCAGGCTGCGTGAGCGAGCAGATCAGCATGCAGGTAGACGCGCTGGCGATGTGTGTGTGTGTGTGCGTAAGGATTCCACTCTAATATTCCCTGGCACTAATAAGGAGGCTGTTCATAGTTTGTTTCCATCTTCAGAGCTTGGTGGCAAAGCAAATGCACAAATAGGCTCTGGCAGAATTGAAAGGACGGCAGCTCTGTCTTCATGCCTGCGCCTCAGCAGGTAATTGTACATCCTGTGACTTTTTCAAATCAGAGGTGCTTGTTTGTGCCACAGGCTGATTTACTTATGTTTGTTTTTCATGGTTCACCTGTCTATCTATCTATCTATCTATCTATCTATCTGTCTGTCATTTCACTTCCCACAGTCCAATCCCTTGCTCCCCATCTGCCATCAATTTGTTGAGCGATCCCTAATCCTGGAAAATCTTCCTAATCCAGGTACTTTGTTTGCCAGGCGCTTGCGAGGTTGTGCTGCATGTTTCCTCCTCTCTGCACTCCTCTCCACACTCTTCTCCGCACTCCTCTCCACATTCCTCTCCGCACTCCTCTCCGCACACTCGTCGCTGTGGGCCGGAGTTTGTCCTGCTGCTCCCTGCCAGCCTGCCGTTCCCAGATCGCTCGATGGGATCCACCGCCCCCGTGTCCACTCTCACGTCATACATGCGGGGGGAGGCCTCCCATAAAGCCGTGGGCCCCCAGTGAGTGATACACGCCTGGCACCTTGGCATAGACGGAGCAGACCATCACACGCCCTCCTTCCTGAGGTCGCCCCTCTGCGCTCATGTGGTTTGGGTGTCGATGTTATGTCAGTGTTTAACGTGGACAGCCTGGTTCTACAGGCGTGTTTGGCATGCTGTGCCACACAAGGTCGATACACGTGAACACATGTCCTGGCCACACGTTCTGACACTGACGTGATCGGGGTACGGTGTCCTGCTAGTGAATGGAGCAGTGGTTCGGTGGGATGGTGGTTGAGAAGGACCATGGGGAGGGGGGAAGGACTGCACAATTGGCCGCCAAAACAAACCGACCCTTGTGTAACAATTACGGTAATCCCCTTCATCTCGCCCTCTGCCCCTCGCCGCATCAGACACCCCGCGACATGCCTGTCTACATCCTGACCCTGCCAGTGATTGGCTCCGGCAGACAGTTAATAATCCTTGGGCTTTGCAGTCAGCCGCGGGAACGTGGGCCTGCAGACGTTCCGCTTGGCCGCTTCTCAGGGTCTTTTCATCCACATCGCTCGAACCCACACCATCCCCCTTTCGCCGCCCACGCACCTTGGGCCATCCCGGCCAGTATGCCACTCTCGCTTGTTTACGTTCATTTGCCCGTTGTTGTTGTCTTGCCGCGTTTAACGCGTATGGGCTTGTCGGAAGATCTACGCTTTGGCGTGTGTGTCCGTGCACTGATGCGCTGCTGTTTGTACGTCTGTGCCCTGCCCATATGTGAGCTGGGCTGCCTGCCAGGGATCTTCAGCCTCTGCCAGAGTCTTAGTGACTCTCCCTAAGCCCTTTCAGGCGCCTGCAGCGGGTCGCCAGGGGTTCAAATGCTACTGTGTCCATGTAACTGACAGGATGTTTGAAAACTCACCTCAATTACAACGCCCCCAAGCAATACAATGCATTTCGCTATCTCCTAGAACAGGACGGTTCTTCTTCTGTTTATCAGCGCAATGCAGGATAACTGGACACTGTCCAGGGTCTCGCTCTCTTCCTCAAACTGTGTCTTCTGCTGCTGAACGATGCAGATGTGAACAGAATGCTATCTCGGGCTTTTTGGCTAACGCAGGCCGTGATAGGTCAGCTTGGCAGCCCGTGCGCCGAGATTGGACAGCCCTGATGGTAATCGATGGGGTGATTGGGCAGCCTGACTGTCAGTCATGGAAGCAGTGGGACAGATGACGGTTTGCGATCCGCTGAATGTGTATGCGTCTTTCGAACGTACAGGAACAAAGTGCCTGTTTGCTCATTTTCATTCTTCCAGATCGTAATTTTTATCGGGCGAATGCTTTAAAAAATCAAACACACTAAACGTGCTCACCGCCCTATATGGTGGCTAAAGGGCCATGTACCACACAAATTTACACCAGGCAGCGAGTGTCACCTCCCAGCAACAGTGAGCCACCTTGACCTTTTGCTACAAGTGATAATGGAGGAGCAACAAGAAGCGAGGAGGAGAAACAAGGAACTGGGAATGTGTCAGAGGCCGGGGCCTGAATGGACGCGTGTCTGGGCAGAACATCTAAGTGGGCTGTAGCAAGAAATGATAATGTCTTATAATTACAGTGATCCCTCGCTATATCGCGCTTCAACTTTCGTGGCTTCACTCTATCCCGCATTTTATATGCAAGCATATCTATATATATATCACAGATTTTTCGCCGGTTCGCGATCGAGGAGGGGTCACTGTACAATGAAGACGAGAAATGACAGCATCCATGTATACTGGGCGGCTGGGTACTGGATCACAAACCTCCTTGTGATGGGCAGAGAAGGATTTGTTATGAGAAACCCTGTCATATCCTGTAGTGGGAATCTCTGATAGACCCCCTCGTATTTACGATGCACCTTACGTTCCTTCACTTTTGTCGATCTAGTTCGCCACATCGTGCCTAACGAATACAGGATGGCGCCCCGGCGAAGCAAAACAGGGAATCGCTGCCTTTTAATTCACTTTTCACGTCTCGACGCGGCGATATTTTAGCATTCCACTCGCTGCCGATGCGCCCGCTAACAAAGGCTCCGGGGAAGGATGCGGGGAGCCGAGCCGCAACGCGTTCCAGCTACACTCTTATCGACACATATTTCGCCTGATTACGGTTTATTCAATCTACAAACAGTCTTAATTTGTTGATTTTTCCCCCCTGATCACGGAGGCCCGCCAGTTACGGTATGATTACTCTTGGAGAGATCTCCAATAGCTTAGAGAGCGTTGGGTTGATTATGCTACTCCAAAGCCTGCTGCCGCCGCACAGTTTCTGGGAGAGGGGGATTGAGACTCCGCCCACTCTGTGATGTCATTAGTACAAGTGCCGTGTTTCCTATTTAGGTACTGGTGCATTGTATGGTAACCTCACTCCAATATAATGCAGGAACACTAAAATCCAAGCAGACAGATCCCGGAATGTGTGTTGACCCCGTGTTGGCGTGTGTCCAAAAAAGAAGTCAGTCACTGATACTTCTGCTATCAGGCCTCAGTTTTCCAGAGCTGGCCAGCAGAGGGTCAGCTGTCCTGATGTCCAAATGCTGCCCCAGCTGCTGCTCCCCACGCTCCCTGAAGACTTTATTACCTGCACTAATCACAGCCCAGCATGTTTACTCATGGTGTGTTAATTCAGCGCGTAAATGAATGCGATCGTCAGAAAGGTCCCTGTCAGCTCGCCGTGATGGCGGCTGGGTTGGCATCTTGGCACATGTTGTTGATGGTTTCTGGCATGGGAAGTCGATGGCGATCACCCATTTGGTGATCTGACTGAGCCAACAAGCCGGCCTCAGAATACAGCTGATTAGAGAGCAGTTGCCCTTTGACCTTTGACCCTGGCTTCATGAGGCTTAGGAGTGAAGGGTCATTGATGCTGACATCACTATTCCATTTGCATATTCACTGATCATTGACATCAGGACCATGTCCTGGAAAGTTTTCCTCATCAAAATGTGTTGCGACAGGCAGCGCTGAGATGGTTCTGGGTCCATATGCTTAACCACCGAGTCCAGGAGACTTTTCTTTCACATTCAGACGTGTGAATCCAGCTGTTATGAGTCCGTTAGCAAGCTGGAAACCTCTATGACTGCAAAGGCATGACCCTGCTGGCTGTGTGCTACTGGAACCTTCCAGATTTATTTATCATGCAGTGTTACACTTCACTGAAATGATTAAGATCTCGTGGAGATCCACTCAGAGCCAAGACATCAACTGCACGGTCCGAGTCAATCTTACTGAAACCGAACAGAAAGTGCCTTGCTTTTCCATTTTGAAAACTGTGGATTTATTTTTAAACGAGGCTCCAAGATGCAGGGGAGTGTGTGTGTGTGTGTGCTTTGATGTTTTTTTGCTATTTTATTTGGGCTTATGGGATGGGTGTGCGAGGTCCACAGGTGTGATGAGCTTGGCGTAGATGAGGTAGGCGAGAGGATTCTGGAAAGGGTCCCAGCGTCCGACCTGTCGGGTCGCTTCGTTTTCACCTGTCTGGGACAGACCTGCATCACACGGCTTGCTCTGTGCGGATGTGTTACGCTGTGCCAGCATATATAACTGCACCATGGGAAGTCAGGTAGTCTGCTGGTGGGCGGGGGTCGGAGCCATGTAAGGCAAGAACACCCCCGGATTCTCTAAAAATCAACAGCGGCAGCACAGCCGTAAAAATGGAAGGGCAACCTGCCTCGTTAGAACAGAGGAACAGACAGGAGCACTGTACTCTAGACAGCACGCTCCCATAGACATATTCCATCCACTAGGGGGCATCGGTTTTGCTTCCTGGCTCCTCTGATATGTATGAGCCCATGGTGAGTGTGAAGAAGTGCATGGGGAGCTGCCAATGGATGAGCAGGACTTGAGCTAGTAGTTCGAGAATCGGTGCGAATTGGCAGTGTGTGACTTAGGGGTTAGGCTGCTGTCGCTGTGATCAGAAGGTTGCTGGTTCAAATCCCATAACTGATAGAGTGGTTTTACCATTGGGCCCTTGAGCAAGGCCCTTAACACTAGTTGCTCCAGGGGTCACTGATTATCAACATTATGACCCGGTCCTAGAAGGATTGGCTGAGCTCAGTCTCTCAATTGTACTTCCCTTTGGATAAAAGCGTGTGCTAATTATATATAATATGAATTACTTCTGCAACTTGGTGCATTATTTTGTCTTCCTTTTGACTGGATGTGGTTTTTGGGGATTTATTTTGCCATTGCTTTTATTAACTCCATGCCATTATAGCAAACTAAGCCACATTTGAGCCCCAGGGGCCAATGCAGGGACTGTCCTTGTGTCCCCTGGTTCATACACACCGCAGTACTTTCATGTGCACTGGCTATGAATGTTTTTCGCAAACACTATATTACGGACATCAGTTGGGTGGTTAGGCTTAGGGGACCACAGTTCAACCGATTGCTCTATTGTGGAAGGGAGCTCATAACAGGCTGGACCTGATAGGTCATCAGGTCAAGGAAGGTCACCCCCTCACAAAGGTTTTTTACTCCTTATCAAATGACCCTGGGACTTGGCAGCATCTGTGGGATCGACAGGTCACTGCGATGGCTCCTTTTCCCGTCCTGATGAAATTCAGCTTCCTTTCATCCATGACGCTGCCTCCCTGGCGCTCTGTTCCGGCATGTTCCCGGCAGTCTGCCTAAGCACATTACCGGCGAATCCGGTGCAGGTTTTCCTGTCATCACTGGGCATTTGTTTTTCTCGGGTAAACTTTAAATACTTTACATCTTCCGATTAAGTGTCCTGAATACTGCATAAACGGAGAGCAAGGCGCCTGTCTCGGAGTGCCGTCGACCTGGCGGGGGGGTAGGCTCTTGGGCTCTCGGTCTGTGAGAACCGACAGCCTTTGTCTGACAGCGGATCAAATCGATCCTCACTTGTGCTGAGGTACTGCTCCTCACAGATACGACCTGCTGATGTGATTTCCATCAGCCGTGATGCTTTTGTGAAATTTTTAGCATAAGAATATTGGGCTTCATAGGAAATATGAGGCTTGCAGAGTGAAAGTGGGAGCACAGCGTCCCTGTTTTTATGCCGGAGTGTTTGTGATTACACGTATGCGTGTGTGTGCATGTGTGATGTGTTGTGTTATATTACATTGTGGGGACCTGTGATTTTGATGTTGTGGGAACCATTTTTTCAGTCCCCACAAGGGAAATCTAAATTTTCTAAAAAACTGTGACTGCAATCTAAAAACTAAAATAGCCAAAACTGTAGTATTTGGGTTGGTTAATTATGGTTACGGTTAGGGCTGGGTAGGGGTTAAAGTTGTCATTGTTGGGATTAGGGTTTTTTCCATAGAAACGAAAGGACAGTCCCCACAAAGATATAACTATTTGTGTGTGTGTGTGTGTGTGCACCCTGTCTTTAGGATAGTTACGTTTATGTGTATGTGTGTGTCTATGTTTGCTTGTCAGGATTTTATTTGTGACTGGAGGTGTGTGTTTGTGATTGTGTATGTGCACATGAGTGTGTATGCAGGTGTGTATCTCTGTGTGCAAGTGTATGAGGTATTGTAGTGTGTTTGGGAATTGTTATACAGAGGTTTCACAGGGTTTAATTTTTTTCTTTTTTTGTTGAAAATAACTATTTTTTGGCTGTTGCTGACCATAGCCACACCATACAATGTATAACAAAAAAGTAACACTGCACACTCACAAGGATTGCTCTCCCAGTAACCGCAAACTCCCTGCACTCTCCCATGCACCTCTCTCTCTCTCCTCCTACAGAGATACACACCGCGGAAGGGGTGGGCTCCCCCCACCCATCCAAACAGTGCAGCCCAACAACTCAAAATAACCCCCATCAAACCTCAGTAGTAACAGTTCTCAAATATGCTACACCACGTACCGTGGTTCACCACCCCCTTTCAGAATTTAACCCTTTTGTTGAATGAAACCTTGAGAGCAAAAATGACTAAAGCAAGACTTATCAACTTTCTATTTATACACAGTAAACCATCACAGTGAGGTGGAAATAATATTCCAAAAAATTATAACAATTTGCGAAACAGTAAAAATACTCCATTTAGAAATGAAAACACCCCCTTTTCAAGTGTATCTGCATAATTAATCAGGGTTAACCAATCACTGAACAGATCACGAAACAAGATAATTGGTGCCCACCTGTGATTAATTGTACAGAGTTTGATTAGTTCTGGATGAAATCAACTGTTTGTATAAGGTTCAACTGCTTGCTAGTATATTTATAAGGGAAAAATGCACTATTGGTGGAAAGGCCCGTTCAAAAGAGCTTTGAGAAGATGTTATGGAAAGGCAGTTGGGAGAAGGGTGTGAGAAGCTCTCGAAGGCTTTGTTTGTGCTCTGTAGTACAGGAAAGACCATAATCAGGAAATGGAGGAGACATGGCGCCACCCAGACCTGGTGTAGACCAGGCCATAAGTCCAAACTTGACGATCAAAGAAGATGGAGACTGATCAGGCAGGCTACCAAGGGGGCCAACGTCAACTGTGAAGGAGTTACAGACCTTCATGTCAGCGCCAGGTCATTGTATGCGCGTCTGAACGGTATCTACACAAACCAGACCTGTACCGGAGAGTGTCAAGAGAAAAAGACCATATCAAGTCGCAGTCGTATTTAGCTAAAATGCACCTTACAGATTGTGAAGTCAGGTGGGAAAACATGCTGCGGTCTGATGAGGCTAAAATTCAATCTGTTTGGCCTCAATGCGGAACATTTCATGAAAGCCAAAGAACGGTACGCCTACAGCAAAGCATTGTGGGGGTGTTTCTCTTCAGCGGGCACTGGGGTGAGACGGATGGTGCTCAACACCAACAGGGTCTCGCTGCAGCAATTGCAATCGTGCATATTTGCAGTCTTTAATTACCGTTACTGTAATTTGTCTTTTGCTCATTTTTTAAATTTTTCCATTTAATGATTGTTCTTACGTGATATTATTTTATGCAAAGCACTCTGAATGACCAATGTGTTTGAAGATAGAAATATATAAGTAAATCTGCCTTGCCTTAGCCAGTAAGTTGAGGATGGCAAGACACTTCACCTTTCAGCATGACAATGACCAAAAACATACAGCCAACGCAACTGCACACTAGCTGAAGGATGAAGGGGTCAACGTCCTTGAGTGATCCGGTTAGAGCCATGACCTCATCCCGACAATACATCTATGGACTGACATGTAGCGGATAGTCCATCAAGAGTCACCGAGAACTTTCTTCTTGTGCTGAAACAATTCTGCCAAGAAGAATGGGTAAATACTGTACACCGATCAGCCATAACAATGTTTAAACCGCTGACAGTTGACGTGAATAACATTGATTATCTCGTTACAATGGCACCTGTCAAGGGTGTCATTATACATGAGGCAAGTGAACAGTCACATCTTGAAGTTGAGGTGTTGGAAGCAGGAAAAATGGGCAAGTGTAAGGATCAGAGCAACTTTGACAAAGGCCAAACTGTGATGGCTGGACGACTGGGTCAGAGCATCTCCAAAACAACAGGTCTTGTATGGTGTTCCCAGAATGCAATGTTCAGTACCTACCAAAAGTAGTCCATGGAAGGCCGACCAGTAAACCGGCAATTGGGTCACAGGCGCCCAAGGCTCATTGTGTGTGGGGAGTGAAGGCTAGCCTGTCTGGTCCAATTCCACGGGAGAGTTATCGGAGCATAAATTGCTGAAAAAGTTAATGCTGGCTATAATAAAAAGGTGTCAGAACACAAAATGCATCACAGCTTGTTCCATATGAGGCTGCGTAGCTGCCGACCGGTCAGAGTGCCCTTGCTGACCCTCGTCCACCACCGAAAGTTCCTGCAATGGGCATATGAGTGTCAGAAATGGACCATGGAGCAATGGAGAAGGTAGCCTGGTCTGATGAGTCACGTTTTCTGTTACATCATTGGATAGCTGGGTGCATGTGTACCATTTACCTGGGGATGAGATGGCACCAGGATGCATTATGGGAAGAAGGCAAGCCGGCGGAGACAGTGTAGCGCTTAGGGCAATGTTCTGTCTAGGAAACCTTGGGTCCTGGCATTCATGTGGATGTTACTTTGACACGTCCCACCTACTTAAACACTGGTGCAGACCAAGTACACCCCTCCATGGTAACAGTATTCCCCGATGGCAGTGGCCTCTGTCAGCAGAATAACGTACCCTGCCATTCTGCAAAAATTGTTCCGGAATGGTTTGAGGAACATAAAAAGGGTTGACTTGGCCTGCAAATTCCCCAGATCTGAATCTGATCGAACATCTGTGGGATGTGCTGGACAAACAAGTCAGAACCAAGGAGGGCTCCACCTTGCAACTTACAGGAGTTAAAGCTAATGTCTTGGTGCCAAATACCACAGGACACCTTCGGAGGTCTTGTGGAGTCCATGCCTCAGCAGGTCAGAGCGGTTTTCACAGCAGCCACACAGTACTAGGCAGGTGGCTTTAATGTTACAGCTGATCAGTGTGTTTTCCCTCTATAAGAATTTAGTTGGTACAGATGCATCCAAACAGGCTGAAGGCTCTAATTCAGGCAAAGAGGTGCTCCCACTAAATACTAACCTTGAGGCTTGCTGTCTTATACAGGCCACTTCTTCTCATTTTTTATTGTTTTTCTTCAGAAATGTCATGTTCCTTTTTTCACTTGGATATTAAAAGATAGGATTTATAAATAAAGGTGATAAAAATATCACTTTATATCTGTTTTTCTGGGTTGTATAGCAAAAAAAAAACATATCATTTTAACAGGGGATGGTGACTGTCTATATCCACTGTATGTGTGCGTGCCTGGGCGTGACATTTTTCATGTGTCTCAAAGCAGAGCGTCCTCTACGGCACAGCCCCCACCCCACACACACACACACACACACAGACACACACAGACACACACACACACACCAACTCCTCAAGCTGATGAGATCCCCTCATTGTTTTCATACCTGGTCACAGAGCTGGAGATTAGCCTGAGTTAACCTGAATGGAGGCAGTTAGCATACTGCTTCTATACTATATACTATAGTATTATGCTGTATTGATATCTGGAATGAAATTATATTTCTCATATCTGGAATACAATGTTAACTTAATTCGCCATTTGCACGAGTACAGAAACATCACTATGGTGCTTTTTGCATATCCCATCCTCTCTTCTTTGAGACACAGTCTCACACACACATATACACAGCTGAGAGCAGCACTTGGGGTCCGAGCCTGGGGTCAGCCAGCGACCCTGGAGCATTTCTGTGAACTCGCGGCTCTTTGGAAGCTCTGACTGAGGTCCTTGCTGGAGAACCACTCTGAACCTGAAGGGCAACGTTCCAAGAGACCTTCAAGCCAGGTGGACACCACATTGAAGCCCCTTAACCATCTCTTCCTGCCTCTGAGGACTTGTCTGTCCCTGAGAAAGGCCTATAGGACCTTCTTCTCCAGCAGCTTTTGTCTTGTTCTCCAAAAATGGTGCTTGGGATGGTGGAGCGACCCGATGATCAGGACTCTAAAGCACTGGTACATCTGCAGGATGCGGAGGAGGGGACTGGCTCTGTTCCCTGATGCAGCAGTTTCTCAAGGACCCCCCCCCCCAAAATCCCCCATCAATCCCTCACAACCTGCTTAAACGTTAACTCTGATGCACTAAAACAGGCGATGCTGTTATACCCTAGAGCAAAGATTTCACCCAAATTACTCCAGTGAAGGATGTAAAGCCATATCAATATATTCAACAACAACAAGTCACTTTGCAGAAAAGTGCAGATTCAGTAATCATAAAACAATAATAAGACTAATTTTGCACGGCCCTCTCCACTCATCCATCATCTAATCAAAAGCAATTTGCTGTTGCATTTTACAGGATTCCGCAGGGATAATCCAGGGAGATTTCCGCAGTTTGAAATGTGGTGAGAGGAAAAATGTCCAGTCTGGGCAGCATTGGACGCTACGGAAGTCGCTGGGATCCAAAATAGAGAAGACCTTCATTACCATTTGGCCACCTCTGCGTTTGGCGTGGTCGTCTTCCCGAGTGCCTGATGTCTCACATGCCAGCTAGCACAGGCAATTAGCAGGCTGACCAAGAAACCTTCTCACTTAACAGCCTATGATAGTAGTCAGAACAAAAAACTGTTATAATGCCTTTAAAGAGACCCTTTGACACGCCTTCACAAACCTATCTGCTGAAATGCTCCGGAAATCACAAGCTTCCGGAGAGGTCAGGAAAGGAACCTCGACATTTCGAGTCCTGTTTGTCATTTTACAGGTTGATTTTCCTGTATGGCAGCCACAGTTTTATCACACTTTCTGGTGTATGGTGCAGCCTGCGGCCACTTGATTGCAAAGGAAACATTTTAACAGTGAGGCTATGATGACAGACGTCGCTGCCTGTCAGGAAGAGCCTTAGAGGAGGTCGATTAGTCTCCATCCAGACGTTCTGGGAAAGCGATGGCTGATGCCAGCTGGTTGTAATTAACCCTGGGAAACCTGCCCTCGGTCTTTCATTTTAGCTTTGGGTGAACATTTGTGAGGGGACAGGTGGAGGTGACTTCAGATGGGGAATAAGCTTATTATGAGGTTGTGTCAAGTTATTATGGAAAAACTTACACCAGGGTTAGTCGGTACTGATCTGCGTAATCACCGGTCGCCATGCACGGCGACCCAGCAGGATTCGGAGCCAAAGACATTCAGGGAGCCAAAGCCAAACCACCAGTCAACTTGTGTGCCAGCCGGACCTGCCGCCAAGGACGCGTTGCCTGCCTTGGACGGGAGAATGTTTGCGTATCGGAAGCACATGGATTCATCAGGTGGCCACCCAGGTGCTTCAGGTTTACATCCGATGAATCTTTCGCTTCCTGAGGGTCCTTCCACCAAAGCCAGACATTTAAGATGTGATTCTGACCGAGCGCCATGACCGTGAACGCCTGACGGCCTTGACCTCGCCGAACAGGACGCCCACTTCACTTCAGAGCTCTCTGATTCTGAATCACAGCTTCTGTTGAGTAGTCGCTTCAAGGATGGCATGTTTACCTTTGCATCTCTGGCATATTTTATTGGCAGATAAAAATCTGCTGGTTTCCCTACTCTGGGAATCACAGCATGGCTACCAGAGCCTCTGTACCCGATCTTCTCAACGGAGGTCATTTGACAGAATTAATTTTCACTTTTTCATACTCATTCAGTCACATCTGATCAGTCACCATGTCTCTAAATTAGGGCTGATTTATAATTCTTATTAAAATACCCCGGTCACCTAAGCCATTACCTGAAGTGTCAAGACTGTAGGCAGATGGACTTTGCATTACAGATAATTACTGTACAGTTATGGCTGTATGCTCCCCATTTCCAAATTCACGTGTCATAAAAATGGGCCAGATCGCATCACAAAGGCACATGTTGCGTTACAAATCTCACTATTAACTTTGGCCTTATATCATTTGCAAGCCAGGCGAGACCTCAGAAGGTGGTCGTGGTCCTGGAGATCCTCTTGTGTGATGCACCTTCCTCAGATAAGCAAAAACTCAGTCCTCAGTAAGACCTATCGCTGCAATGGGCTCAGGAACTCAGGAGAAGCCTGGAGCAGGTTCACATGATGTCTCGTTCAGTATCTGCCCACGGTTCATCTGAGATCGTACTTTGGTCAGTTGCGTTTGGTTCCCAAAGTTCATACCAGTATAGGGCAAAGCAACATTCTGCTTGATATGGGCTGACTGTACAGCGCCCCCTTCTGCTTCAGAAGGGCCGTACACACTCTATGTGGAGGTGATAATAACCAGTGTGGAACAGTAACCTTGGCCTGACATTCTCCATCACGCTGCGAGCTCTTGGTCCCCACTTACCACTGGTGCGCAGCAGAATTCTGAGTGTGGTGAAGATGTTTATGCAAATACCAGTGAACTTGTCCCATGACGATTTGTTCTTTGATACAGGTGACCTCACCAGGCCACACGCTCCATATGTACACAAATATGGCATGCTCTTGGCCTAGCTCTCGGAACACCACTCACTGCTGTTTGTAACTACATATTTATACAAAAATGTCTTAGATAAACGCTACACCTGACTGGTTGTGCCTGTCATATCATAATTTCAGCTGTATTTTACATTTTCCAGCTAAAACTTTTTAATTCTATGACATTTAATTAACATTGATGACTGCGGCACCATCTGGATGTAAGTCTAATCGCTTTCCAGATTAGTTTGTGTTTATGTTGTTAACAAATGTGAAATCTTAATTAGGCGGATTGTTCCGGCAACATAAGAAGCCAGGACGACTTGCGGTGTCACGCCGGCATTTAGACGGCACGATCTGTGCGGAGAATTGCAGTCACCCCCTAGGGGACAGCGTAGATTAGCGTTAAAGGGTGACCTACATGCTTCTAGAAACGTGTGGGGAGATGTTATCCAGAATCCAGTGCAGACTCGGACTCGAGGGTCCCATGGCAAACTTGTCTCTCCCAGGAATCTCATGTCTGCTTGCACCGTGTGATCCACCGTATGTGTTTAAGTGAAAAATCAGAACCGCTAGTTTATTTTGTTATATCCTTTCTTTTGTGACTGTATAATTACTATTTATTATTATTAGTTTTGGGGTTTGGTTTCATACTAATCGCCAGCCTCGGACGCTGTTTAAACGTGTCGGAATTTAAAGATACGCAGAATCATGGTAAACGAATTTCATCGGTAAAATGAGCGCTTCGGTTTCCTATTTTAGGATTAAGCACATGCAAAGCTGTGAACTGTTTGCATAGAAATGGATCTGCAGATGGCAGATGCTTGTTAGTGGTCTTTAAAAGTGCCTTGTTTGCGTTTTGATTGTTTCCTGTTTGTTTCTCGGCGATCATATCCCATTATGCGGTCTGTATTAGTGAGCCTTGCAGATGTGCAGTGGGTGGGATCACTGTACAGTGTCGATCGCGGACCCTTAACCTCATTCCTGTTTTTTGCCGTATTGATTGCCGCTGCTATAAACCGGACACGCTGGCAATGTTCTGTAATTGCAGCTGCTGGGATTCCAAGCCTGTCTTCTCCCAGGTACATGTCCACTGTTAGTCAGTCTAGAAATACAGGTGGAGGCCAGGGAGCCGGGCTTGGGAGTTTTCCAGGATAGAGAGGGGGTAAGAGGGGGTAAGACCGTGATCACAATGTGGCTCATCCTGGCCCTCTCTCTTCTGCTCACTGTCGCCCCTTTCCCCCTCTCTCTGTCTCCCCTTTCCCCCGCTCTCTGTCTCCCCTTTCCCTTCTCTCTGTCTCCCCTTTTCCCCCTCTCTGTCTCCCCTTTCCCCCTCTCTATGTGTCCCCTTTTCCCCTCTCTCTGTCTCCCCTTTCCCTTCTCTCTGTCTCCCCTTTTCCCCTCTCTCTGTCTCCCCTTTCCCCCCTCTCTTTTTTTCCCCTTTCCCCCTCTTCCCCTCTCCCCTCTCCCCCTCCCCCTTC
>JAAGVU020000040.1:6435119-6458081 GCA_011763525.2 Mormyrus iriodes | reverse complement strand
GCTCGCGTTGTGCCCTTCGCCCGCCCTTCGGGGCCCCCTTTTCCCCCCCTCTCTCTCCCCTTTCCCCGCTCCCTGTCTCCCCTCTGCCTCTCTCTCTGTCTCCCCTTTCCCTCCTCTCTATGTGTCCCCTTTCCCCCTCTCTCTGTCTCCCCTTTCCCCTTCTCTCTGTCTCCCCTTTTCCCCCTCTCTGTCTCCCCTTCCCCTATCTCTGTGTCTCCCCTTTCCCCCTCTCTCTGTCTCCACTTCCCCTATCTCTCACTTTGTCTGTCCCCCTCTTATGCCCTCTCTCCCCTTCTCTGACTGTTCCTCTCTCTCTGTCCCTGACGCCCTCCTCTCTTTTCTCTTTCTACCTCTGTCCTCTCTCCCCTTCTCCCCCTCTCTCTCCCACTCTCTCAGTCCCTCTCTCCCTCTGTTCCCCTCTTCTGCTCTCTCTCCCCTTCCCTGGCTGTCCCTCTCTTCCTCTCCTCCTTGTTCTCTATTTTCTTCTCCCCTGCCCTGTCCCTCTCTCGCTCCCTCTCCCTCTTTGTCCCTCTTCTCCTCTCTCCTCCTCTCACGCCCCCTCTCTTCCTCTCTACATCCCTCTTTCCCACTCTCTTCCTCTCTCTGTCCCTCTTCCCCCCTCTCTCCCTCTTTGTCCATCTTTGCCCCTCTCTCCCTCTCTCTTCTGCTCTAACTCCCCCTCTCCCACTCTATCCTTTTTCCACCTCTCTTCCTCTCTCTGCCCCTTTTGCTCCTGTCTCCCACTTTCTCTCCTCTCCTCACTCCCTCTCTCTCTCTCTCTCTCTCTCTCTCCTGTCTCTCATTATTCCCCTTACACAGCCACTGCTTTTTCCCTGCTATTGTTCCACGCTAAGACCTCCATTTGACTTTGCTGAACGATGGAAATTATAATTTGACTGAGATAAAAATGGAGCGTAACAGTACTGCGAAGCCCCCCCTCCCACCATGCCCCCACCCCTGCCCCGCCCTCACCTCTCCTGAGAGGGACAAGGATCAGAGCTCAGACCATCACAACATGAAGGGCTCCTGAACATTCCATCCTCCGAGAAAATAATTGCCCCTTTTCATTCAGAGCGGATATCTGTTTGGGTTGAATTTCAAAGCAAGCATTGAAAGCAGGAGCTAATTGGTCATGCATATTCCATTAATGGCCTTGCTGTTCTGTTTAGAGATCTTAAATATGGGAACATCAACCGACTGGTCCTTCACCATCGGATGGAGAAGGCGTACAGGAGACAGCCTGCGTTATGATGACACACGCTGTCATGCCTACACAGACAGCTGGTCACACACGGCAACCTCCGGCTTTATGTATTTACGGCCGATCTTTGAAGGTCTGGAAGTTCAGCTTCAAAGTTCTTGCACATTATTGGCCAAGTTTCCCCAGTCCCGCGTTAATATGAGCCAGTTAAGCCAGACCAAGGGCAAATCTCTCACCTGTGAAATTAATGCACCTGCCAGGACTGTCCACAGAACGGAATTTTTAATTTAGCTGATGAAAAAAGGCTCACGCCCGCCTCCCATCGAAAGGCTGAGGGTGAGCCGGATGGGGAGCGGGGGGCCGGGCGCATCGGAAGAGATGAAGGTGTGGGTGGGCGGGCAAGAGCCGCGGACTCCGTGTTTATAAACGGGCGCGGCACAAAGCATGCCACCACGGCCCCCACCCCCACACGAAACGCAGCGACGGCTGTTTGTAAATTCTGCCGTGGCAGGCAATGGGCACATTTGCATGAAATTGACTTGTTTAAATACCCATAAAACATTCATGTGCGCTGCGGCGCCACCCGGCTGCGAGTCCATTAAAAAATATATCATTATTTCTGCTGTGTTCGTCACCCTCATCAGCCCAGTTATAGATGATCAGAGAGGCAGATAAATCAGGGTAAAGTAAAGAGGGGGTGGAAATTAAGAGTTAAATTATACTGCCCCCCTCCCCCCCATGCCACGTATGCATAAATCTTCCAGAAGTGTCTATTTGCACTGCGAACTGACTTTTGTCTGATCATTGTAATGACGTTTTTATTCGCAAGTACCACTTCTGTTTACACCTTGAAGGCCAGACGTCCTTTGGGGTGGTGGGGGAGGGTGGCTGTTAAGCAGGCTGTCTCTGCTGTCATTGTGCTTCTGGCCCCTGTCCTCCCTCTGAAAAATGCAGTAAGTGCATCTGTGCAGGGTGGGCGGTTCCTGGTTCTCCTGTGTCTCCAGACACTTTTGGAAGGACCAGTGGATGTAAGCCAGAGTGTCTCCCTGTGGCTGAGCTGTTCATAGTTATTATGTATTTAGTACAATAAAAGTCCATAAACCACTTACAAATCTGCGCACGAAGTTATCCGCCCAAATGCACGCAAGCTGGACTTGAACCTATATCATCTTCTTTAACCACCGTGCCACCTACTGACCAAGATGAGGCACTGCACCCCATTAGCATTCACTGTGCCTCAGGCTTTCTGTTCCTTAGTACGAAAGAGTGAGGCCAAGAGGGAAGCGAGAGGAAAGCTGGAGCCCGGCTCTCATGCTTGAAGATGTCACTCTGCATTCAAACCTCTCCTGACAGAAGTGGGGCAAAAAATGCCCCAGAAATAAAGGAAAAAAGCGGATAGTGGTGGGGATCTAATCTGAGTGTGACACAGAATCCAAACAAAGGCGGCCGTAACAGTCTCCCATAATCTGGCAGCCAACATATTGACTTTGTAGCCTTTGAACTGAAGACTCCCAATGGATTTCATCAGGGGACTCGTGCCGCATCCGGGAGAGGCTGTATCCAGGGCAGGCCAGTGTCACACCCAACCGAGGCATGGAGGATCCGGGTGCGGCTCCAGTAAAACCAGTAAATGCTATCATAAATTCCCTGATTATTAATGAGCCTCGGAACGCCTGGATCCGGAATATGCTGGAAGGTGCACCTGGGGTTCCATGCCTTTCATGTCCTCATAGATAAACATGATACTTTTTCAGCAATAGGAGGCTGAAAAGCTCTTTTTTGTTAATCTAGGAGTGATTGTGGAGCTGAGGAGGAGGGGGCAGCGCCGGTGGTCATAGCCGGAGTGGTTGGTGGGAAATGATTAACCGCTATGGTCAAGTCTGATTAATAGTCTTGGGTTGGGGGGGAGAATAATCCTGAAATCCGATTTGAACACCTCTTCCTCGTAATTTCAAACTTAATCTCCCAGATCCACCTGATGCACTTGGCCTGTGACTCGTGCAGATACACTTGCGTAACCCTTCCTCCGCCTGCCGCCTTTTTGAAGGAGACCCTTCAGCGAGTGTCGGTGATTCCAACGTGCTCATTTACCCTAAACAAGGCATGCGTTTTCAACTACAGTTTTGGACAAAATCCCCCGAGTTGAAGCAGATCTCTGAAGGAGCTCTTTCCTGCTTCCTTGTGCCTGTCGTTCTGTCCGAAGCTTCGCTGCATCTTATAATGGCGGATTTCTGCAGCTCTTTTTGGCTTCGCGCGTGACTCGCCTCTCACGGTCCACGTCATTGGCTAACCATGAAATGCGGCGCCTCGGTAATTGCACCGAATTATATAAACAAAAAACAATCCCATGGAATCCGAGTCCTTCTCCTATCTTACGGGATCTTGTTTGATTGCCGGCATGATAATTTGATTGCTTTCAATTAAAACCTTATGCTGTAAAACAAACCTCCAAATCCAATCCGAAAATCCGTGCCCGCCACTTTTGTGGTGATGACAGATAAACAGCCATACACAATCAGCCCCCACAAAATGGGTCCTCGAACCCATAACCTTCCGGAAAGGGCAGCGCTGCAGTACCTCAAGTTGCAAGCCTCTTAGAAGCTTTAAAGAAAATAGTTTTATTGACGCAATATCATAGAACAGAGGAATTCAAACTGTGGGGAGTGCGCCCCTAGAGGGGTGCTATGGAATTGCAGGTGGAGGGGGGGTGCACAGGTGAGGGGATAAACAAGAACAGAGACTTGTGTGGAGGGTATGAGGAGGGGGCAGACCTATTTTGAAACAACAACCTTTAGAAATATAAAAAATAATTTGAACCCATTATATTCCGGCACGTGTAACGAAAACAAATTCTAATAATTACATTTAATTTAATTTTATTTAATAAACCTTATTTTTGCAGTCAGTTTGTGTGTGTGTTTGGGGGGGGGTCAGCCCTAGGAGATCCCTGTCAAAAGCAGCCTGAATACCACTGTCTTAGAAGGCCGGCATATGAGGAATGTTAATGGCTGAGTGATTTTGGCGGATACATTATTTACTGGTGAAGCTCTCATCACGCAGCTGCCGCTGATCCCTTTGCACTGTCAGCATTGTACTGGCGTGTGTTTGCCTGGAGTGCCTGCCAGCCCCAGCACACCTGACCCGTCTGCCGCAATCCGCCAGTAAAAGCGTAAATGCATGCCTTTCAGGGAGCGAACAGCCAAATCCCAGGGACTCATCCCCATCCTTCGCCAGGAGGGGGAGGCGGCACGACAGCAGCCCAGCTGCGCTGGGGTCCAGGTTAGGGGACGAGCGAGGTCGTCTTGGCAGTGTGGCGGCCTCTCACTGGGACGCGGTGCCCAGAAGGATCACAGTCATAGTCTAGACAGCCACTACATCCCTGCTTCTTACGGCCCCAGTTATTTCTCCTATTTAATATGAGATCAGTTTACTGTTAAAGTTTAACCAAAGGGGATGCTAGAGAGAAAGATGGGCATCATCCCATAGTCCTGCCATCCAACCATCCTCGTGTCCCATTCTCCTGCTGTCCCACCATCCTGCTCTCTCACTGTCGTACTGTCCCACCATCCTGCTGTCCCACTGTCCTGCTGTCCCACCATCCTGCTGTCCCACTGTCCTGCTGTCCCACTATCCTGCTGTCCCATTGTCCTATTGTCCCACCATCCTGCTTTCTCACTGTCCTGCTGTCCCACCATCCTGCTTCCCACTGTCCTGCTGTCCCACTGTCCTATTGTCCCACAGTCCTGTTATGCCACAGTCCCATTGTCTCACTGTCCCACCGTCCCACGCTCCCTCTATCCCCCAGTCCAGCCATCCCACAATCCCATCATCTCACGCTGTCCAGCTCCTCCTGCTGTGCTCCCACTCTCACCACCCGCATCTTCTCTGAGTGCTGCTCTGGTGAGACCCTGTTCTCCATCTAAGGATTCCAGCTGGCTTGGTCTCCTACCCCTGGGCTTTTGCAGCTTGCTCTGAGGCAGACCATTGCTCACCCCTTCACTGCTCATAAACACAGGTGCCACTTCACAAACCGAATCTCATTCTTTAATTTTTATCCCCCCCCCAAATAAGCTGAATCTTTGATCCTATTGCTTAGCATCACATTTGTCTGAAGTATAGCTGGTTTTCTTAGGGGAAGTTTCTTGCTATTTTAAATGGGAAAAAACAGGCTATTTAAAATCCCTGCACTGTGCAAAACAAACCAGACTCCCTCAGAGTTCCCTCCCCATTGATTCACGACACAAAAGTAATAAATGAGTGTGGGAATGAGACGAGGCCCCAGGGGTGAGGTAGCTCAGCACAGATCCCGACCTGCTTTTTCCTCAAGTGCTTTTTTATTTTATATTATTTAATCACATGCCAGGTGCCACAATGCAGGGTGATTCTTGCCTGGGGTAGCAAGAGGAGTGAGGCACACAAAGAAATTACGCACACAGAGGAGTGAGGCACACAGGGGCATGCTGGCTCCAGGGACTCAAACCTATAGCCTTCTGGTTATAGGACACAGTCCTTCACCCAATAATGAACATTTTAGGAATGCTGATTAAAACTCAGTAACTATTAAGAAATCCATAGATATTTTCAGTCTGTTCTTGGTCTGCAGACATATTTGGCAGCGGGCGAGGAATATGGGCAATCCAGTAGCTTCACGGCTGCCGTCACACTGTAACTACTTCACATTGCACCACGGCATGGCCAGAATTTACCAGGAATATGCAAATCGATAAAACAGCACTGCAAGTTAATTGCAGAGCAGCAGTTATAATTAATGTTTAGAGTTAGCATTGATTCTCTCTCTGCTTGTATCCAAGACGTGTGGGATTGAAACCATCCCCCTCTCACCCTGAATGCTGAAGTTTAGGCAGCAAATCGAAGTGACGTACGTTCCCGTCTGTGGGCTTATGCTCATACGGCGAGTATGCCGACCCTCATAATTGTGCCTGCATTACTCAGGCACGGCACAGTCCTGATGACATCATCCACAGTGCTCCAAGTGCTCCCCCCACTTTTCAGATATATGAGGTCACAGGCGAAAGTGCTCAGCATGCCATCGCTACTGGGACTGGAATGACGCTTTCAGGGCTCGCGCTCGGTGAACGCGTTCATCTCCGCGCTCAGTGGCCCGTTGGACACACAGCCACCGGCACCCATGTTTTCCGCGTAAAGCTGTCAGCGGTCAGTCACCACAGACTGCCGGCTCATCGATTATGAACGTCTGGGGATCATCAAGTCATCGTCAGAGGAGAAGAGGCATCTGATTCCTTGGAACTCTCAAAGACAATTTGCAATTGGTTGCAGTTCTTGACTGGAAAATATTGGAAATCTGTAGATCCCTAGATGACAGTTGTTATGATGCGTGTGATGATGGTGTGTGTATGTGTGTGTGTGTGTGTGTGTGTGTGTCCAGTGTCCCCACAAAAAAACCTGTGATAAAAACCTGTTACTCTTTACCTTGTGGGGACATTATTCCAGTCCCCATGAGAATAACCTCAATTTAAAAAAAAAATCAGTGAATGCAATCAAAAAACTAAAAAGTCTTCTGTTTTCTTTGGTTACCTATGGTTAAGGTTAGGGCTGGATAGGGGTTAAGGTCATTGTTGGGATTAGGGTTTTACCCATAGAAATTAATGGACAGTCCCCACAAAGATATGAGTACAGGTGTGTATGTGTGTGTGTATGTGTGTAAGCGCTCACACACAGGGTTCTGCTGAGGAGTCCCCATTCAAGCACGCTGTAGACCCTGCTCCATCTCTGTATCTGCTGTCGCCTGCACCACACGTGTGTGGCTCTGTGTGCCAGAGGGATACCGCCGGTCACCTGACCTTTCGTGTTTCAGCAGATCTTATTACAATAGGTCAATGAGACCTTTCCTTGGGCCGTCTTAATGAGAAGCTCCGCTTAACGGCCTGGAGGCCAGTGGCAGCACTCCTGAGGAAACACAAGCTCCATCTCACACTCCGAGCACTCCCCCAGTATCACCCTCCACATGCGTGCCCCCGCCACTGCACTGCTGCCACAAGACTGGCAATCCAGGTCATTCACACTGTCAGCTTAGCAGAGTTTCAACATGTAGGTCCGTGGATGTGGATGTTCCCGTGCCCATTTACCTCATGCAGGCTAATTAATTTCTAGATTTGCACATCTGCATGCGTGGGTGTGTGTTTGAGTGTTTCTGTGGTCCTATGGAAGTATCGACAGCTGGACAGCTCACATGCATCTCGGCTGGAGTGTGAACACACGCACACACACATAACAGAACAGTCACCAGCGTCCGAGGCACAGTAGTAACATCATCTGGGCACATTTTGGCAGGGAAGCGAATGTAGCCAGTCACATCCTTCGGACATATGAATGGTGCTGGCATAATGATGTAGCCGTTGTTTACGATCCACCGCTGTGTTTCGGCCTAGTGGCAACGCTGCCGCTAAACGGAGGCTTAATAAGGGGCGTTCGGACCGCGGCGTCTTTGTGCAAGGAACAGAAAGCATCAGTGAGCTCCGAATCCCATAGACATGCTCGCTGCGTTCCTGAGAGTGAGAATGAGGAGGGTATTAAACACAGAATTGTCTATTCATGCGAGCCACTGGTTCAGAGACGGGAGAATAAAAGTCAACAGTGATAAGCACTTTTTCCTTTTTTTCTGTGGCCGAGAATTGAATTAGTGTTTCCATGGTGACCGAAGCCTCTCTCTCTCCTCATTCCCCCTCTCCCTTTTTCTCTCTGAAGCACATATCTTAGCCAGACTCCCCCCCCCCACCATTTTATGTCTGAAAAAAGATCTGCTAAAAAGGAACAGATGAAAACAAAATAATTACTCTGGGATCCCTTACTTCTTGTGGGCTAACTCTCTAATCTCCAGTCCGCACTTCTCACTTCACCCCTTACACCGGAACAGACCACAGGTGACCGAAACTCATCTGAGCATGATCAGCGAGCTGCCGTGGTCATGGTTTTGTGACGAGGAAGGCCCGGCGCCTCTGTGATGCTTAGCACGGGATGCTGGTCTCTGTGTCGCACTGGTTTACCTTTATGCAGCTAAACAATGACACGGTCAATATTATTGATGTTAGATGCTGAAATTATGCAGACATACAGACCAGCACCTTGTGCTGGCAAAAAGAGAGGGACCTGGGTGTCCATTGGTGACAGTCGTTGTTCTTGTGCATTAACAAAAACATCTCCATAATAGAAAAGTGAGGAGAGTTCACATGGTGATGAGGTAATGGTGCCGATTGTCACATTGATGAGATAACGGTGCTGATTCTCACATTGATGAGGTAATGGTGCTGATTGTCACGTTGATGAGTTAATGGTGCAAATTGCCACACTGATGAGGTAATAGAGGTAATGGTGCTGATTGTCACATTGATGAGTTAATGGTGCAAACTGTCACATTGATGAGGTAACGGTGCTGATTGTCACATTGATGAGGTAACGGTGCTGATTGTCACATTGATGAGGTAGCAGTGCCGACTGTCACACTGGTGAGATAACAGGACTGACTGTCATGTTTTGAGGTAATAGTGCTGATCAACATGTTGGCCACAGTGTCCACTACCACTCAAACCCCTAAATATTACATAAATACATTCTTTATTTTGGAATTTTGAAGCAGCATGTTCCAATAACCAGCTGGCTAGCTATGATCTTCTGACTTTACACACTAGCTATTAATTTATTCTTTGAAACATCTGGTGGCGGCAGGGGGGTGGGTGTCCAAAGTGACCCCAGAAACGATGAACCTACCCCTGCTGCACATTGGTGAGGTACCTGTGCTGAGTGACACACTAGTGAGATAACACTGCTGAGGTCTGCGTTGGTGAAAAGTTCTAACTGCAAATGTGTTGAAAGAATCACAAAAAAGGAAAACAGGCTAAACTGATATGGAGAGATTGGCAGGTTGGCAGGTTTTGGTTGGGAGGCGACAGTCATATTCTGGTCCCTGTGGGGGGGGTGGGGGGGGGGGTGCTGGTTTTTATTTAATCTCAGCGGTGTGATTGGTGTCATCGCTTGTTTGTTTGATGATTTCTTTGATACCGGCGTTTCCTCTTCTGCTCTCTCCCCGCCTGATTCCCTCTTTCCGTCAATCACGCTTTGCCGTGCGCTCATTTTCTTCCAAGCACCAGCGGCTTGATAGTTCCAAATCATATCAGGCACCCTGAGCCCAAACGTAAGCGACCGGAATCAAAACAACAGAAATCAGCGGCTCGCAGATGGCGGGTGCTGGGCTGGGGGTGTCGGCGTAAGCACTGTTTTAGCTGGGACAGAGATGATAGTGGTGTTAAGCTCATAACTTAGGCAGCTCCTGGAGGCTGGCACGCTAGTTTTGGTCCCTGGGAGGGGGGGGTGTACTGGTTTTGATATCATCTCAGTGGTGTGACTGGTGTCATCAGTATGTTTTCAGTGTAAATCACTCAGGAGACTGAATCCAGGGGAGTGTAGGGAACTGAAACTGCTCACTCGCATTGCAGAACACGGACTCATATATTATGAATATCTGGAGGTCATCATGTCATCTTTTGAGTAGATGAACAAGCATCGAAGTCCTTGAAATTCTTCAAGACAATAGGTGTTGTTTTTGACTCCACTGGATACAAGTGTCTGCATCTCAGGTCTCTGCAGAATAATTCCGTAACCCTACCCCAGCAACGCACCTCACCATTTGTTTGATTCTCTTTCCCAAGATGGGTCTCATTAATAGCTTGGCACCACCCTGCTGGATTACCAAGGGGACATTGGCTGACTAGGGACAGTCATTCGTCATTTTATTTATAGGTGACTTTTTTGGCAGGTGTATGCCCCCCGTAGAGGGGAGAGACAGTGGGCGTGTCACAATTTTATGGTTTTGACTGCAGAGTGCGCTTTTGGCCGCTGTTGCTAATGCGAGGGTGGAGCCGAAATGGCAGGCAGTACAGAGGTGTCCTTCCACGCCTCTTGGCTGGCGGAGAGGTCGCCAGCTGCACCCCAACGCCGGCCTGAGGATGCTGCGCTTTGAAAACAGCCACAGGGTGAGCAGGAACACTGAGGCATTTCAAAAGCCGGGTGCGCAACACATCAGCAGCCAGACACGCTTAATGCACAGATGCCTGCCCACATCACGTACCTCTAAGCACTTTAGCTTACCATCAAAAGGTCATTTCAAAGTTTTAGCAAAGATTGTTTTAAAACAAAGTTTTCACTCTATCCTGCTGTGGGTGGGCATCGTGCCCAAGGTATACCCCTGCTGTGTGCCCTGTGGAGCCTGGGATTGGCTGCAGGATACTCTCTGACACTGTACTGGATAAGTGGTTGTAACATAGATGGATGGGTGGATGGATGGATGTATCGATCCGTGTTGGAATTTAAGAATTGTACATTTCCAACGTGCAATTTTTTTCCGTATTTCCTCTGAATTACTCGTCTCAGGCGAGTGGGCGAGTTTAATTTCCAGCCCTGGATGGATCCTTTTTTGATCTCACTCCAGTATAATTTAACATAGCCATATGTACAGAGTATGGAAAACCGTATAGATACTAATATTGATAATTAATTCCTCTGCTCTGCGGCCTCAGGCCCGCAGTGAAGCGAAATACCCTTTAAAGCTAACAACTGAAACTAAAAGATGTCATTTGGTGAATTTAATCAGTACGGTAGTTTATCAGAAAATCGAAATGTGATTGGGCTACTTGTTCCCACCACGTGACTGGGACTGCAGATCAGCCCTGCAGACAGGGTCACTGGGGGATTCTGGCATGTGCTCAGAAGGACTAGTTAGCAGTTAGTCTTCCAAGGACCTGTTATTCTCATCGGAGAGCTACTGATTGTTTGATTTCTACACCTGATACCCAGCGGTAAATCAAATCTCACTCAGAATAACAACCTTCCCAATGCACTTGATTGCTCACAAATGAAAAGATTGAGGCCTCTTTATGAAATCAGCTTTTTTAAATGTGACTGGAGACTGATATCTCAGTTTCATTCCCCAATTAATAAAGGTGGTTTAGCATCTGATTTTGACATTTGTTGCTAGGAGGTGTGGTACTTCCCTCCGACGGCAGAGCTGGAGGGCAGGTTGGGGCTCCTGGGGCCGCAGACAGGTCAGGCTTCCAAGATAGTCTTCACAAAAGGAACATGAGCGCATTCCGCTATTTAGTTATTTATTTATTTACCGTGGCCTTTTACAGGAGCACGGACATGTGCGGGCCTGAGCACCTGCCCTGAATGATGAAAACTATCTCCCTTTTGAAGTCTTGAGTTCTTTGTGACTGACAATCGTGCTAGTTTAACCCAAGGAATATCCTCCCCCCCCCCTCCCCATTTGATCACCTGCCCCTCGATAAGTGTCTGCACAGCCCTGTAAAGGAGGATGAAGCCACATGCAGTTGAAATATTAATGCATGGACATGGGAGCATATTAAACACTGTTCTAGTTCCTCACCTGATAAATACATTTAACCCCAACAGCATCAAACAGACTTGCTGAGTTAATGTTTAATGTTAATGCTCCACACACAGAGAAAAATGGCAGAACAGCCCTGCTCACCGCATCCTGGTGTACTGGGGCCATTTCGCTTTGCGCGACTGAATCATTAACAAAAGCCTGTCCCATCCCGCCGGCTTAATCCTGCGCAGGTCACACACCTTGGGGGGGGGTGTCCTACTGTAATTTGCTAAACCGTTTCCTCCCTGGGACGCTCCCTAACCTCCCAATCGCAATATGCGAGGAACATGGTGGGTCATCGATGCTCTGGCCCCGCCCCATGGAAATGGTCACTATTGCTCTCGCCATTTAGCATTTATCCGGTAGCGGTATGAGTGAGAGATCATTACTGCGCGAGCTTTCTGTGTTAGGGACCCCTCAGGGGTCACCAGTATGGAGCAGAGGGGAAAAAAAATACACAAACTGGTAATGCATGCCCTTTAAATGCAGAACGAGACCATCAGACATACTGGGGATTTTTTTTCGTTTTATTCCCAGATGCTTGCAAAGACTTTAAATTCTGGGATTCCGTATAAGCTGCTATAGAATTATGTAGAATATGAATGTCTTTGTCTGCCAGCTTATTAAGCAGATAAATAGCACATAAAGGAAGGCGGAATAATCACCTGGAAGGCCTCGTTTGGTTTGCAGACCTTTCTTGAAAAACAAACACTCACACACACACACACACACAAACAACATAGGTTGTGATGATTTCTTTGATACTGCCATTTCCTCTTCTGCTCTCTCCCTGCCCGATTCCCTCCTCGCGTCAATCACGCTTTGCCGTGCGCTCATTTTCTTCCAAGCACCAGTGGGGTTTATAGTTCCAAATCAAATCAGGCACCCTGAGCCCAAACGTAAGCGACCGGCATCAAAACAACAGAAATCTGCGGCTCGCAGACGGCTGGGACAGAGATGATAGAGGTGTTAAGCCCATAACTAAGGCTGGTCCCCAAGGCAGCGGCGGTAGCACCCAGTAGTTGCAGGAAATAATGAACGCTTTGGATAATCGCAGACACTTTCCCCCTCGCTGACTGACTGGAGCTCCCGCCCTTGAATCGCCTCTGGACGATTACCCGTAGAACCCTCTGCAGCTACTTGCTTTTGCAAAATAAAATTTGGCCAACTGATGCAGGAGATGCGGGCAGGACCCCCTGGACACACACCCGCCAACACTCGCACGCGCTCTGTCCGCTCTGACCAGGAGCCCACCGGCGCTCAAATTGGATCACAGTCTTTGTTAAATTGGAATATCAGAGCAACATGGACTCTGGCAGGAAGCAGAATTAAGGCATTAAACATGGTGTGTGTGTGTGCGCGCGCGCGTGTGTGTGTGTGAGCTCAGCAACGAGAGGAAAACAGGGGAGCAAGAGAGATGGGTGGGGTGACAGGATGGGCCAGGGAGGGGTGGGGGATGGAAATGTGGGAGGAGAAGAGGAATAGAGTGAAAATGGTTAGGGGAGGGGGAGTGTGGGACTGAGTAGACGAGAGCTTTTTAGATGCGAAATACAATACTGGTGTCATATTTACTGCTCCTGGGTTTTCATACCTGTCACCCCTGACTCACCTAGGCCACCTGACGGGGGGGGGGCATGATGAGGACAGCACTGGGCTAAATGAAACTCTGTCTGCCTGATTGTTTGGTCGGTTCTGTTTCACTGGCTGTCAGTGTTTCGCATTATTATCAATTTCTGTTGTTTTAGCAGAACAGTCTTCATTAGTGTCATCATTCCAAGTGGGTGTCCCATTATACCTGCATCTGACTAAGATACCAATTCCGGGATGGATGGTCTATGCTTGCGCTGGATTTTCAGGGCTGTGAGCCCCCCCTCGAACTCCACCCCCTGTCCGAAATTACTATGATGTTTCGCTTTATGTAACATTAACCATTACAGGAGCATAAGTAGCTAGCCACACCAGCTACACGCTCACATAAATAAATATTGATTAGTGCTTATGTAAAGTTTTTACCCACAACACCGCAGGTTTAATGAAGAAAGTTATTTTTCAGACAGAAAACAAAGGCAGTAAGATTAAATATTTCACTGTTGCTTCTGAATAACGATGGTTTCCTTCGCATTCCGAAGACATGCAAAATCTCAAAATCTTTAAGTTCTTCACAAAACTATGTTGGCAAGGATGGCGCAGACGGCTTGTAAAAACGAATTGGATTTAATTGATTTGAAAGTCAGTAGCCAGCAGCGGAAGTAGCTAACGTCGGTGCGTATTAATGCGACGTGTGTCGCCGGGGGTAACGCACTGGGGTGCAAAGCTGCCTTAACGTTCTAGTGCCAGCAATCATAAGCTGAGCGAAGATGCTCAGCCAGGTACTGTCTGAGGAGATGAGTGTAATTTCACTTTGTAGTGTAACAGGAAGTGGATCTAAGGTTGTTTCCTTGCAGAAATAAACAACATGCTTCAGTGTGCTGGCGATACTCGCAATTAGAGATATTTTTATTTTCCCTTGCTGGAGAGGAATTGTCATGGCTGCACGTAGCTGCTGTCTCTTCCGCACACCTACTGGAAGTCGCCGTCTTTGAAATTATTGTTTGTGTAACATGTCTCAAAATACATATCGAAGCTCGTTCGCATGGAGCCCCACGGTAATGGCGCAGCTGTCACAGGTGTGATTCCGCAGCGCTGGTTAACAGGCGACGCGTGAAAAGCCCTCATTATGCTGTCCCGGCCTTTCCGCCTTGCTGTGGTTACGGTGCAGGAAGACTGCGGTGCTCCCGGTCAGGCGGAATGCGGAACGCCGGAAGGTCAGAGGGGACATGAGTCTTTCAGGGTGATTAACGGGAAGGACAGCGAGCGTAAAGAGAGTAGGAGCAGGAATGGCTAACCGAACCCTCCTCTAAGGGTCAGAGACAGCATGGAACCTTCCGGATCTTTTTAAATAACGAAGCTAACCGAATCCTCCCTTTTTAAATGAGGGTGCGAGGTTATGATCTGAACATGTTTTGAGCGAGGCCTGCATTAAAAATGTGCCCAGGTCACAGTCACCTGCTCTGAATGGAGGCTGTGTGCTCAGAATAATAGTTTGAACTGAGTCTGACTTTGAACTTGACATTTCGATTTAGTTCAAATGGTACAGACTATATGCTTGTCACCAAGGCTGTAAGGGTGTGGGGGTGGGGGGGGCGGGGGGTGCTGAAGTCTCCTTCTTCATAAACATGATCTATTTGTTTATAAGAGGCTTTTATCTTAACCGGATGGTCCACAGTTCGATTTTCATGTGATGTTTTACAATACTGTGTTGCTGAAGCAGAACCTGTCACAGATGCTCAGTGGTTTAGAACAATTTACTGACTACACAGGAGAGGCGGGGCCTGGAACCCAGTGCTGTTTCTGCTCAGCAGGAGTGTGCAGAGGAGCGGGGCCACAGGGGCACTGGCCCCAGCTGATTGGCCCTCTCCCCCTTCGCTCAACAACTGAAAACATATGATGGCCGATTGATAAGGTTGGCCCATCTGCAGGAATTATGGCACCTCTTATGCCCCCCCCCCACCTTAAAAATGCCTAGAATTGCCCCTGCTGTGCTCAGGACGTCGGTCTAGCCGAAGGAGGAAGGAGTTCCGATTCGGCACGGATCACCAAAGGCCGAAGCCATCTGGCATGGTTATTCCGCCGTATCGGCCCAGCGTGCAGGATCCCGGCCTCCATGCCAAGCAGAGCGGAAGGGCCCAGGAATTGCGAATGCTGGCCTTTCCCGGGTTTAGCTGCCGGTGAGATGCTCCACCTTGGGAGCAGAGATGCCGCTAATTTGCATTTATGTTTATTGTGTTCCTGTAAATGCTAATGTTTATTGTTTCATCGAATTAGGATGAGAGAGGGAGCGGGGAGGACTCCCGCTGGCAGCGGCCGGTGCTCTGCTCTGCCGAAGCCTGGCTTCCCTGCCTGGCTGCCATAACTAGGGGGGCCATTTTCAGGGCTGGGGTGAAAACAGAGGTAACGAGGGCAGCCCCAGGATCCTCATCCTGGTTCCAGAGGTCAGTCAGACACTGTAAACAGGTTCCTTAGACGGAACACGGCTGTAGGCGGCCGCCAGTGAATTTGATCAAAATCCCCGAGGCAGCATTTAACCACTTCCTCAGCTTGTCTCATTTCCTGTCCGGTCACCAAGCCAGATGCTGCGGTAGCTGTGGTGATGTTGGGTTGCCGTGGTGCCCAGGGTCTTTTTTTTCATTGAGTGCCTTTGTTTCTCCAGCCCCCCCATCCCCCCGCCACCCCAGCTTGCTCCTCCCAGATGGACAGGGCTGATTAGGTTGTCTCTCCTGCGTTATTCCTCTCAGCTTCACTGAACCACCTCCATCTGCACACCATGAGATTTTGGGCTTTTGGATGATAGGGGCACGGGGGTGGGACTCCATGTCCACGTGGACCCCGATGCCCCCGGCCGCACCCATGTGTCATAATCTGTGACCATATAGAGAAAGGGGAGCGAATGCCATGCAAACAGTGTAATTTCTTGTGCCAGTCTTTTTAATGTCGTCAGGTGCTAATTCCGAAGGAGCTGGCATCGGGCACTTGTCTCTCATGTCTCGGCACCACGGCAGAAACCACTGGATGGGGGCATAGCTCAGTTTCTGCATGGCCCCTAAAAATGATGCAATCCACTGTGCCACTCTGAAAATCCCAGCGATAGGGACAGAATGCCGTTCCCTCGTGCGCGGCTCCGGAGCTGGATCTCAGAACGGCGGATTAAAGAGCGGGAATGTGGTCTTGCCGTCGGGCGGAGGCCAGGAGGAGGAGGGAGGAGGAGCCCTGAATCCTGTGCTCCCCGCTAGCCTGACAGAGAGCCCATCTGTTCGAGGGACACTTTCGAATCTCCCTCTCCTTCGTCCCTGCTCCCCCTCACCCCCCCCATCTGTGTCCATCCCTTCTTTCATGCATGATTAGGGGTGGGAATGCTGCAGCATGTGAAATTCAAACATATTCCATCAAACACTCAGTCAACAAAGGCTCAGAGATGGGGGGGGTCATTTTGCAGCTCCTGCAACCCCCCCCCCCACAAACGCACTATAGGCCGGAAAGAGAGCCCCCGCTTAAGGGCCATGTCCACATCAGGCCTCCTCACACCGGCACTGGGCTCTGCTGGGGCCCGACCACCTTTCTGCTTGACGTGCAAAAAAATATCCCTGCGAATGACATCACGCTCTAGCCTTTGGCCAGATGTCTTCAAAGCTCTCTTTGTTCTTCTGCTAAACAGGCTGGATTTCTCCGAACCTCACTGGAGTAATCCAGACCGCAGGGTCCACAGGGCTGTCAGTGTCATCTCGGATTCCTGGGGAAGTCTGAAGTAGGAATTAAACGTGTTCACACACACGCACACACACACACACACACACGCACAAACACACACACAAACACACACATACACACACACACACAAACACACACATACACACACACACACGCACACAGTACAGGCAGTCCCTGGGTTAATTACATTGTGCAGCTTCAGTGGTTTGTTGGCTCGAGGTACAGTATGGTACCGTATGTAGTTACTTCAATTATTACTGCAGTATTATGTGCTGTGTTATTATTCTGACTTATCTACAAATTTGATTTAAAGACAGACTTAGAGAATGGAGCTCATCCCTTACCTGGGGGCTGCCTGTAGCTCTCGCTGGTAGGTGTGTCGAGCAGAGGTCGGCTTGTCGATTCAGGCAGAGGAGGCTGCACCTCCTTATGTTTTTGAGATTAAATTATGAAACAAGTACCTTTGAAATAACTCAATGCTAAAATTTTATTGCCATTTAAAAGCACATTTTCTCTCCTTTGGAAAATCACTATGGTAATATTGTAAAACGTATGATCTTCTTTCTTCCTCAGTGTTTTCAGCCCCCAACCCCCACTGTCGTTAAGGCTGTTCAGTTTGACATATGTGAGTTTGTGCTCAATAGACAGTATGATAATGATATCATTTTCAGTGAATTATATAAGATAGTTGTATCGTTCTGTTCATTGCAGTATTACAGGTTAGTGGTCATTTCACAAAATGACAGCATGATCATTAGTGAGTTCAGTGTAATAAGTGAGGTTTGACACTTTGGTACTTAGTAGAGTAAAGCTGGATTAGCACTCTGGTGTTCAGTAGAGGGAAGATGGGTTAACACTCTTGTGCTCAGGAGTGTGTGGATTAGCGTTCTGGTGTTCAGTAGAGTGAAGCCGGATTAGCACTCTGGTGTTCGGTATGGTGTTCGAGGCATCCGGAATGTTCCGCTTGTCATGGGGAGAGAGCTGAGCTTCTGCGGCACTAATTCCGCTTCCTACCCTCCCACCGCCACCCCGCAGCTCCGGGGTTGCCATGGCTGCCAGGGATCATTAGATATGTTCCCCATACGGGGGGGCTGAATGACCATCTCACACACAGAGCCGCAGATTGTTCAGAAAGGTGGCTCGCACAAGCCACATTTTCCTACCCGTGTTCTGAGGAGTTGTGTCATCTCAGAGGCAGGATGAGCAGCCGTAGGGGGAATGGGCGGAGGAGAGGACGAAGAGAAGATGGGGAGAATGACATGAGAAACGCAGACGGAGACAGTAGGGGACAGGAGAGAGTGCAGATGTGGGAATCAGGGGAGGAATGGATGAGTAAAAACACAGGCCGTGTGTTTCCTGTACATACAAATTACAATCTCACACCCTGACCTTTTTAATTACTCTGAGATTTTTGACCACAAACTCACCCCCCCCATTTTAAGTTTTAAACACACGCACCCAGTGTGAAGTACCACACTTTCACACTTTCTTATGCAACAGACAGAAGCCCATACTGACTGGCTTGCTGCGAGCTGAACCAGCACCCTTCTGCCTCCTTTAGCGTCACGTGACCTCGCTGTCATGCTCACCATTCCTGTCAGCTCAGCAGGCCCTGGCACTGAACCGGGCCAGCACACTGAGCCAGAGCGGAGCAGAACACTGGCCATCAGAAACGGCTCTCGCTGAGAAACCCCACAGCACTTTTGCAGATTTTTACTTGACTTTCGCAGTCAGATAACCATTGTCTGTCGAAGACTCACCTGTAGTCTTGTTTACCAGATGATTCCAACTTACCCTAAAGTGACGGGTTGGTTCTGTAAGAATGTTCCAGTCATGATGTTAGCGGCCAGCCGTTGTCACCCGCGCCGCCACACTCAGAGGCTGTGTCTCTGACATTAGCGTTGATTTATGCGTCGTTTATTTAATCTGGGAGTGCTTTCGGGTCACTCACGGGGCACGGAAGCCTCGACACAGCAGTGCATTTCCCATAATGCTCCGGAAGATGTGTCATTAAACAGCTACAATGCCAACATGGTACCAGGAATAAGTAAATTAATGAGTTCATTAAAGATGCTTACTCTTGTGTTACTAGTCTGGACTCACAAGCAAGCTACAGAAAAGATCCACTCATAGTGGTGACTTCTTAGGTCCCATGGGGGGCGAGGGGGGCTGGGACGGGCGTCCCGTACAGAAGCAGCGAGTGGAGGTCTTTGCGCACGGGCAGCGTGGGCGGCGTGTGGCAGAGATGGCCGCCGGCAGAGGACAGGGCATGAATCACGGAGCTGTCGTAAAAGTGACAGGTACAAAAGCCTTCCCTATAAAGTGGGGGGTTTGGGGGGGGGGGGCAACGATGGACTAGGAGACTGTGAACATCGTTTTTATTAACGTCACGTTAATCAGGTGATAATTCCCCTTTATGCGTTAATACCTTTGCCTAACACAGAAATAAATTCCCATGGAAATGCAAAGCGGCAATTTAAAACAGCAAATGATGCCACATGGAAAGAAAGGAGATTAAAAAAAAAGGCATCGGGGCCACGGCTTGGCAGAATAGGGATGGGGGGGGCGGGGAGAGAGCACTCCATCTAGCTCTCGCCTGTCAGGAACAAATGGGCTTTTTCTGCTCAACAGCCAACAGGCACTCAGATACTGCCCCTGCACCCCCCACTCAGCGGCTGGGACATTCAGAGCCGGGGTGGGGGGGGGGGGTGATGAGGTATGAGTGTCATTGGGCACCACTGTCGATGGCATGCCCTTCCGGTCACCTTGATTTGACACCCAGGGTGCCACGTGCGCAGCGGTTCGAGTGGCATGATGAGGGAGTTTTGAAAACATGGACGACGGAGACGGGCAGAGATGGGGCTGGGGCGGGGGGTGGTGTTCAGCGGACAGCTGACAATTTCATAAAAAAAGTAAAAGAGTAAAAACATCTGTGAGATGGATGCTCCTCAGTATTCACGCCCAAGGTCTGCAACTCAGAAACAAATTTACTTCATACAGATGGCACTCCTGCATGTGGCTGAACATATTTGTGCTTTTGAATTTAAGAAGGGCTCCCATCCTGTAAATATACCTCAGAGTATGTGGCGTGACCTGCAGTGCCTGCAGGGGGCGCCACTCGTATATCATTAGTCATTATAATTAGAACCTCTTCTCAGTTGTCTTTAACGTTGCTGAGGGCATGGAGTATTAAATGAGACATGACAACAGATAAATATCCCACTTTGTGCTTCATATCGACTCATTTATGGTAATGCCCAGAGTTAACCTCAACCCAAGCGGCTTTAACGAGCTAGATAAGTTGCCATGGAAATCCATTTGTTTTGTGGAAACCCTTAATTAATCCACATGTGTAAAGATAGCGGCTGGGCCTCGTTAGAGTTCACAGCCGCTCCAGCGAGATGCTGCCAGTGCGTCCTGCCACCAGGGGTGGGGGGTGGCCAGCACCTGAATCACATGGTCCGCTGGGTCCATTTCACACTTGATTGAAAGTGCCCGTGTTTTATGGGAGCCCTCTGCAGAGGGGGTGACAGCGTTGGGCATGTGGCCGGCCACCGCTCTCTGTTTACACGCACACTTGTCCCCTAGGGCAGCCATGTGGGCTTAGACCATTAGCCAGGAGGAGTGTGGGATCACTTCTTGTGGGGGATCGTAAACTGAGAAGATGGATTGGAGGGGCTGACTAAGTGGATGGGGTATAGGTGAGGGGGTGCTGCATAGCTCTACAGGACTATCCAGTACTCGTGATCGGACGGTTGCAGGTTCAAATCCTATGGCTGGCAAAGTGATGTCACCGTCGGGCCCCTGAGCAAGGCCCTTAACCCCCAATTGTGCACAGGACTTGCTGACCCCCCAGTTAAAGTTTTATTGCCACCTATTCCGAGAAAGACAATGAAATTCTTATGTCACAGTTGCAATAGGGCAAACAACAGTGAAATACAGCACACATGGCAGTGAAATACAGGACAAGCAGCAGTGCAATACAGGACTAACGGCAGTGAAATACAGGTCAAGCGGCAGTGCAGTACAGGACAAGTGGCAGTGAAATACAGGACAAGCAGCAGTGCAATACAGTGTATGTAATATGTAATAGATAGGTGGTGCACTGGGGATGTGCAATAAGTCACATCCTTCTACTAAATAAATGCAAATAAAATAAACTGAGAGGCCACGTTATGGACACAGGGACAGCCATGGGAAGTGAGGATGAGAGGATGCCATGTCTGTGAGACTAGCGGTTTTTCTCACTGTAACATGTAAACCCCTCCTGTCACTGACCGCAGCCTCATCATCTACAGGCCACCCGTCACCAGCCCCTACACCCTGCTCACCCCCCATCTTGTGGACACTCCTCCCTCTGTGCCTAGAGCAGGGCGCTAAAACACATGCCTGTCTGGCAAGCATTGCAGACTGTTAGCTGCCTGGTCGTTTGTATGACGCACACTTGGTGCAAACTTTGTAGGCGACACAGGTGAACGTTTCGCCTCAAGCTGCCCAGCCTCCTTTTAACAGGACAGCAGCTGGTGCCATGCTGGGACTCCCCGCAGCCTAGCAGCCACGAGTGCAGCGCCCCCTGCTGTCCCGCTTGACCTTCCTGCGGTGGCATCAGATTTATTATGCTGTTATCCCCTCAGACTGCGTAATTTAGCGCTGAACTCGGAAGTGGAGTGGAAATAATCTCATTTCCACCGTCTTTCACTTGGTAATTAAACTAATAAGAGGAGACATTTATCATTGGCTGTTTTTCCACTCTGACGAGACTGTGCTTCAAGGCTTTAGTCACGGAGACACCGACTTTTCAAAGCTAACAGAGACGCCTTGTCATTTCTGTGTAACAATTGTTTAAGCGCTGTTTTTTACTCATAACTAAGCGCCGGTGCACTGTTTAGTTGCCGGCAAAGGCCGAGCGGTTGCCCGGTCCACAGCCGCCTCCGGTCGCCGTCTCATCGCCCCCTCTCCTCTCCGCTCTTGTCCCCGCAGCCTGTGAGCTGATGAACCGCGGCATCCTGGCTCTGGTCAGCTCCATCGGCTGCATGTCGGCCGGCTCGCTGCAGTCGCTATCGGACGCCATGCACATCCCGCACCTCTTCATCCAGCGCAGCCCCGCCGGGACGCCGCGCTCCAGCTGCCCGCCCACCAGCCGCGGCCGCACCGACGACTACACGCTCTTCGTGCGGCCGCCCGTCTACCTCAACGAGGTCATCCTGCAAGTGGTCACCGAGTACAGCTGGCAGAAGTTCATCATCTTCTACGACACGGATTACGGTGAGGAACGGGGACGCGCCCCCTTCCACACGCGCGTCCCCGCTCCATCTGCGCCCGCAGCCGTCGGCGGGGAATTACACACCTAGCAATTTGACAAAACTAATTTATGCCACGAGATCTTTATTGAAGCCAGCGGGGAGACGCCAGGCTGACATTTGGCGCCTTTAACATTTTAACATTTAAAGAAGTGTAAGCGCCTGCGTGTGTTTTAAATGTTAAACGCGCCGCGGACGTGATTAATTGCACACTGCTGCGCGCGCGCGCGCGTGTGTGTGTGTGTGTGTCTGCGTGTGTTTGTGTGTCACAGAGTGAGGTGCACTCTTTAAATCACTTTCTCACACAGAGGATATGCTGCTGCTTAATCGTGCTTCAAATGACAGCCTAGGTGATTCAGTAATTGTGTGTGTGTGTGTGTGTGAGAGAGAGAGAGAGAGAGAGGGAGGGAGAGACTGAGAGCATTGTGTTTGTGCATGTTTGTTAGTATTTGGGTGTGTGTCAGCGTGTGCCTCTGTTTTTCTTTTTTGTGTCTCTGTAGGTCTTTCTGTGTGTCTTTTAGTGTATGGCCGTGCGTGTATGTGTCTGTGTGTGTGAGTGCATGTGTGTGTGTATGTGTCTGTGTGTGCGCGTGCGTGCGTATATCTGTGTGTGTGTGTGTGTGTGTGTGCGCGTGCGTGCGTCTATGTATCTGTGTGTGTGCGTGCGTCTATGTATCTGTGTGTGTGTGTGCGTCTATGTATCTGTGTGTGTGTGTGTGTGTGTGCGTCTATGTATC
>JAAGVU020000040.1:6418181-6433033 GCA_011763525.2 Mormyrus iriodes | reverse complement strand
TGTGTGTGTGTGCAAGCGCATTTTCATGTCTGTTTTCAGAAGCCTCTACTCTTGCCTGCTCGCTGTCTGATGTCCGTGTCGTCCAGCTCCAGCCTCTGTTCTACTGCTGCTATGAGTCACAGGCCGTGAGGCTGGGGCGTGAGAATCGCCTTGCCATGCTGGTATCTGGGTCTGCCAGCTCCATCACTGCCCTACAGTTTCCTGGTCAAAGCTCCGGGCAGATACAGGGCTCTGGTGTCACTGAGGTGTTTTTGGGTATTCTGAAAGCCACTGGGCTGTGGTCCCTCTGTCCCACACTCAAGCTGGCATCAGTCTGAATGCACAGGAATCATATAGCTTTGTCCTAGGGACCCTACCCAATCACGGGGGGCATCCACATAGTGAATTTATTGATTGTAGATGTTTGCTGCTATATGGGGCTTGTTCCCTCTCAGAGCAGCCCCCCATGGCTTCTGAGGCAGGGCGGGGGGGCGTTTACATTCAGAGCCAACACACAGATGGAGCAGCTGGAGAAAGGGCCCCCCATGCAGCCTGCAGTTGGTGTGGTCCCGCCTCCCCCCTGCATTTGACCGTGACCAGGACAAGCTGGGTCGCACTCTTCCACCCATCCTTTCCGGCTTAGAGCCCGTCCAGCTCACGGTGCAGCTGCAGTGCTGCCCAATTACCCAGAATCCTCATCTGTCTCACAGATCCCACCCCCTGTGTCTTCCTGTCCCTTTCCTCTAATGAACCCCTACATATGAATGCCCCCAGCCCCCAACCCGGCACATTACCCCATTACCCACAATCCCTCCCCGAGGCCCCATTTCCTGTGGATGATCCAGGGCCCGGGCGAAATCCAGCACCACACCTCAGCCACAGAATCATGTTTTATTTACCCCTCCTTTCGAGGCAGCCCTCTGCCTGTCTCTGCCTGTGACAAATGGACTACAGAAGGAGAAAATGCAGACGGTCCCTCGTAATTTGTCAGCTAAATAGACAGTAACGGAGCTGCATGTCTTCCACTTGCGCTGCCCGAGCTGTCGGAGCATTGACTCACTCGTTCTCTGAGCAAGGGTGGCACAGCGGCGCTGCGGTCACTCCTGCACCTGGCGGTTATCCTCCAGGTCGCAGCGCTCTCCATGGGAAGTGTGCGTTTCACGTGAAGCGTGGAGGTAGAAACTGGAGAAGATGCGAGTTTCACATTGAGTTGTGGAGCTCCGTGGCCCTAAATACTGGCATTGGAACCGGTTCTCTGAGTTTATGAATGACCAGAAAACTTTTCTGTCTTACCTTTAGAACATCAGTGATGATAATAAGTGGTAAATTATGGAAGTGTAGAACCACAACTATGATGGGTGTTGATTAGTGTATAATTAGTATCACCAAACTACGTATTAAAAGGTATCTTGGTGTCTCACTGCACTTCTGTTACCCTCACGTAACCGGTTCTCTTGTCCACCCCACCCCCAGACATCCGAGGTATTCAGGACTTCCTGGACAGGACGTCCCAGCAAGGCATGGACGTGGCACTGCAGAAGGTGGAGTCCGACGTCAATGTGATGATCACTGGAATGTTCCGCACTATGCGGGTGGAGGAGCTACACAGATACCGGGACACGCTGCGGAGAGCCGTCCTTTTCATGAGCCCGACCACTGCCAAGGCCTTCATTACCGAGGTACGCCTCCCCGACTGCACGCCACACCCCCTGAAACACCAAACGCTCACGCACAGTGCTAATGGCTCATTAAGGCTATGCAGGCCCCATTAGCATGAAAGTGTTAATTATATGTTTACATTTAATTAGGCTATAAACGCTACATGAAAATTGTCATACATTAGATTGGTATAAAAATATGTGCCGTCTAAACTCATGAAATGATTTGAAAGATGAGAATATGACACACTTATCTACTCTGGGTGCATTTTTGGGGCATTTTACCCCAAAGGAAACATTTATTTATATAGCATTACATAAATTTTTGTTTAATGCATACAAGTGAGGAAAGCTTGGAGTAGGGTCAGCCTGCACCCCTGGACCAGTTGGGGTTACGGGCCTTGTTTAAGAATCCAGTCGTGATATGATGACTTTGCCGGACATGGGGTTTGAACCTATGACCTTCTGAGGACAGGCCGCTAATCCACAGAGCTGCACACTGAGTTACGTGGTCTCTAATTCATCAGAGAATCCGGGCCTGCAGGCTAATCACAGGTTACCGTAGAATCGGGGTCGTTTTCGACCAGCATTTCGGACGCCACTGAGGGGAACGGCATGGCTACAGTTTATCTGAGATTAGCACAAAGCCAGGACAGTCATCTGGCGGGACATTAGCGGCCTAGTGACAGATTAGCACAGGCTAAGGAAAAGGCAAGCTGTGCTTTAGCAGATGGGATCACGGATCGCATGCCGGGGTCAAGGCTGGGAGCGGCGGGGTACCCAGAGCCGCGGTGACTGACGGATCTGTCCGTTGGCTTCGGAAGCTGGCCGCTCATCGGAAGAGATGGCAGTCATAGACCGGCAGCTGTGTAGGAGATGGAGTGCTCTGCCAGATTATTATTAACACCCCATCCCTGTCATTATCATCGTTACTGCCATCAAAGTCCTATTTAGCCCCTTTTCTCTCCCCGTCTGCTGTGGTGTCGCCATCCGACGTTAAATTCAACAGCTTCGTAAAAGTACATTTGGTGTCGTAGCAGGATTCTCCCCGTTTGGTTTTTAAAATGTTTTTGAGGGGTTGTCACATGTTTTTTGTTCCTGTTGGGCCCCCGTGTCCTTTCACATGGGGACATTTGACCTCTGACGCCACACAAGCCTTGTGCTGGTCCTACACATAAAGGTCAATGTGTGAACTCAAGCCCGGAGTATTGTGGGATATTTCTGGGTAATTGAATTTCCAATCGGGCCTATTACGCTGTTTTATCCGTCACACGCCTGAGCAGGGTGGCCAGGTGCCTACACAGCCCTCGATTGTACCGATTCAGTCTGTACAGATGTCTCTTTAGACACGCTTTGTTACACACCATTATTTTTCTACTTTTCTGGAATTAAAGAAATTGATTGTGTTTCGGCTTTTGATCAGTCTCACGCTCGCGTGTTTACTTCCGATGTATATAAATGTCTCTTAAATGAGAATACCATTTAAGAACGGAAGGTATCCTGGATATGGATGATGTAAAAATGTTATTGTGGCAAAGCCAATCCTTTGTACAGGCGGCTGCTTGTCAAAAGGTGATTTTTTTTTTTTTTCCCCGTGGAAAGCTAGGCTCACCCAGAGCACCGGGATATGAGTTTGGGAATATTTCCTGCATAATACAGTTACAGGTAGAGAGTCAAAATGAACCCACCCTGTAACCGCTGTGGAGCTTAAATTTATAGTAAATTTATAGTAACTGTTCAGATGAATTTTTAAAAACCTATTTTTTAAATTGCACAATTGTACCAAGTTCTTGTAAATGGCTCTTTCCTGTCTCCCCCAGGGAATGTTAGTTTTTGATATGGGACCTTAGTATTACAGAAATAACTGCATTTTTTATATAATTCACAAACAAGGAGGGAATGTTGACTGTGTGTTGGTTACCTGGTTGGCGTTATTGGTCAGAGGGCTGAAATCTGGGGAAGGGCGGTATCGGTCAGAGAGCTGATAGGAGGAAGGGCGGTATCGGTCAGAGGGCTGAAATGGAAGGAAGGACGGTATCGGTCAGAGAGCTGATGGGAGGAAGGGCGGTATCGGTCAGAGGGCCGAAATGGAAAGAAGGGTGGTATCGGTCAGAGGGCTGAAATGGAAGGAAGGGCGGTTTCGTTCAGAGGACTGGTGGGAGGAAGGGCGGTATCGGTCAGAGGGCTGATGGGAGGAAGGGCATTATTAGTCAGAGGGCTGATGGGAGGAAGGGCGTTATCGGTCAGAGGGCTAAAATGGAAAGAAGGGCGGTTTCGGTCAGAGGATTGATGGGAGGAAGGGCGTTATCGGTCAGAGGGCTGAAATGGAAAGAGGGACAGTTCCAGTCAGAGGGCTGATGGGAGGAAGGGCGGTATCAGTCAGAGGGCTGAAATGGAAGGAAGGGCGGTATCGGTCAGATGGCTGAAATGGAAGGAAGGGCGATATCGGTCAGAGGGCTGAAATCACTCTCATGCACATAATGGGCTTGAACTTTGGGTGTTAGTCCTCTCTGCATGTCAGTGGGTTGATTGCAGTGGGTTGTTTCCGTCACACCTGCGTGTCTGTTTGCAATCGCCACATCTCGGTAGCTGCAAGATGGCTGGCTGGACGGCTCCAGTCAACGTGCTGTGCTTTCAAATCGACGCACCCCTGGTGGGTTGTGTGAATGTGAAATATCCGCCGTTTATCCTGCTGGCTGTAGCCGCGAGCTGCGCCGGCGTACACCGGACAGGCTGCTGTGTTGCTGTCCTTCTTCTCTGTCGGTGTTCAGTAATTTACTTTTTTAACCAGCTTACCAGATATTTTTGGCCCTTATTATTCTCCGTATGTTCATGTTACACACGTCAGGTTCTTCCATGACTCCCTGGCTTATCTGTGCATCAGTGATGGTCCTGTAGGGGATGTGTATACTTATGGCACTAATATGTTTGACATTAATGTTATATTAATTTATATTCAAAATAGGGTTGGAAGGTTGCCTACTCTTTCCAGGGTTTCATTCAGATCACGGCTCTTTGTGAGCAGAGCTTGCATGTTATCAGCCCCCCCACCCCACCCCAGCTTTTAATTGTTTGGTCCTGCTCGAGGGGACAATATGAAGGTGAAGTGCATGAGTGGCAGCCTTGACTGGTGCCATGAAGGCGCCTTTGATGCACCAACAGCAAGGCAAGACCTTCATCTGGGCCGCTGCGACACAGGACACATTCAGAAATGTATGTGGGGAGCTGCAGTGGCTCAGCGGGGGTTCCCACCCCCAGGGTTACGGGTTCGAATTAGAAGAGATTACTCCAGGTTATCGAATTTCACAAGCAGATCAGGTGAGGGGGGTAAGTATGTGTGAGGGTCCAGTCCAGAGTGTCTGCTCCCCGTGCTTCCTGGCCATGAATCTGGATCATCGTGTCACAGAATGAAGAAGCAGTTATTGAAAAGGGATGATTGACATTTATACATTTTTATGATTATTGTGTTCCTATGTTTTTTCAGGGGAAGAGAAGAGCTATTGAAATTACTTTTTTATTGCTGAAATTTTGGTATTTCTAAATTGGTTAGTCCTCAACAGAGAGACAAATAAACACATATTACAGTGGAACCTTGGATTGCGAGCATAATTTGTTCCGGAAACGTGCTTGTAATCCAAAGCATTCGTATATCAAAGCAAATTTCCCCATAAGAAATAATGGAAACTCTGATCATTCGTTTCACAACCCACAAATATTTATATAAAAACGATTAATACAAAATATAAAGTAAAAATACATAAAACAAAATAACCTGCACTTTACCTTTGAAAAGAATCGTGGCTGGTGTGATGGAGACGAGAGAAGAGGAGAGGGGAGAGGAGGAGGATTATTGTGTAAGGTCGACTTTCACTACAACTCACGGAATCACTGCAATCTGTTGGCTCACTGGAATCTTTTTCTTTTTGTGCGACTTTAACAAGGAAACTATCCAATGATAGCTGCTTCTGCCTCCTTTTGAGGATTCCGCGGGAATGCGACACTGCATTGTCATTAAGCAGATTCATCGCTCGCACTGCTGCAGCCTTATTCGGGTGGTGCTTTTCTACAAAGTTTTACACTCTTTTCCACATTTTACACATCTCCCTGATCTCATTTGAAGTGAGGGATTCCTCAGTCTTTTTCTTCTCCTCCTCAGGCGAGATGTCCTCCAGTATATGCTAGCATGGACGTTGACTATACGAGTGAGCCACAATCCCGCAGTGAGTGAGTGAGAGAGAGAGAGAGAGAGAGAAAAAGAGAGAGAGAAGTTGTGGTCACGTGAGGTTCAGCAGCGTATGCATACTACTCGTATTGCAAGACCTCGCTCATTCATTAAGTCAAAATTTATTAAAATGTCTTGCTCGTCTTGCAAAACACTCGCAGACCAAGTTACTCGCAGTCCAAGGTTCCACTGTATGAACATGTTGTTTTGTAGAATTTCAATGGCACATCGGAGATACATTTTCAGTTGTAATCCATCTTCCAGCTGCGGTGTTAAGTTTGATGTCTGAGAGCCGCGAAATGACGCCTGGACGTGGTGTTGCTCAGATGCGGCGATGATCGCACAGCCTCCCTGTCCCAGATTACCTCGCTGTGCCTCTCCGTCCTCGGCTTTTAGGAGCCATGCACGGGGCCGGCACAGGATGCAGGTGGGCAGGAGAGAGACGTGGATGGACTTTCACAGATAACCGTCTCTGTCCCAACTTCGGTGTAGCTGTCATGCAGCCAGAGCTTACAGTGGAGATCGGGAGACTCTTGCCGACTGGTGTTTAAGCTCCTGTTGTGTTCCGCCTCTGCTTGTTAAGGCACCATCTTCTCCTCAGCCAGCATTGAGAAAGAGGCCATTTCCATTTAAACCCACAGTGGCGCTCACAGTAGCAAACTCAGGCATGACACTTAGTGGAAATGGACCCGCTGCCTGTCCTTTAAAATGGTGGTTTTTTTTTTTTTCCTCTTATCTAACAAATCCAGGCATGACACGGATCTAGACTTGTGAAAGCGGAGGGAAATGAAACTCTGTGCACCATTTTTAAACTAAGAATGTTTAATCCTCCACAGAATATGCGCCAGATTGCTAATGACGGCCAATAAGGAAAGGGTTCAGAAGGTCAGCAGTTAGATTATGAGAGTCGGAGGTTGCGATTGGTTTGTGGCCTCTGTGGCACCAATGGGCAGTTTGAAGTAATGGCCATGTGATTGTCAAGGGCAGAAGGCCCCCAGCATCTGTCAGCCTCTTGCTGGTTTTATTTTTCATCTGCACCGGGTCTAGAGACCAGCGATGTTTTTCAGATGGTCAGTAGAATATATAGTGCCTTTTAAGCTTGGGTGGGGAGGAGGAACAGGGTGATTTGGGCTGGAAATGCTGACATTCTTTTAAAGGGGCTGGGAGTTATAAAATTGCTTTATTTTTCAAGGGTATGTCTAATGGGGTTAACAGGCACGTCTGGCTCAAAGCACCCCTACTGGTGAACTGTCTGTGCTCATGATGACATGCGTCTAGACTGCTGAGAAAACTAGTAGGGTGGCTGCTCCACAGGCCTCTACCCAGCATGCTCCTCTACCGTGAATGCTCCTCTACCCAGTATGCCGCATTCAGACAAGACCATGGTCACCACAGCTCGAGGGAACGGTGTAAGGAATGGCCCTGTCAGTATGGCCCCATCCTTGTTTTTTTTCCCCACATAATTCCTTGGAATGCCCCCACCCCCACTGAAAAAGGTTGGCCACAGCAAAGCAGGCAGCCTGCAGTGGAATTTGAGAGATTTTTGTCCTTCATGGGGAGCCATGCCCTGCTCTGATTGGACAGCGACTGTCCAATGAGGAGAGGAAAGGACTGGCATTCCATAGTTTTTCTACTGGATGATGGAAGAGGTTGTGTTTAATATTGCACCCCAGAGAGGCTCACTGTTTGTGACGGGGGTCGTAGTTTGACATCAAACCATAATGACGACTTCAATAAAGGGCACACAACTCTCTCTCTACCTCCCTGTCTCTCTCTCTCTACCTCCCTGTCTCTCTCTCTGCTTCCCTCTTACCAGTTCCCTCCCCTGTTTCTCTCTCCCTCTCTCCCTGTTCTCAGGGTTCCTGCACTGATTGACACTTGATGAACCTCTCTGCTGCTCATGCATGTTCTCCCCACCATGACGGCTGATAGCTCAGCCTATTAAATTCATCGCGCAGACGGCGTGTGTCTCTGTGCCGTGCAGGCGACTTGGCTAAATATTCATCCCGTGGTCCCTGCTTTCCGACTCGTTGCCGAGAGCAGCGCCGGCATCCTGACAGGCGCCACCGGCAGCTCACAGCTTAACTCAGTTAACAGATTAACGGCCCCAACACCTGGTCACGATTCCACACTTTTTGCTCAACCAGGTCGCTATTTTTAAACGGGTGTTACCGGGGCTCACGTTCCTCTCCATTGTGATGGGGCTGAGATGGGGATGGATAAGGCAGAGGCTCGCAGTGACGAATGACAGGGTCAGACTGCCCTGCTGGATCCTCGTCCCCTCCACAGTGTTCTGGTCTCAAAGGTGTCACCCCCCCGGTCAGCCATGCACAGCCCTGTCTACAACCCTCGAGGTTTTTATTTGGCCGCTTCGGGTTTTTGCTGGAGGGAAACAATGACCCAGCGATATCACCCTTAATCCTGTAGAGCACTTTTTTTTTTTTTTTTTTTTTGGGCGCATGCAGGGCTGTATGATTGGAGACCAATCAGATGTGGAGACATGATGAGCGTCTGTTCCAGGGGCATGTTCTGCATCAGAAAGGCAGTTGACGTCCCCCTCAGAATCTGGCTGGGCTTTCTGCGCTTCCTGGTGGAGGTTTTGGAAACGGAGAGAGGGCACAGGGTGGGGCAGCCATGTCGTGAGCTGATAAGGCCCCGGTGTGATCGCTGAGTCCATTTAATCCGGATGGCCATAACAGTGATGGGCGAGGTGCTGACAATGCTGGGAAGGCGCCATAATCCTAATCACCACCACCCCAAAACCAAGACAGGACGACCCAGTAATGGCGAAATGAGTGTAACTGGAGAACGCAGCTTAATTATTATTTCGGCAGCTTTCTGCATGGAAGGTTTTCCATCTATAATTAAAAAGATGCTTTGCATATAGAGAGGTCATTATATGCTGTAGGTGAGTTTACTGTGGGACATGGCCCTTCCCCACACGTCATTTTGACCACGGGGTGTGGGACGTTTGTACACGAGGAGGGGTGGACTTGGGAAGAATGGCAGGAATTGACATCAGCAGGTGGGGGTTTTCAATAAGTGCACTCTCCCAATAATGTCCCGCTACACGTTTTGACCATGGTGTTTACTTAGGTACAGAAGATCCCCATTGAGCATGAACCATATAAAGCACTACAGAAAGTCTGTAAAGCAGGCAAATGGGGGGTATGTTACTGCTGGGAAACGCTGCCACCTAGGGCCCCGGGGGTGTCACAGCACTTGCTCTCCCAGCATCCTAGCAGCTTCTCCTGCGGGCCTGACAAGAGGAGAACCAGCGGGGGGGGTTAGCCTGGTTGCGGGTCAGCTGACCAACTCTCATCTCCAGAGAAACCATTACCCCCCCGCCTTGGGATCTTCCCTGTGGAGCGAGACTGACATACAGATGCAGAGGTTAACATATTAATTCACAGGAGGAGAATCTGACGCCCGCATTACAGCACGGAGCCGGGAGGCTAGACAGACATTTGGGGGCCTGATATTCACATGATCCCAGGGTCTCCTTTAAGCATCAAAATGGGACATTACTGCATTTATAGGTAAGACAGGAAAGCACGGAGAGTATGATGTGTGGAGTGTGGAAAATACTTCAACACACAACAGGTATTGAAGAATAAAAGATAAGTATGTCTGGACTGGTTGACATGATCTCACCAGCTTCGACTCGAGCTACCTTAATACGCTGTGCATTTGTGCAGGGAATTTTATCTTCAATTCTGATTTGTTTTATCGAAATATTTACAAACAATTTAAATTACCTTTAGCAAAAACTGGCAAGATTAATTGTAATTACAACAAATGCTGTGTGTAATTCCTCATTCAGCATCTTATCATTTTCATTAATCTATATTTACAGTCCTCATTTTCCAATCAAGTGAAAAAATAATAACTTCTAATCATTAGAAAATCTTCATACATCCCGCTGGTAACTTAATAAAGTGACACTCTGCTGAACAGAATAATGCCTTTTTAATATTTAATACATGTCACTTCATGTTCTTGGCGGGACTCGTATTTAGTGTTTTCTCCCAAGGAGTGACTGTTTAAATTACCTTGGGGTGGAAGCGATCACTCTCTCCCCATGCTGTCAGACTTGCAGGAGAAACATGGCTGCCACAGGCGTGACATAGTCACTGACTCAGTCTGGGATGAGGAGGAGAAGCCGTAAGGGTCAGATCCTTGACCGGGACCGTTTCAGCAGCTCCGTGCTGGGTTCTTAGTGGCAGGGCACAGGTCTCTGTGCCATTTCATATCTTGGACTTGAAAAGATGGATAGTCCTGCTTGTCAGTATGGGGTCAGGCCTGTGCGGGGCTGGTCAGAGCGAGACCCACATGTCCTTGGATGGTATAGAATTCCTCTGACATGCTTTAGGGTCCCTGTAAATCAGTCGAGTGGAGTCTGGGTCATATGCTACAATTCAACAGTCAGGCTAGAACATTTAGTATGCAGGGCTTAGCATAAAGACATACAACACACCTGACCCAGTGCTCTGCACCCCGCCAACCCCAGTGCCAGTGCTCTGCACCCCGCCAACCCCAGTGCCAGTGTCAAACACCCCGTCCAGCCCACTCCCAGTGTCCTACACCTCACTCCCGGTGTCCTACACCCCACCAACCCCAGTGCCAGTGTCCTACACCCCGCCCACCCCACTGCCAGTGTCCTACACCTCACTCCCGGTGTTCTACACTCCACCCACCCCACTCCCAGTGCCCTAAACCTCGCCCACCCCACTCCCAGTGTCCTACATGTCACACACACCAGTCATTGTTACGATGTAGTATATGGTTATGCTGTCCAGTTTATCGGCAATGTTTATTTGAGAAAAGCTAGCATGGCGCCCAGGAGAGAGAACCAGGGTTGAAGATGGTGGTCTGTCTCTTGACAGCTGTGCCGGGACAATGAATTATACATGGTGGAAGTCGCCCTGTGGGTCAGGTGGCTGGCATTAAACGTAAATGGCAAATGTGACATAGAGCAGTTATGATGTATTAAAAAGCACATTCCTGAACTAACATGAGCTAAATGTATAAAGCTGGGTTTGCGCTGCGAAAGGCAGTGATTCCACAGCCTCATTGCTCTCTGCTGTTGAAATACCAGCACTGGACTGCACGCGCTCACATCTGTCACGGTGCAGTGGCGTGGTGCAGGCCCAGCTCTGCAGCTGGGGGGTAGTGCAGCATTAACGCTTAGCCTGAAGCGTGAGCGTCCGGCTCGGCGGTGAGCATAGCATTCCGGGCCGCGCTGCGTCGCGCTCTGCTAGCGTAGTGGTCTTTATAGGAATGCTGGAGCGTTCGAGCGAAGAGGAGGCGGGGGCAGCGGGCTTGTCTGCGTGGCGGTGCGCGTGAGCGTCGCCGCGCGTTTTAGCGGCAAAACGCCTTGCGGGAGTAGCGCCCAAGCATAGCTCAGCAGCCTGCAGAGGAGCGCCATGGCGCGTTAACAGAGCACCGCCGTGCAGCGCTGCACGCGCTAATGAACATCTGCCCCCGCATTGCCCTGGGCTACACACTACGCAGGACAGATTACTCTCCTTCCTGGAGTGCACTCATTTAGTCTATATTGTCTTTTTTTATGTATCTCCATTAATATTTAATTCACCTCTTTATTCGGAACATAGTAACAGCTTGTTTATTGTGATTTTTTTAAATGCTAGATGGTCTGCAAAGCATCGGGGTGCTTATGCTGTGGGGTTTTTGGGAAACGTTTGCAGCAAAGTGATACGTCTATTCCTCCCAGGACATTAATTAAGCGTGTAATCAAATTAAAAGACTAATTTATTATTTTGGCTATGATACAGTACCAGTTTATCTTGTCCCTGTTGCTCGCTGAAGCCCTTCACATTGCTGAAGGTGCAGTCTGTGTCCTGCATCATCAGTACTTGAGTACGAAAGTGCACCTCCTGACCCAGTGAGGGGCTACAGGCAGATTTACAGACGATAATAGCGCCCAAGGAGTTCTTGTGTTCATCCTCAGCCCACCATCCTGCTGACTTTTGCGTCCCGTTTCAGTTTCTGTCACATTCAGAGCTACAGCTTGCTACAGTTCACGCCTACTTCCTGTTATGTTCGGACCTACACTATGACTGGGTCTGAATTCAGGGTCCTTCCAAAGGCGTTGTCTAGGAAGGCATAGCCTTTTTGGGCTGCGTTCTTCGAAAGTTGAACAGAAAGTGTTGTCAAATGGGACAGTCTGGACTACGGATAATTTCCTATTTGCGTTACCAGCTGTTCCTGCCCTTGAGTCACGAAGCGCGGCTCCAGCTGGGATCCACTCACTTTACCTCTGCGCAATGAGTCTTGGGATATGTTGGGCTGGGAAGGATTCATCGGGTATATCCTTCGCGGAGCGGGAAAAGGACACATTTCTAGACCGCATTTGAAGGAACCTTCGGAATGCTACAGGCTTGTTGCGTCGGTCTTTGAATGCAGCCTTAAAAGGATGTAACCCCCGGACAGAGCCTATATGGCCAAAAGTATGTGGACAACCCAATCATTTAGGTGAATTACCTAATTATAACACATCCATGGCTGACACAGGTGTATAATTAAGCGCGCAGTCATGTGATCTCCTGCCGGAAACATTAGCAGCAGAGTGGGTACAGTAGAGGTTAGTGACTTTCCGCTTGACACCATCATAGGACACCATCTTTCCAACAGTTCGATTCTCCACACTGCTGCCCTGCTAGAGTATTTCACGTTCTGCTGTACTTCCTGCATGCAGTTCACCCTGCAGCCCGCGGCTTTGCTCCACGAGACCCCGGGCTTCCAACAGCCCGGTACTCCGAGACACAGGAAGCACCCGGGAGCTGGGACTGAAGCTGTGTCTTTGTGATCAGCTTCCCCCCACTTCTTCTGCTTCCCACAGACCCAGCGTGAAAGTCTATTGAAGCCGCCTTCAAAGCATTACGCCACCACGTTTTTCTGTGTAACTCACTCGCTGGCATGGAGGTTGGTATCACCAGCACATGCCCGGCTTCTGGGCTCGGTGCCGTGGGTCCAGCTCGCTCCGGGCCCGCTCTTTCCCAGCACCACTGTCGGCCGGCTGCTTGACGCACAACCGGCTGCCAGAATCAATACTTTTTTTCCTTGGCTGGTACACAAAATCCTCGCAAAGTTTAAATACAAATTCAGTAGAGGAAACAAGGCCTGCTGGTGTGTGTCAGTGCTGGGGGCAGTGTGTGTGTGTTTGTGTGTGTGTGTGTGTGTGTGTGTGTGTGTGTGTGTGTGTTTGTGTGTCCTTAACGGCCTTTGGTGACATGTTTACAGCATTGAGCTGCTTAAATCCTGGACAGCCCCAGAAGCTGCTCCCCACTTCAGGATGCCGTCAGAGGCAAAACAGGGTGTGACCCCCCTGCCCAGACATAGACCCCCTCATCCAAGCAGGAAATGCCCCATCCTCAGGCTGATGTAGTTTATCAGCGGCAGAGGCAAATATATAGGTTTTTCATGCTGAGATGGGTATAGGAACAGGGGTGATGACGTCAGCCCCCCCAGGAGCCACTCGAAGGCCCTCTCGACCCCTGGCGCTGCCACTGAGTTGCAGTATTTTATGTGACCTGCACAGCGTAATTATTAATCTTTATTGAGTCTTAGCGGGAGATTAAAACGCCATTAGCCTGCCGCCGTCATCCCCCCGCCCCCAGCTGTTGCTGTTGTTTACGACCCCCCAGGTTTTATGATGAGCATTTGTGTCACCTCAACAATTAGGCTGGATGAAATATCGCGTGCAGCGGGCGGCCGGGGCCACTGGATGCCGCACCACGGTCCAGAGTGGCTCAGCGGGCTAGGTCTCTGTGCCCGTGATTGGGAGAACGCCGGTTGGAGCCCTAGCTTAGCAGAACAGTCATATGTCCGTGGCCTGTTGAGCAAGACCCTTAACCCCCAGCTCCAGGGGCCCTGCATGCTGGCTGACCCTGCACTGGGACCCGCAAGCTATGGGAATCATGGGGCAGGCGAAGAGAAGAATTCCAATCCAGCTGTTCTCATACTTGTGCAAATGGCAAATAACGGGATTATCATTTTTTTATCCTCTGCATCTACGGACTCCTTCAACTGCAGTTTTTATTCTCCTGGAAGCATCTCTGGGCGAAGCACACAACTATGGGGTAAAAAGAAATTGGGGGCCAACCCACAAGGCAGTGAGCGCAACGCTGCCCCGGTCCAGACAGATATGGGGCTCTTCAAAGCAAGACACTTTCTGACCAGGGGGTTGATGGGAACTGCAGTCATCCTGTCATGTACTGGACTCGGCAGATGTAGCGGGTAACTGGAGTGGTGTGCTTAGGGATCATGGGGAGGGGTGAGTCAGTCAGCTAGTTAGCTACTCTTTCAGTTTATGTCTGTCCGGATATTTCGGTGGCGAGACCAGAGTGAGTTTATCACGGCGACACAGTTGAATAAACAAGCTACTCGCAACTAACAAATTAGCTACATGTTCCCTGTGTCAGCCGGATCGCTGGGCCTCTTATAAGGCTGAACAAAAGCAGTAGCCCCAGGTGTAAGGCTCAGGGAGATTAGGAGCAGAAGAGGCCCACAGAAACAGAGAAACACATGGAAGCTGACAGAAATGTGGCCTGTGACTCATTTGGGGGGATCCCTGCCAATGTCGTGGACTGCGTTATAAAGCATAGCTCTAAAGTGAGCTCTGAGTGTTTTTTTTTATTTCATGTCTTCAAGTGCCACTGTGAAAGGCAGGTCTTGTGCCCCTTGTCGACCACTGTCTCCCCTTGTCATGCCACACTGGACTGACTCTGAATACTGACAGTCTGGCTCTCTGCCAATTATAGGATCTCGACCCTTGAAACTTATAAATAACAGCTTCTGAAAGACTGAAGAGAGGGGAGAGCTGGCACATGCACATGCTTTGGTCCAAGTATCTCCTGGTCAGAACACGGAACCCCTGCTCCGCCCCCCCCCCCCCCCCCCCCACCCTAACCCTTACCACACTTACCCTCCGCCACCTCCCCGCACCCATCCCCACCTCTTCTAGTAGCCGC
>JAAGVU020000040.1:6403560-6416731 GCA_011763525.2 Mormyrus iriodes | reverse complement strand
GGGTGCCCCGCGATGGGCCCGCGTCCTGGCTGGGCCGTGCCCCGCGATGGGCCGGCGGCCTGGTTGGGGCGTGCCCCGCGATGGGCCAGCGTCCTGTTTGGGGCGTGCCCCGTGATGGGCCAGCATCCTATTTGGGGCGTGCCCCGTGATGGGCCAGCATTCTATTTGGGGCGTGCCCCGCGATGGGCCGACGTCCTGTTTGGGGTGTGCCCTGCGATGGGCCAGCATCCTATTGCGAGTGTGCCTTGTTCATTGTTGGAAGATGGATGAATGGATGGAACTCAAATATATCATCATTTCAATGCATTCAGTACAAGTCATTTCTCAGCCAGGGAACAGGAGGCTGCACCATTTCTTGTTACTCTTTTCACAGTGATGACATTAATACTCTTTGCAGGAAAAAAAAAGAATTACAATGGCAAAGGATGTCTGTGTAACTGATGCTCATTACATGGTACCAAGGATATTTGTAATTGATGAACATTGCAATAATTACAATAATTTTATTTGATGCACATTGCAATGGTAAAGACAGTATTTGTAATTGATGCACATTGCATAGTACATAAGCTGTGTCGGTCCTCTTGTGAGGGAACTGTCAGTGTTACCCTCCCCCTCTCTGCTGTAACAGTAGTGGTGTGGAGTGATGGGGGTAGGTGTAGGAGGGGGGTTGGGGGGGATATGAGATATATATGAGCAGAATATGAGGACAGACACCAGCCCTCTGTCTCAACTTATCCCTGGCAAGATGTAGCAAAAATTATTCCATTTGTGAGGGATTGAGGAGATATCACAGCATGGCTGTGACTCCACTAGGTGTGGAGCCCCAGCTGGACTACAGAGGGCCTTCGCCCCCTCCCCCTGCCCCCCCTCAGTGCCCCACCCCCCTGCCGTGGTTGCCTTCTGCGGTCACATCTTCACAGACACAGGCATGCTGTTCCACTGGCGAGGACCTGCTCACATCTGTCTCGAAATAGCGCTTACTGGGCTCGAAAACTGACTCGTGTGCTGGGCTTTCAGAGGGGACTGAAACTCGGCCGGTTCACGGTGAATCTGCACATTTTCACAATGAGCCCGAACGTCATGGACTCAAGTTCTCAAGAAGGCAGCAGAAGAATTTACCGCATGTCTGTAGTGAAACAGACCGAAGCGCATTAAACAGGACAGCTGCCGTTCCTGCATATGTGGCTTCCTGTCTGCTTAACGCCGTCATGCCTCCTGGCCCCCTGGGGATTGTGGGTAATGTGGAGACAGCAGCAAAGGGTTTCAGGTTTGATGCCAAGAAGGATGGCCTTGGTACTTATGAGTGGCTTTTCAGAGAGGTGAGTGTAAGATGTAACATTTGGGTGTTGCGGAGAAACCCACCATGCCACCGGAAAGGCAAGGTGTTTATTATCCAAATGGCGTTCGTGAAAGTCGGCTGTTGGCAATGAGCTCCGTGCGGGTGCTTCCTGACACCCAGGGACCCCTCCTGCTTGCTCCACCTCCCGTTCACTGTCAAAGGAGTCTCCCTGTGCGTATCCCGTCTGGCTTGCAGACACAGCAGCGTGGGTGTCCTTGTTCTTGGTGTCCGTGTACTCGGCTGTGTGACCAAACATTCCAGCATGGAATCCTGGCCATTGAAACAACTGCGCTCAACCGTGGGGGGCTGAGGGCCAGATCAGAGACTGCAGAGGTCCAGCTCTGCAATGAAACCAATGTCAAACAAGTGGGGGAAAAATGGGATAAAAGGAAAAAGATGATGAGAATGGAGGTCCTCTGGGCATGTCCAACTGGGAGGAGCCCTGGGGCAGATGCAGGACACGTGGGAAAGATTCTATCGCTCAGCTGGCCTGGGAGCACCTTGGTAATTCCCCGGTGGAGCTGGAGGTGGCTGGAGAGAGGGAGGTCTGTGCATCTCTGCTCAGACTTCTGTCCCCGCAAACTGGATAAGTGGCAGGCAATGGATGGATGAATGGATTGATGGTTGAAATGAACTAGTTTGAACTTGTTCTTTACCCATGAATAAGTGCACTGCTCCTTTTGTGTGTGTCGGTTGAGGGGTTAATCTGGTCATCTCTAGAATTTTAATTTAACCGATGCCACACTCACCGTTCTGCCCCGTGCTTCCTGGCCCTTTCCCTCAATCCCGGCCTCCCTGTCGCTCCTGCAGGAGATCTCCGACCAGGACCTACAGGAGCTTGTGATGAAGTCCATTGGCCGGCTCACGCTGGTCAGGCAGACATTCCCACAGCCGCAGAACACCAGCCAGCGCTGTGTGCGCAACAACCACCGCATCAACACGTCGCTGTGCGACCCCAAGGATCCCAAGGCGCAGACGCTGGAGGTGAGGTCCAGATCGTGGAGAATGAGCGAGAGAGAGCGCAGAGAACCAAACATTCACCTTGGACGATGGTACCCTCTAAGAAACATACGAGAACGGCAGATAGTAATGTATAATAATGTGAAGTTTTTAACTTTCGGATTGTCTGTCTGTCACTCCCTTGTTCCAGAGGGATATTTGCATTTCTCCATTCCCTGTTTCCGAACAGACTTCCTTGTTCTATTTCTTTATTCACTCTGAAGCCGCTGCACTCGTTGCAGCTCGGCAACGCGACAGACGTCTTTCAGCTTTCGCGCTTTGCAGCGTGACACATCCAATTATGTTGGTAATTAAGTGTAATTAGATTACTTCTGCAAATTAGGAATGCATGAAACATTGGGGGGTCGTGGAAACGCTGTTATATAAAGAGCCACTTCAGCTCCATCTTTGGTTTATTATTCTTTTGATCTCTTTTGTGCCAAAACGGTTTGATGAGCAAATCGTTGCAGTAAAACATCCTAAGCCGTAGAGGGCGCCCAACATTTCCTGCTGGCTTTATCTGGTGTGGAAGTTAAATTAGAGAGAAACCTCTGATGTACCATGTCAATGGGGAGAATGTTTCTGTTTCGATCCCTCCTTTTGGACAGCAATGGTGCTTCCTTCTCTAAACTGTGTTTTTCCAGCATGGTGACATGCGGGGGTGATCAGGTGGTCTGGCAGGCAGAATGTCGGTTCACTGGGGTGCTGGAGACAGCTGAGTTAGCGGCATGGAGGTGGAGAACTGGTCAGTTTGGCTCACTTGCCGGGGCCCAATTTCACACAACGATGGAGTGCAATTCCACGGCAACCATCAGTAACCATGCCCACAGTGTCAAACACTGGGCGTGCGCGTGCACACACACACACACACTCCTGAGTGTCTTGATGAGATAGACATACACACACATTTGTAACTATCCTAATGAGCCACACACAGACTGCTAACACACACATACGCACACAAACACAGTCCATGTATTAATATCTTTTTGGGGACTCTCCATTCATTTCTATGGGCATAACCCTATGAATCCTACTAATCTACTAATCCCAACTATGACAACCTTAACCCCTACCCAGCCCTAACCTTACCCATAGGTAACCAAACAGAATACAAGATTTTTGACTGCAGTCATAAATTTTTATAAAATTGACCTTATCCTTGTGGGGACTTAAAAAACACCCCTACAAGGTAAAAAGTTACTGGTTTTTATCACACTGTTGGGAAATCTGGTCCCCACAATGTCATAATTACAGAAATGCACATACACACTCCTGATGAGTCCCAGCAACACACACACACACACACACACACACACACACACACTCCTGACTGTACTGATGACACACACACACACACTTGACTGCACTGACTGACTTTATGTCCCTGCAGTGATGGGCCTGCCTGAGATCAGCTGGCCATATTAGTAGAGAATTGTCCTGTTTGTTACCCAGCATCCCACCCTGCCCTCCTGCCCCCCTGTAAACAGCGCCCCGCTGGGTCGTAACCAGGACCAGGTGGGCTCGTTCGGGCAGCCGGTGGTCGTTTTGTTCCACACAGCGCTCTGCTGAGCACTCAGGCCCACGTGGGGCTGGCTAATGACGGAGGCTCAGTGTTTATTAGTGATCTGAGTGTATCTGCTGAAAGCCTGTAGGTCTAATAAAATCCCCACAATCCACAGAAACTGCTCCTCACATCCCTCCTCCTCTGGCTTCTCTGCTGAGAAACATATATAAATAAATAAATAGATATGAGAGGCACGCTTCCCCTCGCACGCTGTGGCCCCTGTAATGCGGAGTGCGCTCGACAGCTAGGCAGTTCCTGTTTGTGTGTGTGCGTGTTTCTTGCGGTAATAAAGTGCCCCAGGGCTCCAACAGAGCTAAATAAATGTTTATAGCTGTAATATATATTCCTGTATTTCTCTGCTGACATGTAGCATACTGTACAAAGAGGATTATTTAAAAACACGAATAAATAATATACATAAATTGACTGCTAACTTTAAGAGGAGTACATAAAACTCAGGATAATTTCCATTTTTAACACGGAGGAGCACAGTGTTTTTCCTGGTTTCCGAGTGCCGGTTGGGAATCAGCTTTGATTTTATGGGAGCAATTAAACTGAACATTACATCACATGTCATCAAAGCACTAAAATGTTGTTCTGGGCTGAGGCTTAACCAACAAGCCAACTAGCCCTGAAAAGATTCAGAGAAAACAAGAGAGAACAAGAGTTTTTGTCCATCACATGATGGCATTAATTTACAGTTGATGTCTATAAAGGGTACTGACTGGAATGTGTAAAGCTGGATTCTAACCTGGATTTCTGCAGCCAATGAGTGCAGGTGTGGGCGGGGATCAGGCTTTAAAGAGCCGCCCCCCCCCCACACTTATGTTGAGTTTAGTTTCCAGACTGTAATTGTCCAGACCAGTTTCTGAGTAATAATGGCTGCTAGACCATTGCTAAAGACCCTGGTCACTTGGGAGGGGGGCTCTCCCAGGCAGTTGTACCTCTATGCGACTGTGTAGCATAACAGCGCCGTTCAATACAACATCAAGTGTGTGTGAGCATTTCAGACTAATAAACAGGGGACCCCACTCCAGTCTGCTTATTCCATTTTCATTAAAATGGAGACAGCACTCCGACTAAATCACGGCCCGATCGATCAGCGTGAAATGAACTCCACTGTGCCTCCCAGTCCTCCTCCAGCCAACGTGCAGGCTCTCTGGGGATGTGCTGTCAGGACAGTAGGTGGCATGTTGGTTGAGGAACTGGTGCTGTAACAGAGGGTCGCGTGTTTGTGAACATAGCAAGGTTCTGCTGGAGCGCCTTGTAGAAAGTCAGTTTAAAATCAAGCTCCATAGAAGCGCTTGCATATGCAGTTTGATTTGTAATTGTTTGAGCGTAAATAAATTATGCACCTTCACAGAGCAGACAATGCTGGTTCTGTAATATTCCCATTCGGTTAGAAGTGTTGATCTTTTGCTGAGTTGTTCATGTCTTGCTTACTGTTTATATTCCCCTGTCAGGTTCAACATTTCTATCACCTTGTCTGAGAATGATTGACGGCTCTGTTTGACTACAACGTGTACGCTAAGCTCACAGCATCGATGTGAAGCGGTAGACGGGGGTTGTGGGATTTCTCTTCTGCTAAAGCAGATTCAGACACTCTGCTGGGACCTTAAATGCTTGCTCAAAAGCACTAAGAGATGGAGTCGGCCATTTTGACTGAAGTGAATGTAAAATTCCATTAATAAATGAAAAATTATGAATAAATGGCTGCAATGGGTTGGGCCCAGGCCGTAACCTCCGGGATAGGCTCTGGACCCCCGCGACCCTGAATAGGATTAGCGATGTGAGAAACCGGATTAATGGATGGATGGATGAATGAATGGACAATGAATGGAGAGGCCGGTCAATCAAATGATGAGATTACTTATGGAGAGGGCTGTCAAAATTTATTTTGGCGTTTGGCGTTAATCTTAAATATATTATTTAATATATATAAAGAAAAATATTTTTTCTTTGTTTGCGTTCATTTTAATTGCGCTAATTTTGGTTCCCCAATGGGATGATAGTACGAGCGAAGATTGTTAATAGGACTGTCAAACATTCTTTTATTAAATCACAAAACAATTTTTTTTATTAGTCACTAACGCGTAAATTAGTTAACTTTTAGAGCCCTACTTTCCTATAGTATATAAGGATCACGTGTAGATGCCAGGCAGGGTATGAATGGAGAGATCAGCGGATACAGTATCATAAAGAGGGTGAGGTGCAGTCTTATCTGTGATGGTAAAGTAAACGGCGTGCCTCGCTTTGGGAGCACAATCCCTTGTACAAACAGTATTTAGGACTGTTGTTTGCAGGAAGGAGATTTACGATGTAGGGCGAGAGGCAACAGTGGGTCCCTTTCTGCATTTACTCAAGAACTGTCACAAAGTCCTTCTTCCCTCTGGAATAATTACCAGTGAATGATTCCCCAGTAAAACTCCTGATCGTTGTGCTCAGCTGGGCTGTTTGCTTAACAATATACTGCCCCCTGCTGGCAGGTGTTGTCTGTGACAAAAAAAGTATCGGAGCCCTTTAAGGTTGTCATGGACTTATGATTTTTAATGGGACGTTGATATACTCGTGTAACAAGCGAGCAATGACACGGAGGAAAAACCTGGTAACTGTCTGTCTCTCGCTCACCTCTCGCCTCTGGTCTCCAGATCACCAATCGCTACATCTACGACACGGTGCTGCTGCTGGCCAACACCTTCCACAAGAAGCTGGAGGACCGCAAGTGGCACAGCATGGCGAGCCTCTCCTGCATCCGCAAGAACTCCAAGCCCTGGCAGGGGGGCCGGTCCATGCTGGAGACCGTCAAGAAGGTGGGCGGCTCCCGTGGCCTGTTTTTGTGCGTGTGCGTGAATGCCTGTCAGACCGTTTCTAAATGCTGGAGGATTCTGGGCCAGCCAGGAGTAGAAGGACTTGAGCATTAAATCAATAATTTACGGTCAAGGGGACCATACTTCAGTAACGTTTCATTAAGTGTCCCTAGATAACCCATTACATCTGCAGTTAGGGGGCCAATGAACCATCAGTGAACACAATCACAACGCCATTATCTACTCAATGAGACAGCAATACGAAATGTGACAGTGGAGTCGGTCAAGAAGACCATTTTCTGCACGCAGAGACTCAGCTGTGTTCTGTCATGGAAATGAGGTAGGCGATGCAGACTGTTTCTGTAGCTGTGGTGGGGAAGATACGGCCGGGAGCTCAGGTTAAATTTGCCTTGGTTTGCAAGTTTAACGGGTGATGTGGTGGTTAACTTGGTTTGTGAGGTCAGTGAGTTATGAGGTGGTTAACTCAGTGGCGCTGACTGACCGTTTGAGTCCCTCTGAACTGGCATTTAAGCAGGTTCAGGAAAAAGCCCGCATTACGTATAGTGGCGGAGCACGTAAGCCGGGTAGGTCTCTCTGCGCCAAAGATACGAACTGAGCAGCTAAGCATCCAGCAGCTGGCTTCTGGGTGAACCCTCTAAGGGGCCTGAAAGATCTGCTGAACAAATAACGAGTCCTCAGAAAAACCAGCCTCTTCGTCTGTCATGAGCTAGACTTAGGAAAGTGAATGTCTGCAAGATCCTTTCATTTTTGCATTCGTTATTCGAGCATGAAGGTTTCAGTCACTCTTCCAGTAATCAGCACTTTTTGCTTTCTTGTCCTGCTTGGGAGGTTAAAAAAAAAAACATCTTTAGGGGGCATCAGGTCATGAACTAGACTGAGGAAAGCAAACCTCTGCAAGATCTTTTCATATTTGCATTCCTTAAAATATTTATTTAATGTAGCGACTCTAATGTTTGAAATGTGAATTTTCTTTTGAGGCTCCTGCAACAACCTTATTAGTTTTCCAGTTTCTCGCTCGAGGGTAAAAATCATCAAAATCTGAAGGTCTTTGAATTTCATGGAAGTGGGTGAGATGCTGGGTTTTTTATTAGGGGACAAGCTGCTAACGCCAGCTTCCCATATCTTGTTGGCGTGTGAAGGTTCCAGCCTCCTGTATCATGTTGCCGTGTGAAGGTTCCAGCCTCCCATATCATGTTGCCGTGTGAAGGTTCCAGCCTCCCATATCATGTTGCCGTGTGAAGGTTCCAGCCTCCTGTATCATGTTGGCGTGTGAAGGTTCTGCTTGTTTGCATCATGACTGATGCTCAGTTGACTTACTTGTTTCAATTGCTGCCTATTTCTCTAAATAATGACCCACGCAGGTACAGTTAGCGAAAGAGTCGTCCTCTCGGTCTTGTTAAGGTCATTGCAGTGAATCTGAATCAGCTTAAAACACAGAAGAGACAAATCCACCAATGAGTGTTCCCCGTGGGTGTTGACACACCCATTACCTGCAGACTGATAGGCTCTCCTGCTTATGCGCAGCTGACTCCTGTTTCCTTAATGATGGCGCTGTGGCTTATAGAAACCGGCCGTGCCACTGTGCTGTTTGAGAGTCTATTTGCCGGGGCTTTGCGGGCCTTTTCCTTAATGTACTGATTTTCAGTCCTATTCTCAAAGGGCCTCAAAGGGACTGCAGCAGTCTGTCTAATTCAGCCAGTCAACAAGCCTTGATTAGCTGAATCAGGTGTGTTAGCACAAGGCTACAAGCAGAATTGAAAAGCTCTACTTTAATGAACTCTTTGTTTTGACCTTGCCTGGCACCTCCTGAAACATTTGTTTCCCCGGTCGTGGATGTGGGACCCTGCGCCCATTAACTTGGACAATGGCCCCCTCAGCTCGCAGTGACAAGAGATCTGTTTGTAGGACTGATTGCTGTCCAGGCCTTAATTTGCTGCGTGCGGGTGATCGAGTCTCTTTTGTCTGCTCCTGGGCTGCGGAGATGAATCAATGCACTCACTGCCCAATTGGAGCTCATTCAAATAAATGCGCAGTAGTAGGGTGGAGGTCCTGCCGGTAAACACGAGGGAGAATGGAGAATGAAGATGTGGACGTGTCCTCCTGAGGCCCCGTGAGTCCCCATGCACACATGCACACACGCGAACCTTCCGGGCCCTCCCCAGCCTGACAGCCCGGGCTGCCTCTCAAAAGGGTTCCCCCAATGGTGAAACAGGCCCCACTCTTGGGCGGAGAGTTGGGTGAAGGTGGGGAAGAGCCTGTCACGGAGAAACGATTGTGTCGATCATGTGACACTTCCACACACCTCCTAACTTGACCCCGATCCCGCGGAAGGGTTGACCAGCAGGACACTGATAGCACAGGCTGTGATCCTGACTGATTTGATGGCTCTACACACAGGACGTTTTCCCCCAATGAGACACAAACACGCATCCCCTTTATCTCGTGGACCAGACAGACACACCTCATGCACAGTCCTGTCACGTCGATGATGTGATGATGATTTCATGTGGTGATCCCCGCTGGATGTCAAGCTGTCTGTCTCTTCTTTGCCGTGCAGGCGGGGGTGAGCGGCCTGACCAGTCTGTTGGAGTTTAACGACAATGGAACCAACCCCAACATCTATTTCGAGATCCTCGGCACCAACTATGGCGAGGACCGGGGACGGGGTGTTCACCGGGTAAGTGCCCCCCCCTTCCAAGCTGGCAGGTACGCCGGCCCGCCTCTTCCTTATCGGTCTATACACGGAAACCCAATTGCTCTGCTCCCTCCTCTCGATGCGGACGGTAATTACATTAATTTAGGGACCGAAAAGATTTTAATTGATAATCATAGTGGCCTAATGGCTTTTCTCAGCATCCCTCCGAGAGGCGCTCAGTATATCTGTGCAAGTTGTTTATCTTATTTGCTGTTGTTTCTTTATCCTCCTTTGGTCGAATGCAGCAGCAGTTGCAAAGACAGATTCCCTGAGCCGACAGCGATAATTAATCTGTTTTTCCCACTCATATACCGTTAACGACCTTATCCGTGTAACCATGGCGTCGGGCCGTCTGGATCTGGCTTTTGCTGTCGCTCTGCTCGTCTTGGCGAACGTGGATTGATTAACCGGGGCGGCGGTGACGTGTCTGCTGCGCGCCTCCTTTTGTGTGGCGGCTGTGGTTATTTCAGGTTACGGCGGAACTTTCCAGAAGGCTGCCTACCTCGCCGCGTAGGAGAGTTTTAAAGTGGTGTTGGAAGAGTTCCCATGAGTTTCCCTCGCTGGGGACCCAGGGAGGCGAGACAGTGCCGCACCTCGCTTCACATACCCGCTCAACGGGGGCATGGCAGACACACGCCCCCTCCCCCGAGCATCTGGGGCTCCAGGTCCCTCGATTCGCGACAGGCATGACATCACCTGCACAGAAAACTCCACCTCATCTCTAAAGGGGCCGTCCGCAGATCGCAGATTAAATTGTCGCCTTTCATTAGGGGTAACAGTCTCGGACAAACACAAAATGCACCACACATCTAAGGATTAAATTAATTTCAAAGTGTAGAGTAATTACATTAACTCCAACCACTAATCGGCAGAGGTAATTACTTCTGAGGGGATAAATACTTATTAAGCCCCTGGAAACAGCTACCCTGATGCCCTCCAGTGCGCGAAAGGCCAAAGGCCCCTGCGACTGTTTTGGGCCGAGTGGTCGCTTTGCTTAGGATAGATTAATTACATGCGATTCGAAAATTGATTCCATCTCTGATTGACTACTAAGAAAATTGTCCTGAGTCTGTTCCACTCAACCCGCACGTTGTTTTTTGTGGTTTGAGGGGAAGAAAACATTAAATCCCAAACCACACTGGCAATCACGTACGGTCAGATAGCGAGTGCACAAATAAATGCCTTTATCACAGATAAACCGATCGGAGGTACTGCTCTTTTTGTGAGAGATTTACAGCGGAGTAATACTGCTGGCGAAACGAAGGAGTCATTTTGGCGAGGGAGCTGCACGGCTGTGGCTATGGCGGGCATCTCTGAACCGTTTCCATGCAAACGTCAATCTGAGGCAGGGCCAGGCAGTTTTTAACAAGTACAGCCAGTCGTAGTTCACACAGTGGGAGCCCATGGTGAGAGTGTGCAGCGATACGCCACTTATTACATGTGAAAATGCATTTTTATGGGTAATGTCGTACAAGCATCTGGGCAGCGGTCTGTCGAGCAGTGGGGGAAAAAGTCACGGTCAGATGAGTCATCCTTCACGCTTGTTTTAACAAGCCGCTCCCAGTGTGGAACGTGCTGGAAAAAGCCCGCAGGCTAGAGAGTTTGTTACTCCTGATGACTCTGTTATGGTGTGGGGTGAATTTTCCCGGCATGTTTCTGGTCCACTCGGCCCCCCCCCGCGCCCCCTTGGAGCGTAACGTGAATGCTGACGGATAACATTCCGAGTACTCGCGCTCATCCTGTCGCGAGGCGCATCTCTCCCGGTGGCGGGATGATGATGTCGCCCTCCTCAGGGCAGGAGTGCTCATTGACCAGTTTGATGAGCGCCATTGTAAAATGTGTCAGCAGATCTCAAGCTGGCTGAGAACTTGACTCTGAATGGTGCTCGAGACATCGATCAGGGAAACAGCAGATGGATGGGATGGCGTGCAGGAATGGTGTTGGAATGATGTCCACCCAGGGGACATCAAGACCCTGATAGACTTCATGCCAAAATGCTCGGATCCTCTTTTGACAGCTTGTGGTGACTCAAAGCCCTATTAAAACACTCTAATGATGGTTATTGCATTTCTGCAATTAGCTGTACTCCTATCAGTTTAGCTAGACGAGCTACTGCTGGTACAGTATATCTTCTACCAGTTCCACAGTGTCCGTTCCTCCTTTCTGATGAACCGTTTAGCATCTATTCATATAGCAGCCCTGAGTGTTCGATCATCCAGTAGATCTTTCCGGATTGTTAAACTGTGTCAGACAGAACTCAGAGTCAGATTCATTGTTCCAGAATGATTTATTGTTCCTTGTGTTCCTTTCTTTGCTAATTAGCTTCGTAAAAATAAGCTGATTAGGAGTGGGTGGGTTCACAATAATTGATTTTCCTGAAGTCGTTTAGCGTGTTCTCCATCATGCTGGGGGAGTGGGTGTGGTTTTCTTGTCACTCGGACATTTTTGGTCAAGACAGCGCCATCTGCTGACAGCGGTGATTTCCACCAGCAGGCTGTAACCATTTCCCATTTGCTGTGCTTTGGCACCACTGCTGTAGGAGTAGCCAACAAAAAGTTGACCTTGTCGCTCAGTTTCAACTCAACTCGCTTAGAACACCCCCCCCCTCCCTGCTTGTGTTCACGGCAGCTTAATCTGTTAGGGCATAGTTCTAATAACACCAAGGTCATGGGTTCAATTCCCATATGTGTCACTTGTGCCTTTATCTTCACCTTAATTTCCCCTCCAGGTTCTAATAAAGTTTATCTTTCTGGTAATAAAAAATAAACAGCGAGAGTCACACCTCTCAGTCACAGGTCATCAAACAGACACCCATACGTACGCCACACACACGGACGTATCTCACAGTTGTAGATCATCACACACACACACACACATGCACAGATGTTCCCCACAGAAACAGGTCATCACTCATACATGCATAGAGTCTGTCATAAGCAGATACACGCGTGAAAAAACACACGCGATATGCGTGAATGCCTGACAGCACCGTGAATCACATAACACACAGGAACATGGGCCACGCATGCAGTAAACAGAGCCTCGGCAGGTGGCGTTCTGATGGTGGAGATGAGTTTTATTTTTGTGTTCCTCTTTAGCATCAGAGGGGTAATGGGGCAGGAACAGGAAGGAGAAAGGGACCCAGGGGAGAGTCAGCATGTCTGTGGATATTTAGAGGTACTGGGGGCTCAAAGAATAACCAGCCACACCATAATATACAGGTCCCTTGGCAACAAGGGGCAACTGCAACAGTTGAGCAATAATGATCGTGGTGACCTGACTGTCCATCCTGAAACAAAAGGCTGCCCTAGCCTGTCCTTCACCGAAGATACATGTGGATGGTTCAGACATCCATACATATTGCCAGTATGGCAGCCACCTGTGTGGGGGAAGCGTCTCTATCAATAATACCGGACAGGCATAATTCATCACGATCGTTATCATTGCTGCGCAATTAATTTTCTAATCCATTAGTTTCTGCGGCTACACGCCGCCTTCCGCGCTTCGCTCCCTCCATCGCGAGCCTCGCGACACCAGACCAGAGGACAGGCCTGTCTAGTGTGTAACTGCCTGGCGAGCCGTTACATAACCCCTGTTAATGACTGCAGAGGTTAGGCCAACGACAGTTTGCGAGCAAAGGATTTTTGTCAGGTTTCACTGGAGCATTTTTTTTTTTTAAATGAACAATAGAGAGTACAGGCAGGCGTCCTCTGAATGGGTCACAGGTCGCAAAGCTCTGA
>JAAGVU020000040.1:6382836-6393048 GCA_011763525.2 Mormyrus iriodes | reverse complement strand
TGGTGTTTGCAAACACTTTACTTTGGCAGCAAATGGTCGGCAACCAGCCCCCGCCCCCCCCTAACCGCAAGAAACCCCCCCCCCCCCCCCCCCCCCCTTTTTGCGACACAGCTGTGAGCACAGAAACAGGCTCTTTCCTGAGGCTGGTGCCGCTCTGGTGGCGAGTGAAGGGAGTGCCCAATGTCCTGAGGAAGCTTGGGGGGGTGGCCGGCATGCAGGGTGGATAGGCGGCACTCTGGCATGGGGGTCAGCAAGCTGCCAGGTGGCTTGCAGGATCCAGTCAAAGCATCTCCAGGTACCATCGCATCATACGCTCTTTAAAATGTGTTTTTTCCCTTTTTATATTGTATTATCAGCATATCAGTGCTGTGTGGCCCCACTCCTCCAGAGCTCTGGGTTCAATTCCATGCTTGGGTACTTTGGTTCAGATGGATTAGTGTCTCCTGTAGTGTGTGTCTGGATATGTGCCCTGTGCTAGACTGGCATTCGTACCCTGTTGTCTGGGACAGACTCCAGATTCACCGGGACAGGGTAGTTATGGAGAATGGATGGTGTTGTTTCGAACCAATACAGCTGAGATAGGGAAAATTTGGGCCGTTTCACTGCCTTTGGAAGCCTTTGTGTAAATGGACAAAATGATGCTTGTCGGATTACAGAGTCTCCTAAGGAGACAATTCATGAATAAAAGTGTGCTGCCATGACAGCGCGTTTCCCCGGCTGCCTCCCTTCAGTGCCCGAAACTCAGAGCTGCTGCATGAACACAGATTCCTCCGGTTGGGAGCTTTAAGTGCCCCGGTGCGGAACCCATGGAGGTCAGAACATGCCAGCGCGTGTGTATGTTCACGTGTGTCAGCCTGGATGTGTGTGTTTGCGTGTGAGTTCATTTATTCTGATCTGTTTTTGAGTTTTCGCTCTTCGGGATTATGGACTCTTAATTACTTCTAATTAGGAGTCAAAGAGATATCCCCAGGAAAGCAGTAATATTATGATATTGGGTGTCTCTCTGTGAGAACATCACTCTGCTTGTGTTATCTGTCTGTTTCTCGTGTGAGCGTCAGTGTGTCTCAGCCTGTGTGTGTGTTAATACTCTTATGTTTGGGTTTGTCGGCACGTGTCGCACAAACACAGCCATGCACCTCTCTCCTCAACCCTTGCATGTCTGATCCTAATGCTGAAACCCTCAATTAGCAGGCACTTATGGGTGGAAGGACAGGATCTGCTGAAGGCAAGGCAGATGTTATGAGTGGCCTCTCAGAGACCTAGACCCAGGCCTAGTGGCCAGGCAGCCCCAGGGCATTTTTCTAGCAGGTTCTCAGGCAAACCTTCTTCGGTGTATCACTCAGACACATTAGGGCAGGGTTCCCCAATTCCGGTCTTGGACGGCCAGAATCAAGCACGGTTTGCAGATTTTCCTGCTCAAAAACATCTTCTAATCAGCTAATTACCTGGTCTAGTAGGTGTGTCTGAGCAGGGAAGTCTGCAAACTGTGTTGCAAACTGGCCCTTCAGGACCAGAACTGAAGAGCCCTGCACTAGGACAATAAGCAGAAGTCATGGCCCACAGAGCCCCCTGGAACCCCCTTCTCTCTGTGACAAAGATCTGAGACCTTGCTGCAGAGAAGTTCCTCAGCTGAAACCTACAAATGTAAAGAGGAGATGAAGATACACGGAACAAAAGTAGCTTTGGGCTGCTGTCTTGCTGGGCACGATCAGTGCCATTCTTTCACGTTGGGGCCACGGCACACCTCCTGATTCCAGAGACAGAAAGCAAGCCCTTATCTGTGCTTCTGAAGATAAGGACATCCTCTATGCTGCCTGCTAACGCCCTCGGGATTTGAATGGTTGAAACATAAAGGATGCTGTTCACCTGAAATGGCTGCTGGGTAACGGGGGTGAAGGGTTTGAACCTCTGCTTGAGGAGCCGATTTCCTGTTAAAAGCGGCGCACTTTATTGCTGATGTTTATCGGGCGTTTCCACCAAGAATCCCGGGGCAGTGGCCAGCATGGTACCTGATCCGCCTTGCATAGAGGCACAGCCTCAGTGGGCCTCAGTAATGCACCACCTTTGCATTCGCGGTGTCTCCAGTCCGCACGGGACGCAGGGCGTGGATCAAGCAGGTGATGGCGGTCCTGCCAACCTCAACGCCGTGACCATAGCGATGCCTGGATGAATGAAGCAGTATCGATTGTACAAGTTCCATGTCCAGTGAAGCCTGACTTCCTGTGAAGTGTAGTAATTGTGAGAGTTTGTGTTAAGGTTCTTCCCCTGGAGGATATCCTGTTTTGTATCCTTTAACGTTTTAATCCAGAGCCGCTAAAATAGCTTTACAATTTCACCCATTTTCACAGCTGGATCTCAACCGTTTAAAGGCTCCACTTCATTCAGAGGGGCAGCACAGCTACCAGCCTCACACTGGGGTTTGTGCCCAGGTCCGGTTTGTTACCTCTAGCGCCCCCTGCTGCTATGATTGCACTTCTGCAGGAGATCAGTGCTTCTGTCCATGGTGCCTCGATAATTCTCTCTTTTCTCAGGTCTTGTGTCAGTCACAGTGCAGTTATTTATTTTATTTATTATTGTACCATAGCACAGAAACGTCCCTTTCGTTATTTGTAAGGTTTGTGCTAGAAACTCAGCACAGAGGAATGTGATCCAGTTGTTCACATCCTCCACGGTGTTCCATGCACAAGTGTCACTAATTAAATCGGTGTGAGAGACCACCAGCCCACTCTCCCCTCGACATACACATATACTTCATCACCCACGTCCAGCCCCCACAAACTTAGTCCCACTACAGTTATAACCAGGAATAATGCTGTTATATTTTATTGGGTCAGTCACTGGTTTCATGAATTTGCTGCTGTCAACCTTGCAGCTTCCAGTCAGTGACTTTCTTTTCCATGACAAACCTCAGAACTTCCACACCTGGGTCGTGGGTTCGGGTCAGTCAGATGCAGACCTGGCCCAGTTCTTATTGTGAGCATGCACACCTTGCACTCCTCTGCTACTCCCTCCTTTTTAGAAGCACATACACTGAACATAACACATTTATTCAGCCGAACTCCCTCCCAAGAATGTAACCGGGGGTGGGATCACAGGGGCGCTGACCCCAGCTGAGAGCCCCCCCTCAATTGCCAATTCAGAATATCATTGGTTAATGATCAGGTTGCTCCATCTTTATGAATAACAGTCCTGTTTATGCCCTCCACCTATGGTGACCACCTAATCCATGTCAAGTGGGACACTATGAGCTAGGACAGGGTTTGCAAACTACCATTTCAATAAAAGGACCTGGATTTACTTAAGCACTGAGTTCTTGGTCAGTCTCCTATAATCATGCATGTATCACTAATGTTAATGTGAAACAGCTGGATGAGTCGTTCAATCAAGGAAACAAACCAGTAAAAGCACAAGAAGAACTGAACTAATTAGCTGAGCACAGGAGCCTTTCAGTTTTAAAGTAGTTTGTAAAACCTGAAGTAGCTCATAGTGTCCTCCCTGACATGGATTAGGTGGTCACCCTACCCCTACCTAGAAAAAATCCTAGAATCACCTCCCTCCAGTTAAGCAGGCATGTTAACGAAACGCGATGTTAGCTGGCTGGCTTAACCCTGACAGTTATCCTAGGGTGCCCCATTTCCAGCAGAGATGTGTTTGTTTCTGGGGAGGGCAGGACCTTTTGTACCATCAGTCCAGATCACGGGAGTGCGTATGACATGGCGTGTGGCCAGCTCACCGCCGAGCATAACAAGAGCTTAACATCATTCATTTCCTTTAAAAACCAAGCATTATAATGGCATAGCCAAGCATCGAAATACATGGATTTCAACAAGTAGGATAACTGCAACTGATGCACATGATAAAAATTCGTTCTCATCTCATTCCTATCTCATTGTTCCACTGCTTCTTCTCCTGAGGATGGAGGCATGCCAGGGAGGTCAGACCGGAGATTATCCCTCCACCGTGTCCTGGCTCTTCCCCGGAACACTCCCCTTAGAATTTGATACCTTTATGAGATGCCTGAACTAGCTCTTCTCCATCTGAAGGGGCAACAGCTCCATTTCATGGTCCCTCCATATCTCCAGACTCCTCACTGAGTCACAGAGAGAGAGTCCAGCAAGTCTGCAGAGAAACCTTAGCTTGGCCACTTGTTCTGGTGACCCTATTCTTTCGTTGGAGATAGGGATGTAGGTCGAGCGGTCTACCATGAGTCGCATATCGCCATTTAACTCCCGTTTCACCATCACTGACCTCCCAAGTGCCCAGAAATCTGCACTCGGCAAAGCACGGCCAGCCTGACAGTGTCACATTCCCTCTTACAGTCACTCATGGATGAGATTCCCAGGTACTTAAAACTCCCTCACTAAGGGCAGATGCTCCCCTTTCACCCGAAAAGAAAAATCCACTCTACTCTAAGAGAGCACCATGGTCTCAGATTTTGAGGTGATTTTCATCTCCGCTGCTCGTCTTCATAGTCGGTATCGGATCGTTCGAGTGCGCACAGGAGGTCCTGGTCGGATGAGGCCAAAAGCATGACATCTTCGGCAAATAGCGGGGGTGTCATTTCTTGCCCCTCAAACGAGACGCTCAGCCTGCCACGGCTGTGCCTTGATATCTCATCCATGAAAATCAGTAAACGAGAGCGGAGATAACAAGGATTCTTGCCGGAATCTGAGATTCGCTCTGAACAGCTTTGATTTTGTGCCTCTGATGTGGACACGTCCCCGACTGCACTCAGGGGCTGAATACTACGCCGTTCCTGCTACTTCCTGCTACTGCAGCCCCTTCCACAGTCACATGTCTTTGTCATATCTACAAAGCAGATGTAGACTATGATAGCATGTTCCCACAAGCCCCCAGCCAACTGCATGAGAGCTGGCCGACAGTTACACAACCAGGCTGTAACCTGCATTGTTACTCCTGCAATCATAGGTTTGACTCAGCGGCTGGAGTCTCCTCTCCTGCACTGTGGCATCAGCATTGCCAGAAAGGTGTGTTCCCCTATACCACTGGGAGACAATTCTTCTCAGTCACACCCCTCCAGGTATCTCCATCACTCCCCACGTGAGCAGTGATGTCTCCCAGTCAGAGCAGAGTGTCAGTAGGCGGTACCTGTTCGGGCACCTTCCCCTTTTAGTCTAGGTTGAGTACTCCAAACTGGCTTTTGATCCAACAGAGTTTTCGTCTCTGCTCTTGGCAGTCACGTAGAGGTGAGCCTTTTGTCTGCTGGGGAATAACTCTGTACGGCCTTCAGCTTGGGATTTGTGAGTATCTCCACACCTGACTGAGGTCTTTCGTCACAGGGAATTCTGGAGTAGGAGCCTTCACCTTTACTCAGGAGGTTTGGCTTCAGAGCCAGAGGTCAGGCCGGCCGATACCTTTCTATCTCCCTCGCTAGTTCAAACTCCTTTTTGCCAGAATAGAAAAATGGCACTTTTTTTTTTTTAACTTAACTGCCCAAAATGATAGGATAATACGTCTGACCTTCCTTGAATGGCTGTCCAATCAATAAACACACCCGGTCAAGACCAAATGGTCTGGTGTTTCACACTCACTGCCATCATCTTTAGACTATGTTTCCAATTATTTGGTGGCTGTTGGCAGGCGTCGAGTGTTGCTATGCGGTGCTGATTTTTAGAGAGCATTAATTATATTAATCAACCCCCAGATTTGCTGAGATCTTTTAAGACACGATGATTCTTGCATGAGCCATAATCAGTACTTGAATTAAAACCCAACCTTTATACATATATAAAGAGAGAATAGGGGGAAAGAGAGAGCATTTTAAAAATGTTATGCCTTATCTACAAACCAGAAAGAGTGTGGTCAGACTGCCCATACTCATGTATGCTAAAACGAAGAGGTGATTTGGAATGAATGACCATGTTTATCTTTTAGCCTCCCCATAAAGCCCCAGGCTTCTGTGCACACCACCTTTGGCAGCGCCATGGCGTCCCGTGATATAACAGCTCATCGTCTTGTGCCAGCGTGGCTTGCGGTGGTACTGAGGCGGGCCAGCTCGCGTTGGTGGCTTCGATAAGCGATGCATTCGGGTCGGATTTCACCGACACTGGTTTTCAGTCCTCCTGTTCTCAGTATTTACTGGCCATTCTTCCAGCATTTCTTAGAAACTACCCTAAAGCCAGTACATGAAGGAAGTGGGATAATTTTGGTCAGATGTTAAACAGGCTGTTCTGAGGCTTCCTGTGCAGGTGGGACTTTGAAATCGGGAAAAATTGCATTCTGCCAGGGGGGGTCCCCCCACCTCTGGGTTTTCAAAGGCCCATGGGAGACATTAATTATTCTGGCGCTTAGATCAGCTTCCACTTTCGGCTATTTATATACATTTTGCATGAATGTAGCTATTTTTGCACAGCTGTTGGGCATGTTGTTCTTTTGTTCTACAATTGCTACCCCTCCTGGGACTAGAACCTAAACCCTTTTGGTCCAAAGGCTTGGCGACCCTCACGTTGTCAATGTCTGCTTCCCAGAGCCCTTGGCTAAACTATGCATCTTTTTTTAGCGGATACTTTTATCCAAAGTGACATACTATTGAGAAAGCAGAGTCAGCCAATCCCGGGAACAATTGGGGGTTAAAGGGCCTTGCTCAGTGGTTAAAACAGTAAAAATGCTCTGTTGGCAATGGGATTTGAACCAATGACCTTCCCGTCACAAGCATAGTGTCCTAACTTTCTAAGCTACACACCATTCTTTTCAGGCAGCCAGCAGAGTCTCTGCCTCTCCAGCTATTGTAAGATTCACATCCCCCACACCTCCTCTACTTCCCCTAGTGGCTGGACATTCACTAGGTGACATGACCTGTAAGCTGGATCATTAATGGAGTTCCGATGTACATCGGAAGCTCCCGTAGAGAGCGGATGACGGATTCCAACCCAGAGATCAGGAGGGCAGAGTTATTTACCGTCATTTGAGGTGATCTCTGAAGGGGTGGAGTGACCCTCACAGCATGAGATTTCACGACGACACCGTATCCTGTGAGTGATTTGATTTTAACTCTGATCCTCGGTCTAGATGCTATGCAAATCACTGGCGGGGAAATTGCATAATAATGTCATCAATGACATGCGGTGATATTTGGTGAGACTGGATTTGATTATGAATCATTACTGTGCTGGGTTTCTTCTCCACAGTGATAATGGAGGGAAGGAAAGGTGCCGTAAAGCACATTAGAGTTTGTGGGCTCCGCACGGCCAAATTGGTTTGCCGACAGTATTGTTTAGCGGAGGTTTTAATAATCGGCTGTACATCATAATTCATGGCATTTCACGGTGAGTCGAGGTTTCGCAAGAAATGTGATGCGTGACATTTATAGTGGTGCCGACTTGCCCCATTCAGTGGTGTCGGGGTGACGAACGTGGGGCACTATGGGAAGACTGGGGAGAGAACCTACCGAGCGTAAATCCCTCAACCCGGCGGATTCAGCTCTAGGTGTTTTTCATTTCGATAATGAAAAAATGGCAAATGCGTCCATATACCACGAGTGAAAATCGCAGCCATCGCTAAATCTCTATCTGCAGGACGTCTTTAAGCCCTAATACGCCGTTCTGTCAGAGTGAGTAAGCTGTCTTGCTAGAGATGAATCTATTGATTAAATGTCGAGAGCTTTGAGTGATCAAGGCTTGTGCTTGTTGGCTATTTTTACCAGCTGACTGTCCTGTTATTGGCGGAATGGTGTGGGCGGGTGGCAACCCAGTGAGGTTGGATGCTGGTTATGTATCTGGAGTGGCCAGAAGGGATGTACGAGTAGGTTCTACTAAAATAGCTTTATTTGAAAATTGCGAGTCATCACTAGGGGGCGCCAACGTTTCTGTGCTTCGTTCAGGCGGGGAACCCTTGAGGAGACGCAGCTGTAGGTGCCAGACCTGGCAGGGTCTTCCATATCTCCTACTACGCATTCTCTCATCTCCAGCCATGTCCTCTCAGTCGCACAGTGGTGTGGCACTCACACTAGGCCCAGGCCGTCAGTCCTTTAGGACTCACTGAAGCATCTTAACCTATCTTCGCCTTTATGAAATGAACCCTTGTTCGCCATTTGCTCAAGTGTCTGATCTTGCTCTCCTTTTTAAAGACATACACACACATGTATAGCTGGGGGCAGAGTCACCCATCTAATACCCCTGAAGAAATTTTCTGGGGGTTAAGGACCTTGCTCGAGGGCCCACAGTGGCCTTATAATTGCAGACACAGAGCGTAGCCCGCCGAGCCGCACACCGGCCCCCGTTACAGTATCTTTAAAACAAAAGATGAGACGGAAGGCCTGTCATTGCAGTAGGATAGGACAGGAACCTTTACTGGTGTATGGGCAGGTTGATGGAAATTGTGTTTAGTCCGATGCTGCTGAACATACACAGGACAATTTGGGCATACATTACTACGAGGAAACGAGGAGGCACAGACAGGACAGTGTTATGCATTCGGCAAGCAGTGCATACATAACGTTTTGAAGTTAGTAAACATATTTAGGTTGGGGTACAGTGGTTTGATGAGCAGCAGAGTGGCCTCACTGGGGAATCTGCATCCCAGTTCCCCCCTCTGTGCGTGTGGAGTTTGCAAATTCCCCCTGTATCACGTGCAATAGCTCCAAGGAGCTCTGATTTCCTCACAGAGCCCGGGGGCATGCAGATAGGCTAATTGGCATCCTTGGGTTGCTTGTACCACGTGTGTGTGTGTGTGTGTGTGTGTGTGTGCCCACCCTATGACAGACTGGAAAACCCTATCCCTTAGCCCTACACGGCTGTGTGAGCAGATGGGCATGGGTATATATGCATAAATATGAATATACATATGCATGGTGGGCATTGACAGATAAATAAATGAGTGAGTATGAGTCCTGAGCAGACAGAAATGTGAATAAGTGGGAATCACTGGGTACGACTGCATGCCGCTGAGTGTCGGGACCGTGCGTATTTATCAAGCTGCTGTGCAAAGGTGCCTTAATACCCGCCTTCCTGTTCAGCACGATAAGCGCTTTGTTCGCCATTTCCCCGTACAGGTGTCCGTTCCTTTGTTTTTCCATTTGATGGGCTACCTCTGTGTGGAGCAGGATTCCCTTTCCTTAAGAAAGGATGACATTCCTCACAGCCGCTTTGAGCTGCCGCGCGTAGCCAGGTTCGTACCGGAACATAACGGCAGAGTCGTGTGCTGTGAGCTGATAATGAGGTCGAGCTCAACATTCCCTGCACGTTTCTTTGTTTTTATGTATGATATTTAATGAGTGTCAGTCAGTCAATCAGTGAAAGTTTTATTTATCTCACACAGAGTTATACGCCATGCAATGTGTGATGAAGTGCATGGTTGCAAAGAGTCTAAAGAATGCACAAGTCAGTATTTACATTCAGTATGTGAGCTGTACATGTGTATGTTGAGTAGACTGCAGTGGAACATGCATAGGTCCTGGTGCCTGTCCTCGTTAAGGTTCTTTAGCCTCTCAAGCCTTTATCCTAGTCCTCCTCCGGCTGCCATGACTGAACGCTTGCTTGTGTTGCAGCTCGCCACCTGGGACCCGGTCCACGGCCTCAACGGCACGCTGACGGACCGGAGGCTGGAGAACAACATGAGGGGCATCGTGCTGCGAGTGGTGACCGTGCTGGTGAGACCCCCACCCCTGCGAGACCCCGTCGCTCCCACACCCCCCGCACTCTCCCCATTCCCAGACACTACTTCCGGAAGATCAAATGGGAGCCAGTTAGTTGCACTGTATCGAGGGCTGAGTACTGTTATCTGGCCCCCAGCTATGGTTTGAGCAAGTCCCTGAAAAACATTAAAAGATTCAGAGCTTTAAATTCTTCATATCCCAGCTTTGAAGTGAGTCGGGGGGGGAAAGATGACTTCTCCTCTCTTCCTTTACGTCTCTGTTTTCTTACGGTTTTGTCAGAGTGATTGGAGGCCATGCGCCTATGAGTTGCTGGTAGTAGCAGGACACTTCCTTTTTTTGGGGTGGGGTGGGGGGGTAGTTGGAGGTTAGGCCTTCTTGTGCAGTCAGGTGAGCTGCACTGTGGTGTAGGTGTGTGTGCGGTCCAGAGAGTATGCTTTGTGTGTGTCCTGTAAATACTGTGTGTTTGTATCCTCTAACAATGTGTCAGTCCTTTATATATTATGACTTAATGTGTACAGTGTACTGTTTACATCCTCTGTGCTGCTTACAGTGTCTGTGAGCTCTCTGCTGTTTACATCCTCTGTGCTGCTTACAGTGTC
>JAAGVU020000040.1:6359918-6378615 GCA_011763525.2 Mormyrus iriodes | reverse complement strand
GGCTTCAGTGTGTTTCTGTAGACCTGTGGGGTGTGTTTGTAGGCTTCAGTGTGTTTCTGTAGACCTGTGGGGTGTGTGTGTGTGTGTGTCAGCCTTAGTGTATTTACAGAGATCTGCTGTTTTGTAGACTCGTGTATTTCTAGAGATCTTCCGTATGTATTTTTAGACTTTGGTGTACTTCTATAGATCTGCACTGTGTGTTTATAGACATTTGTTTACTGTAACTCCTGTGGAGGTTTCACCTCATTCAACCTCTTTCACATTCTTACATCACTTCTTAAACACAAAAGCTCCCTTCCTCTCTCAGTTGCTCTTTATCTCACACACTCGCTCCCCAATGGACACTCAGATACTCATACCCATTGTTGTTCATAATGAGTGGCAGGAGCGATTAGACCGCAGCAGCCTAAATTTTGTAATTCTGTATTGAGTATCCCTGTAATTGCCTGTAGGAATGTGGAGAGTCATCTGAAGGTGATGTGCCCAGCGTGGAGTAGAATCTGCCACGGCGCTAGCATCACCTTAACAGGCTGAATGGAACGAAAACACTGAAAAAACAGGGTGGCTGTCACTGTGTAGGGAGCTGGGTAGGGGTTAAGGTTGTCATTGGTGGCATTAGGGTTTTGCCAATAGAAATGAATGGAGAGTCCCCATTTAGATATGAGTCCGGGGGTGTGTGTGTGTGTGTGTTTGTCAGTGTGTGTGTGTGCTGTTCCTGTGCTTGTGTGTGTTTCCTCTTTCAGAATATTTTAACCTCAGGGGCAGCAGGTAACATCACACACTGCTGTTTTCCCCTTGGGTGAATGTAAATTGCTCCAGTGAAATATCCAGGAAAATAAGATGCTTTGGATGAAAACATCAGTTAAGCAACAGAATGCCTGAAGTCACCTGTGTTGAGCTAGGGGAGTGATTAGCAGTAGAGTAAGGAAAATAAGGTGGGCGTCCTGGACGATCCAAACTGGCCTGGTGAATGATATGTGGCTGTGGGACCAGCTGACCTTCTTGAATTCTGTTTGATGTCTCCGCCAGCTGTGGGAGGCTGGTGTCCTCAGTGTTTGTCTTTGGAGAGGAGTCGGAATACCCTCCCCGCTGGAATGGCCCATGATCTGGGCCTCATGGATCTCCACACGGGCTTGCCATCTGCTGGATGGCCTTGCAGGAGAAGAGAAATCAATGCCTTTATTTTTTTAATGATGAAAAACTAACAAATTGTGTAGACAGCAGCACGTGTCGACACCTTGGAACCACGCAGTGGAAACGCACTGCCGACTGGCCCCGGAAAGAGCGTGGGGTGACATTTGTGGTGCATATGGCTGCCACGAGCATTTGCATTTGTTCTGTCCTGGACCATAGTTGTCTCACTGGAGGTCCTTCGCTAATGATGTTACCCCATCATGAAACAGTCTGGCAGGATTAGCATGCTTTTTCAATGAAAGTCCTGCCATGCTTTGACTTCAGGTGCAATAAAACGATTCCCAGAAAACCTAATTTTCTCCTAAAAACTAAACACCAATGTCTTACCTGCTGCACATTTTTTTTATTCGTTACTACACAGGTAGCACCTAATTGAGGTCTTAAATGAAAGGTCATTATTTTTCGCTAACAAGCACGCCCTCGGCGTGGTGCCCGATTCTCAGTATGAGGGCTGCATGGCAGACACTAGCTCTCACCACCAAAGTTTATCATGCAAAGCCGACTGAAAATGGACGCCCCCCTCCCAGCGTGGGGGTCACTGGCTGTGTGAGAACACCTCACAGTGGGGATCACTGGTTGTACAAGAGCGCCTCATAGTGGGGGTCACTGACTATGTGAGAGTTCCTTGCAGTGAGGGCCACTGGCTGTGTGAGAGGGCCTCGCAGTGAGGGCCACTGGCTGTAAGAGTTGGTTACCCTCAGGCCCATTGTGAGAGTCTCCCTAACTACTCAGCTGTACATTTATGAGATCCTAAATAAAACCTTTTGTGTAGACAGTTGCGAGTCGTCAGTCCACTGCCCACATTTGTAAGCACGCTGTGTGTGTGAGAGGGCTCCTAACCGCCGGGCCCTCTAGCTGTAATGTGATGTCCCTAACGAGCACGCTCTGTTTATGCAGGAGGAACCCTTTGTGATGGTGTCAGAGAACGTGCTGGGACAGCCCAAGAAGTACCAAGGTTTCTCCATCGACGTGCTGGACGCCCTCTCCAACTACCTGGGCTTCAAGTACGAGATCTATGTGGCCCCTGACCACAAATACGGGAGTCTGCAGGCAGACGGGGTGTGGAATGGCCTCATCGGAGAGCTGGTGTTTAAGGTGGGTGAAGACCTCTTCCTGGGTGCATACAGGGGCACAGGTCACCGGGCATGGAGGTCACACCCCTGCGGCGCCCTCTGTAGGTCAATGTTCAGCTGGTCAGCACTGCATATCTGGAGTTAATACCCAGGAAGCATTACTATCACCTTTTAATTCTTAACCTTCTTGTATGGTAAGAGTACAGATCAAGCCTTGCACTAAAAGGTTGCCAACCCTTTCATTTGGGGGGGGGGGGGGCGTCTTGTTGAAGTCCCATAAAGTGCAGCTCCCATTTTCCCCCAACTTTATTTATTATTTGCTCCCCACGCAGAGCCCCCGGCCCTTGCAGTGGCGCTGCCTCTCCATGGGCAGCAAACGAGGCCCTGAAGTGCTCACGTTTCCTCTTAGGCCAGAGTGTTAATAGCCCTCCGGTGGCGGGCGCATTCCAGCACTCTCCCCACAAAGGGCACTTTTCTCTGAATGGTGCCTAATGGTGTGGCTGCTCACATTTCTTCACCTTATTTGAGCTTTGTTTGGAGTAATTTAGAGCAGAATAACCCAGGTCGTGTCACTCAGCTTCCTGTGGGGGGCATTTTGTTGTTGGTTCCCTTCTCTCAGCGGGTGTCAGAATGAGGCATAACGCAGGTACGTATACACACACAGGCTTCCAATGGGCACATCAATGGCTTTACTTGATTTTGCGGCTCCTAGCTCAGAACCTCTGAGTTATACCTCAGAACCTCTGAGCTGAAAATCTGCTACGCACAGCCCCCCTTCCCACATACATTCCTCCACCCCTCTAATTAATATCTGTCTGCTTCACATATAGTATCTAGTTGCTAATCTGCTCATATAGGAGTAGGGCTGTTACATAGTACCCTAATTAATAACAGGATTATCTCGGGGCAGGTTAACAATGCAGCCCATGTCCAGAACACAAGCTCCGCAGGGCACAATGACCCAATGAGTCACAGGGACACGCTGGAGTCTCCCCCTGTCGCCAGAGAGCATTCTGGGAAGCATGTGTCCTCGCGTGGAACTCCCGCGACGCATCAGCGGCCGTTTCTGCCCATTTAAGCATTTTGTTTCTGTATCAGACCGTGAAATTAGCTGACTTAGTGGACCGTGGCCCTGTCGTGAGCGTGTGGGTGGTCGTGTGTGCCAGTATGCCGGGGTGGGGAGGGCAGGCTCTTCCTTGTGCTTCCCAAAAAAATCATCTTGCCAGCAATAGGTCGGAGTCATTTTTAACGAGGCAATTGTGCCTCGGGGCCAGACCTCACCTCCACCGAGCCCGTGATATCCACACAGATGCCCCGTTCCCTAGTAATCCCTCATAGAAAAGACTCTGGTGATTTAGCAAAGTCTTTGGGGCGGGAGGGGGGCAGGGGTTCACAGACACACAGGCTAATGCAGCGATGAAGGAAGACCATGCCTGTTATACAACCATGGCTCAGGTGGACCAAAGGGGATCTTAAAGATAAATCGGGCAGAGCAGAAGCTGCTCCTTGTGAGAGTGAGTCTCTCTAAGATGCTCTGGGAGTGACTGCAGCTGTGTTTGTGTATGTGTGTGTGTGTGTGTGTGTGTGTGTGTGTGTGTGTGTGTGTGTGCGCATCTGCGCCATGTGTGAAAATGCAGCGGCCTGTTCAAAGTGAACAGACCTTCCAAACTACTCACGCCAGCATGCTTCTCTCTCACAATCCAGACCCCTACTTGCTGCACCATGCCCTGGCCTAAGCGAATGGCACATAGCCAGAACTGTAGTACGAGTAACCCCTGGGCCCTGCCCACACCTCCACATCATCCATTCAGCTGGCACACCTCTCTGACTCATCCAATCACATTTTAAACCTCTTTCACCAATCACTAGAATGTTCTGGGGCCCTGGCTCCAGCTGTAACAATCAGGCGGGGAGGTGGAGCCATGGTGAGGCTCAGGAGCTGGCCAGGGCGGCTGTAATTATGCCCAATTTCTGTGGAGGAAACACTGCAGTGAACGTGACTCAACACCGACGAGCCAGAGCCCCCCGACCCCCCTGGTGGCTGTTTTACAAATGAAAGTTTGATTGATTGTCCCTCCCGGCTCCTTGGGGATAATCCGTTTCCTCGGAGTGCTTTTGGGATCACTCCAAGGTTCTGTTCACACCCCACCTTCTATCGTGTGCCCACTGAACACATAGGCTGGGAGAGACAGCAGGGTAGTGGTCAGCTCGACTTTTGACCTTTGAAGCTGTTAACTTAAGCAAAACATTTAAAGGGGAGTAAAAGCAAAAAATGATAATTTCCTGTTTTATTTGTTGCCTTTCCTGTATTTGGGATCTATGGGAATACAGGCTTGTTTTATTATTGTAATAATAATAAAACTGGCACTCTTTTGTCTCCTGCTGTGTAATCACGTTCTGGACAGGAAACATTTTGCTGGCACTGATGGGAAATGCATCTCTTCCAATTAAAAAAACAACAACATGGTTGTCAGCTGAGCACACAGCCATACAATATAGCCAGGGGCATGTACAGGGGTGGGGCCTCAGGGGCACTGCTCCTAGATAAAAGCTGATTGGCCCCTGGAGTGCGGTCTCCCCTGTCACTCACAGATTCAGAACATATTATTGACTAAAGATGAAGTTGGCCCCTCTGGGCCCTTGAATGCCGTCCACCTTAAAAAAAAAAAAAAAAACCTAGAATCACCCTTCATGAGTGGGTAACGATTAATCAGACCTGAATTCTCGTCCATTGACCTAGACACATAAAGGAGCCACCCGTGGATGGCATTTTTCCAGATGAGAAAATCTGCCAGTTTCCTCTGGATGTGCAGACACCTCCTGGTGATGAGGAGAATGAATTTGCTGTGTGTGGATCCCGACCCCCCCCCCCCCCCCCACTTGTGTGTCCCCAGCGGGCAGACATAGGCCTGTCTGCCCTCACCATTACGCCGGAGCGTGAGAGTGTGGTGGACTTCACCACGCGCTACATGGATTACTCGGTAGGGGTGTTGCTGCGCAAGGCCGAGCGCACGGTGGACATGTTCGCCTGCCTGGCGCCCTTCGACCTCTCGCTGTGGGCCTGCATCGCCGGCACGGTGCTGCTGGTGGGTGTCCTCGTCTACCTGCTGAACTGGCTGAACCCGCCACGCCTGCCCATGGGCTCCGTGTCCTCCACCACGCTCTACAATTCCATGTGGTTCGTCTATGGATCCTTCGTCCAGCAGGGTAAGTTTGGGAGTGCGAGGGGTATGTAGGAAGCAGAAGCGGGGGGAGGCTGATCACAAAGACGCAGCCTCAGTCCCAGCTCCCAGGTGCTTCCTGTCTCTCAGAGTTCTGGGCTGTCGGAAGCCCGGGGTCTCGTGGAGCAAAGCCGCGGGCTGCAGGGTGAACTGCATGCAGTAAGTAGAGCAGAACGTGAGCAGGAAGTAAGATGGAGTGCTAGCAGAACATATAAGCCAGTACCAGTAGGGCTAGTTCAAAACCATAGGGGCAAAGTTCAGGTTCAGAAAGTACAAATCCCACCAACCTCATGAGTACTCTGTGAATGTGACTCTTTATACTCAACTGGTTGGTTGAAACAAAATCTTGGTCTGGATTTTTACTTTCTGGATCTGAACTATCCGCCTCTGCTCAGAACATGGGAAGTGACACAGTAGGTCGGGGCACTGTGCTTTGGATCGAAAGGTTGCTGGTTCCATTTCCAGGATCAGCGGAGTGATGTCACAGGTCCTTTACCCCCACTTGCGCCAGGGACTGACGGAAAAAAAAATGTATGTCACCTCGGGTAAAAGCGTTTGCTAAATAAATCATTTTTAAAAAGCAAGATGTCTTCTTTCATAAGTATTCAGACCCCTGTGCTGTTTTCATACCGAAGCAGAAACTCTGTGTTTTTCGATGCAGCACATTTTAATCAGCCCCTGATTAATCAGCCAGGTCGGGCGGGTTCAAAATAAAGTAATTAAGAGCTGAAGGTTTTTAGGAGCGGAAACCTGCGAGTGGTGACAGGCAGGGTAGGGAGGGAAAAGCGATCAATATTCATTATAAAATACATTCAAAATGAAGTGGAGAGAGGAGGGGAGTAAAAAATGGGAAAGCCTGATTTCATGGGGATTCAGACCTTTTGTTGTTGCAAATCTAAATTCAGCTTATATACACAAAAAAGCATGCTAACTAGCCACCAGGGAATACGCAGAGTGGCTTCTCTTTGTGTTGCCGTAACTTCAGAATGAAGATGTCTGTGTGAGATTCATTACGGAGGCAGGGAGTTCGCGATGAAAACGTTGCCATTAAGAGTGAGGAACTTTCCGGGTGTTGATGCTGAAAACAGGTCAGATGATGGGTGACAAAAAGGCACAATTCCTGAGTCTTCTGGCATTCCCAGTTCTTGCCAGTGGGCCAGCAAGGTGACTCAAACCTCTACCTGGACCGGGTCGCTCCATCTCATTGAGGAACTGGGCCGGGATGCAACCGCGAGGTTCACAGCAGAGTTAGCGACGGCTTCTGAATTATTATCCAGTTCAGAGATAGTATGCATCAGTCGACGGAGTTCAGAAACTTCACAGAACTCCTTCAGGAAAGGAATACGTACCTTAAAATAACCCGAACGCTGAAACCCCCATTGATTCCAGAGCAAAGCAACTGCAGCACAGTTTCAGCTGAGACCAAACCATACGTATCACCTCCTGCTGTGTAATCACGTTCTGCACAGGGAACGTTTCGCAGTCACTGATGGGAAACGCGTCCACCTTAAACATGACCACAGAATGGCCTTTCTGCTCCGAAGGCCTGAGACTGCAGGGCTCTCTGGGACTGAAGACGAAAACACCTGAGCTTTAGTATAGCAAAGAGTGCAAAAAGAAAGAGTGAAAATCCCACCGAATCGGAGCTGAAGGCATGCTGTAGCTCTTTTACGATGAAAGAGCGAATGTCCTTGATGGGCCGGGGCGAAGTTGTGGGCCTCTGTAAGTAGCATCCGTCGGCGGACGTCGCCGACGCCTGGGAGGGAACGTGAGCTCATCTGCATGACGCTGACACAAAGCGAGCCGTAACCCAAAGCCGGGAAGGCGCGGAGATGAGATGGCTCTCCGTGGGCCCCGCCAGGCGGGACCAGGCCGCCCCTCCCAGCGTCCGTACATTTAAGCCTTTATGCTTTCGTTTTTGCTGACACTCTATTCTTCTCATAAGACTTTCTTTCTTTCTTTCTTTTAGCCTTTGATGTCTTTAGGTTTCGAATAAAATATTCAGGTTTTTTAAGGGTGATAATTTTGTGATTTCAGAAAACAGGACATTATATGAAGGATTCAAGTGTTTCTGTAGAAAGTTCCGGATTAAGTGAATCTGTTTCTCCAAGACTGTGAGGGGGTTGCCGTTTGAGGGCGTCTGGGGACATTTTTGTCCTCGCCTCAGTCAACATTCGGCCCTGTGCTCTTGACATTAAAGGCGGGGCTCTCAGAATTTGGACGCAGGAGTTTTTACTGCTTGTTGACAGAATTGGCTGTTTCTTGCTTTGGATAATTGCTTAAGGGTCGCCTGAAAATCCCCCTCCCAAATAGAAATCTGACACCTCAGAAGTGGTGTGCATTCTTGCAAAAAATGAGCTCTAAATAATCAGAGTCACAAGAGGTTACACAAGAGGAGGGGAATGACTTAGAGGGAGAGAATTACCCGGCAAGTGAGGAGGACGCGAAAGAGACAGCTGTGGGAGGACTCTTCACCCTTTGACCTTTTCTGCTTGACGTTATCTGAGGCCGTCAAAACGTCCATCAGCTAGACCTTTTTAAACGTACGCACATCAGACGCCAGTGATTCAGTGCGTCTGAATTTAGCCAAACGTTTCTAATTCTCAGCCCATTACGGCTCATAACCGTAATGATAGCACACATCCCAGGCTGCAACTGGAAACTCATTTTCTTTAAATTCTAATTATGATTATTAGTACTGTAATTTGTTGGGCAAACACTAACGATTAAAGCCTAACTGCATCACCTAGCGTGGTGCAGTATCTGAATCTTCATGCTATCACCCAGTTTCCTCCTCTGGATAAGTGTTACCGGATGGGTGGGTGGTTTCTAATTCGCTGGGAATTGAGAGAGCAGCTTTTGGGTTACAAGCTGTGTCCATAACCACCACACCCCCTGCTGTCTGGTATGTGAAACCCAGCTCCCCACCACACAGTCACGTTTTCACCTTGCAAACAAATGCATAAATAATCTCACATCCCCATGCCGTAAAAACTTTAGAAACACACGTCATGTGTAGGTTATATAACAGTATTCACAGAGAATCATTATTAGTGTGTATACTTGTATACTATGCTTAATGATGCATATACATTCTCACATGAGATCTATGTACATGCAGCCACAGCATAAATAATGTTAAAATTACATCGTAATACTGTTAAAATTCAATTAGCTTTCCTATCAAGGAGATCGGTTAGGCAATTTTTAAGGTAGGCAAGGAGAGTGGAGTGTGTTTCCAATTCAAACGATCAGCCTGACACGTTTATGACGTTCCCTGTGGGATCCTGCGTGTTTACCCCGTCTCCCCGTGTTCACCTTTGCACACAGATAGACGTGTTTTTTTTGTTGGCAGCTACACATGGACTAGCTGGATGCGCGTCTTCTCGCCACAGATGATGGCTTTGGGCTTTTATTCAGACTTCATGTACCTCTGATTTAGTGTAAGGAACCTTGGTAACTCCTTCACATTTTAGCAGAACATTCATACCTGTCAGTCCAATTATTCAGGGGCTGGTTTTCAACCAGTGACTGGGGCGGATGCACGCACACACACACACACACACACACACACACACACACACACACACACACACCTGTACTCATATCTTTGTGGGGACTGTCCATTCATTTCTATGGGCATAATCCTAATCCCAGCAATGACCTTAACCCCTCCCCAGCCCGAACCTTAACCATAAGTAACCAAACAAAATACAAGACTTTTAGCATTTTTAGTTTTTTTGATGGCATTCACCGATTTTTTCTAAAAGTGAACATTAACAGGTGGTAAATACAAACTCTCTCTCTCACACACGCCCTGACCCCCACCACACACACACACACACACACACACACACACACACACACACTGTAGCCATTTCTTATTTGCTGCCTCCTCCCTTCCATCCTCAATCCAGCCCCCCCGACAGCCCCCCGCCCCCACCATTCACAGGATCCGCGCTGTCCTTACTGAGCCCGGCTGATTTCGGCAACACTCTTCCCTCTACAAGTACGGATGGCCTGCTTTGCTGATCCTCCCCCTCCTGTGAATCACTGGCCCTTATCTCCGTCACACAGGGCCCAGCAGCCGCGGTCCCCGGGCGCAAGGCATGTCGCACCCCCCTCCCCCCCCAATCTCCTGCCTTTAATCCCATCAGCCGGGAGGACGAAGCACCTCCCAGAGGTCTCCTATTCACCTGCTGCACGCCAAGCTCCTGGTCTGCTGTAGGGGGCTCCGTGGGGCAGGATTCTGTGGTGGTGCATATGCACACACACACATCCACCACATTCACGCAACCACACACATATATGATGCACACTTACAAACACGTATGTACAAACACACAGACACACATCTACACGTATACATCGCTCGCACAGACACACACACACACGTTTTCTCATGTACATTGACACAAACACTCTGTCACACTCATATACACTCTCTCAGACAGACACACACTGAGACACACCCCATCCCCATTACTGGCTCACCACCATGTCAGCACCACATTGGAGGACAGGAGCAGGGTAACGTTAAGGCCTGCATCTCTTTTCCTAGGTGGCTGTGGCTTCTGAAGCTGCTAATAGACCCCCAGCAAGGTCAGCTGTAAGACTCAGCCTTCACTGTAATCAGGCTAATAGCTAATAGCTAACTCTACCTTCTTGTGTGGGCATGGATGTTCTAACACAGCACAGCATTTATGCTATGTATGTAGTGCTTGTGGACATGTAACGTAAAGGCTGGCAGGTTGAGTCCCAGGAGGGTCCTGCTGTTGTCCCCTTGAATGGGGTTTTCAGCTGTGTAACTGGCTGCAGACAGTGGTTTGCTCTGTCATCTCAGCCGCCGGCTGTGACAGTAAGAGCGTCTCTCTCTTTTCCCGGCCGCCCCCTGTCCTTGAGACGCACGTCACACTTATCTCCCGCCCACGTGACTCCATGGCACCCACAGTCACCCGATCTCGCAGCCCTGCACCACACGAGGCCCTCAAAACGGGTAGAGGAGGACCAGAGGACGTGTATTTCGCCCCTTGGCTTTAATCTTCAGAGCTTCTCTGAGAGAAGTACGAGACCCCGTGTGCATATCCCAGCTCGTCAAAGGGCCTCCGATTCAATCCCAACAGCCCCCTTGGCTGGAAAGCAGAGCATAAACAAACAGTGCGACGCATTCGAATTACGTGCGACCTTTGCGAACTTCGTCGCCTACGTGTTTGGAAACATGTGGTCATGTAAACAGACGGAAAACATGACCGTTCTGATTTTTTGACAAAAGTTGACTCATTTATTATAAGCCACTAGCTAACTGGCCGCAGCATGCTTCCGTCCATATGAAGTGTGTATTATTATCTGTTACAGGGACTGAAACATAAAATTGTGAATTTAGACCATTAAAATGTACATCTGCTGATTGAGCATATCACTGGCTTCATTAAGTGTAATAAGCAGTTGCTGTAGCTTGGAAATTAAGGCAAAGAGTCCTCCCAAGCCAAGGCCCCCCCCCACCACCACCACTCTCTACACGTGGAGATGATTGAATTGTCTTTGCAGCATGATTAGACCAGTCATTTGAGAGTGAGGGTGAAATCAGTGTGCCAACTTCAGGCCGAGGATTAAGCAGCCGTTTAAGACAGGAAATTGCCTGGCAGGTTCGGCGAATGTCCCATAATGAGCTGAGACTGAGAGTGAATGTCAATATGCGTATTAGACCTTACTTGTGTTCTCATGTACCCATCTTCCATTGCCGAAGACCAGTTCCAATACTAGGAGCACAAGCACACGAGGACAGTAAAATCCCCGGATGTTGGTCTTGCTCCACCCCAAATATCAAGGATACATCTGTTGCATCCTCACCAAAGAGACCAATCCTATGATTCATTGCGGCCCAAGTTTGTTCTTGGAAGGCAAGGTAGCAAGACTGATCTTGCCAAGACCAAAAGTATGACCTTTGCGTTCTTGTTATTGAGATTCACCCAGAATGTTTATGGGAGATAAGTTAAGTGCAAATTTTGGCTCCTCCCACTCTGGCCAATGAAGGGGTCAGCCATTTGTTGGCCAAACTCATATGGGTCCCAGTAGGTCTGCCAGGTTATGAATGGGTTCTGAACATGCACTGCTACAGGTACTTGTTTACATTTCATTGCTAAGTAATTTCCGGTTTTAACCCATTTACCCTGCTGGCTATGTTAGTGTTACTGATGTGCTTAAGTGCCTAGTTCACAGTACTAGACCGTGACCCCTCCTATGACTTGGGCTGGCTACTGTCTGACAGGAAGGCCATGTCCTTCACAGCCATTGAACTACTCTTGCTTCTCTTACATTTTATTCATTGTTTCATTCCCTTTCATTTTATTCTATTATATTCTATTTCACTTAGTTCTATTCTATTCAATTGTATTTTATTCTGTTATGTTCTGTTTCATTGAACTCCATTCTTTCATTCAGCTCATTTTCATTCTATTTCATTCTGTTGCATTCTAAAAGGCTCCATTCCACTTCACACTGCTCCATTCTATAAGGCCCCATTCCATTTCATTCTGTTCCATTCTATAAGGCCCCATTCCATTTCATTCTGTTCCATTCCATAAGGTACCATTCCATTGCATACTGTTTTATTCTATAAGGCTCCATTCCATTTTATTTTGTTCCATTCTATAAGGTACCATTACATTGCATGCTGTTTTTTTCTATAAGGTTCCAGTCCACTTTGCACTATTCCATTCTATAAGGCTCCAGTCCACTTTGCACTGTTCCATTCTATAAGGCTCCGGTCTACTTCACACTGTTCCATTCTATAAGGCTCCGGTCCACTTCGCACTGTTCCATTCTATAAGGCCCCGGTCCACTTCGCACTATTCCATTCTATAAGGCTCCGGTCTACTTCGCACTGTTCCATTCTATAAGGTTCCGGTCCACTTCGCACTGTTCCATTCTATAAAGCTCCGGTCCACTTCGCACTGTTCCATTCTATAAGGCTCCAGTCCACTTCGCACTGTTCCATTCTATAAGGCCATTAATTCCATCCTATCCCGTCCTGCGCCGTATTGCTTTTATATTATCATTTCAGTCCATTTGCAGAGGCACCCATCACCCATAAACGCCTGTTACTTTTTGCCAGCCTGTCTGTGTTCCTGTCTACCTCCTGCAGCCCCCACCCCCGGAAGAGCTCTGGATAAGAACGAGTGTGAAAAACTAATAGTGACTGATTTAAATGAAATATTAATTGCCTATACAAAATTGTGGGCTGGATCATTTAGCTCATGATAGCTGAGGATATGGCTAGGAAACTTCAGGCTGATCCCATATCATTTGTGGAGAGTGGAGGCAGTGACTAAAAATTGGTTAGTGATTATACTCTTTCAAATGCCCTAAAATTATTCCATATATTAACGAAGAATTTAGCTACAGTAAATAGCTTCCGGAAGATGTCAGTCCATTGGGATAAGGGTGGACAGTACTTTGGTCATGTGACTTTGAGGATTAGAGGATGAACGTCATACAAGAACAAGTCTGACCTTGACCTTCCACGTTTGACTGCTGTATTTAATAGGTCAGCGATGCAGGTTTCTAAAACAAGTGCAAAGACCAAAACTCTGAAATAGTAACTGTGAGGGTGTAATTACGCACGCCGTCATGGAAACAAGGCGTAATTACGCACGCCGTCATGGAAACAGCAATGGTGCACGGCTCGTGTTCACTGAGAGCGAATCGGTGAGGCCGTCGCGAACACAAACCCAGTTTCTAGCTAACAGCTTTGGGGACGGCGCTGGTGGACTCCCTTTTTTACACATTTTCATTGTTATTAATCCTGGGTTGTGTAAGAAAATCAATAGGAACTAGGTATGAAAATCCAAGCAGCCAAACAAACAAGCGTGGAGAATTTGCCACGTCAGTAACTTTCAGAGGCAGCGGGGAAATTTTGCTGAAGTCGCCAGAAGGGAAATAAGTTTCTGCTGGTAGTTGGGCTGCCATTGTGGTGTTTATCTCCCTGCCTCGTATGTGACCACAGGGACCTGTAATGAGAAATCTACGCCCCCCCCCACCACACCGGCAAGCAGCAGCTTCGCCTGGGACTCAGCTGTGAGATGAGGGGCCTTTGCGGCTGTCCGTCCACATCACCGGCGCTCAGACGCGATTTTCACTCCTGCAGTCACCGCAAAAAAGACTGGAGGCTGGAGTGAAAGCCCACACTTACACACACACACAAAGCGGTACGCTATCTGCTTTCATCCAGCACGGTCATGTGCTTTATGTTTACACCCATTTGTCTGAGAAAGGATTAAGTCCAAACAGTAGAGACCTCATTAACTATTAAAATTTCATAGATGAGGGTGACAGAAGGTCAGAGACAATTTCACTTGTTTTCATACACATTGTATAATTCCCAAGCCATCGTTCCTCGCAACCAGGATATTACGCTTCTAAATTCCCCCTCTGCGGTTAGTGTGGTGTCACATCATTGTGCACAGACAGAGGGCGCTATTCTGCATGCAGATTTTATGCAAATGTGTCACCTCTCGTGACCATGAGGAAGATTTGTTCCAAATAATCTTCAGTCAGAAGCCGCTGACCGTTCCAGCAGCGAGGAGGCTTCAAGCTCAATAATCCGTTTAAAAAGTTCTTACTGCAATTATACAGAAATGTGAGAAAGGGGAGCGGATCTGCTGGGCCGACTCCCTGTGTTGAATAAGAGTAATCTCCCTAAGGAATGGCGTGCAGGAAGCTCTCTAAACGTCTAAAGAAGTCCGGCTATTTATTGTATCAGCCAGGCTTCGGCCTATTAATTGGGTCTCCGTGAAACAAGCACTACGCTGCACGTGTGAGATGTCGTATCGCCAAGCCCGTCGGAAGCCCTTTGAAGTTCAAAGGCATCTCATCTTCATCCGGCTCTCGATTGGCTGCGTCCTCAGGCCTGCCCGCAGCGGCGCTTATTTAAGACATGTCGACGAGACCCCCGATTAGATTAAACGCCCTAGCAATGTCCTGTCTGCACACATCTCCGCTCGTGGGGATCGACGTGTGTGTGTGTGTGTGGCGGACTCGTGTTTATGATAGCTGAATAGGCCTCTGTGTGCGTGTGTGTGTGTATGTGTGTGTGGGGCTGACTTGTGTTCATGATGGCTGAATAGGCCCCTGTGTGCGTGCGTGTGTACATGTGTGTGTGTGTGTGTGTGTGTGTGTGTGTGACCCATGGAGGCGCCACTTAACCATGAAAGAAAGTGCACATTGTGCCCCGAGACACAGAAAGCTGCTGTCTGTTTCCCCCATCTCCCACCTCGCTGGGCGTGAAGTGAATCTCCGAGCACCTGACGCAGGCCCCTGGATGCCTTTCAAATCGATTTGCCCCGATACCATCTTTGAAATGCAGGTTATCTCAAAAAAATTAATTTGCCTTTTACGGGCCGCCAAATGGCTTCATCGCAGCTGAGACGGGACAGCAGCAGCACGACATCCCGGAGAGGCGCTCATTTCCTGTCTTCAGCGTGGAGCTTCCTAAAGAGTGTAAGCGGGATGGCCCGACGTGTTTTAGCGTGGAATACATGCCCCCGCACAGCTTGCTGCCTCAATGGCCCCCCGCCAGCCCGCAACACTGCTCAGTGTGGCCCGTGTGATGTGACTGAGTCACCGAAAACCTACTCAGGTCACTGAGCGGCCAGCTTCCAGTCCATCAGTAATCTAGGAACCCGAAGAAACTCAGTCTTTCACCTCGCCTTCGGTGAGCTCCGCCCATGTGGGAGAGAGACCCGATCACATGGCGCCGGTCCCATTCACATCACCAGATACGCAGCTCTCTCAGGGGCTGGAAAAATGGATTTCCCCTCCGTGCTTCATTCTTATTGCACATCCTCCCCGGTTTGCTTGGATCACGGAACGCCGACAATGTGTAAACCAGCCATGTTTTTTTCCAGTCGGATCACATAAATGGGATCCCAGTGGGATCCCAGATAGACTGAACCAGCCCAGAGAGAGGTGCAGACCCTGCACTGAGACTCAGGGGGTCGAAGCTGCATTTCCTAATTCTTTCCTGTAAGTATTCAGAGATTCGGAGGGATTGGAAGGATCGACCCATCCAGGCCGAGGGGACTTGGTATTTATTGTTTGACTGTCTCCTCAAAGTTTCTAAATTTCATTTTTCGATTATATGGGGATTCATCAGGCGCGATCTGAGTAAGCAGTAGAGCAGGGTAAACATATCTTAACCTTAGAGCCATCTGTTACTAAGCAATTTAACATGTTTGTTTGTCAAACGCTTTTCAGTCACGCAGTCGCACGGAGAGCGTCTTTACAACGCAGCCCGTTTAAACAGCTGCACACTTTGGAAAGCGGCTCTGGGGCTGCTGTCCTTCTGGAGATCAGAGGACCTCCCTGAGTGGGACAGCCGCAGTGTTCCTGGGAAACAGACAGGCAGAAATAATTCTAATCTAATTTCTAATCACTGCATGTTGTTTCTGATTAAAGTTGATGTAACAATCAGTTTACCGCTGCCTTCCTGATACTCTGTTTTTGCTTTTGAACCATATTATGTGTAGTATGATTTGATTAAGAAGGAATTCAAAATGAAAAATACACCAACATTAGTAGGTCTAACATCACATAGCCAAATCCACGTAGTTCCTCATCAAGCGAGACGTAACTCCCAGATCTTGCCACTGGCCTTGAGCCATTTGGGGCAGGTGCATGATTTGTGTGTTTGATGTGAGTGTGTTGTGTGTGGTTTATTAAGACCTGTGAGGTAATGCCAGTCGCTGTGGCTTTCTGGCATTTCGCAGGCATCTTTAAACATGCCTATCTTCTCATCAGGCGGAGATAGAGAAAATGCGATATAAAGTCTGTTGTTTCGGCTTGTTACTCGCGCGACCCCCTTGGTTACCCCTTCTGAGGTGACGACCTCTCTTATTCCAAAATTGCCTTGTTTTCCTCGGTCCCGCTTAATGTCTCTTCAGGCTGGTAGTTTGCTTCCCGGCTGGGCTTTACCCAGGCTAATGAAAGAACCCCGAAACAGTGTTTGTAAGTGTGTTGGGAATAACTGTGAAATCAGTGCTTTCTGTGCACTTCAGGTAGCTTTTGTGTGTTTGTCAGAGGCCTGTGAGATGGAGATTTTTTTTTTCCTGAGGAACATTCTCTCAGGTGGGGTAAGCGCCGTGTGTGTGTGACGGCTCCTTTTATTTTCACGTCTGCAATTTCCTAACGGGAAACGATCACGCCTTGCAGTCCCCCGGCTCTTCTTCTGTACGTAATAGCGACGGAAATGGGGAAGAGTGCTTAGCTCGCATTTTGGGGAGAGGGGGCTGGGACCCTGAGATCAGCAGATTCCGCAAGCGGCTGTCAGCGAAGTATCGCTATCCTCCAGAAACGTGTAAATCTGTCACAGATGCCCGTCGCATTCGCGGTGTTCTGATCGCCGATCGTATCCCGGATGCGGCCTGCTCTGCCTTTAGGAAATACGAGCCGCCGTAAGGTGACAACTCCCCACGAGACCGATAAACCCAGAGGGCAGGCATCAGAGATGGCGCTCTCAGCCGCTTTATTAAGTCTCACCGCCGAAGGGATTGAAATTTCTGGCATTTATTACACATAAGAACACAATGATCCTCAAGAATCGAGGATGAATGGAGCCATTTTCATCAGTTCTCACAGCGTATGGAGGGGACCCTAACGTGGCCCATCCATCACCAGGCTGCTGCTCTGTATCATCATGGCCAGTGTCCTCTTCTCACTCACCACTGGAATGGAGATGGGGGGGGGGGGGGTAATTTCGCTTGGGGGAGCTGAGCAAACACCGGTCTTCTGCGCTGCCATGCCTGGGTGACAGCATCCTGAATTCCAACAGGAAATGGGGCAGGATTGAAATTTCACTTCCATAAAAAATACCAAAGATGCATAAACTTCCGGAATCCGTATAATGTTTATGTTCAGTGTGATGTATATTTATACAGTGCCCTTCCCATCACCGTGATCCTGGAGTGCCAAGCAGAGGTTTATAAATGACGTCATAAGGCGATTTGAATCAAATTAAGAGCAGCCTTGTGGACAGACATCAAATTGATATGTAGGTAGTTAAAAATATGAAAGTGGTCAGAAAGAAACGTGAGCAAATGTAAGGAAAGATTTTATGTCAAGAGTTACTTATTTGCAGAGTTATTTATGTATGACATTGATTTGTAGGCACTTTTATCCAAAGCAGCATTTTCTGAGGTCAAACAGTCCCTGCAGCAGCTGAGGGTTAGGGGCCCTAATTGTGAAATCGCTCTGCCAACCCTGGGAATGTTCTGTGTACCAATCACAGATGACCTGCTCAGGACATTCAGGTGTTTGTTGGTTTGTTAATCGTTAATCAGTTTGGTTGGAAAAACAAGGGTCTTGTCAGTCAATACCTTAACATCCAGCCATAACCAAGCTGGAATGTACAGGATGTGTGTGTGCATGTGGTCATGTATACAGCGCATTTTGGGGACCACACATGTCCCCACAATGTGACGAAAACCTGTTATTTTGACCTTGTGGGGACAATTTTTTCAGCCCCCACAAGGGAAAGCTCAATTTTGTAAAAATTTGTAACTGAAATCAAAAAACAAAAAATGCCAAATGTCTTGTGTTTTGTTTGGTTACTTATGGTTAAGGTTAGGGCTGGGTAGGGGTTAAGGTTGTCATGTTGGGATTAGGGTTTTTCCCATAGGAATGAATGATGGTCCCCACAAAGATATGAGTATCGGTGTGTGTGTGTGTTTGTGTATATATACACACACTGTGGAGATTGATGTGCATTGTGAACATGTCGTGAGGAAACCCGCTGCTCAAGTGTTTCTATAGTAGTAGTAATTAATACGCCTTAATGAGTGACTGATTAAAGCTGGTTAAAGCTCAGTCTGTACAGAGTGGATCATGGCGAGCTTTTTTACAGCGCGGAATGGGGGGTAACGCCGTGTTCTCCTCTGTGCCCTAGGTGGTGAGGTTCCCTACACCACGCTGGCCACCCGCATGATGATGGGCATCTGGTGGCTCTTTGCCCTCATCGTCATCTCCTCCTACACCGCCAACCTGGCTGCCTTCCTCACCATCACGCGCATCGAGAACTCCATCCAGTAAGTGGCCGCTGTCTCCGCCCGGGATGCCAAGCGTGGGCGCCTCTTTCGCCCATCCCCGCCCCCCCCCCCCCCCCCCCCCCCCCCCCCCCACGCCCCTGCTTCCTTCCTCCTTCTCTTTATTTTTCTT
>JAAGVU020000040.1:6347425-6359818 GCA_011763525.2 Mormyrus iriodes | reverse complement strand
GCTCCCAGAGTCATACACCATCCGCCTGTATCGTTTACAGGAGCATCAGAGCAGCCCCCCCCCCACCCTCCCCCCTTCCCCCACCCCCCCCCCCCCCCCCCAAGGACATTTTTAAATGCGACTGGCTGTTATTATTAGTCTGTTATTATTCTCCTCTTACTTCCAAGGGTTTATTCTCTCTTCCACTGTGGCATAAAAGCGTAAAGGCAGGATATAACTCACAGCAGATGATAAGAAAATGAAGAGTCAGAGCTCATAAAGGAGGAGAGAGGTCAGGCTCGGCATAAAAGGAGAGAAAGGCCCTCCGTCTGCCAGAAAGATGCTGAAGATTCTCCTTGCACTTCGACTAGGCAAATACACAGAAAACCACACATAGTATAAAGATCGTCCTGTCTTGTCCAAATGAAGGGATGCTGGTGGGGGCCCCCGTGTGTAATGGGGGAGCTTTGTTTTGGGGATCGTCATAATCACCGCTGTTTGACTGCGGTAATCATGCCCCTGTATCCTTCCCTGTATCACGCCCCTGCGCACAGGCACTGGGGAATCTCAGGACTGTAAGGAGACCCACAGTGTCCGCATGAAGCCGGGGGCAGCATGCTTTTGAAAGCAGTGCAGCTCTGCAGTCGATGTCGAAGGTGCAAACATGTGCATTTTTATTTTTTCACCTTTTCGCAGTTCGCAGATTTGAGTCATTAGTTGCTCCTCTCATCTCCGAAAAAACTCGTACATCTCCAGCATAACCAGGGTAATCCGATTCCACACGCCCAGCAGTGACTTAGTTAATTATGGTTGTAGAATATCTCTTGTCTTGGATCGAGGAGGAATCAGTGTTTCCAGGGAAAATACAAACCCATATTTTCTGTATGTTTGTTTTTTGTGCCATATGATTTCATTAATGACCCCTGTCTATAATGCTTGGTTCTACTTCTGTGGAGCTAATTAGGATTTTCATATATTTCAATGCATTATCTTTAATGTGTGGGCACGTCTGGGGTCATTACTGCAATAATTAGAGCCTAAACTCCACACCCAGGGGCTTGTTGAATTAAATAGGAGGCATCGTACTACTTCATTCTGGAAAATCCTGCAAGATTTATGGAGGAATGCGTCGGGTGGGGGGCGCATGAGCCAGGATCCTGCAGTTAGATGCTCTGTGATGTGATGAAAGCTGTGATCATCATCGTGTGGGTCTGAGGCCAGACAGCACCCCAATCAGCCTGCTTCTGGGCCTGGAGACGCGCCCTGAGAGCAGAGGGGCTGCTTTCCATCAAGCTTAGCCCCGGACCTTGGGTAGATTGAGAGAAGCTGCTTTAAGGCCGCACAGAGTTTCACAGCTCTGAGTCAGCCCAGGCAGGACGCTCACTTACTGTCACGTCCAGATGGAGGATGAACAAGCTGCCTTGATATCCAGAGCTGATTCCTTACACATACTCCTAAACAAAGCCAAGTTTACACCAAGCAGACACCTCACTGCCAGGTCAAATAGGCCACAACTCCAGGATCGTATGTTTAGAACAAATTACTCACTCAAAGCTCTGTGTACACCAAAGGATTCCATCATTTCCATATTCTGTCAATTTGGGGAAATGCATTGTGGGTATCCCACCTGTCAGGAAAATATGAGCGACATGTTACCTGGGAGTTTGAATGTGAAGGTTAAAGAGATCCCACAGAGTCACAGTAAAAGGCCTCAAAGTTATATATATGCAAAATATGGGGCCTGCGCAAATATGTGGGTGGCCTCGGTACGTGAATATGAGATATGTCATATGCAGATCTGTTCCCCGCAGCTACGCATATGAACAAGCTGCACCCCCGCCCTTGTTATTAGCAGCTCGTTCAGCCTCCTAAGGAGACCTTGGCTGGGAGGTGGGGCCTAACTCTGCCAGGGAGGCTGGGTCCTCAGTGACCAGGTGTCAGTTGGAGCGATCCCTCTGTGTGTTTCGGAGCTCGGGGTGGATCTGGGCAGTGATGGTCCTTGCAGAACACGCAAGGTTGTGGCTGGGATCTTCACAGATGCATGGGCAGTAAAGGGTCTTCCTGTCCGTGGGCTTTTGAGGGCCCACCGACGTGCCCCGAGATCTCCACAGACATCTCCACAGGCGGCTCTGTCACAAAAACATAAGAAATTTACAAACGAGAGGAGGCCATTTGACCCATTGAGCTCGTTTGGGGAGAATTCGACAAATAGCTTAAAGTTGCTAAAATCGTATCTGGCTCTAATCTAAAAGCACCCAATGTATAAGAACATAAGTAATTAATTTGCGTTTCTGGCTGGGAGGTTCACGCTCCGGCCCTTTGCTGTGATGCTCTCGAGGAGTTCAGCCTCAGCTGTGTGACACTGATGTTTGTGTGTGTGACACTGGCCACATGAAGGGATAAATGGGCTTATCTTGGTGTCTGCTCTTCACTCCTTTTCACTCTCCTGTCTGTCTTTCAAGGAATATGAAGCTATCTTTGGAATGTATGACAGCAAAAACCCCAGCCTGCTTTCAGGGGTTGCGTCTGACACTGTAGCCGTCCTTCCTCAGACTAAATCTCTTTGTTTCCTTGTTTATGCTTTGGCAGTTTGACAAACAAACAGTAATTAGTTTCTGTAATGGTTTGATATTACTGATCTAAACGGGAAATGTTTGAGGGTTTATCAAACCGTTCCATTGTAATTAAAATACCTTAATTTCCCAGGAGATGGGAGATCACATAAAAGCACAGACTCTTGCCAGCTCCACGTGTAATACATTATTTAATTTTGCCTTCATTTGCTTAAAAAAAAATCACTTACCACAAGGATCGGTCGTCTTTGGCTGGGTAGCACTGGACTGATGGTCATGAGAGTGTGTGTGTATGTGTGTGTGTGTGTGTGTGTGTGTGTGAGAGTGAGAGAGAGAGCATGCAAATATTACACTGTGGGAAACTAATGTCCCCACAATATTATATCATTATATCAAATATATTATCAAAAAACTAAAAATGCCAAAAGTCTTGTATTTTGTTTGGTTACTTATGGTTAAGGTTAGGGCTGGGTAGGGGTTAAGGTTGTCATTGTTGGGATTAGGGTTTTTCCCATAGAAATGAATGGAGAGTCCCCATTTAGATATGAGTACAGGTGTGTGTATGCCTGTGTTGACATTAAGGAACAGAGGGGCCTGCCTATATACTCACACCCTCGCTCCCTCGCTCAGTGCCGCTGTCCTGCAGCCGGTGTCAATGTCTAAAGCTCCCTGGGGTCTAGTTTTATACCAGCTGCCCATTGTCTGTGCAGTAATGGTGTACAGAAGCCATCGATCTCTCTCACTCTTCTCTCCACTCTCCCCTGTTCTCTCTCTCTTTTTGGTCACTTGCTTTTTGTCTCTCTCTCATTACGTTCTTTATTGCTGTTTAAATTCATTGTTCTTGCCTATGTTTTTGTCCCGAAGTAGAAAACAATTTTGGTATCACAATAATATAAGACGTTCCCACTAATTTGGGGGGGAAAATGCAGTAATATACAAATACAGTGCTTAATTGACTTTATATAAACATCCATATATTTCCTTATAATGTACCAATTATGTGTACATTACTGAAACTGCTGAAGATCCAGACCGTATGCTTCAGAAGCCAGCCGGCTCGGATGACGTGCTCTCTGTCTCCCCCTGCAGGTCTCTTCAGGACCTGTCCAAGCAGACCGACCTGCCGTACGGCACGGTGCTGGACTCGGCTGTGTATGACCAGGTGCGCAGCAAGGGCATGAACCCCTTCGAGAGGGAACCCATGTACTCACAGATGTGGCGCATGATCAACCACACCGGTGGCGCTGACAACAACGTGGAGGAGTCCAGAGACGGCATTCGCAAGGTACCCCCCCCCCGCTCACTGTCATTGGCCGGCCCTATGTGATTTGGAAGGCCTTCACTAGATGTCCCTTGAGTATGGTTTAAAAGAGTATGGTTGAGTATTGTTTAGAAGAAACTCACAAGGTAACACCCACTTAATCTGATTGGTCAATTAAACTGGGGCGTGAAGGCATTCACCCAGTATCACCCGCTCACACTGATTGGTCAGTTAAACTGGAGCTTGAAGTGCTGCCCACTTACTCTGATTTGTCAAATGAACCGTGGCTGAAAGGCATTTATCTGGTATGGCTCAAACATTACATGCCTCTGCCACCAGAAGTTTATTCCAAGTATATCCTGAATGTTTTATTTGTGTTATTAGAGGACTGGCCTCTGTGGCTTGCGACGGTGACAGTGATAATGAGAGAAATGAGATGGCATTTGTCTGAATCATATGTCCTTTAGATGACCTCTTGTCTGCAAGGCAACTTGTCTCAGGTGATCTCCTGGCCAGTCGGAGAGCCAATGGGCTCTGTCGTGCGGAGAGACACACCCTCCCTCTTTCTGAAGGGAGACATTGTGTCACTGATTATAATGTGAACCTGAAAGTCAAATGAAAGGAAGTGCTCCTGGCTGGTGATTCTGACCTGGAGTCTGTACACCACCCGGGGGCACCTTGAGGGACAGGGGAGGGAGCTGATTCTCCCATTCTTACTTCAGCAAGGTTTACTGATTATTAGCAACTTTTGAACTTGAGTTTGAACTTAAAATCAATTTGATTCTCACAAATTCTCCCACACTAATCGATCCCCACTACACCAGGACGGAAAAACCGTCTACCATGAAATGGGTTTCTGTTGATTCTTCATGCGTAATTAGCCAGTGACTCCCCTTAACAGCTTCTGGTTCCGTCCATGGTGCTGCTAGTAATGTTTATGAAGTCAGGGTGGCCAGATCGAGGGGGCGGGGAATAAAAATGAACAAGCCAAACAGATGGACTCCCCCCGATGTGCACACGTGTGGAAACAGGGCAGTCGGGGGCAGGGGACCCGGGGGTGTCGCACTGTTTCCTCTGCTCCAGCACAGTGTTACCCCACCCTCTGCCTCCCGTCCACATTCCGCCCCAGCATAGTGTTACCCCGCCCTCCACCTCCCGTCCACATTCCGCCCCAGCATAGTGTTACCCCACCCTCCGCCTCCCGTCCACATTCCGCCCCAGCACAGTGATATCCCACCCTCCGCCTCCCGTCCACATTCCGCCCCAGCATAGTGTTACCCCGCCCTCCGCCTCCCGTCCACATTCTGCCCCAGCACAGTGTTACCCAACCCTGTGTTTCCTCTCTGTCAGCACACACACACAGACTTCATCACACCTGTTATCATTTGTTAACTAATTTTGACTTCTCTCCTTCTAAAATGAAGTTTCGTGAATATTGATAGTTGCCCGACCTGAGGGTTACGGTTATGTCTGAAACTTTATTTTGTCCTCAGTGAACCTCTGTCATAAAGTCTTCTTAATCAGCTGAGTGATAATTAGAAAGATCCGTAAGCACACATTCAGAAACATGGCGTGAATTACCTAGTAATCAGCATGCATCAACAAATTACGGCATAATTAATATGCACTAATTAGGTAAGTAATAATCTCCTAGCAATGCGATAACCCTATAGATTTATTAACCCGGCAGTTTTGTTATTTGTTTTTTTTTTTCTTGGAAAATTATTTTAATTTTTGAATTTAAATCGGTATGAACCCTGCAATTACAGGACTTTAAAATCTGCAAATGTTCAGTTTTTGCCTGTGTTGCTTTCCGAGGGTGTAATTATGGCTGAATGTGTAATTGTACCTTCTAATACGTCCTCGGTCATGGTGTGAGTCGGCTCACTCCTGTAAAATGTTAAACATTGTGTTAAACACATGATGAGCACGCCTAGCCTTTTCCCCAAACTCTCTGATCAAGGGAATGTGAAAGAGCACCTCTAGTGGCCAAAAATAAATAAATTTGAGAGCCTATCTGGCTCTTTTTGCCTGTTCTTTGAAATATGTGAGGAGGATTCTGCACTATACTCTCCATACACAGCAAATGGTACATTCAGCTGTCTGTGCCTGTCAGTGAGCGTGTCAGGGCCTTCTGGTCTGTACTTACCACTTGCATGCTCTCTCATCCTGTCAGTATTTGTTTGCCATCAAATTCGTGGTCCACGGTCAGTGTTTTGCTTCATGGCTGTGTTTTAATCGATAACAGCAACAAACTGCAATGAAAGAAAAATAGATTTTCTCCCTGTTGCAGACTGGAATTGTTTTACCGGGATGCCAGTGTCTCGCCGCATTGCTTTTGTCACCCTTATCGTACTTTAAGAGGCATCAGGAAATATGTTCCTGACGTAAAAGACACGTGGAAGATAAGAGGAATCGTCAAATACAGATAAATGTGGAGTTTCCTTCTGATTAAGGAGCCGGTGGATCCAGTTATCATTTCAGCGGCATTGCTGTCGTTCCTTGGCTAATCGGCGGATGGCGAGCGCCCCACCCCAGTGCGGCCTCATAAGCATGGCAAACCCGGGACGCTACATGGTGCCAGCGCATTGTAGGCACTGTGACACTGCCAGCCTGCTCTGCTAGCGTGGCATGCCCTCTGTCAGAATGAAGCAAGACATGCTCTACCCAGGCAAGCGGGCAGGGGGATTGAGGGTACGGGGATCGCATGCGAATGTCCACGGCCGTCAGATGCACGGGGAGACTTCGGCGGAGGGCATGCTCTTCCCTTAGCAGCAGTCAGAACTTCAGAATGACATACGGCACAGCGGAAGGAATGGTGTTAAGCAGGTGGTGTGGCAATAAAAATCCCCGGATGTCATTCTTGCCCCGCCCCAAATATCAAGGATACATCGGTTGCATCCTTGCAAAACAAGACAAATCCCATTGCACCGCAGATTCATTCTTGGGAGGCAAGTTAGCAAGACCTGTCTTGCCATGACCACAATTACGATTTTTGCATTCTTGGTATTGAGAAGCAGGGGAGGGGACGTGGGGGGGGGGCAGATGCTCCACACAGACCCTCCACAGGGACATACCTGTGGACACGCCTGAGTCAGCTACTCACCTCAGTGCACTGATACACATCAGAGAAGATTCTGACAGTGTGGTTATGCTGTTCCCTCTGCATGTGGACCAGACCTACCCTGGTTAAGCCCTTTCCAAGGGCTCTGGAATGGGGGGACGGTTCCTCTTAGTGCTATGCCTGGTGTCCGTCAGCTCCATTCCGGAGGAATGCTACACGTTTTAGCCGCTGGTAAATTGACGATTATCAGTTACCTTCCTGGATCTTCTAAGTCCCTGGATCTGCGGCCCTGGTGGACACTTATGAGAATTACCATAATGCATGCAGAGCTAACCATGAGCGAGGGTTTGGTGTGCTTCCAAGACCTCCGGGGTCATTCCTGACCCCCTGCCCTGGCCTCACAGATGACTCCATCTTAATGATTTTGGCACCTTATCGTCATCTAGAAAATCCGCTGACATGTCTGCTTTTTTATTGGCGTTTTTCTCCCGTTACATACTTCTCCGGCCCGTGCCAGTGCCGAAGGTGGCTTAGAGGCTCAGCGGACATCCCACAAAGGGAGAGTGGAGGACGAGGGAGGGGGGAGTGTGTTCAGGAGTGCTAATACACCACTGCACGGACAGGCACTCTAAATGGATCTCAGTCACCCCCTCACACTTCATTATATGGTGAACACGTCCCGCAGCGGAGAGGCTAATGGACCTGATCCGTACTGGCTACCTTTCTGCATGGTTGGACTAATAAAAAATAAAGACTGAAAAACAGACGAGTTCATCGCTTCCATCCCGTGTGCGCTGATTCGCTTGGTTTTATTCCAGGATTTTGTTCATTACCGTGTGCAGTGCGTTAATGCAGTGCGTGTCACACGCTACAATGTCGCGGGAGGACGATGGGGAGCATTTCAATGAGGGCTGAGCATCCTTGCACTGATTGTCCTTCTGCACATGCCGTAGGAAAGGGTAACGAAGCCCAAAACGGGCTACAGGAGGCCGCACTCCTTACCTGGCATGATGTGCCATCAGATCTACACTATATTGCCAAAAGTATTGGGACACCCCTTCAAATCACTGAAATCAGGTGTTCCAATCACTTCCATGGCCACAGGTGTATAAAATGAAGCACCCGCTGCCTGTCTCTGTCACTCCCGCCCGCTCCCGCTGCCTGTCTCTGTCACTCCCGCCCGCTCCCGCTGCCTGTCTCTGTCACTCCCGCTGCCTGTCTCTGTCACTCCCGCTGCCTGTCTCTGTCACTCCCGCCCGCACCCGCATGCCCGTCTCTGTCACTCCCGCCCGCACCCACATGCCCATTAATTGATATACTGTACTGTCAAGTTATTAGGGTTTGACTTAGCTTCTGCCCAAACTTGAAAAAGGCATTGGCCAACCTCAGGGTTATATGACTCAACTCAAACTTTCTTAATCTTCTTTTATTCTCATTCAGCAGATGAGTAATGAGCCAGTTAAGTAGTTTGTTAGGTTGAAAACCTTCAAACACACAAAGAAAGAAAATACACAAAAAATACCTTACTATTAGTTCTACATGTGACACAGTAATGTCTTCACCAAGCAATAATTAATCTTCCCAATCTCAACAACACAACACTGCAGGCTAAATATTGAACATCAGCACACATCAGGACCAATTTTGTCAAACCGCACTGTCAAACAGGTTGTGCTGTACAATGTTACCACACAGCACCAACAAACAGTCATGGAAACATTTGCCTACCAGTAGCTTCCCTGAAGGTGGTCAGTAAGTTAGGTCCATCCCAACAACAAGCAACCAGGGCCCTTCCACCAAACTTACTGCTCAACAGTCCATTTCTTTGTCCCCCAGTGGCTTTTGGGAGAGCACTATCCACTTCCTCTTCTTCTTCCTTCCTTCTTTCTTCAGAATAAAAGCCACTTTACACTTTAAAACAAAAGTCTCTAAGTGGCTGTCCCTGTCCCTCCCAGATCTGGCAGCACATGTACGATGAAATACGTTTATATGCATCGAATGTTTTATTTCAGCAGAACAAGAACCGAATAAATAAAAAATTCAACAAAAACCTCTCAGCTTTGAATCGCAAATATACATGTAAACTGAGACCAAAAACTATTAATGCGCCGCAGACACTAAATCCCCCTCCGATGGCGCACTGGACGCGGGTACAGTCAGAACGAACCGCACAAGCTTCGACAGCGCGGGAAAGCGATTTAAAGCTTTTCCAGATATCTGATTTTCCACTCTTTTCTTTAGTTTCATTCTCTCCAGCCTTAATTTTATTACCAAGATCAGTTGCACTCTCCATTCTGCCAACAATCTTGGGACCTGCTGTCTATTTTTATCCGCCCACTCCCGCCCGCGGCAACCTTAAAACCGCCTACTCCCGTGAGATTTGCGTTGGGTCCCGCGGGATCCCAGTCCCAATGCAGGGCTCTACACCAAGGCATGCAGACTGCTTCTACAAACATTTGTGAAAGAATGGGTCACTCTCAGGAGCTCAGGGAATTCAAGCGTGGTACCGTGATAGGATGCCACCTGTGCAATTAGTCCATTCGTGAAATTTCCTCGCTACTAAATATTCCACGGTTAACTGTTTGTGGTATTATAACAAAGTGGAAACCTTTGGGAACAAGCACAACTCAGCCATGAAGTGGTAGGCCATGTAAAACCACAGAGCGGGGACAGCGCATGCTGAGGCGCACAGTGTGCAGAAGTCGCCAACTTTCTGCAGAGTCAATAGCTACAGACCTCCAAACTTTGTGTGACCTACAGATTAGCTCAGGAATAGTGCGTGAAGAGCTTCATGGAATGGGTTTCCATGGCCAAGCAGCTGCATCCAAGCCTTACATCACCAAGTGCAATGCAAAGTGTCAGATGCAGTGGTGTAAAGCACACCACCACTGGACTCTAGAGCAGTGGAGACGTGTTCTCTGGAGTGACGAATCACGCTTCTCTGTCTGGCAATCCGATGGACGAGTCTGGGTTTGGTGGTTGCCAGGAGAACGGTACTTGCCTGACTGCATTGTGCCAAGTGTAAAGTTTGGTGGAGGGGGGATTATGGTGTGGGGTTGTTTTTCAGGGATTGGGCTTGGCCCCTTAGTTCCAGTGAAAGGAACTCTTAATGCCTCAGCATACGAAGCCGTTTTGGACAGCGTCATGCTGCCAACAGTTTGGGGATAGCTCCTTCCAGTTCCAACATGACTATGCACCAGTGCACAAAGCAAGGTCTATAAAGACATGGATGAACAAGTTTGGTGTGGAGGAACTTGACTGGCCTGCACAGAGCCCTGACTTCAACCCGATAAAACACCTTTGGGATGAAATAGAGCGGAGACTGCGAGCCCGGTCTTCTCGTCCAACATGAGCGTCTGACCTCACACATGCTGTCCTGGAAGAATGGTCAAAATTCCCATAAACACACTCCTAAACCTTGTGGAAAGCCTTCCCAGAAGAGCTGAAGCTGTTATAGCTGTAAAGGGTGGGCCAATGTATTAAGAATGGGATGTTATTAAAGTTCATGTGTGTGTAAAGGCAGGCGTCCCAATACTTTTGGCAATATAGTGTACTTTGTTTGGCTCAGTAAGTTGATTCCCACAGCACGGGAGGTGACATGATGACCTCAGCCAATCGCTTGTGCTCAAAGACTTCCCCATAGGCCCTTTGTCTTTGAGACATGGTTTGTTTTTGCGCTGAGCCTTTCAAACTGCTGCTTAGCTATGCATCCCGGATCCCTGGCTTTGTAGAATAACACATAATTGCCTTTTTTGTCTAATTCCTACTCCGACTTTGATTTGTGCGGAGGCAGGACTCTGCAGCAGGCCAGGTGCCATAGTCCAATGGCCTGCCGGCATGCAACTGCTTCTCGGGGTGCGGGAGAAGCATGACACTCCTGACATCCCACAAGCCAGGGGGCGCACTTTAAAAATCCCTCCCAGGTTCAGGCAGGCTGACCCCAAACAGCCGACAGGAATCCAATATTTTAACCCAGTTACATGGCATAGAATTGTGACATCATGCAGCAGCGACTTCGCGGTAATGTGTGCGTTCAGTAGGTGCGTTTGTAAAGCTACGCTGATAGAGGCTCACTGCGGTTTCTCAGCGGGGGGAAACACCGCTGTCTTCGCGATTAGGCCTAATGAGATGGAAAAAATGGGCCTTGTTCGGAGACAGACAACAGATTAGGTCACGACGACCATTACGGCGGTCCCTGCTACCTGAGGGTGACGCACATCTCGCAGAACAGGCTGGGGCACGAGTCTCCAGCGATAGACCGTTACATACAGTTTCTAAAGAAACATCATATTCCTTACTTCTGTTTACATTTGTTGTTGGAAATAGTGTTGAATTTCGTCAACAGTATATTACTGTGTCATTAGTATAAAATGATTTGAATTTGCAGGATATGCTTAGCATCATTGTTTTTATATATACTGTAATGTGGTTTAGAGCTGTGTCTTTTGTTGGCCGTACATCACCATTGCACAGTAATACTGGTTCACGGAGTGTCACAGAGACGCGGCGGTTCTTTGGCGCTCATTTGTCTAAGACCAAGAGGCATGAATTCACTTCTCTGGCTGCCAGAGCTGCGGGGGTGGGGGGGGGGGGCAAGGTGGGGGAGAGGGAGGTGAGGGAACAGGGCTTCCAGCTGATGCAATAACCAGCAGTGGTGCTACAAATGTGTGGGTCTGTTTAGTGGACCGTTGGGGGCAGAGGGCGGGCTAACACTGTGCTGGAGCAGAATGTGGACGGGAGGCGGAGGGCAGGGTAACATTGTGCTGGTGCAGAATGTGGACGGGAGGCGGAGGGCAGGGTAACACTGTGCTGGGGCGGAATGTGGACAGGAGGTGGTGGGCGGGGTAACACTGTGCTGGGGCAGAATGTGGACAGGAGGCGGAGGGCGGGGTAACAGTGTGCTGGTGCAGAATGTGGACAGGAGGCGGAAGGCGGGGTAACAGTGTGCTGGTGCAGAATGTGGATGGGAGGCGAAAGGCAGGGTAACACTGTGCTGGAGCAGAATGTGGACAGGAGGCGGAGGGCGGGGTAACACTGTGCTGGTGCAGAATGTGGAAGGGAGGCAGAGGGCGGGGTAACACTGTGCTGGTGCAGAATGTGGACGGGAGACGGAGGGCGGGGTAACACTGTGCTGGTGCAGAATGTGGATGGGAGGTGGTGGGCGGGGTAACAGAGAAGCGGGTCGCTCTGCTGAGCAGTAGAGTGAGTCAAACTGGAAATCCTCTATCCCTTCCTCATCCCACCCTTCAAATCCTCACACCCCCTGTACAGAACTCTGACATTATAAAAATAAAATCATTTAATAGCAAAATGGATGAAAATTGAGAACATCCAAACGGCAATTACTCCTGTCCCCGGAAGCAGTGTAATCTCTCCCATCACAGCGTGGGCGACAGACTCTTACCGGCGGCTGCCGGCACAGCTCTCAGCACCTCCCCCCCCGCCAGCTTCTGTCTGGAGGATTCAGAGTGTGATGAAGGTGAGGGAGCAGCCGTGTAAGATGCCAGAAAATTTCC
>JAAGVU020000040.1:6334077-6347263 GCA_011763525.2 Mormyrus iriodes | reverse complement strand
TCACAGCGGGGGGGCAAGAACCCTTCCCGCGGGGGCCGGGCCAGCTCCCACCCCCCCCCCCCCCCCCCCCCCCCAAAAAAATTGTCCTCCACCACCATGCTCATGCCGTGACCTCGCCCGGGGCTCTTAAAGGGGCAGTGAGCAGCAGGTGGCTCTGAGCCACAGCTCCCCCTGTGGTGACAGTGTGGCATTTTCACATTTTCCTCAGCTTATCTCAAGTGACGTAACAGCGCCTGGTTTCACATTGGATAGTGTAATCCAGACTTAACCCTCATGGTTTATGAATTAATGAATACTGGAAGCCTGTGACATCGAATTTCATTTTTCAAACTTGAATTAAAAAAATATTAACATAATTGATGGTAAAAATCCAAGATATATATTTATAAGATTTATATAGGCTACTGTTGATCGTCTAATACGCGTCACCTCATTTTTGTTTTGCCAAATGGGCCTTGACGCTTAACATAGAACCCAGGATCTGCGTTGCTTTTGAAAATACCATCAAAATATCATAATATTGTAAGATTGCAAGATCTTTCTGTCCTGTGTGTAGCTACATAAATAGAAACATGTAATTATATATTATTGCCTCTTCGTGATTTTTCTCACTTAAGACAGTAGCAGGCTAACATTGCAGGTTTCACCGTTCACGGTCGGATGCTGACCGTGGGTTTTGGTGACTGCGCAATGATGGGCTAGGACTGTAATATAATTGTGTAACTAAAATTCAGATTTCTTTGAATAAAAGTTCTGTTATATCAAAAAAAAATGAATGCCTTTTAAAAATGGATTTCCCAGCCTTAACACTAAAAACTTTCCATAACAATAATAATTCTCTGTGTTTGGGTACAGTTAGTATCTTGGACCTTCAATGGTGAGCTTCCTCAAATCACTCTAATGGTCACAATCACGGGTATCTTTGATGTCAGAGCATGCCTGGTTCGTCGCTGGTAATTTTGGGTCCCTGTTGGACGCCCCTGTGTGTTTTTCAGCACCATTTGTCCCTAAGGGGGCTAGCCCCAACTGCGTCTGTGCTATTTGTTAATCCAGTTTTTAATGTTCAGTTAAAGACTTTTACAGACAACATCTTTCCTCTTTAAAAAAAAGTTAATTGAAACTGTCTCTGTCATGTTGATGATATTTTTTTAACACAAGAACCCTACAAACTGTTTTCATTATAAATAATTGGAGAGCCCCCTTGATTGCATTGCATCTATTATCCAAATATATCCATCTTTTTATTTTTTTGTAACATTCAGTCCCCTTTCTGACACCGTGAGACGAAGTACATATCCTCAAACTAGAGCCTGCACACTCGGAGTTGCCTCAAACAGTATTTTTTCCCATAATCCCAATCTCTGGCTTCCCTCAGAGACAGACCAGGTCTGATTCCCTTCTACCTCATATGGCTTTCTGTCCACCCAGCCCAGGGTATGTGGCGATGTGTTCGCACACTGATTTTTTTTACATTTTTTTTTTCCTCGAACCCTGGTACTTTCAGCTACTTACTGTGCTGGTGAAAACTAGATAAAGAGATGGATGTTGATGTTAAGTATCTGCCTTAACCTGCAGGATGGCCATGTCCAATCATCCCCCACTGTCAGCACTGCGGTGGTACGACACTCACAGGATGGCTGTCGGGAACACCTGGGTGGCATCATCATGGCGACTGTGGAATGCATCATGGCAATAAAGCCCTACTGGGCTCCTTGGCTAACCAAATTCATAGATTCAGAACGTTGCTGTTGAACCCTTGGGTGAAATACTTTACCTCAGCAAACAGGCGAGGTATATGAAAGGGTTAAAGTGCAAGGGCCGGACACTGCTCTCACTTCTGAGGAACGGCCAGTAATGAGCAATTTTGATGCTCTGCTCCATTCATGCACGCGCCCTCCCAGTGCCTGCACCAGTGCTTGCTGGTTAATGCCGCCAGCTTCATTCATCCTTAGCGCCGGGGTCACTACGCGGAAACAGAGAAATTCTCCACCCTCCACCGAAATCTTTTTTTTCTGTTCCGTAGCTCCTTTACACTGACCTTTGATCTTGCTGTACTTTTATTTTTGACTCAATTATATCCTTCTAGGAAATATTCGCGCCTTTTATTTTCCAACCCCCCCCTTCCCTGATTTTTCTTGTTGTTGTTATGGCAACCGCTCCATCACCTGCGTGAGGCGTACGGATTTACAGTCTCCACTTCCCTCGGGTTTAAAAAAAAAAGAGAAACTTCCACGGTTGTGGCTGAAAAAGATGTTGCTAAGTGACGCGGCAGGTACACATGTTACCCGGGCTGAACGCGCAAACACATGTAGCCTCAGACATGCTCTTGCTGTGCATACAGCTCTGCAGCCAGGCATAGGAAGTGAAATCTCCATGCAGTCTTCCTAAAGGGTGCCGCCAACTGCAGCGTTTTAATACTACGCTTTTTATGATTTCCCCCATAACTCAATCCCATCTCTCAGACTTCCATAACAGTCCGTTAGTTGAAATGGATAACTGGAAGGCAAGTTATAAAAAGGAACATTTGTGCTGCGTCTCAATATGTGGACTCTTTATACAAATGGGCTCTTTCTGAGACGGCGGCGAACTGGGTCAGTAATGCCGTCAGGCAGGAGAGCTTACTGTGCAGATATTAGACTTAGCCTCAGGTGGGACTGTGAGCCCGGCTCTGGGTGTGGGTATAATAAGGCAAATGGACAATATCAGCTCGCGACGTCATTGTCTATTGGGCCACTTGTGATGGCAGTGGGACGCCGGCAGCCTGTGATTGGGCGGCAGGGGAGGCCCCACCAAGTCTGGCTGAGATGTTACTGAGGCTTTACACACTGTACATACTGCCCCATCATGAAGCAGAGTCCTACTGCTGGGGTTTGTCTTGTCACCATGGTGGTCTGAATATGATTGCGGGGAGGGGGTTGGCTGAACCCTAATGGGGACCACGTCTTGTTTGTGCTTAAGCAGGATTGCTGTATGATCAACAAATTTTCAAAATGTGCAAAACTGCAGAGTTTTTTCAATTTGCCCTGTATAAGGAGCTTTTTTTAGAGAGATACATTATATTTATTACCCACTTCCTTTATCAAAAGGTGCATTGCAAGCATACGCATAAGTGAGTCAGAGTGTAACAGAGTACCTGCTCGGATCCTCCCTGCCCACAGGGGGCGCTGTTTCCCTGGAGACGCTACGCCTCCTTCTGTGGCACTTTGAAATTGCATAAGTTATGGATTGTTTCTGCTATGGGCTTTGATCAGTTGTACTGTGATTCTTCCACTTTCTTGCAATACATTCAGACGACTAAAATGAAAACTTCAAGAATGAAAGTGAGATAGAAGGAGTTTTAGGAGAAAAGGAAGATGGATCACAGATGGGGGAAGGACAAGAAAGTGGCCAGCCGGCGGCGGACAGAGCGACGGGTGACGTGAGGAATCGCTGTGGGAGTAACGGCGCCAGGTTGTGATGCCGTTGTGGTCAGGCTGCCCTGGCAACAGGCAGCCTTGCACTGAATCATCACATTTCATAAGGTGATTAGTGCATGGATGCAAAAGGCACATGGGGCAGATGCTGGATGTACGTGACAGAAGTGCAGTGGCTTCTGAGGGGGCATCCTGTCCTCCGAACCCTGCAGCCCCCCTCATGTGGTCCAGGGGTCTTTATCTCTGCTGGCGGGGGGACCAGGTGGCCCATCGCCAAACCCTAATGGATTCTGGGAAAGCGGTAGACTGCGGGTGAAGGTGGGACATGCGGAGATCGAATGCTAATGTTGGAGCAAATCCCTGTTGCTGACCACCAAACAAAGAGCAATGGCATGCTTTCAAAGCTCGCTGCAAAGCATTTAGGGTAAGCCAATACGACATCCAGTCACTCTGATCAGGATGACCAGCTGGACAGAAAAAAATGTTGGTGTTTCATCTGGTCCAGTTCTTCTCTCTCCAGCTTTGACTTCCCTTTGGTCCTCATAAGAGATGCCCCCTTCCATGGTTGCTCCTGACAGCCTTAGAAGAGCTGGCTCAGTTCAACATCTTCTCCTGGTAGCCTGTCTTTGCTCTTGTTTCATGCCTGCTTTGGTACATCTTTGTATGGCTGTGGACCTTGGAGGATCTGCAGTGATGTGTCCTCTTTACTGAGGGAGAAGCGGGCAGATTTTCCATGCGTGCCCCCAAGGACCGATCATCACTCTAATGAGATGTAACTCCTTGTTGCCATGGGAAACAAAATCCTTGCCCACGCCTTTGTGTCGAGATGTTGACCTGCTTGTTAGAATACTGGCTGGGTAATGCCCCCCCCCCACTGCTGCCACCGGCATCCCAGCCTCAAACTCTTACAGCGGGTGCTGTGGGGACACCGGTGTCTTCATTTGCTTTGGGGAACACCTTCAGGCTTAGGAGGAGATTCTTTGCTCGAGGCTGGATCAGCGTCCAGGTGAAGGAGATGATACGCCCAGCTTCAGACCCCTTGACCCCATCAGTGAAGAGCCTTTTCTGTGTAGATACACATTTTGCTGTTTTCTGAGGTGCAGTTTACCTGCTAAAATGTTTGAGGTCTGTTCATTTTGGGGGGTGGGGGGCATTTCAAGGGCAGAAGCCTCGTGCTAAGCAAAGAGGTACCAGGGGACGGGGCTGAGGGGAGGTTGGGGAGGGGGGTGAGGTTTCCATGGAAACAGAACCCGGGGCCTTGTAACAATACCTGCCATTTTTTATAGTGCCTAGCCGCCGCTCCTCTCTTGAGTATTTCCCACAATCCTCTGTGCTTCTAAACCAGTAGGAGAGGCGGCAAGATTGAGAGCCATCCCTTGGGGCCCCTGAGAGAAGCCCCTGGGAAATACAGTTCAGCCTGAGTCACGTGACCTGCAGTATAGTGGAGGTGGACCACACGGTCTGTGGTCATGTGTGGTCCGAGTCCCGTCCTGGTACACTGTGAGACGCAGGGTTTGTCTTTCATGCAGGACGTAAGCTAGACAGATCCTCCTCTTCATCTGTTATTCCCTCTGTTAACGAGGGCCACGTTAGCGGGAGAGATCAAAGCCACAATGAGCCTTAAAAGTTAAATCAGAGGTCGGATTTGCGAATCAGTGTCTCTCCACTCTTATTTAGATGCATAGAGATTAATTTAAAAGAGATGTCTGCTGGCCCCGTTGTCCTGACGGAGGCAAATTAGAGTGCATGGCCTCGAGTGGCCTTGTTTGATTTTCAGCCTTTTAGGGTGTTAGTATGATTAATAGCTCTGGTGTCTGATTCCCGTAGACGTGCACAAACGGTCACTGGAGACACACGCGTGCGTGTGCGAACACGCTGCACGTTTCCCATGTGCTTGTATGAAGGACACGTGCTTGATATCTGCACAGGACAGGGGTTGTCTGCGGTCCAACACTACAGTCTCTATACTCCTACAGGCACTGCTGAGAATATTAGGCTGTTTAGTATTTAAACACAGAAGAAACTAGGGTCTAAGTCCACTTCTTGTCTCCTCGATGTTACCTCCATCTGTAATGTAGTGTGTTCTACTGCCATCTGAAAATAGTCGCGCTCCTTGTTTATGCCGCCATTCAGACATTTAACTTTGAATTAAACTTTAATAAATAAGCAGGGAAACATGGAAGCCGACTGAAGAACAGACTGATACGGAGAGTAACGCTAACGTATATCAGGATGGATTTCAACTCGTGATTAAAATAAAATTGAAAAGAGAAATAATTTTCTGCCAAATCCAATTAGCTGAGGCATTTCCGTTCTGGCTCAGCGAGCTGTCCAGGCCTGCTTCTGTAACATCTGCTTCTAATTATTCTGGATTCTGTTACCAGCGCCCGTCTCCGCTGCCTCTCACATTTGCATATGGTTTCTGATAGGCTATTAATTGCTTTTTTAAAAATTTTTTCCTGAGGAAACAGAGAGTTAATGACAGCTCAAGGCCAATTAAGGAGCCAGACAAACGAAGGTGCGGGAGCTGTCACATGGCTGCTTCCCCACGCCGTGACTTTGGGCTGTGCGCACAGGTACGCAGCACCTGTTTGCCAGCTCCGGCGCTGCAAGGGCTTCTGGGTAAGATGCTTCCCCCAGGTGTACCACACTTCCCCTTTATCCCAAACTCCTCATTCTCGTCCAAGTCTTTCAGTGCGAAAAAAGTTAGATGTAGCCGCAGAGACCCGAGATTGAGCCTTGAGGCAGTTTTGAGTATGTAGGGTACATTCTGGGCATGTGTGGAGGACCCGTGTCGAGGTTTACTGAGCATGCTCAAAAGGTGGAGCAAAAAAGCATAGTGCTCTGGGGAGCTGTCCAAAAAACTAGGTTCTGATAAGGATGATCGGGAGAGAGGGAATTCTGGGCAGCTTTGTGGGTTGTGTGTACATAATTCAGGTCAGCTATGAAAGGTTTGCTTCCAGTAAAAAGCTGTCTAAATGAAATGCCTGTCTGGATGGCCCTGAGTTGCCAGAATGAAGCCCTATAAAGCAACATATGAAATAGTCTTCACTGGTCTGCCGCAGGTGCCCCCCTCTGGCTGCGATGGACCACTGCGAGGCTGTTGGGCAGGAAGTTTAAAAACAGGAAGCCGAGCAGCGCCGTAAATATCGCGTTTGTGGCTTTCCTATATGACCGTGAAATTATGGAACGGTCCAGTTACTGCCGAGTTAAGTTACTGAAAGGTTACACTGTAAACGGGGGTCGGTGGCCCGGTCTGCTGTTTATTCAGCCGTGAAATCAGATTAAATGTGACCTTTCACTTCGGTCCGGCATCCGGATGATAATTCCGGCGTCCACCGGCCGCGGCTGGATTCGGACCCGGGGCGAAGGCCGGCGTAAGTGGAAGATGGCACATCCTCAATGGGATAGACGGCAAGAGCCAGACTGTCATCAGCACCTGTCATCCTGGCCACCGGGGGGCGCATAAAAACAACCTCTGTTTGCTACTTACACATTAATCACAGATGCTGAGGCTCTCTAAGCACAGCGGCGAGTGAAACGCTGTTAGGACAATGAAGCGAGCCACTCAGACCGAGAGCAAACTCCATAGTGTTGCATTTGCTTAATTACCCTCAGTGTGAGAATGCAGCGACAGTCATTCCGGAACAGTTTTAAATAATTTTCAGTTGTTCGGTCTAAATAAGGAAATATTATGATCAGGATGACCAGCGTGACTGGATGTCCTCTCATAATGAGAGGAATGTGAGATGTTTGAGTGAAGATTTCTGGGAAAAATTATCCGGGGACGTCGCAGACGGCCGTAGCTGTACGGTAACGCTGGTTGAGATAAAGTAGAGAAGGGGACACAAGTGCTAAAAAGTCTGAAACCGGAATGTCAGGCTGATCTTCTGGTTCATCTGCAGATGATCACAGATCCTCATCAACATCACATCTCGCATCCACATGTGACAAATGGCTCGGCCCGTGTCACCCCGCCCCCCGACATTGCTGTGCTGCTCTGTCATCACGGGGGGCTGGGAAGAGGGTGACCTGCCCCTGATGATGAGTCTCTCGCATGACAGGGGCCTGGATACTTTAGAATAAATTTTTTAAAATGGGTCATATTATATGCGGAGACTACTGTGATTCGTCAGTTTTGTGATTGTCGAAAAGGAAAAACACTGATGAACTGTTGCGGTAAACAGTGACGGATCTGTCACGTTACACTTAACGACCGTTAGCTGGTAGCACCCAGAGCAGCCATTCATGTCATCGTACTATGAACCCAGAGTGAGAGTGACAGTTTCCCACGGGCTGTTGGCGTAGCGAGCATGTTTTCAGTTAGCAGGCTAATGTTGCGGTCTGTTAAAAGCCTGTTTTCACCTCCCGCCGGCTCGTTCGCTCCGCGTTGTGCTAGCTTGCTAGCCGTTTGCAAATATTTCCCACAGACACTATAGCCATAAAATGACTTCTGCTGCAGAAAGCTGTCTGCAGAGCCACAAATCGAAGGAAGGTGGATTGGTCAGTATTATTAGACATGCTTAAGTTAGCATAGAAATGCGTGCTTGTGTCTGAACAATGGTCTCATGAAGAGAAAAATGCTGTGTGTGGGATTTTTATTCCTTTTTTTTTTTAAGTGTTCTGTTAAAATGGAGTAAACAAAGTGTGACTGTTTGCTGTACAGGTGCTAACGAGCGGGTGGGTAATGGATGGTGTTAATAAAATGAAATACATTCAGTCATTTACCTTAAATCCAAACCTCTATCTGTGCTAAGTAAGATAAGTACTACAGCCCAAATAAATTAATAGTATAATTACAAGATCTAAAGAATACATAAATGTATATTTATAGGTAGCGGTGGAAGGTTGCAAGGCTGAGTGTGAATCTGGTCTGTGGCTCCCGTGTTCATACCTTTAGACACCCGCATCTGTTTCATGTAGAGACGGCAGTGGGGGTTCTAGGATTTTTAAAGGTGGGCGGCATAAGAGGGGCCGTATTCATAAGGAGGGACCAACTTTAACTTTAGCCAATGGTATGTTTTGAATCGGTGAGTGACAGGGGAGGGGACATTCCTGGGGCCAATCAGCTTTTAGCCCCACCCCCGTCCAGCTGCAGAGTGGCTCTCAACTGTTTGTTTTCCAGCTGATCAGAGGTGCCGTGGATTAGATGGTGGTGGAAGCAGGCGACAGGCTGTCCCAGAGGTGTTGAGGGTTCACTATTGTTGGTGTATGTTGGCTGATGGGGTGCAGTACACCCGGGGCGGGGGGGGGAAGGGAGGCGGGGATGGTAACCCAGAGCATGGATGGGAGTGGCAGTGAGATAAAAGATTAGGAACACAGCGGAATTTCAATGGGACTGTCCTGTGGGAGATGAATACGGGAGTCCCAGAGCAGATAGATGAACAACGGCAACTGAAAACCTGGGCAGGAGACAGATAGCCGCTTAGCCGTGAGGGTGGGCATGTTTGTTCGCACAACACGCCGATAAAAGACTTAAAACATGGCATCTGAGATAGCCTCTAGTCCCGTCAGAATCAGCTGGGAGCTTCTGTGGAGAATGAACTTTCGGTGCTTGCAAAAACTAAAAGGTACCCCACTCCCTGTGAACAAACTCACCGCGGCAGATCGCGAGGCAGGGGGGACGCACTGACAATCGAAATTGCTCCTGCGGAGCCAACACCTCTGCCTAGAACTGCTTAGTTTCTGTTTTCTGGAATATCTCAGATACAGTAGCTCATTCACTTTGGAGAGCGTTGAGTGAAGCACCTGGAGGTAGTGTGTTATAACGCGGCGGCGAAGATGTAAAAAGATCTGTCAATGTCGTGTGAAGAAAAACCCATAACTGAAATCATAGGCACTATACACATGACAAGACAACCATAACTACAAATTCAGTTTATATAGCGTGGCTTTAGGCGGGACAGTTTCCGGAGGGTGAGGTTGTCCATCAGGTCTCCACAGGAGTAGAGGAAGAATGACAGCTAAAGACGGCTGCTCCAGCTTCCTGGGTCATATGCCTCTCTTGTATTTACCTTTGACGACCAACTTGCGCTTGAATAAAATACCCGTTGCACAAAGGAATGTAAGTCACTCTAGAGGAGAAGAAGAAAAGCTTTTGGCCTGAGCAAAATGCATGCATTTTATGTATGGGGTTTGAGTACATGCATCAGTGAGAGACTTGGCCTCTCATCGTAATAGCAGGGGTGCGGCATCTGAGTGCCGAAGTCCAGCCGAACCTCCAGGGCACTGAGGGTCTGACTTGTCGAGCAGCATTATGTAAATAAGCATTCTGCAGGGACGTGGGGCTATTGGAGCCCTTCAGCTCAGCATAATTACGAGAGCTGTCAGGCCAACGAGGCTCTGCCTCTCTGGCTGAATCCTCTGAGCCTCTTCAAGGCACAAAATATGTCTCTAATGAAGCTGTAAGGCAGTGATCAGCGTAAGGCTGGATCATGAGGCGAGAGAGGGAGCTCAGGCTTCCACATCAAGCCACGAACATGAACTGGGGTTCTGTAAGGCATGGGCTGTATGTTCAGGGCCAATCTGGGTGGCATGATGTTCTACACGCCTTGTCTCCTCCAAGCTGCAGCCAAGGTGACACGCTGCTTCGTACAGGAAGGACGGTGAAGCAACGCCGGGCTGCCTAACTACATTAATGTGATGCGTACCTTTGACACTCTTGGATGGAGCGACATATCCTACAGGAGCCATACGTCATTATCGATCAAATAGAGTATAGATGTATTGAAGCTGTACCAAACCAAAGTCATATAAATAAGAATGGACTCGGGATCAACAAAAGTCACAAATGACTCTCTCCCAAGCAGCCGACACCGAAAGGCAGACGTTAGCCGAGGAAAGGGCTTCATTGTCACCTTTCATGTGAGAGTAGTGTACAGCGCTCACATATCCCATAATATGGCCCGGCTAGTCACAGAGCCTCGCTATAATGGCTCCTCTATCCGCTCATAGCACTATTCACACTGCCTGGAATATGTAAGGAAGGTGGTGCGTGACTAGATTTCGAATGGGCTCAAGTGCAGTAATGCGTTTCCAGTTCCTCTGCGTTTCCCGATCCTGGTTTTATATGGGGAAAGAGGGAGTGGGTGTAAATTCTGATATGTGGTTTCTGTTCTACCTGACCTGGAGAAGCGGCTGGAGGATCGATGCATTGGTTTCCATTCTAAGCAGTTAGCTGTCTCCAAACCTCTGGGGCCGTATATTTTAACGGATAAAGTCACGTCCTTGAAGTCAGTCAGGCATCACCTCCAGATCCTCGGGTAAGGACCCTGTTCCGTGCCAGGCCGGTATGTCCCCTGCATGCTCCGTGGAGGAGCCACTGACATGCATGTGATAATAGGAAGTCATGGGGGATGATCAACAATTTCAGTCGAGCTACTCATTCCCTTCATCTTGGAGAATAGTTCTTCTTTTTCCCAAAGCATTAAAGATAAATTATTGTTAATAATTTGGACCTCTCCAAAAACCTTTTCTGTTTGAATCCCTTCCTTTACGTCTTGCTTTTTATTTTTGACTTTTTTAGACTTTTGAGACTGAACAAAAAGCTCATTTTCTGCGAATAAGAACATCTTATTCAGTATTTTTTCTAACTGGAATTCAGGCCAAGTGCTGATTTCTTGGCACAGTCTTACGCCGCACGTAAATACAACGTGACCTTGGTCAGGCTGCTAGAGGGTGGCGGTGCCTGTGCCGAAATCCACGCCTTCAAGTGCTCCTCTCCTGCCTCCGCTTTTACTGTCTCCTCCTCATTTGTCCCAAAAATACGAGGCGTCTTATTGAATGTTTACACGCTGCCTTTGTGCCGTAGCTGGCAGCTTTGATAATGCCAGATGGATGTCAATACGGTTTGTGTAACACCAGTACTGGTTGAAACCCGCATGGCTCCGTAATCAAGATTCAGCAACAGCGCCCACCATCCTAGACAAAGTGAATTTGGCTTGCTAAGTTAGCACCCCCTCAGAAGATGCCGTTCTATGCGGCAGAGTTGGGTAAAACAGGCCCAGAGGGTAAAAGTCTAGACCAAGATTTAGTTTCAACCAACCAGTTGAGTATAAGTGTGCTGAACTGGTTGGTTGAAACAAAATCTTGGTCTGGACTTTTTACTTTCTGGACCTGAACGACCCATCTCTGCTAGGAGGCTGCCTATGTCTCCTTATGGGTTGACTGGCATTGCGTAATTCTGTCAGGAAATTTTCCCCATTTGGGGGATGTTGTCCGGAGATTCTCTGAAGGAGAACTCAGCCATCAGTGCTCACAGAACAGCCGCGACCCTGATTAACAGCCGCGTTCGGCATGAGGACTGAAATCACCCGTACGGAGGCAGCCCCCGCCGTATCGATGCATGGGGGCCGTCTCGCCGTCTGGCCCAGCTGCAGCCCAGCTAATCGATGGAATTACCGCACCACCCAGGAAATAACTCAAGCCTGATTATCAAACAAAAGCTCCCTTAGAGAAGCAATTAACGGGGCCTGTAAAGCCAGAGTGGGGGGGTGGAGAGGGGCAGACGGGGATAAAAATAGACCTCATGGGTGGGATGAACCAATTCAGGAAAAAAAATCAAATAAGCTGTAGGCACTCAGTGCAGCATCCCAAGTCTTCATCAAACATCTAGATCGTTATCCATAAACGGGCTGTTGTCCGGCTCTTTCTGTTAATTAATTCGTTTCTTCCCAGACTCCTTTTCAGCACAGGTTCCTGCACATAGTCTCCCAACTCAATCCACTCAGCGCTGAACTGAAAACTCTTTACAAGAACCGTAAATCTCCTACCAGCCATTATGGGGTTCTAGATAGAGTTGCCAGATGATTTCCTCGATTTCCTCAATCATTTCCCCGAGTCGCCCTGGTACAGCCCCGGTTCTAGACTGTATCAAATGGGGAGGGGGCAATAAGAGATGTTGGTGGGTCGCAACTTTGGCTTTAGTGGGGCATGTGGAGCATTTGGTGGGGCATTGCCCCCTCTGTGCCCCTGCCTAGAACTGGCCCTGTCCTGGTACATGGTGGACGTGACAGGAAGGAGACCTCTGGTGCCACACTTGGTCTTTAGCAGTGGATGCCATAGATTTGGGACAATATGAATTGGGATTCATTTGACCGCCTCTGCCAGCCCCTTTGAGTCTGGTTCCTCCCAAGCTTTCTTCCTTCTAGGGAGTTTTTCCTTGCCACTGTCACCTGTGGCTTGCTCACTGGGGGCTTTCGGCGGGGATAATGTAAAACGCTTTGAGACAGTGTAATGTTGTGAAAATGCGCTTTACAAATGAAATTGAATTGAATTGAAATGCTCCACGCAGATGTCATCCTGCTGGACGTAATTGATGCTATGACTATCTCCAGATTATTCTCCTACCTTTGGAGCTCTTGCATTTTGTCACTGTTACTTCTCGCCTACCTGTTGGCCCAAACACTCTGGAGTAATTTGTAGTGCATAAGAGATCCATCAGCTGGCTCTTCCTGACTGCGATGACTTTTCCTGATGAACATTCCTGAGCCACGTAGGTGCTCTGGAAGAGACACCAGACTGGGGCAAAGCCAGAAATGAGCAATGGTGGAGCTTCTCCTTGTCATTCAGCTTCACTGGTGGCTTTTCTGGTTCAGTGAGGCCAGAAGGTCCGTCTGCCTTAGAGTGATCAGATGATCCACATCAGGAAGGACACTTTGAGCTACTTCAGGTTTTACAAACTACATAAAAACTGACAGGCTCCTGTGCTCAGCTAATTAGTTCAGTTCTTCTTGTGCTTTTACTGGTTTGTTTCCTTGATTGAACGACTCATC
>JAAGVU020000040.1:6316992-6328728 GCA_011763525.2 Mormyrus iriodes | reverse complement strand
ATAGGACGCCACCTCTGCAATAAGTCGGTTCATGAAAAGTCTTCCCTGTTACATATTCCACGGTCAACTGCAAGTGGTATTATTGCAAAGTGGAAGCATTTAGGAACAACAGAAATTCAGCCACAAATTGGCAAACCACATAAAGTAGTAAAGCGGGTCGCTGAGTGCTGAGCCGTATAGTGCGTAAAAGTCGCCAACGCTCTGTTGACTCAATAACTGCAGAGTTCCAAACTTCCTCTGGCATTAACTCCAGCACAAAAACTGTGCGCTGGCAGCTATATGGAATGGGCTTCCATGGCCAAGCAGCTGCATGCAAGCCTCACATCAGTAAGCTCAATGCCAAGCGTCAGATGGAGAGGTGTAAAGCACGTCGCCACTGGACTCTGGAGCAATGGAAACGTGTTCTGAGGGGTGATGAATCACGCTTCTCTGTCTGGCAGTCTGATGAATGAGTCTGGGTTTGGTGGATGCCAGGAGAACGTTACCTGCCTGACTGCATTGTGCCAGATGTAAAGTTTGGTGGAGGAGGGATAATGGTATGAGGTTGTTTTTCAGGGGTTGGGCTAGGCGAGTTTGGTGTGGAAGAACTTGATTGGCCCGCACAGAGTCTTGAACTCAACCCCATCAAACCTCTTTGGGATAAACTAGAACAGAGATTGTCAACCAGGCCTTCACGTTCAACATCAGTACCTGACCTCACAAATGCTCTTTTGGATGAATGGGCAAAAATTCCTACAGACACACTCCAAAATCTTGTGGAAAGCCTTCCCAGAAGAGTGGCAGCTGTTATAGCTGCAAAGGGGGGGACCAACTCCATATTGATGCCTGTGGATTTAGAATGGGATGTCATAAAAGTTCCTGTAGGTGTAATGGCCAGGTGTCTCAATACTTTTGTCCATATAGTTTATGTGAAGATCCCCTCGAGTGCTTGTTGAGTCCTGAGCCATGTAGTTGCTTGTATCTAAAACTAATCTGTCTTTGAGTTAAAATGATGATCCCTCAATTGTTTATAAAAGCCTGAGCCATGTGGTCATTTGTAACTAAAAGTAATCTGCCTTTCAGTTAAATATGATGATCCACTGGATTGTTTGTAGAACTCTGATCCCTGTAGTTGCTTGTAATCAAATGTAATCTGCCTCTCAGGTAGAAATGCCAATTCTCCTGATCGATTGTCGAAACAGCAGTATAGCTCCTTGTACCTGGGACTGATCCGTCTCACGGGTAGCAATGCTAATCCCCTCTGACCGTTCAGAGGCACTTGAGCTGTGTTGTTTTTTTGTAGCTGCACTTTACCGCCTCACAGTTGGGAGTGACGGTCCCTCATGACTGTTGGCTGAAAGTTGAATGTGAGGTGCATGCTAATTTAGTCTCTGATTGCAGTGAACTGCAAATTGAGGATTAGTGGGCTGCAGCTCATTGACGTCAGATTGGCATATCTTCCTCTGTCCTCTTTCCCTGTATTTCCTAACCGTCTAATGAATTCCTTTATTTCTTCGTCACGTCGGCTGGAGCTACCGTGTCACGCAGCCACTTCTTCTGAAAATTACAGACTCTTAATTTGATGGTATTCTCCAGTCTCACATGGCCCCCGGGTCTGGCTGGCTTCTGCCTGAATAAAGATGTGGTCATCACAGCTTCTGAGCGCACCTCAGCCTATTAATGCCATCTCGATTTTAGCCTGGGAGCCAAAAGTGGCCGTCGCTCGGCACGTGGCACCAGGCATGATTTATCACTCACGGCAGGCAAATGGGCCAGACACCCGTGGGGTGGTCCTGCGAGCCGGAACCTCATAAAACACTGCTGCATAGTGCTGCTCTCCGCTTCTTGCCTTTTCATCGCTTTTGCTTTCATTTTACCTCAATAAACATAATAAGAATTATACACTGAGCAATCACAATGGGCAGGAAAGCAAAATAATAACCTGTAGTGTTTTGTTATGATCTGTTTGCTTTTGGTGGCCATGTTTTAATGAGCCTTTTTAACACGAATCAGTGACGATGTTGATGCTGGGCTGCCTTTTTTAATCCAGATCCCAAACAGGCCTTTTCAACGCTGATTATTTCCCATTTAAATCTGGAAGTTTGAAAGGCAGCCATGTGACAGGTATATGGGAGGACCCTGCGTCTCCACTAGGGTACTGATCCAGGCCAACATTACTATTTTATTGTTGTAGAGCACACTTCCCAAGATGTACTTAAAATGTTTAGCATGCTCGGGGGGGGGCAGTTAGCCTCAGACTCCCCCCCACCCAAAACCTGCTGCCCTTGTACCAGGATGAAGGTTAGCATGACCCAAGGTCAATGGGGGTGATGTTGGGAGAGGGAGCAGTTGTCTGGCCATCTGTTGGATTAGGAAGTTATTCTCGGTCCACGGCGGTGCGGTATCCACTGCTCGAGCCAAGGCTGGTTCCGAAAGGACCGCAGGGTCGAGGATCTGCGAGCAGGACCGGAGCAGGTGACATGTACAGATACAGGTGAGATGCAGCAGCCCGGCCACCAGCTGGGGGAAAAGGTGCAAGTGCAAGTTTTTGTGACATGGCAAAGCATAAATTCTGGAGGGGGCTTCTCAGGCTGGAGGAGCCAGGTCACGGCTAATGCGCAGCTTTTTAAGCGAGGTGGGGGTCTACTGTGGCGGGAGGAGGTCGCACTTCAAAAGAGTGTCATTCCTCGATGGACAGGCCACCACATCAGGCCGGATCACAGAGCGGGCCGGTGACAGTGCTGTCCGCTTTGTTCCAAGCGCCAGATCTGCATCTGGAAGGCGTCTTCGCCGCTGTTTGAGGAGGACAAGCTCAGATGAGGTCCTGCTGAGGCATTGCTTGGCAGCAGCGTCGTCCGATGTAGCATCTGGGGCAGCCCTTTCGTGTTGAGAATCGCGTTCCCTTTGCTTCCATGCGGCTGGGGACTCGGCAGCGAGGTGCTCAGGTAGTCGGGGTGACCTCGAAGCTTCAGGGATCGTTATTGGTTGATAAGTTGCCATAGGAACTGATAGGCTTTTTCCAAGTCAGGCAGTTACTGGCCTTCCTTCATGAGACCATAATGACCACAATGGGCACTCCAGGTAGTCTCGGGGTATGGGGAGGCTGTACTGGGTGAGTGGACATATGAGCTGACCTTAGCAGCGTCTGTACTGAGAGGTGGAGCCCACTGGGGCAGCACTACAGAAGCCCTGGCCTGTTAGTCTTGAGAAGAAGTTGGACCTCAGAGATATTAGATTTCCTGTGGCATCATTTTAAATTAAAAAGTTAAACATAACACTTAAAATGCTCTCAGGAGAGTGTGTTTGAGGCTTGAACATGGTTTCGAATGCTGTAAGTGGGGTATAGGTACATTTTTCACCTAAGGCATTCTGGAGAGCAGCATATCTGGCACAAAATCAATCTCCTCTTATCCCACAAATGGTCCAAATAAACACGTACCGATCCAGTGTTCAGAGGCATCTCCTCCATTTATGAGGTCCAGCCTCCACGTTTCATCAAGTTGCACAGTGCACTGCTCCGCTGTGGTTTGGTTCCCCCCTCTGGGGTATAGAATGACATAAACACACCCCCATCAAAGGGAGTCTTTGGAGAATATTACAAGCGGTTGTCCCAACAGCCTCATTAAACACTGTATCATTAATTGATCTTTGACTTCAGACGGTCGTGCTGATCGCTTACAGAGCTGGCTGGCGTGCCCGTTTTGCAATGACGAGGCGTGACATGGACGCGTTGCTGTCTCGTTAGCGCCCCCATGAGTTATGGGGACAGAGTCACCATAACTCTGGCTGGAATCCAGGTTTGGTCTGTTGTGCAAGAGAAACAGTGCCATACAAGGCAAGACAGTGCTAGACAACCAGTTCAATATGAGACAAGACAGCACAAGACCAGTGCAATACAACACAGGATTGTGCCGGACAAAATGTGAAATACAAGGCAAGACAGTGCAAGACAAACAGTTCAATGTGAGACAGGACAGTGCAGGGCAAACAGTGCAATACAACGCAGGACAGTGCAGGACAAACAGTGCAACATGAGACAGGAGAGTGCAAGACACAGTTCAATATGAGACAGCAGAGTGCAGGACAAACAGTGCAATATGAGACAGGGCAATGCAGGACAAACACTGCAACATGAGACAGGACAGTGCAAGACAAATAGTTCAATGTGACACAGGACAGTGCAGGACAAACAGTGCAACATGAGACAGGACAGTGCAAGACAAACAGTTCAATGTGAGACAGGACAGTGCAGGACAAACAGTGCAATACAACGCAGGACAGTGCAGGACAAACAGTGCAACATGAGACAGGATGGTGCAAGACAAACAGTTCAATGTGAGACAGGACAGTGCAGGAGAAACAGTACAATACAACACAGGACAGTGTAAGACAAACAGTGCAATATGAGACAGGAGAGTGCAGTATAAGAATGTGTGATCAATAAATAGGTAATGAATCAGTGATGCCAGTGGGGATAAAAATTTGCAAAAACCCCAGAAGTAGTAAACTACAGAAGTGTAGTATAAAATAGCCTTGGGAATGTTGTACCCGCCGTGGTCAGTAGAGGGCTGTACTTCCTCTTCAGAGCTGAGGGGTCAACTGATAGCAACTTGTATTGGAAAAATGATCGTAGTTGTTTTAAAAGTCAGTCATTTCAGTTTAAAAACACTGTAGGCCGAAAGTTCTCCCTTTGAATGTGCAGCATGTAATTGCCTGTGCTGTGAAAAATCGATATGCACACAGATGTTCTGGTGCCTCGGTGTGAAATCGCACAGCCTCTTTGAGATCAGTATTCATCAGTTCGCTTTCCACAACTTTATAACCATATTTATGTTCCATCCAGAAATATTACACCTTTTATAAAAACTGCTGCGGGAGACCAGCACCACCCAAAAGGGTCATAATTTTCCCATTTAGATGAAATGTCAATTATGTGGTTTTAAAGTGCCCATTTCTAATGGATTTGTGTTATGAATGTTTTTGTAATGATAATTTTAACACTCCAGAAAGCTATAACTATAGATATTTAGTGCAATGTTTATGTGAATATTAAGGGAGTGGCATTGCTAGTTCAGTAGCCTGTTATTTGGATCCTGAGAAAGCCTACGTCACATGACCTTCCCAGCATCCTCTAGGCTTCTGGCGGCACACGGTCCTGAGGCGCAGAGGCCCCAGTAATCTCAGAATGAGAAACATCACCAGAGGGAGCGACGTGCAGGAGAACGTATTAAGTCCAGAGCTCGTTACAGGTGGAAACTTACACGCTTATCATAGCGAATCAGAGCCCTGATTAGTGAGCAAGGCCCCACCCCCCAGTGAAAGAGTACAGGTGAATAGGTGACAGGGCTAAAGTGGGAATAGCAGGCTGCTGTATGTGTGTGTGCTCGGCTGCTCGCTTTGCTAATCCGTGGCTTGTTTTCGGGGAATGTGTGATAGTACCATTCATCGTGTCAGCCAGAAAAAGCCACAGTTTGTTTCCTTTTTTTAACCAAGTAGTTTGTCTGACGCTGTCAGAGACATCTACTAATGTGATCATTTCTGCTGCACTATGGTTGCCGTGGCAACAGCTCACCGCACAGAGCCCCAGAGACGGGCGGACAGACTGCGCAGCAGGCAGGCTCCCTCCTTCGCGGGGACCGGCGGCACTTCACCGCATCGCGGTGCTGACACCGGGGGTCTTGCTCCCGCAGAGATGGCCAGGAATGACATGATGTTACGATGTCGTCTCCTGCTTCGTCATCCTCCTTCTCGTCTTCATTGATTTTGTCTCCTCTTCACCTCCGCTTCACCATCGTGTTGTTATGTTTCCTCATGGGGGCGCTGTGTGGCCCTGTGGGTTATGACTCTGTCTATAATCGGCAGGTCACTGGCTTAAATCCAGGAGTGGCCGGGTGATGTCACTGTTGGGCCCTCAAGCAAAGGCCCTTAACCCCAGCCACTCCAGCAACACTCTGATCCTGCTCTTATCCCCAGCTATATGTTACGTTAACGTTAAATAAACGTGATGTAATCTAATCTCTTCTTCATCATTATATCGTAATGTTTTCACCATCGATATTCCACCACATCATCTCCTCACCGTTATGTGCTAATGTTTCTCCCGTCACCATGAGATTGATATTTCATTATATCTTTTCCTTTCTTGTCTTCTTCGGCATTGTCTTCATCATTGTCTTCGGCATTCTTATATTGCTTCATCTGCCCCATCTTTAGATCTTCACCACTTACATTTTGAACATCGATTCATCATTTTTTAATGTCTCCGGCTCGGTTCTTTGTCCCATTAGCCTTCTGTGGCAGAGCCGGCATCGCGTAGGCGGCTCTTGGTCTTGTGACTGAACATCTGTGCTTTTGATCAAAGTGTTCCAGGTTCAAATCTCTGACGGCTAAGCTGCAGAGCACAGATTTTCGCGAGGCAAAAAAACACCTGGTCCATTCCTATAAGTAGCAAGAGGTGTGCTCACATGCATTTCTGTCCTGCGCATGCAAGCTCTCGTTGTCTTACGGGGACCGGAGCTGGGTGCCATGTGAGATGAAGAGTTGATTCTGGGAGAAGGCTTGGATCTCTCAGCTCTCAGGAAGTGTCACGGAACGGATGATCATATCGAGGAAGGTGGCCCTTCTGTAGTGGCAATGCAACACTAAGTGGCACCATGATTAACACCCCCTGTCATCATTGTAGGAGCTTGGGGGTGAGTGGGGGGGGGGGGGGGGTGGTGGTGTGTCAATATGTGGCGTTAATTTCTTGAGGATGCCGGGGTGATAATTCGTTGAAGTGGCAGCCGGTAAATTCATCTTGGCTGTAATTGGCGGGGTCTCAGTGAGTGGGCCCGCCGTTCGTCTCACTCTGACCCCCGATAAGGAGATCAAAAGCCGGTGCTCTCAAGCCCCTAGGCCTGCCCCCGGAGCGAAGGTGCTCTCGCGCCCTGGCAAACAACACCGACTGTGAGATCCATAAAAAGCCGCGGGCAGCATCCGTCTCTCCGCGCGCCGCGGCGCTCACACCTGCCCAAGTGCGTGTTGCCATTTATTTATCAAGCTGAGGATTACTTGGAGTTCTGAGCCAACGCACATCTATTTTTCAGGAGGCTGCTTGTCGGTCATGTCTCCGAAGTCGATGTGGGGCCGCCGTTACCTTCTCCGTCTTCCAGTCACATCTTTTATTTGTGCGGTAGCCCTCAAGTTACGGAGCCAGGGGCTAAAGAAGGCCATTTTAGTAACTACGCCCGAGGCCATCGTCGCTGGGAGTCTGAACCAACGCTGTACTGATCCTCAGCCCGGGCTCATTGGCATTGGGTCCAGAATCAGGGCAGCGTGTGTGGCGGTAATCAGCAAGGGAGGGGTGGCTTTTCGCTGTTACCTAGAATGAACCGTTTTTGCCCCCATTAACCGCCGTCTTGGTGATTGGGTAGGTTGTCACGTTGTCCCCGCTTTCTGAGAAGATAATACATGTTTGTTGTTCATCGATGACTGCATTTAGGGAAGGGAGCCGTGTCCCTTGTCTGTCTGTAGAGATATGTGCGCTCCAACTGCATCATGCAGCTGCATGTCTTAGCTCTTCACGGGCTCAGTAAGTGAAATAAACTTTGGGTCGTGTCTCCAGGAGCCACCAAAATCATTCCTCCTCGTTCCCTCAGAGAAGACGCATGCAATATTTATAATCCAATTAAAAGGAAGTGTCTGGCCTGAGGTGGGGGTTCCGGCACGTGTTGGGAACCTGCTGGAAAAGACGGCCAGAGCCTGGAGCATCAAATGGTAGTGGAACGTCTTCCCACACTACCCCCTACAGGGGACAGTGGGAGACTGTCTATCAGTTTCCTCACACATCTCCCAGCCCAGCAGATGCCATTCGAAATAAGCTATGGGACATGAATTGCATTTATGACTCACTTAAGATTTTTAAGTGACAGAATTAATAAAGGCTAGGCGTGTCCTTTGGCTCTGATCTGGGTTCAAAGCCCCCTGTGGCTTAGAGGACCATGATTGGCTCTTAATCCCTCAAGGGGGCCGGACGGCTGGGCTCCTGTCCTCTGTCAACCAATCAGGCGAGGGCTTCAGTTTCAGGGTGTCTAGCGTCACAGGACACTCACAGCCTCGCTCGTTTGCAGCATGCTTGCTGTGGGGGGAAGGGGGGGGGGGGGGTGCAGGGCATCCCTCCTCCAAAGCTAAAGGGGTGGGGCACCTTTGATTTGGGGCGGGGACTGTTCCGGGGCAGAGCATATGAAATAGAATTAAGGAACGTAAGTCAACAAATGGATGGCTTTGCTGATTGTGAGCTCTCTCAGTAAACGGTGACGGATCAGCAAAAAGGCCTGTTTATCACAGATGCTAGGAGAGTATTTAACGGAAATCGACGTTTGGGTGCCTGTCGGTCAGTCTGGAGATCCCAAATGGCAACTTTACACTGCTGCTGAAAACACTGATGCTTTGTTTCTACCCCTAGAGAGGTGAGTTTGCTCTGTTCTTTTCTCTCCCCACTGTAATCTGAGAAAGAATTGCTTTGTAGTACAAATCAGAAAACAGAAGCCCCTTCACGTCCTGCGTCCTCCCCAAACTATAATTAATTTACTTTAGATGTGCTGCTGAATATTCTTATAATGCAGCACTTACACTGCACCAGAGAATATCATTCTTCATTCAAAAACACGAGTTAGTCACACCTTCCGTTTTGCTATTGGCTGAGTTCTCTGGGTCGGTTAAACACTGCCCCCTGCTGCTGAAAGCGGAATATGCCAAAGGTTCTGTGAAACGGTAGCCTTAGGACCTGGGGGCAGAGTCTCTACTTTGTGGTGGAAAGAGCTCATTATCTGGGGGCCTGGTTGCAGCAAATAGCCTGTTAAGATGTAAAACCTTTAAACATGAAGGGAACAGAGATGTCAGAGATATTGGCATGCCTTAAACTGTGATTTGACATTCAGCAGCGTGGCTACCATTGGTATAAAGGGCTTTATTTTCCCAATAAGAGCAATCCGTACTGTGAAAATGGATACATGGGTGTTTAAGGGTTTAACAGTCAGGTCCTTGCTTTCTGATGGGTGGAATCACTGTTGTACCCTTGGGAGAGCCACTCCCACAGAGTTTGTATGGCAGAAGTGTGCATGATTACCCAGAATCCTCCACGTGATTACCCACAATCCTCCACAGGATCCTGGAGCTGCAGCAAAACGGCGACATGGACATCCTGAAGCTGAAGTGGTGGCCACGGGAAAGCTCGTGCGACATGTACTCCTCAGTGCAGACCCGACAGCGAGGCAGCGCCCTGGACATCCACAGCTTCGCCGGCGTCTTCTGCGTGCTGGCGGCGGGCGTGGTGCTCTCCTGCCTCATCGCTATGGTGGAGACCTGGTGGAGCCGGAGAAAGGGCTCACGGGTGCCCTCCAAGGAGGTGAGGGGCTGGCGGACGCGGGCAGGCAGAGTCGGCATGTCGTCTTGATGCTGGAGCGGGGAGTCGCTGTACCGCGGAATCACCGTCCTCATCCACGTTTTGCTCTCCTAGTGGAAGCAGCAAATGCAGAAAACAGTAAGAGGGATGAGGAGACCCAGGCTGAACCCAGTAAAGCGTCTGTATTGCAGGCGCGATTCGTAGCTTGAAGCTGACCCCGTCAGGCAGAGTCAGACTGACTGCCCAATCAAAACACGTCGACACGCAAGCGCCATCCCCACGCCGGAGCGGGCAGGCGTGACTAACGCTCGGACTTAGCAGGGAGAACCGGGGGCTGTAGCCTGAGATTTCACCCAGGTGTAACAGCCTTTTTTAATGATGTCATTATTAGTGTAGAGGGGAGGACAGTTAGACCTGACTTTAGAATTGAAGTGGATTGTAGTGCCGCATGTGCTCAGCCTCTCCATGCATGGCGGACTAGCTGAGAACAATTACCACTGATGATCAGCAGGTGGCAGCACGTAGCAGGGCTCACTGGGGGAGAATGACAGGGAGGGGTGTAGAGGGCTATTTCACTTAGACAACCCTCCCCTCCCCCCCCACCTCATGAGGGGCTACCTCTGAGGCACCCCACCCTCACACCCCACCACCCTCCTATATGCACGTCTTTCATTAATTATCTGATTCCTTAATCATGCTCTGATTCATTATTCATTATTTGACTCTCTGATTTCTTATAAACTTGCTCTACCATGTTTACACTACCTAAGTTAGTGTCCGCTGTGCCAGGCAATACCCAGCATGCCTAGAGCCTCTCTCCTGTGGGCGTGGCCCCATACCATGTGACCCCCACACACCCTCTCAGGTAGTACTCTGCCCGCCCCAGTCCAAAAATATGCAGTATGTCCAAAAATATGAGGTAATGGGTTGGCTCCCCATCCTGGATTGTTCACTGCCTTGTGCCCATAGCCTCCAGGATAAGCTCAAAATCCTGCAACCCTGAATGAGACAAGCGGTTACAGAACGTGGATGGATGGATGGATGGATGGAAGGATGGATGGAAGGATGGATGGATGTCCCTCAGGAACATACACACTGTGCACATATGTTACATTTATACACAGCCCCCACATGACTATTAGCAAACAATCTTCTGGTGAACCTTTCCACATAAGTGAAAGCCCAATTTACAACACATAAAGGAATTATGGATTTTAATGGATGGGAATTTTAATTTCAGATTAAAATGCAATTATAAACCCAATTAAAACATGACATTTTAATGATTCCAATCCAATAATTATCCCAATTAAATCTGCTTGAGGGTAGGCTTGTACAGGTGGAGTCCGCCTGCCTGGGTGAGTTTCTGACTGGGTCAGTCTGGTCTTAGATGTCACATGGGTTTATGGATGCTGGGTGAGAACATGTGTATCAGGATTCAAACTGACTCCTCCATCTCGGTCCAGACTGAACCACCACCCCCGCCTCGCCACCTCCACCCCTACTCCACCCCTCTCCCATGTGATGCATCACCTGCTCCTTGATCCAGAATATGTAAAATCTCCATACCTGGCCAACCAGTGTCACCAGTTCAGTCCCATACTCAACCGAATCAATCCATGCCTGTCCGCTTCCTCAGGATCTCTGAACCAGTGTCTCTGCATCCCACAGAACCAGACCAGCCTGTCTCTGAAAACACTGTCTCCCCAAACACTGACACCTTCAATATGAATACAGGCCTACGCGTCGAAACCAAAAGCTGTCCTCTGGACACAGCTGGAGGGTTCTCAGACAGCATTGAGCCCCCACTGAGCACGCCCAGTGACCTGCCCCCGCCGTCATGTCCATGATGCTGTCCTCTCCTCAGTAATGAGTGCTTGAAGCAGACCCGAGTGTCAGCGGGACATTTGGACAGGCATGACCTCGCTGACCGTTTCATCATCTGACTTCCTTGGGCTCTGAGTCGCTTTTGATCAGTGAGCAGTGGACGGCCCACAGACACTCCCTCCCCGTGACCTCGACAGCTTTTATCTGTCAGCATGACCATCCCCCGGGCCCCTGCCCCCGCACAGACCCCAAAGGGTCACACCAACTTCATTACCATCTGAGAGGTCCTGCTCACCGGGGCTTGTGTGGTTTTAGCCATCGTGTTAGTATGCCTGTAAAGGAGACTATGGTGTCTACCCAGCATTCCCTGCAGTTAGCGCCAGACAGCCTGATTACCGCCTCTCAGGGGTGTGCGCCAGGGTGCTGACATCATTGTGGTGCTTTTTTTTTTTTACCCCTGTAGGTGACATTTTATCAAGACAGCCATGTAAACACTGTTAGCGGATCAGGATCAGGACTGGCGAGGGGGGACTGGCTGGGGGCGGGGG
>JAAGVU020000040.1:6287810-6316892 GCA_011763525.2 Mormyrus iriodes | reverse complement strand
GTGGGGGGGGCATCCGGCAGCAGCTCAGGCCCAGGATCCCGCTATGACCACAACCGTGACCGTTCCCACAGCGGCGCGGTCATGCTGGGCCCGGGGCGGCCTTCCTGAACGCTCCAGCAGGTGTGACGCGTGCCATGGACACGCTTTGTAATCACAGCTTACGCCACCCCCCCCCCCCCACACCGTACCTGACTTGCCCCCTCCAGCAGCACTGCCAGATCCCTGCTCCCCACCCTTTGCCGCGTTCCCTTTAATTTTTACTTTTTTTCCTCTCATTTTTGTTTTTGTGCGGCTGGGGCGCAATGCGTCATGGCAGCAAGCTTCCTGCAGGGGGCATAGTGGATAAGAGCCTCCCAGAGGTGTCACGTGTGTGGATTTCAGTATCAGAACATGTTACTCCATTATGGGTCTTTTTGAAGAAATATCTCTGGTGACGTAATGGCTGTTACCCCCCCAACAGCGATTATCCCCCATATTGGCTTTTAGCCCCGTGACGGGTCTCTAGCCTCGAGTGCTGGAGCCCCCACCCCAGCTAAACAAATCTGCTTCTTAACACCTGCTGGAGGAGAAGGTAGGACTGGACCTGATGACGTCCTGGAGCTGAGGTTACGATATGTGGGGGCCTCCAGTGATGAAACCAGGCACCAGGACAGGCCCGGTGCATGCAGCCTGAACACACACACACATACACACTCTACATGTCACGCACACTGTATGCACATAGGCCCTGTTCACACACACACACCTAGTTCACACTCAGGTCTATGCCGTTCTCATTGACGTTTGCTTTTGGGCCGGGCCGGGGGGGACAGTGACGGTGCATGGGGGGGTGCTGGTGCCGGGGGCGGTGGCCGTGCATGGGTGGGGGGGGCTTTTCACCATGTCTGCTGCCTGCTCTGTGGACCTCCTGATGCAGTGTGACTGCCCTGTGTCCCGCCTGAATGGTTTCCGTTCCTTGTTTTGTTTTGTAGATAAGTACTCTGTGTTGAGGATGTGGGTAAAAGCGTGGGAGAACAATGCTCAATGCCATTTTCCATCTCACCTTCCCAGGTACCCGGTCCCTCTGTGTGCTAACGATGCTGTGTGCACTGTTCGCCTCTCTCTCTCCCCCAAGCCTGTCCTCTCCCTGTAAAGCTCCTCCCTCCCCCCTCTCCCTCTCCCTCTCTCTCTCTCTGTCTCTACCCTTCTCCCTCTCCCTTGCTCTCTCTCTCTATCTCTCTCTGTCTGAAACACACCCACGCATGCACACACATACACATGTGTATGATCCCTGAGACACAAAATAAAATAAGCTGTTATATTAAAAAATATCTCCCATGTACCCTGTGATAGACCATGACTTACCCCAGATGCTCCGCCCCCTGACACACCACATGTCCCACATACAATCCCTGAGACACAAATAAACTGTCATATAAATAAGAACCCCCATGTGGCCTGGAATACGCCACGTGATAGTGATTTCCCCGGGTGCTCCGCCCCCTGGCCCCGCCTCAAAGAGACAGCATCATCCCCAGCATTGTCACTGGCTTCCACGTGCCGTTTTTACCCTTTAATGCGTAGGATTAATGCCTGGCAGGGTGCCAGCAGTGTCCGGACATCATTCCTCGCATTACAGTATATTTAATAGATGGATTGTGTCCAGCCTTTGATTGGATTTTGCGCCGGGTGGCCAGAATGCGAGACAAGCGCTTGTTCATTATGAATGTGAGAAGTCTTTATATGTAGATGAGCTCAGTGGACAGCGGTATCTGTGTCTGAGAGTCTGCGGTCTGCGCAGCAGCAGCATCTGAGAGTCTGCGGTCTGCGCAGCGGCATCTGTGCCTGAGAGTCTGCGGCCTGCACAGCAGCAGCATCTGTGCCTGAGAGTCTGCGGTCTGCGCAGCAGCGGCATCTGTGCCTGAGAGTCTGCGGTCTGCGCAGCAGCGGCATCTGTGCCTGAGAGTGTGCGGTCTGTGCAGCAGCGACATCTTTTAGTCTGCGCAGCAGCGGCATCTGTGCCTGACAGTCTGTGGTCTGCGCAGCAGCAGCATCTAAGAGTCTGCGGACTGAGCAGCAGCAGCATTTGTGCCTTAGAGTCTGCGGTCTGTGAAGCAACAGCATCTGTGCCTGACAGTCTGCGGTCTGTGCAGCAACAGCATCTGAGAGTCTGCAGACTGCGCAACAGCAGCATCTGAGAGTCTGCGGTCTGCGCAGCAGCAGCATCTGTGCCTCAGAGCTGGTGGCCTGTGGTGTGCGCAGCCACCAAATTGCTGATAGGCTCTCCATTTCCCATACTCCCAATCCAGCTCCTTTATAGCGGAATGTTCCGGGCCTGCCTTAAGGCACGCAGAGCTCTTGAATGGAAGGTGAGGCCATCTCAGCCACAAACAAGGGGGGGTGATTTCAAGACCACCTGTACTGATCCTCTCCAGCACCAGGCACGACAAGCGTGGCCGTGACCTCTCTGTGACCTCTGACCGTCAACATGGAGATGAAGAGGATGCTCGGCAGGGGAAAGACGACACACCCCCCATTCACACCACAGAGCTCAAGAGTTGCTGTTTCCATTAACAAAGCAAGAAACATCCTGGGGGGGGGCTGCAGTCACCTGAGCCCCGTCGCTGTCAGTTCTGGAAAGAATTTGTATGGCGTAGCAAAGGTTCCCTCTGAACTGGAATTACAGAACAATCTGCTGTGTGATTTTCCCTGGGGGGTAGGAAGTGGGGACGCTGGATGCTGTTACTCCTTATCTCTCTGGTGCCCCCACCCCTCCCCTCCCGGAGGTGCCATCTTACTCTCTGCTCTCGGAACATTGCACTGCAGCAAGTCGCTGGCAGTGAGCCGCATGTGAAAAATGCTGAGAGTTAGTGCGGCTCGCACTGGAAGCAGGCCTGTAGTAAAACTCCCCAGGTGAAGGGGCATCTCCTTCTCTTCTCCATCTGTCTTGTTTTTAGCAAATCTTAGACGAATGCTGCAGTGCCTGCTGGTTCCACGTTTCTCCATCAGCACCATCTGTTTGGTGTGCACTCCCCTGGGAGCTAGACCTGCATCCAGGCAATGCGCTCTGGAACACCACAGTTACTATTTCCACGCAGGCGCCACGGAGATCTGCCATAATGTTTGCCATTTCATTCAGGCTCCCAGCATGATGATAAGATAAGAAGGAGATTTCTTAATTATGTCTTCTGTTTCTGAATGGCTTTGGAACATCCTCAAGGTCACTCCCTGCGGTTCTGTATTAACTTTGGAACATCTTCGAGAACACTCCCTGTAGTTCTGTAAAAGCTTTGGAACATCTTCAAGATCACTTTCTGTAGTTCTTCAATAGCTTCTGTCGTTCTTGTTGGTTCAAACCTAAGTGCACTCTAAGGTCAGACTACAGCGTTTGGCATGTGGCCACTGCTTCCTCAGGGTATCAGTTATGGTCTACTTCATTACTAGGCCACATTTCTTACATTTACATTTATTTATTTGGCAGAGACCTTCCTCCAAAGTGACTTTCTGGGACATGATTGTTAAGTCCTTTAGATCTGAGATCCATGGCAGATCAGAAATAAAACGCTCAGAGGAATCAGAGTATAGAATCTCAAGCCACAGTACCAATAAAAGAGTTGTGTGGACCAGCTACATATATAAAAAAAAAAACTCATAACCAATGAAAAAGGCTGAAGATACACATAGATGGTACAGTCAAGAGTGTGCGGATCAGTCTGCAGTCAGGAATCACAGCTGAAGTGCTCTTCAGATGACTGGGAGCCCCTTCATGCAGAGTTTGAGAGAATCTGCTGTCCTCAGACTCAGGGGAAACAGGATCCCTCACTCAGGCCAATGTGAGAAAGAGACAGGAATTTGATTTCCACACTGTTTCCTGTCAGAGGAACATCGTGACTTTGAAGGGGTGACAGTTTGATATAGAAATGTTGAGTCTTTTCCCCCTAGGCAGCATTGTATGCTGGAACCAAACAAGGAAGAGGCGTGTGACCATTCAGGGAGGCTGAACGCGGTTCCTAGAGAGACCTCCTCAACGAGCGCGAATGGTTAAGTGTGACAAGCCAGAAGTCCACCCAAGAGGCAGCTGCAGCGGTGTAGGACAGTGATGAGCGTTTCTTAGGCTGGCAGTTGTGTTGATAGCTCCTACTGAGATCATCATGTCTGGCCCAGTGCTGGAGAGTAACATAGGGTAGAACCTGTCACCACACAGGTCCCTCTGTGTACTGGAAAGTAAAGGTAACAAAAACGTAGTGGTGATACTGTACTGTGATACCTTAACTCTTGAAGTAAATGTTCCTTAGAACCTTGTGTTTTTCCCTCATCCATTATTTCACGTGTTGATTATGACCATGAGCGACATGATGAGTCTGACTCGTCATTGGCTCCTATTGATCGAGATGTCTCGTCTCATTCTCTCTCCGGTTTCTCCAATTCTTGGCCCACCCCACCTTCCTCCCTGCTCCCCTTCGCGTGAAATGGGGCTAGGTCCCCATGGCCGAGAAACTCTCCTGCCCCCGACTGAGCAAGCAAGAGTACACCTGAACACCCCAGCGCTCCAGAACCTTCCCCCACACAGACACATAGACCCCCCCACCCTCCTCCTGTCAGTGGCTCTACCACCCTTCCTTTCTGAAACCCAAGCATGAGAAACACACCTTGATCCTTCACAGGTGGTTCTGCGTGATGTTCCTCAGAGTGTTCTCACCTGGATGTGCTGCACCTTTTCTGCCCTGTCTGTGTCAGCGTGACTGTGACAGTTGTGAATGCCTTTGGCATAGACTAACAAGAAGCCGATCATAAGAGACGAGCCTCATGCAGTGACAGGCCTAAATTTAGTAGCTAATGACATGAATTATTAACAGCACCACGACTGCTCAAACCTGCGGTGCTTTGTGTGCATCGCATGTAACCATATGCAAGTAACTCCATGCCATTTTAAATGGCATGTGGCTCAATGGGTTAGGACACTGTGGCTGTGATCCGGAGGTCACCAGTTCAAATCGCAGGGCCGGTAGATTAATTTCTTTATTGGGCCCTTAAAGCAAGGCCCTTACCTCTCAGTTGCTACAGGGACTGGCTGACCCTGCTTTCTCAAAAATGTAAGTCATTTTGGATAAAAGCACTTGCAGAATAAATAAAATGGAAATTATACCAAATGACAGTAATCAGCCATTCTAGCATCGATTCTAGGAAGCATGTGTTGAGGGAGTTTGCTCACGATTGTGTAAAATGTTGGAGTTTTAGATAGCAAGGTCCTCTCTGGCTGCATGGTCAGATGTTTACTGAAGGCCCTGACACTGAGTGTGTCTGTGTGTTTGCTGCACTCCTTGGTTAAGTTCCCACAGTGTTGCTGCCAATCCAGGGCGACTGAAATGTGCAACATGTCCATCTGTCCTGGCTGTGCCCTCAATCTCTGCTTCTCTATCCTGTTCCCCTTCCTCCTCTTCCTCTTCATCTCCATCTCTCTCCTGATCCTCCTCCTCCTTCTCACACTCACCTGGCATGTCTCCCACTTCCACACCCATCAAACCTACCCCCCCCACCCATATGCATCCCGACAAATGTCCCCGACTGTCTCCCCTCCCACCCCACTTTCAAACCGATCGACATTGCCCCATAACAACTATTCCCTTCTTCTCCCATCCTACCTCTTCCCATCCTTCTTTCATCTCTCAACCACCCTGCACCCACCCACCCAACAGGATGACAAGGAGATCGACTTGGAGCACCTCCATCGCCGCGTGAACAGTCTGTGCACAGAGGATGACAGCCCGCACAAGCAGTTCTCGGCGTCCTCCATCGACCTGACCCCGCTGGACATGGACTCCATGCCGACAGCACGCCAGGGCCTGGAGCAGATCAGCGACTTCCGTAACACGCACATCACCACCACCACCTTCATCCCAGAGCAGATCCAGACGCTGAGCCGGAGCCTGTCCGCCAAGGCGGCGGCCGGCTTTGCCTTCGGGGCCGCGCCCGATCACCGGACTGGTGGGGGGCCCTTCCGGCAGCGGGCTCCCAACGGCGGCTTCTTCCGCAGCCCCATCAAGACAATGTCCTCCATCCCCTACCAGCCGACCCCCGCGCCGAATTTTGGCTACGGCAACGACCCCGACCGAGGCACGTCCATATGAGCAGAGGGCGTTCCGCTGTGCCAACGGCCAGACAGCGGTGACGCGTGTACATAGAAACCCCGCCTCACCTGCCCCTCTACCCGCTTCGCCTTTCCATATTTCCCCCGCTGCCAGGGGGCGCCCTTATCCTTTTGCTAAATTGTCACTGTCGTCGTGGAGACTTTTTCTATGTGGAGGGACAAATTAACCCTCTCCTTCTATTTGTCATACCGGTTGGGGACTGCTTTTGAGACGAGGAGCAGGCGGATCGGAACAGATGGCCCACAGACGTAACCGTGGTGACAGGGACGGAGCGCCTCCCCTCGGCTGCAATAAGCCCAGCACTAGCTGGATCTCATCACTCTCAGTCCTTCTCCTTGCCAGAAGTCAGAGCCTTCATTCTCACGCCGTTTTCCACTTTTTCCCGGCAACTCCCGAACCCCCCCCCCCCCCCCCGGGCTGGATCCGATAGCGCACGAGCGCTATCCGGCACCACCACTCGGCTCGATAGCAGGAAGACGCCAGGAGCACGGTTTGGGCCGGGACCACACGGTCAGTACTAGGAGACCGTGAGATGGTCAGTACGACTGCACTGTACCAGTGCCCTCTGACCCGGATGTGATTGTAATGTAATTTTTCTGAACAGACCTGGCTGTTTGAAGAGGAAAGCTTCAAAGAGAGGAGGGAAAATAAGAAAATATAGATATAAACTGCCAGAAGAAAGAACTGGTACTGCACTCAAGACTGCTGTGTGTCTTTAATTACATTCGTTTTAAATTTAACAAGTATTAATGCGTGGAATGTGTTTGGTCAGAAAGATTAAAAAACAACATTGTGCTGAATTGTCTACTTGTTTATCTCTTTTTGAAATGGAAAAAGAAGAGTTTATCTTGTCATTGTCATCTGATCACCATCTGCCATGACAGTTTTATTTACCTGTTTATTTGTAGTTATATAGCAATGTCAGGGCCGTCATATGTCATTTTCAGGTATATTTGCACCAATAGACCATACTGTGGCAGTTATATGATGAGGCGGGGCTGAGAACCCGGATGGACCAATCAAACAGAACCTCAGCAAGTGATTGGCAGGAAGCTTGGCCCATCACGCTTTGGTCATCTCACACTGAGCCTGCCCACAACTTTAGAGTCGAAAATGTCATTCAGAATGGGAGGTGACAGCAACCTTTTAGGAACTCGTTTTGAAATGTCTTTGAGTTTAATTTCATTAATGTTTAGGGTAACGTTTATTTAACTTTTTTAAAGTGCCAGTTGTTTAAACAAGGCCATTAAGATGAAGCTAAAAAAGACAAAAACACATTTTGAGGAAAAAAAATAAACCAAACCTTTTCACTAACACTGTATTAATATTTAATAATGTTAGTTGTTTAGAATGAGCTTTCAGTTTGTTATCTTAAGACTAAATCTCCAATGTTGTGCGTAGAGACCAGCAACAGTGTTTGATGCAAGCTTTGTAGATGTTTATTTCTTAAGCTATGGCTATCAATTGACAATAGGACACAGGCAACATTTTAAATTTATTTAGTACAAAGGAAGAAGCATTATTACAATGTGAATTTTACATGTCGATGCTAATTTTGTTCCGAGTTTTTAAAGGAGCTCATAGAAGCCTAGCGTTGATTTAGCTGTCATCCGACATCACTGTCAGTCTCCCCCGGCTCCCACAGAAAGCCATTCCATTGGCTCATTTTCTTTACTTTTTTTTTTTTAAAAAACGTTTGACCTGTCTGTTGACAAATAAGGAGGCAAGTTCTTAAAGAGACGCATGCACAACTTGCTATGCCTGTAACATTTTTAATTTCATACATAGAACGTACAGGATTATGTGACAATTTTCAACTTATTACAATGTACAGTATTTAATATAGGCCTATTTTGTTGTATGTGTTGCATATTATTCAAACAGAAGATACTGGGCCTCTGTTACAAGTGGCAAAAGCTTTCTGTGTATAATTTGTCTAATAAATTTGTTTTCTACAGCTGCATGTTCGTGTTGTTTTTGAGGCTGGAGTGCTTGCATCCGACGCTCTGGTCGTTTGCCTGCGTGCCATCTCCAGCGCTGACCTCAAGCAGGAGCCCCTGGCTCTGATGCACACCCTCCAATCGATTCTGGGCACTGCTGGGCCATGGATGTGGGTGCGATGAGGGTCCAGGCACAGGAATGCCACGGAACCGTGGTCAGCCTGGGGGCGACAAACAATAACTACTCAAAATTAAAGGGTTATTTAGATTTTAAATGTGAAACACTCACCTGATACAGTACATTGTACATTTAAGAAAATCCATTACCGCTCGTTAATTTCAAATGAAGTGCCGAACAAAATTTAAGCCACACGTCTAACTAGTGCCTCCACTCTCTTAGAATCCATGTTTAGTGAGTGAAAAAAACATCTAGATCCACCTGCCTGAGCTTCAGTGTTTAAATGAATACCACATTAAGTACAGTGTTAATTCATTCATGTGACATAATAGTGAACTAAAGTGAGTGTGGATTTGTCTTCAGTGTCTTTGCAATGAGCTCTGAACTCACCAGGCTGCATCTCTCACAGCACTTTTAGAGCTGAAATCACTGGTGCTGTAAATCATTAATTAGGTAGCCCTTATGGATTTGTGACCAAGGACTTTGCTCTGTAACCAGGTCAAAGAGCCATTATTATTGTTGTTGTTGTTGTTGTTGTATTTGTATTTGTAGTTGTAGTAATGGTAGCAGTATGAGTATTAGTATTAGAAGTAATATCAGTAGCCAGGTGCGTAGGAGATATGTGGGACTATTTAATTTGGCTTCATTTGTCCCCCCAAAAAATAGACCTTTACATTTAAAAGAATTATAAGTTGAAATTCCAACAATTTCAAAATCTCTCCTACACCCTTAGTGGGGGCAGTAGTACTAATTTATTGTGTTACATCAGCAGAAACTTTTTGTTCACACATGAACCACAGAACCGGGGTGGGGAGGGGCACCCAGACCCGTTGATATGTCCCAATCAGCTGTATGCTAAGTCTGCATGTTTAATGTTACGCCATCGGTGGAATTAGCTGAATCCCAGCAGGCAAAGAAGTGCATCATGAGGTAAGCAGGCTTCGGAATTTTGGGGGGAAAATGAAGAGGGAGAAGGTTATATCTGAGTTTTCCAAAAGCGAACAGACAAATGGGCATGACTTCCCCTCCACATGTGCCCCCCCCCCCATCTTGATGGGAGGCATTCCACGGTCGACACATTCACACCAAGCACAACAATACTTGTTACATCAGGAATTGGGTTTGAAATACAAACGCAATGCAACCTTGAAGCCCAACAACAACATGATGTTTGAAACTTCTTGATGTTTGAGTCTTCATCTCCGGCGCTGTGGAAAGCACAGAGAAGGCTGCTACAGGTCAGCCCTCCTATCTCTGAAGGACATTTACAACAAGAGATGCAGGACTAGATCTATAAAGATCACAAAGGACTTGTCCCACCCCAGTAACAGCCTGTTTCGGCTGCTCCACTGTTCTGTGGTTCAGGAGTATCATGGCCAGGACAGAGAGACTCAGAAGGAGTTCTATCCTCAGGCCATAAGATTCCTTAATCGGGTCATGCCCCCCCATCCTTAATATCCCTTCATGCACTCACTCAAGGACTGATCACTCAACTAGGACCTGACACACTGTGTTTTTCTTTGTAGACAACCATCACTCACTTGCATTTTCTGGGCAAAATTTGCACATTCTTAGCAATTATAACTTTATTCTTATTTATCTTTTAACTTAACTGTAATGTTTAATTCTCCACACAGTCTGAAAAGGTCGGTACAGGATGCATTTCACTGCGTGTTGTACGTGTCTGACTATGCATGTGAAGAAAAAGGAATCTTGAATCTTGAAACCCCAGCCGTTGTGCAAAAATTACCCAAGGCCTGAACTGCCCATATTTTCCCTGCAGCGTTTTATAATGTTCTTACATCTGCAGCTTCTGCAACATGGAAAATGAACCATGTGAGCGAAACAAGTTATGAGAGACAAATCAAACACGTGTTTTGTGGAGACTGCCTGCACCTTTCCTGTGGTTTATGAGAAACGCTCTTATTTAAAGAGCTTTGGCCACCAGGGAGCGGGCACAAAAGTCAGCCGGTGCTTTAGGCTGTCAGTTATGAAAAAGAAATTAATTCCCTGCAATCGCGTGGGTCAGGACACAATATTTCTCCTGGGAATGGGCCAGTAGATAAAACACCCACCACGCTTCTGAGTCTAGCAGAACGTGGAAGAATGAAAGGTTGCGCAAAGTCAGGCTTCGCTGGATTGTGTTGACAGTGTCCCCCCAACACCTTCTGGGCCGTTGGTTTGAATCCAACCCCAGCTGTGTGTGTGTGTGTGTGTGCGTGCGCCTGCGCGCACGCGAATATATGTTCCCTATATGTTTAAATAGGTTTCCCCGTAGTTGAGAGACATGATGTTCTGGTGCTTTAGTGATGGAGTTTTCTGTGAATGAGTGTTTGGCTGCGATCCAGCACGATTATAACTGGGCAAACTGTTTCCCGATGATTAACATCTGTGTGACCTTAGCGGTTTTGACGAACATGCTAAGCACGCCTTAATGAAGGACCATTTTAATAAAATGCTTATAAGCTCTTAGCGTATATTAGCCAGGCAAAAAAAAAATAAACATCGGCTCATTATCATCAGTCTGCCATAGTACTCCAGCGGCAATAACATCTATGCTGAACTTCATTAGCATTGCATAGCCAGCCTGACTTTGAATTTCAATATTGCTTCCATACTACAACGCCTATAAATGAATGCAGTGAAAACGAATCAATTTAGGACCTGTAAAACTCAGAGTTTCACTAGAGTTTATCCAGCCTTGTCTGTAATGCTAGTGCATGTGTGTGTTCTGTTATACTCTTGTGCACCGTATAGGGTTTTAGGGTGTTACTGTTTTTAACAGTATTTCCATCAGTAATATTTGCACCCAGCAACAGAGCTGCATTAAGTGTATTTTGACGCTTTTCCTGCATTCGCCTTTCACTGAGGCAGTAAATAAAGCTCCACACACTAAAACATGGTCCAGTGCAGTAATCCTCAAAGCCTTGCTTGGAACAGTGCCTTACTAGTGATGCGTCTCAGGGTCGCTACCTTTCTGGGGTAAACCTGCGCTGGACTCCTGCCAGAGACTGCCCCTAGTGGAGCTGTAACGACATTACACTGAACCAGATCACACGCTGTTTGTACGTTAGTTGTCCCTAGATATGCGCTGTTTCATTTTATAATTTCGACGCTCTCTCTATGGAAATTCGTGTAGGAGGCGTCGATGGAACACCGGGAGATATCGTGGAGTTTTATAAAACTGGGTTGGGATTTCCCACGCCGTAATGCGATACCGAAAACCTTTCACAGCCAACGAGGCCTACCTTGTTTATTCACCATTGGGTCCTTCGTCAGTGTTACTTCTTTTTTCCCCAAGGAAAACGCATTGAACCCGCCGTCATCACTCATTATATTTACAGTTTTTTAACTGCTTTGCATATTGTAATATCATGGGTCGTCCTACGTATCCTGCGATACAAAAATACACACTTGTTAATTACCTCAGGCCTTTCTATAAGAAGCTATAATTTGGAAGAACGGCGTTTTCTTTTACGACAATTTAACATCCTTGCTGGAATGTTGGTAGTATACGTATTACTGAAATTGTGAATTTGGAGTAATTGCTAGAGCATTGTGATCCTCGGGAATCCATGAGGTGGCGCTGTTTCACCATTATTGTTTTTAGGACTTTTTCAAAGTATTACTAAGCAAAAAAAAAGCCACACTTTTGTCATTGATATCGCCCCCAGTAGTTCTGGAAAAGACAGAAGAAAACGCTTTTTAAGTTAAAAAAAAAAAAAGGGAAAAAAATCCCATTTGACAGGGGGCGTTATATAGCGTATCTAAAATATATCCCCCTGCAGCCCAAGGCGAGGTAGAAATAGGTTCAGACAGCAAACATAGTCTAATAACCTTAAACTGAGTCATTTCACGTTTTATAAAAACTAAAAGTTCTTTCGTTTTTCTAATTTGGTAAGCTGTTTTGAACTGCAGTTTGCTTAGACCCGTAATCAAAAGCGAGACTGGGTGAACACTCAACTACCGAAAGTACCTGCAAACTTCTACGCTGCTGCGGTAGCCTGCGGCAAGCAAATAATCACGGTGAAGCTAAAACGCCCGAGGATCACGCGTATTATAAACAAAAGGACGATAACTTGGTTGCGACGTTGCCTGTTTCTATCTGTACTAATACTATGCTTTGTGAACCTGTTGCACGGTGAAGCTTGTTTAGTTTATGATCCGAGTATCAAAAGCTAAAGTGCTGTCAAATGAAGTTTTACAGAATAAACAGAAGGTAAAACCGTTAAATATCGCGCAGCAGCTTATTATTATTATTATTATTATTATTATTATTATTATTATTATTATTGTTATTATTATTATTATTATTATTATTATTATTATTATTATTATTATTCTGTTGTTGGTCTTGTTCATGTTCTTGTTGCTGCTGTTGTCGTTGTTTTTCTGGTGTGGTTCATTATAATGAACTAGCTACAGTTATCGTTATTTATATGGTTATTAATATCAGTATTAGTTGCAATTAAGCCCTCGGCTTTCTGGAAAAGTCGGTTTCCTCGGTGACAGGAATGGAGTACGCAGCACGCAGACTGGACCGCGCTGGAAGACCCCACCGGGACACGTTTTGTGCACATTTTCCAAAGAGGTCTTCAGGCGTGTCGAATGGAACATAGAGTAACTATTGTGCGCACGACACTTTAATAATCGCCAGCTACAATATCCAACCTGTTGTTTGCTTTAGGGAGTGCTCCAAACCACACAGCCCGGCTGGACCGGCGGTCGTGGGTGGGGAGACGGAGCTAGGCGCCAGTCCCGGAGCCTTCGTGCTTTATGAATTCATGAATAAAAGGAGAAAAGATTAATGTCATTTTTCGTCAGAAATACGAGGAATCCGATTCTTAAATCTAAATGTTAATGTAGTTCCTTCCCATCCCCCTCTTTTTACAGCACGTATTTCAAAATACAATGTTTTTGCACTCGACAGCAGTTGCCATAAAAAGATTAAAATAGAAGCGTATATGCATTTAGATAATCGTTTTGTTTCAAACTTATACATTTGCATATTTAAAAATCCATTTTAGCTGTTTTATTTTTTTGCGTTATGTTAATTATATTGCTTTGATTTTTAAAATAAAATTGTTTAAAAAAAACGGAATGCAATATTTACGTTAATTTGTTTACGGGTACGATTCAATTCAGTCACTTTATACTAGGCCCGGCATCAATACAACCGTCCTTAACAATTGCCTTTAACTTTAAAGCTTTAGTTATATGCCTATACATAATCTATATACATAATCTACATGGCGAATAATAATAACAACAATAATAATAATCATAACAACTATTATATTCAATAATATTGTGCTTATTATTGTTGTTGTCATTATTATTGTTGTTGTGATGGTGATGATGATATTATTATTATTTTCAGTTTTATATGTCATATTTGATCATATTTTCCATATAATTACGTTTTGATTTTCACAATAATGTATAACGTGTATCGTGTATACATCACATAATATGAAAACTGACTCTATTACTGGTCGTGTGATTTTCGAAAGATGAGGTCATGTGTAAATACAAATTACAACTGAAAAGTGTTACAACTTTGTTAACAAAATTCTAATGAATATCTGTATATGTAATTTTCGTGAACTGTCATAGAGGAAAATATTTTTTAATAAACGCTATAATTTACATTTTAAGTTGTTAGAACATAGTCGTTTATTTATTTGTGTAAGACCAACTTAAATGTTGTTGTTTATATATAAGGTTTCCTTTTAAAAATGTATGACTGGGAGGCGGTGCAGTGTGACCGGTGACACGATTTTCACCAGACATTTGTCCGACTTTCTCTGAAACACACTTGCAGCCCGTGACGCCGCGCAAAATTTTACGATCGTGTTTCCGATCTCTGTGAAGCTCTCTTACCAAACAGGGCGTTCCTTTGCTGCTATCAAAAGGTTTTGAACTTGTACAAAGGAAGATGAAACTCGAGATGACTTGAACATTCAATAGAATGGAGCAGCGTTGAATTGACAATGAACGCAAAACCCACAGGAGCGGAGTCGTTCGCTCTGGGGTTTTCCCCTCTGATTTCCAAGATCTGTAACAAGGGAGATTATTCTGATGTATTATTTTTATATGTATATCCCTAACGGGGACCTTTTGTAGGAGCGACGTCCCATTTTCAGTACGCGTGCTTTCACATATGAGTCAAACTCGTTTTAATTAGTCTTTTTGCTGGTGACAAAATGATTCACACTATATAAGAAGGCCTGCAACATTAATTCATTTATTATTATTATTATTATTATTTTTTTTTTTTTTTTATTTTTTTTTTTTTTTTATATACCTTTTGAGGAAGATTATTTGTCAATTTATCCACTAGACAAACTTTTTAAACTTGTTTAAAACCTTTTAGATTTAATTAAACACCTTTGGGCGTGGCAATGTTAAAAAGTTGATAACTTTTGTTTAATTTATATATATATATATATTTATTTAAATTATATATTAATATTTTAGGTTTATACCAATACAAGTAACGAGGACTATGGCTAATATTTGCTCTCATTGTTTTAAACCCAGTAATTCAATAAAGCACTCTATGAAATTCTTTTAGGCCTTCAGGACAGCAATAAAACGCGAAGGAATCATAATATAACGTACTTTAGGTATACGTACATGATTAGAATGAGAAAAAAATCTATTATTTTTCTGTTTGTATCGGGCAGGCCGAAGGAAAGTGTAATTATTAAATTAAATAATCGTCTACAGTGATTTCAAGAATATGTTGTAAGATTTTGCATACATTTAAAATTGAACCGGTTTACAACGGAGCGGGAAATGTTATTTGTTCTCAATTTACTGCAGCACGCTCCGATTTCGCCTCGAGGATATTTGTTCCTAATTACAACTATATCTTTTTTGGTAGGTCAAGTGGTGTTAGCCGAACTTTTTCCTCTTATTTTAGATATATTTGAGTTTGACTTTATTTTATTTGAGATAAATACTTAAGTTTGTTGCAAGGAATATATTTTTCGTAATATGTATGTATGATCTGTATGTATGTATACTATCGTTTAGTTATATAACATTTTCAGTTCCTTTCTCGACTCTAGCCAAGGGTATGCATGCACATCTGGTCCACAAACCGAATTACGGTCTATCCACGTTCCTCGCCATCCAGTTTCACTCTGCGTGTGTCCTGTGGGACGAGCCATTGTGACTAAAACACCCCAGTTAAACAGTCCTAAACTGCGGCATTATCATAAACAGTCTGAGCATAATAACCTCTCTCGGGCGCTGCGCGCTTTCCCATTGGCCGGCCGCACGCGCCTGCCCCGAGTGCTCTTATTGGTCAAAGCGACACGCGACCAGCGCGAGAAGGGGGGCTCCCCGGCGCGTGCCGCTTTTTAAAGGGGCGCAGCGCCTCGAGACACCAGAGAAGCGGCCTTGCACGCGACCCGGCGTAGGCAAAGGGTGCAAGAGTGAAGGGAGAGCTGCGGGATCGCAAAGCAACTTTATTTATTTATTTTTAAACTTTTATATAAAGTTTCTATATACTTCATTTGTTCTATCTAGCCACCAAAACTACAGCTTTTAAGATGGAAGGGATGCATGTGGAGGAATGGGGCAAAGATGAAAAAGAGATGGCCGTGTTCGACGGGCAGCAGGAGCGCTTGGGGCGGGGGGAGCAGCGCGGGTACCCGCACGACCTAGCACTCATGGACAGCAGCGACCCACGCGTCTGGCTGGCTCCCGTGCAGCCTGGCACCTGTGCGGCACACGCCGACTACCTGCTGCACTCTCCCGGGTCCAGCGTGGAAGGCGTGTCCCCCCCTCCTGCTGGTCAGGGCTCGGGCTGTAGGAAGAGCACGAAAAGCCCAGTCAAGGTGCGCGAACTGTGTCGGCTCAAGGGGTCTAGAGGAGCGGATGAGACCCGACAGAGGGCTCCATCCAGCAAACCAACCAACGTAGTACAAAAACAAAGGCGAATGGCAGCGAATGCACGGGAGAGGCGGCGGATGCACGGGTTGAATCATGCGTTTGACGAGCTCCGCAGTGTGATCCCGGCTTTCGACAACGACAAGAAGCTCTCCAAGTACGAGACTCTACAGATGGCACAGATCTACATCAACGCACTCTCCGACCTGTTGCAGGGTCCGGGCGGAAAGGTGGATTCGCCAAAGTGTGAAGTCTTGGCCAGCGCTGCTTACGAAGGACCCGACAATACTTTAGGACCGTCCTCTTCGTCTTGTCGGAGAGCAACGGGTACGGGGTACTCCGTCCACATCAGCTCGATGCCATTCCCCTACGAAGACAGAGCTTTGACAGCACTGATTGGGCAGGAGGGACTGTCTCCCTCGGGGACACTCAAGTCCAGTTCCGAGGGCAGCAAGGACTCGCCTCGGTCAAGCCGCAGCGACGGAGAATTCTCCCCGCATTCACACTTCAGTGATTCGGATGAGGCACACGCGGAGCTACAAAGTGAGGATGAACTCTCAAGCCAACACACTTTCTAACCCCGATGCCCCTCACTGACAGATAGACAGACTTTTATGTCATCCGTGCATTTCTTTCTTTTTTTAGCCTGCTTATGCCCTCTGTTTCACGTCGCCGCTTACGCGTCCACACGTTTGTATTTGAGGGCTACCGCATTTTTTTAACAGGTTTTGTTCGTTTTTGTTTGGTAATTCCGTTCTGCCAATTGTCCATTTGCCGATGGCATAGAGGAGACCGCTCCGCCATGCCGACACTGCCACGGGCTCTCAGATGTCATGTTCATAAAGCTGTCTTCCAAGAAAAGTCGCCTGAACCTGTTCATGTACGCCGTGACATGCTGACGTATTGCCTTACATTGTCCATTATTATTTTAATTTTTTTGTCTCTGTATTTCTGAAGTTAACGCGTGCACTTTACATAGAGCCAGAGGCTTGAGAAACTAAAAAGTATAACGTTATAAAATAATGATAATTCCTATAAAATCAGTACTGCCAATTTGATACATATATTTAATGTAGATATTAGTTCTCTCGATTTTTTTTTTGTTATTCATTTGTAAAGAATTTTTGTGTCTTGCTTTTCCTTGGGAACAACGGAGGTATTTATTTCTGTGTTTGCTTTTGTTCTGCCTTTTTACAATAATGTTACATTTTGCCATTGTTTCATGATGCCTTTGATTTATTAGAATAAATGAGCAAAGAAACATCATTGAAGTCCTCCGGCGTTTTTATTCTGGTGAATATTATCAAGTCTCAACTTTTGTTATAATAACAGCCCCAATAAATGAGATTATACAATATTTACGATATTTGACACGGTAAGCGGCATTAACACGTCGCTTTGAAATAATCATTATGACGTGATTGTTATTCATCGCCATTCGTAACATTTCATAACCTCTCATCGTTAAATAACCTCAGCCGACATCCGTATCTTCCCCAGACAGACGCTCCTGCGCGTCCCAGTGCAGTGTTTAATCAAACCTAAAAGGCCCCCCGTAAAATCTGATTGCGGGTTAAAGGGTGCAGTCTAAAGAGTAATTATAATGTCAGTTAGAGCATCAAAAGTGATTGGATGCAATTTTGCACTCTGAGTGTCTTTTTTGACCACGTGCAGCGGAGTATGAGAAACGCGCTATATATCTCATTTTATCCATAGCACCTTAATAGAGTGCTATTATTATTATTATTATTATTATTATCATCATTTTCATTCATTCATTCATTCATTCATTCATTCATTCGTTCATTCGTTCATTCGTTCATTCCCCAGAATAGTAATAGAAGACCCTCGGAAAAAATGTGAAATGCATGTAAGCAGGATTGCTGGCGGAATGTTGATATTTATGATGAATTACGGGTCAATATACCAAAAACATTTAAGCTAATTAAGTTGATAGCGCATCTTTCATTTCAACGGTAATCGAAGAATTCTTAACTAAATCTTAAATGACTTTAAATAAATAAATAAACGAATAACCCTTAAAATCAAAAGTCACAGATTTTGACATGTTGAAGAGAGCGTTTGCATGAGGTAACTTCAAATGCACGTTGGCTATTGAGACGAACTCAAAACTCTGCCTCGCCCGGGATTCGTTTTGTTGTAGTTCGGTGATGGCTTTTCCATTGATATCACGTACAGTGGAAAGTCCAGTGGCACTCTGTCATTACTGCGGCTCTCATTTAATCTCATTAAAGTCAAACAGAGTCTGGAGTCGCTTCCCGCCGCAGCGCTCGCCCTCCATATGGTGGAGCTTTTCGCCCCTTTCTCCTTTTCAAGCGGCGACGGCTGTTGCTTTTGCAAACTCCTTGTGCTTTTAGTAAGTTCAGTTCTGTTGCTTCCTACCCCCATTTTTTAAAAATATCTCAATATGCGTTATATTATGTGTTCGCTGAAACGATGCTACATCTATTACACGGAGACTGCAGCATACAATTGCAATTTGAATAAGTATTTGTGTTGTATTATTTTCAGCGCCATTATTAAACACAAGTTCTCTATAAGCAAGAAACTTTCTAAATGAGTAGTAATAACTTTGTAAGTTGTAAGAGATCATGCCCGTGAGGCTGTTTTATATCTGCGGACGGAACTTGGCAGAGACGCTGTCCGAGGTGTTCGGTGTCTTTATTGAAGCACGCGTTGTCAGCTGGTGAGCGCCCGCCCCACCGCGCTCACTGCGAGCCACGCGCGTCCCAGAGGACGCGCTTCGGGACAGAGAGTCAGCCTGCCAGCCTTTCTAGGACTCAGCGCAGACATAAGACCCAACCACACACCCGTACGCCAACACACACGCATGCACGCCCTCTCTCTCTCTCTCTCGCACACAGCACACACACACACACACACACACACACACACACAGCAGCCCGTTTCAATGCCTTTTTAAAGTCTCAGGCACAGTAAACAAGAAATGTAAATTTAATTGCATAAGAGCTCTCCTGAATTTATTATGAAATGTATATAGTATTGCATTATTCTCAAAGAATATTTTTTAAATACATCCATTACCAAGGCCTATTAATTTCATTACAAAAGTATAGCAAAATAAACGATGTGCTTTTATTATTCTAAACGTTTATCCATGTAGAATTTACTTGCAAAATATTTTCGTGTGAGCTTGTATTGGAGTGCTTTTTTCGTTAATTTGATAAATTAATTTTATCATTTAATTAATGTAATGCATTACTGGTGCTCAAATAAAACTAAATATGCCGCGTCCTATCATATCATTTTCTGTTACGAGCCACAGTTACTTTGTGCTTCTGGTGTAATTAATATGTATGCGAATTTCCAAAGGTCTGGTCCGGTTTAATTTCAGGCGCTGGATAGTAAAAACACGGGGAATTATTTATAAGAGTGATTGTGTGTGTACCTGGCGCTGCTGTCTCCGCCCCTTAGCTTTAACCAGCCACCGAGTGCCTCGGGTAAAAGCGGACAGCGCCTTGTCTTTTTAATTATTCACAGTTATGCGTCCCCGTCTTTATCTGTTTAACACCGGAGCCAGCAGTCCGCACCTGCCCGACTTACGTGACTCGGTCAACTTGCTGAATTATCAGATTTCTTCCCCATGTGTGTGAGTCCGTCCTCCACCCCAGGCTTATCATAACAACAACAACAACAATGACAAAAACAACAACAATAATAACAACAACAACAACAGTAATAATAATAACAACAACAACAATAATGATGATAATATTATTATCATTATTATTATTATCATTGATAATATTGAGAGCATTATTATTATTATTATTATTATTATTATTATTATTATTATTATACCCGAAATTATGTATTTTGACGAGACTTCGGGCACAAATACTCTATAGTATATTGGTTTCCAATTTAGCAAATACTTCAGTCGAAGTAAATTAGCAGAATCAGTTTTGTTTCAATCCATTGAGACGCGTTGCGTCAAACTTGCGCTCTCTAAGGAGCCAGCGCGACGTTAACCTACATACAAAATACCAAAATCAGCTATCTTGCTCTACACTCATACAGGTCTAGTGTAACGCAACGAGCATGCAGTAAAATTGGAGTTTAAAACTGTAAATGCAAAGTTATTTAAATGTTTTCCTTATTTCAAAACGAGTCCAACTGGAAACAATTTTGTGATTGTGGTATCGGCTGGCTGACGAAGCGGTTGACCAAATAGAACTCACTGATACCAAGTACTAGCGATAATTTATTTGTTACTAGAGCGGAGTTATAAAAACGAAACGAATATCTTTGTCAACATTACGTATATTATGCTGTGCTTCCCCAGGCGGGTAGATCGCCGGACCTTTACAGTAAGAACATTGCTCAACAAAGCAATTCAATTATTTACTGTGTTTATTAGACATAACAGTGTCCCTTTTTTCTATTTTCTGTTATCCCCGACTTGTATCTCGTGTAGTAAATCACTGAAATTCGGGTCGACCCCGGTTAAGTTAAAGCCCGCCTCTAGCTGGCTGTCTGGCTCTCGACACCTGTGGCATCGCCTGTATCTTCCCAAGAATGAACTGCAAACAAATAACTGCGAAGACTCAGGTGAAAATGAGTTGATATTTCACTCTCATTAAATATTTAGAAAGGGCGGTATGAAAAATAAAAGCAGAAGCTTGCTTCGCCTTCTGGCGTAACGATAAAACACGGCAAGGCATATGGAGCGGTAAGGCTTCATCCACGTCACCTGTTTATCTAACATCACCACACTGTCTGTGAAAACAGACACGTTTTAGCAGCGTTACACAGGCATTTCAACACTGATATTTGTAATTCAGTAAGATGAATCGTTTGTAAAGATCTTCTGTAATGAGATAAAGGGCACTGCAAACGCTGTCACGTTTCCGATTTATATAGATTTAATTTGTTTGTTTGTAGACCTCCAGTAGGCCTATTTCCACATTTTCTTTGCTAGATGTGGAAAATTATATTTATTGATATGTTTTTCTGAATAAAAACCGACTAGCTGAGATACCCACCGCTTCCTCCATTAAGTTATATAGACGTGTACAAATAAATGAATATTTAAAAAAATAATATGTTTCTATTTTGCTTTCTCTTTCAGGAAAACTGAAAGCAACGTCGCAACGTCATTTTACTCCAGTTAAGACCCTTTTTGTTTGTTTTTAATAACAGCATGGAATGCTGTCATAATATCATTACAGCATTGAACTGACGTAGACTTTTATGCAATTAACTGATCAGCGATCCGTGCTTCGGTGTTTACAAATAGTACTACGTAAAAATACACTGCGCAGATATTTACACTAACACCTACTGTACCTGGTTTGTGGGTTTAAAGACGAGGAGAGGTGAATTAGCTGATTGCCTCCAGTGAAATACCCTAATGCGTCTATGGCGAAGGACGAGAAATTGTGGACCGTGTTTGTTGTGATAACCTTCGTACGAAGGCTACGTCACGGACCTTCGGCGAATGAAAGAATAAAAACAGAGTATCACCGTATCGCAGTATTCCCTAGAGACGGAAAAGACGCAATTGAGTTTTCTAAAACTCTACTTCTGAATTACACCAGTATAGTAGAGCTTTTTTTGGGGGGGGGGGTTACTACCGCTACACGTGCCCCCCCCCCCCCCTCACCCTCATCACAAATGAATCGGCAAAAAAGAACAAGAGGGGAGATGAAAAGTTTGACACTGAATCGTGCATATTCTGTGCCCCCCTCCGCAAGCCTCTGAATTTTTCATGAGTTTGGAGGTGGGGGGGACTGGGCTGTGGATTCAAGAAGCCAAGAGAAGATAGGATTCTCTAGGGGTTCCTGTACAAAGGCCAAATAGCCTGCATTTCCCAGCTGCTGTGGATGGAAGTAAGGGGTAAGCTCTGTGGGGGGGGTGGGCGGTGATAGGGCATAGAAGCAGCAGTATAGGGGATGGGGGGCAAGGAAGGAGAAGGAGTGGAGGTGTGAAAGGAGGGTGGGGTGGAGTTAAAGGGCACATAACCTGAGGATAGGGGTGACTCGCACACGTGTTCAGCTTGTTCTTAATAACCCCCTAGGAGTGATCTACCAAAGCCGTAACGGAGGTCAAGCAGGGAGTCTATCCCCCCACTGGGGCAGCAGATCCCGAGGAGCACACTAGTGCCCCCCACAGGCAGCTGAAAGCCATACAACACCTGTCAGAGCCCTTGGTGAGAGATCACCTATAAGTTTGTGTATGAAATATTTATGTGGAGGGTCAATGGACTATGGTACCTGCGCAGGGGTGTGCGTGCACCTGTGCGTACAATGCCAAGCGAGTAAACCTTTGTTTTCTTTTTGAAAAGATGGTTATCTAAGCAGAGCTGGAAAACAATGGGAACGGCCACTTGATCCAATGAATGAGTCATGAATAATGTATGAATGGTGCACGGACTCCCCAAGTGCGTTCTCTGTGCCGCCACATCCACGCAGGCCGCCCGAGTGAAGTCACCGCACTCCCCCATCCTTGGTTCAGTCCAACTCAAGTTTCCTTGGATAGAACAACAATAAATTGACACATTTTGCCATTGAACGTCTCACTCGCACATCAAAGAAATCAAGTTCACTTGACACCAGGGCACAGGTGACAGTTCTGTCTGTGTCCTTTTTGGTGGCTTCATCTAGCTTATACTTTATCTTGTGGTCACGTGGTTGTGTGTTTGTACACAAGAGCCCTTCGGGGCAGCTAACTGGGGAAGGGAGCGTAACCGCCGGTCACTGGATCCGCTCCATCATCTTCGGTATACCTACGTTACCCCGTGATGGCTGTCCAGCTGACGGGTCACATTTCCGGGCCAGTCTGACATCTTCGGTTCTGAGCTCTAGGTTTGAAAGGTGATTTCATTCCCCACATGAACAAGGAGTGAGAGGAATTGGAAAGTGAGTTGAAATGAGCGAGAAAGCCGCAGTCTGATTGGTCCGTCCTCTCAATATCCTGCAGCTGGTACCTGGCAGGACTCTGGCTGGCCTTGTGGTGGTTTACCGCGTAGCCCTTGCCACATGCATTGGTGAGCCGTAAGGCCAGGTTCCACGCCATGGCGTGCTGTGACGCGACTCCGTGCAACCCCCTACCCCCCAGCATGCGCCGGTAGGTGGGGCAAGCACTGTGGCCAGCCCTTTTGTGTCCGCCACCTTCAAAGCTCGTGTACTAGGGACGACATGAAGCTTCTTAGGTATCCAGTCCATTCAGAGTCATACAATGCTTAGACCAATTACCCTGACACTGAATGCTTTCTGAGCTTGGCTTATATGTGTTTTGTGTGTGTGTGTGTGTGCGTGCTGCGTGTGTGTGTGTGTGTGTGTGTGTGTGTGTGTGTGTGTGTATCATGTATATATAGCACGTGTATCTGTGGGGAGCGTGTTGAGTCTAGGGGTATTTACACTTTGACTCTGCATTCATCTTCCACTGGCTTGAATTACCTTCGACAGGTAGCAGTGCCGCAATGCCACCACACCCAGAGAATGTGAACGAAAGCCCATTGGGAATCCTCAGCAGCAGAGCCCCCACCCAGAGCTGTCAAAGCACTTCCAGAAAGGAAACTGTAGGCATAGGGCAAGAGGGAGTGGGGCAAGGCTAAGGGTAAGGAGGCAGGGGTGAGTGGGGTCAGGGGATGGGCTCAGTTAATATGTAGACTGTCATCTCCCCAGTATAACCCCCCCATACACAAAACCATGTTGCCGTCTCAGGCCATAGCTAGGCCATGTTCCTCCATCAGAAGTGATTCTGTGAGCATGACACATCTAGAGAAGCTACCTTTTGACAACAACGGGTCTTGTGACCATAAGGTCTTGGCCCTCATCCCTGCAGCTACTCAAGTAGTCAAAATGTCTACAGAAAATCTGGCCATGTACAGTCTTTAACTGCTTTATGACGGTCTGAAGGGTTTCCTTATGGGGTTGACATCCTCTTGGAGAAAGTGCCTTAGAACACGGTTACGTCACCCATGGTCTTAGAACATCTCCTAGGAGTTCCAAAAGCCTATGATTAAGATTTCTCTCAGCTATGGCTATAAGGAAAACGGCCAGGTAGCTCTTTTAGATATGTCTCCATCATGCCTCCTGATGATGTCTGTCCACCGGCTCCCTCATCACATCATTCATGTTGGTGAAAGCCCAGTGACTGTCTGATTTCAAGCTCCATCTCAGATCTTAAGCCCATTCCCGCTTCTACTGTCTCACGGCAGCTCTCATTCCCGGTACTTTTCCAGACCAGAGCTTCCAAAGATACTTCTCAGGTTTCCAGAGAGGCACCGAAACCCCTCAATTAGCATTTATTTGCTTTGAGTTGGCTGTGTCCCATAAGCCACCATTCGCCACGTACTGAGGACATCTCTCCAAGGGCAGGACCAGGCCGATGAAGCATCACTCGCAGGCCCATTCTTTTAAGGTGTTATTTGAGTCCGGTGTGGCCAGTGGCTCCAGCAGGACGTTCTAGATCTGCTCCACGTGTTCGTCTGAGGACCTTTGCTCGCTGAGACGTGGCCCTGAGTTTTCAGGCGTGATGGGTCCCTGCCCATCCTAAACCGTGAATCCCTTCGTCTGTGAGGACCTGCCGGGGCCCTTTGTACAGTGGCCCTGCAGATAATATTTCAGCCGCTCTCCATGCTCTGGGGACAGATACTGTACATTGTAGGAGTTTTGTGTGTTTTATTCCGCTTGGCTTTTCAAGGCCACTGAAAGGCTCCCCCCACTGCATTTCCCAGGAGACCCCCACTCTCAGGTAACGCGTGGGTGGAGCAGGACGGACTAGGGCAAGCTGCAAAAGACAAGGATATCACTTTCCGCCCCCCCATCCCCACTCCCTCCATCTTCCACCTCCTCCCTGCCCTGGTAATCCCTCCCCTTCCCAATTAGAGATACATGTCAGGTCCCTTTTAGGCCCCCCTCTAGTGCCCCCCCAGAAATGCCTATTCACCTCCCAGAGAAAAACCCCCTGACAATGGAACCTGTGGAAAGCGGTTCTGTAAATTGGAGGTGGGGGGGCGCACTGGTGGACTGCCTGTGCCCCTGAGGGTCACATGGGCGCGTGAATGTGGCCCGTGGCAGGTTGTGTAAGCTCCTCTGAGCTATTGGGTAACTTCTTCTGCTGTACGCACCACTACAGGCAGCCTTGGTCTACATTACTGCTTCTCTTTAAGCGTTGGCGGACACAGATCCGTGTGTGTCTGCTTACTGGGGGCAGGGCGGGGGGGGGGTACTATCTCCAAAGTGAAGGTTCAGGACAGGCCGAACTGAGGAACATAGGCTTCAGTACTCAGGTGGCTCTCTGGAGGACTGTCTGACGCAGGTGGAAGATTCCCGAGGGGAATGGGCGGGATAAAGAGAGATGGAAAGGGCTGTTGCGGGAGGGGGGGGGGTTCTCCACATATGAGTACATCACAACACCGCGAAGAACACAGTGGTTCCCCTGCAGCGACGACCCACCCATGCCCCTCGCTGGGACAGTGGCGTAGGAAAAGGCTCAGCTAATTGCTTAACTAAGTGGGATACAGCTCCCATTTCAGCTGAAGTACGGCGTGCTATTGTTTAGTTTTTCTTCTCATGTCTCTGCCAGCGGCCTCGAGGACAGTCATCACTTCCTGTTTGTCTCAAGCGTCTCACTCCACCTGCCCTATCGATGATTCCAAGCCCTGTATTTCTTTTCCATTAGCTATATTTGCCTGAAGTCGGCTTTGATTAGAGCTGGGTGGCTGTGCTTCATCGAGGCCATGTGTCTTAATTTGTTATCCACAGGTACCGGTCTCAGTAAAATATGAAAAAAAACTGTCTTTCCTTTGCTCTTTGTGGAGCATAGCCAAAGATTATATGTTTTTTTGCGTTTTGTGTGTGGTTCCGTCTCAGTCCGTGAGTATTTCGAATATGTCATCGCCATATGAGGGCAGATCACACATTTACAGGTGCTACATATTTAATTAGCTATAATTAGCAGGCTGACCAATAATACGGGAGAGAGACTGAGGAATTATGGGTAAAAAATGTGATTGGGAGAAACTGAGTAAGGAGAACCGACCAGGGTAAGACTGGTTGTTTTTGTGTTTTTACCTGTAGTAACCCTCAGCATGTTTTGTGTTTATAACCTCGTTTACTTATCTGTAGCACACCTGACCTCGCTTGAGTTATATGGCTTGTGATCCACAGGGGGGGCAGTTGCAGGTGCACCTTTGATGACGGACCTTGAAGGTATAATTTCCAGTAACTGTTACACAAGAGGGAGCAGATAGTTGCCGCATCATGCCTGAGTCACCGGCGCCGCCCTGCAGAGAGAGCAGTGTCAATACATGAATCAATAGCAGTAAACCCCAACCAAGCACCTGCCAGCACCACAGAGAGAGAAGGACACACCCACACGTGGGCAGGTGTCGGGTTAATTTCAGGTGTCAGTCCTGGGAGAGACAACGGGGTAAATTAAGGATCAGGGAAACCTTCCCCTGGGGAGGAATGTACAAATACACGGTAAAATAGAGGAACACAGGATACCACACGTGTATCATAACAGCTCCTGCTTGCACCTTGGATTCCCTGCTTTCTTGGTCTGTTGCCCAAATAATTCGCACCTACAAAGATGCTATAGAGGTTCCATCTTCATAAAGTTTGTAAAGCCTCAACCTCTGATCTTTTTATGTACTTGAAACTTCATCTGGTGTGGTTTCAGGTATTATATAAAGTTTTTCAGCTGAATTAGATAGAAACGTCCACTTGAATTCTGTGACTACAAGGTGCTGGACGGGCAGGGAAAGGGCTTCAGAAAGGACTCCTTGCGTTTGTCTGTTGTTATCCAGGAGAACTGCGAATGCTACCTTAATCCAGCCTGTGGGTGCGTTCACATGGAGCTGTTCACAGATGCTGTTCTTGTACAGCAATTCCACAGCAGATTGGACACTGGAAATCCAGTTCTCTCTAGGATGCCTTGAAGCCCGAAAGTAACATTTCCATACAGATCTAGGTTCTCTGTTTGGATGGCCAACATCGAAATGAGGAGCCTTGGATAGGGAAAATCCTAAAGGATGGTGAAAGTGTGTTTTTACTTTTGAACTAAGTCTGAACTGTTTATTTTGTTTGAATGGCTGGAATGTCTGCAGTTAAAATCAAGAAATTATTGATATTTTTTAGGATAGATGACTGAAAGTCAAATATGTGCAGGGTTAATAGGATGGAAGGTTACTGGGTTGTTAGGGAAAGTAAGATGACCCAGACTAGCCAGATTAGACTATATCGCATTGTCGTCCTGGTTTGTCAGAGTCTGAGCTGCACTCCTCCTGAGCTTTGTTCATTTATTAAGGCACAGTGACTGTATCTTCAACTCTGGCCCCTTGACACCATCCAGCAAGCCTCCTGTAGGTGCAGTGTCAGAGAAAATAAACAGTTTGTACCTTTGAGGGTACAATTATTTGTCACTGGGGCTGTACCTTCAATGGCATTCTTATTGTACCCTAGCTATAGGTAAATGTACCTTAAGGTACAGAAATGGACTGTGAGGAACAAATTTGTACCATTGGGGGAACATTAATATTGTCTGTACCTTGGGGTACAGCACAGTATCAGGACTGTACCCTTTTTTCTGACAGTGTATATGAATATAAACAGCTACCACTCCCCTATGTTTCCTTCTGTTAAAAGAAGACGTCCTCTGGTGTTAATCTTAAGTCTGGTGGACTCGTAAGCTACGTCCATAAACACAGAATACTTAAAAAGTCTGCACTAGCTGTGTTTATCACCGAAAGAGCCTTCTGTTGATTTCCGCCCTTAAAATGCTGGCAAATTCCATTCTTAGATACTTCCCTGAATGCTCTTAGTGTAGTGATTGAATAGTAATTAGATTCCTGCTTACGCTTGTACCTGGGCATTCACTGGAAGCTCAGCCCAGCCGCACTTCCAGTCGACTTCCTGACAGCCGCATGTTTGAAATGTATTTCCCCCCTTGTACGTCACTTTGGACAAAAGCATCTGCTAAATAAATAAATGTAACATAAACAAAAATCTTTGTACATTTGAGTCCCAAACATATATATCATGGTCAAACTAAGTGTTTTTTGTAATTGGTGTTTATTTTTGAGTGCAAGAAACGTATTAATGTGCCTTCAAGCTTACTTTAAAAGAACGAGGGCTGAAAATGCGGGAGAATTAGAGTGTACCTGCCTGCTTGCTCCTTGGGGGGCTCCTTTGGGGGGGGTCTCTGTGAGCCCCTGCCCCCACACCCCCTCGCTGTACGTGTGCATTTTGGGAGCCAGCACATGATGACGAGTTTCCTTTTTATTTCAGCCGCAGAAAAACAAGTCAACAAGTGGCCCGGGCAACAAAGGCCCAGTATCCAGGCCGGGCTGAGCCTTTTGTCCCGGGCCGGGCCTGCTGCTTAACGTGAGACGGCCCGGGCTCCCCTCTGCGGGAGGAACCTAATAGGAAATCAAAGGTAGCTGGGAGAATGGGCCAGGCTCAGCGTTACCTTCCCCTGGGCCCGCTGAAAGAGGAGTGTAGAAAGGGGCCTGGCAGCGCTGGGGAAGCTTAATGCAGCGGATAGACTTTCTGAGTCTGCTCTCTGGCCCCAGTGCCCCCGTCTGAGCCCACATCTCCTCCTCGCCTCCGCACCCGTGCCCTGGACTCAATGTCCTGTCTTACCCCATCTCCAAACTCTGATCGTACTGCCCAGTCCTACCACGTCTCCATACTCTGGTCTGTTTGCCCCGTCTTACCCCATATCCATCCTCTGGTCTGATTGCCCCGTCTTAGCCTATATCCATCCTCTGGTCTGTTTGCCCCGTCTTACCCTATATCCATCCTCTGGTCTCACTGTCCCATCTTACCCCATATCCATACTCTGCTCTGACTGCTCTGTCTTACCCCATATAAACTCTCTGGTAGATCTCCGTGGTCGTACCCCCTGTAAAGTCCCTGGTCTGCTTGCCCTGTCGTCCCCC
>JAAGVU020000040.1:6269536-6284367 GCA_011763525.2 Mormyrus iriodes | reverse complement strand
GAAGTCAGACACGGAGACGGTGGGTAAGAACCTGAAGTCAGACACGGAGACGGTGGGTAAGAACCTGAAGTCAGACACGGAGACGGTGGGTAAGAACCTGAAGTCAGACATGGAGACGGTGTGTAAGAAACTGGAGTCAGACACTTGCAGTGTCCTTCCATGGGTCATTTTGGTAGGTACAGAGCACTGCATACCAGGAACACTCCACAAGTCCTGCTGTGCTGGAGATGCTCTGACCCAGTCTTCTAGGCACCATAATTCCTCGGTCGCTTCCTGCTTCCAACACATCAACTTCAAGACCTGACTGTTCACTTGCCTAATATATAATGGCGTCATTCACAGGTGCCATTGTTACCATATAATCAATGTTATTGCAGAACTAATATATGAAATTCTCTTTTTAACATTATTAACCTCTAGTAAATTTCCCTGAATTATAGTATTTGCAAAGCAAAGCAAATAGCGATAACAAAAGTCACTTAAACTGTTTATGTTGTTATCCTGCTGTGTATCCAAAGCAGGGGATATCTGAACCACAAACCAGCAGGTTTAAGTATGATTTTGTGATTTCCAAAAAAACAAAATGGGAACAAGGATAACAGCTGAGTGGAAAGGCAGCATCTGGTCCAGCTGATGGACAAGGTCAGCTGGGGTCACAGGGCATCAGGAGACACTTGAGATTAGAAGCTCTCATAATGCCTTTGAAATCCTCCTTTTATGGGTGACTAATAACAGGTACTCTTATCTTGTTTGTTTGTGTCTATTTCTACAATTTCAGTCAAGTGATTCCCTTTGACATTCAGATCTGCGATCAGGCTGCCCCCTCCCCAAAGGACCGTGAGTCAGTCTCATAGCGCACACTGTCACACTGTGATGGTGCTGGAACCCATCGTCCTACCCTGTGGTGGGGGGGGAGCAGTTTATTATGGGTCACAAGAGCCAGGGGGAGTGGACTGCTGCTTGAATTAATAATCAAAATCAAATCAGATAAATATCCAGTCGTTAGTTATGAATCATTAATTTTACATTCCTGTTAAAACAAACGTTGGTTGAGAAATGTGTTTGTATTTTTATCCCTTTATGAATAATTAAATAGAGACATATTGTTAGTAATTGAGTAATTAATTATTTTTAGCTCCTAAACATTAACAGAGGTGCAATGCACTTTCGTTTAGATTTTATTTGAAATAAAATAGCAGCAAAGAGTTTTATTCGAACCAGACAAAAGAGCAGCAACCGATCGGCAACGAATATGTCTGGCTCCATTTAATTTGTGCAAATACATTCAGCCAACAGCTAATCAAGGCTAATTAACAAGGGGCTCTGTGTGGAAACAGGCTTTTATCACTCAGGATTTATACGCATCATTAAGTGAGACCGCAGTGACAGTGAGTGCATTAGAGTGCACAGGGCCCTGTGTGGGCGCCTCCTGCTGGTCTGTGCAGACTCTGTACATGAGCTCCACTTGGACACCCAGGCTGCCACGTAACTGGAAACGGTGACACGACAAACAGCGGCATCTCCAGGTGTCCGGAGAGGACGACACTGACTGGTCCTGCTCCTTCTTCCGCCAGTCCTTCCTCTAGTGCCTTGTGATGGACTGGCTGTCAGTCAGTGTTAATTACCTCCCTGGCCCTCTGAGTGAGAGATGGGGTTGCGATCTCCGACCCCTGGGGGGGGTCGCTCTTCTTTTCTCCCTTCCGTCTCAGGAGGAAGCCTGACGACGACGGGAACTGGCTGGACCACATGGGGGGGGTCTCTGCATGCCCATGAGCTCACTGATGAGGTTCTGGGGCATATTTCATTTTATCACTGTGCCAAGAAGATGTGTGTGTGTATGACTGTGTATATATGTGTTTGTGTGTGTATGTGTATATATGTGAGTGTTGTGTGTGTGTGTGTGTATGATTGTATATATGTGTGTGTATGTGTGTGTGTGTATAACTGTGTATATATGTGTGTGTGTGTATGTGTATATATGTGAGTGTGTGTGTGTGTATGATTGTATATATGTGTGTGTATGTGTGTGTGTGTATATGACTTTATATATATGTGTGTGTATGTATGATTGTATATATGTGTGTGTATGTGTGTGTGTGTGTATGACTGTGTATATGTGTGTCTGTGTATATATGTGTGTGTGTGTGTGTGTGTGTGTGTGTGTGTGTGTGTATGACTGTGTATATATATGTGTGTGTGTATGTGTGTGTGTGTGTGTGTGTGTGTGTGCATCCTGAGGCCAGATATATGCATGGAGCTAGAATGAGCTGAAACTTTTCGGATTTACACTCACCTGATGCTCCATCACCCAGTACTCTGCTGCTTGGGGCAGAGGGGGGGCTATCCACTCTCCATTGGGCCAGGGGGCCTCAGACGAACACACTGACGTGTTTAGCCTCTTCTTTTTTGCTGGCCCTGCCTCCTGACTCCGCCCGCCCCCCTCACTCCCTCAAATCCCCTCCATCTTCCTGCGTCTCCTGTTTACTGCAGATCCTCGCTTTCCTCTCTGAATGACTGAATTTGTTCATTGTGTACAGGGATCCATCTCTTCCGACTGATCAATGTCGGTTTTATTCGTCTGATCGTCACTACAGCCTCCTGTTCAGCTTAACGGTATGAGGAACGGTCCAGCCCACAGGCACACGCTTCTCCTGACAGCTCCGGGCCGCTAAGCGTCCTCTCCAACTTTACCGAGCAGAGGAGGCTGATTGCAACAAACGCAGACGCCGCCCGTATCGCCGTTCCCCAGACGGAACACACCAGATAGACGATGCAGTCGACACGGCACCTACAAGCCGACAAAATTAAATCTCAAGCTCGAGCACGCGCTCCCCGAAGACGAGGGGAAGAGAGAAATGTGATTTCAGGCGACCAGAACACACCTGTGCCTGAATTTCAGTAAACAGAAAAAAGGGGCGAACTGGCTAAATAAATAAAGAGTGATACGCGGATGAAAATGAAACTGTCATCACTTTGTGAACGAGAAAGAATGAGGGAGCGAGCGAAGGGCCTCCAGACCTCTATTGGGTTAAAGCCTCTGAAATCGCATCACTAAAGATCTGCCTTCTTTTCACAAATATGATCCCGGGCAATTACTGGCACTTAGGAGGCCGGTCCAGTAGGCAGGGGGAAAATTCGAAGTGTTCCACGGTGGCGTGGAGGGACAGAAACTCGATTACGGTGACGGAGGGTCCAGCATACCGATGAGAGGTGTCGTGGGGCTGGATGAGAGAGAGGGGAATCCAACCTGCACAGGACCTGCTCTCCTGGCCTCTTGAACACAACACCAAAACCCAGCATCACGACCGATCTCAACACTCCTAGCAGAAAATGTCTTTCTGATGTGTCTCAGCGATGATTTCATTTATAGCCATCGGCTGTCAACAGATCAAAGAAACACAAGGGCCATTTTTCCCCAGGTGGTAATGTAATGTCATAACGACATGCGGTATTGTGTTATTCCTGTTAAATATATGATATCTCTGATATCGTAACAACAATGTGAATTTCAGGAATAATGAAAAAACACATTTAAAAGTGGAATATTAGAAGATTCATATAAGAAATAACATTCACTTTTCTGTAACACGTCGCCAAACCAGCTTTTAGATCTTCGAAGGGGAAAACGATTGATGCTGGAGACGAGATGCAGCAGAAATGCAAATTAGTGAAATGAAAATCAGGAAGGACTCAGCTGTGTGCGACAGTGTCAGTGCACCTGTGTCTTTTTCGGAGTGGCGTTGGGGTCACGTTAGTCCCCGCGTTCCACTGATCACACAAACGGGGCTTTGGGGAGGCGGTTCCAGCAAAAAACGAAGGACGTCGGGAAGTTTGTCCCAAAAGCCAGTGCGGCCATAACGGGATCAGAGCTGCCGATGGACAGAGCAGAGCTTTTGTATTTACGCTGATGGTCAGGGGGATGGGGGGGGATGTGAAATGAGGGGGCGGAGAAGGGAAACCCTCGGGGACCCCGGTCATGACCACAACCCCCCCCCCACCCGCCGGCAGACCGGCAAGCTAATGGCCACGGCCCCTCTCTGATTTCCCCAAATTGTCTTATCGGGCCGTGCCTGATTGGCGAATAAAACCGTGACCCTTTGCCTGGAATTCCTCGGCATTCACGCGCACATCTTGGGAACACAGATGGGCAGATAGACGGGATCAGTGCAGCCAGTGAAGTGGCTAACAAGGACCATTACAGAGCCTTTCATACTGACGCTGAGGCTGAGATCGGGAGCCCAGGGAGGAGGGGCCAGCAGGCCCCGCTAACCTTTCAGGTCTGCATCATTGTCCGGCCGTAAAAGTAGCTGCCATTGTGTGGGAAAGGTTTTTCTGGGGCAGGGGTAGGCAACAAGAGGGGAGGGGAAAAGGGGGGCAAGAGATAAGGGGCTCCTCCTTTTTGATTCATGCTCTGCTGCCCCGGGAGGAGCGAGGCGGAGAGAAGGCGATACAGTGGCCCTTTGTGGCAGGGCAGAGGAGTTGGAGAGGAGGTGAAGGAGAGGGACTGAGCAGCGGAGGAGAGACGGGGAGCAGGAGAGCAGGGACAAACGGGGCACGGCAGAAGGGTGGCGGTCAGGCTGGAGAAGGAGCATGCTGTTCCCTATGTCAGCCCCCCCCATACAAAAAAAACACTGAGGTTTTCAGCAGGAGTGCACAGGGTGGGACAGGGAGCCAGAGGAGTCATAATTTCACAAGAGATGCTGAGATTTTTGACAGAGCATTGAGGCTTGTAGTCCGTGGTGCCCCCTATGTGTGGCATGCCACACTTTCACAGGAGCGTACATCCCCCACAATGATGATGGCAGAGCAGGCCGTGCATGGCAAGCTACGGAGCGCCCCCGTTGCAAGCGAAAAGGGGACCACCTTAGAGGGAGCTCCGAAACAGAGGGTCTTGCACACGCAATTACACTCATGAATGTGCGAGTGTGCACGCATGCAATCCCACCGACAACTGCCATTCTTCTTCCTGTCCCATGTTAAGACGAGTCATAGGCTTCTTGCAATAATTGGTTCCAGAATTAGCCCTTAATTACCAAGGAGTGATGAGAATGGGATCATTATGGATCCTTCATTAACGCCCAGGCATTTGGCACCACGCAGAGCTTAAGAAGCTGGATTGTGGGCAGAAGGGACACTAGTTAGAGACCCCGGATAAGGAACCCCCCCCGCACAAAGGGCTTAGGTAAATATTTAGTAGCAGAATTTGTGAAACTGAACGGCCTGTAAACCCTGAGTCATAATTCTTAGGCAAAGCTGCTTTGCTTACCGAATTATTTTGAACTGTAATGGTTAATTTCAGCAATGCACACTTTTAGCTTTCAATCTTGTCTCTGTAAGCTCATATCAAAACATTGTGGACACTATCAGTCATCTCATGACTTTTGTACTGTCAGACCGTGGTTTTAGCGCTGGAGAACCAGTGACCTTACCAAGACTGGAACCGAAAAACATAAATCTCCAAGATACAGCCATGTTTTCATTGCACATCATCGAGTGGTTTGATTGAATGACCTTACATTGTCTCTCTTTGACAATGACCACGGGAGTGTGATAAATTACTGCTGATTGTGACAGATGTAAGCCATGATCTATTGTTCAGTGTCACCCACCCCCACCTTCATAACCCCCCCCCCCCCCCGCATACTAACAGTGTCACGTTTGGGGTAATTTTGGTATGCCAACAATCCCATTTTCATTTTCTTGTATGACCATTAATTCTTGTAAAACTCTTTTCCATAGCTGATGTACAGTGAGAATAATTTTTTTTTTTTTGATGTTTGGATTATTAGAAATGTTATTGTGGGGGGGGGGGAGCAGGTAATTTTGTCCTATTTACAGTTGCACCTCCAGATTCATGAATTTGACGGTCGTGGTTGCAGTTGTTCACAAGATGGCTGTGAACATACAAAAGGGCTTATTTTACAATAAAAGGGCATATTTTTGGATGATGCATGAGCCAAAAATATATGAATAATGCTGAAATCATTTGGATCACATAAAATCATATAATATATATATTAGTGTTATTCCATATTTGTTGGTATATGTGCATACTACATATTTAATATTAAAAGTTATTTTTGGTGAAATAAATGGATAGATAAATGAAAGGACTGTGGGATCTATGCATCTTGGCTTGGGTACGCCCTGCATTTTAGTCTCAGTAACACTCACGTTAGTTGTTTCTGTGATCATGGAAGCTCATGTTTCTCGTAGTACCTTTTAAACTTCTAAGTGCCATTACTTTCACAATGGACCCGAGTACTATTCGCAAATTTCCACATTCACAGGGAACGTCTGCCTGAACCCTCGCAGAGGTGAAGGGGTGACTGTATTTACAAATGCTTCCTATCGGTCGACTCAGAGAGGAAATCCATTTTTGGGGAATGTAGGTAACAATAGGGGCTCCTTTTTGGTACTGAGCCTGGCCGTCAGCTGCCAGGGGGGCCGATTGGTTTTTGGAGCGTTTTCTTGCTGCGTCCTGGTCATGTGGCAGAGCTCCCGGGGGCAGGGTCTCTACGTGACGACAGACAGGGCAGCTTTCGCTCCACGTTGCCGAGTCCCTCTGAAACTGTTTGAAGAAGAAGGAGAAAAAACTGTAGCCAGTCCCATTATGAATGTGGACGGGTGCAGCCCCATACATAAAGCAGGCATCACCCGGAAAGCTGCAGTATTAATGTCTCCCACTGCCACCGGGGGCAGACGCACCATCGACGGTGTGCCTGAATGGGACAAAAGTGAGGCTGGAGCTCAAACTCCAGATAGCAGATGTTAAATGTGAAGTCATCTGGCGTGTGCAGTAGCAGGCAGAGTTACAGGCTGACTGGACCTCCTGGTGGGGGCTCCGGGTACACACCACATGCATACGGGGCCTGACCAGACCCTCCCTCGGCCATCGCTACATAGCCTAGGAGTCTCTAACCAGCAGCCAATCATAAAGCGGCACTCAGCAGACATCTTGGCCTCGTTTTCATGCTGTTTTCTGATTGGATGCCTGAGCCCCAGTCTTGCCTCCTCTGAGCGGCTCTTGGCTGAAGCTGTGGGGTTCATAAAAATTATTTATATTGCTGAGGCCTGGATCTTTCAGGTAAATATGTGAACTGCCTGCATTGTAAGTGCTGGGTGTTTGGATCAGCTGTGATGCTGTAATTGATTAAGAAGAGACAAATTCAAAACATTTCAGCTGATCCAGGTGGCACCTTTATATAAAAGTGCCGGCAGATATGTGTCATGATTTATAAACTGTATTTGCACTGGTCACTTGTCCGTATTATAAATAACAGGCATTTGCGAGTTATCCTTAGGATATTATAAGCTGTTTATATTGTTGTTTTAAATGTCATTTGTGTTTCCTGCTGGCCTCCAGTAAACTGGCTCAATTTTCCTTTCAGTCAGAATCAGCCTGAAGCTTTTTTGTTCTGATTCGTTTCCAGTGCCGGTTCGTTGCTATGGTTGCCAGATAAGGTCTGTATCTGGGTTGTTTTTTTGGGGAAATAGCTACTCTTGGCCCAGATTTTGAAAGGTGTTTTATTAGATCAATGCAAACGCAATTACAAATCAATTACAAATTTTAGGGCCTGGAATCTGAAAGCAATTATTTTCTTTCTGTGTATGGATATCTGTGTGTGTGTGTGTGTGTGTGTGTGTGTCAGTCCCACACTGACAGACAGCTTCGGAAGGCTGGGAGGATGCCATGGCGACTATTTCAGCCTCGTTCTGGCTGTGCCCCCCCCCCCCACCAGTGGCACTGAGCCCCTGCTGCATGGGGTCATGTCAGACATCGGCCCCCATCGTGCACCTCGTCCCCCCCACATCTCCCCTGCCAGCGCTGTCACCACACCCCGCTGAGACAGCCTATAGCAGACACAGCCCCTCCGATCCCCGCCTGTTGGAGGAAGGGGGGACGGGGGGCAGGGGTGCCCTGCTCATTATGCACTCATCATTTTGAGAGACTCTCCAAGGAGTGCACTAGAGGGAGCATCAAGGCAGAGAAGAAGACCAATCGGATCACTTCCTCCCCCTGCTCCTGGCCCCGATTCTTGATCCCTCTGTCTCTCTGACATTATAAATCAATCAAGGGCCCGGGACGGACACTCTGCCCACCCTGATGGGCTGGTACTGTCCCAGCAGCTCAGACACCACATGTTCCAATGATTTTCACGCCATTACTGGAAGGTAGAGGTCTATGCCATGACCTCTGTGTCGGGGTTTGAGTTTGGGGTGACGAACAGTTGTCCCCAAGCATCGGCCAGCTCTGTGAGCTGTGCCACACTCAGCTTCCCCAACTGTTACCCCTTCATATAGCATCTCACAAAAGCATGATACGCATCCTTATTTATTTGTTTATATTCTACATAGCTTCATACTTAACCAGGGACTTGTTTCATAAAGCAGGATATCTTGCTTAGCTGGATAACTTGTTGGATTTAAGGTAGCCTGGGTTAAATGTAAATTAACAAAAATAAAGTCCATCTTCATAAAACAAGCTGCAGACCTACTGTACCTTGAATTATTTTGTTTACATCATCAGTTTAATCCTCTGGACCAAAGTTATATTATTATGCCAATATAATACAGTGAAACACACAAATATTTATTCCACATCAGAGCAAAGGCAGAACGAATGAAACTGGAAAACATATCTCCAGATCCATTGCATGTAATTACCCCAGCATGCCGAGCAAGGGACAGCATACTATTTTTTTATTGGTTAATGAAGTACCCCACCCCAACAGTAAGTGTCATGAGATTTCAAAGAGGTGCAGAGGCGTTTTTGGCCACGAGATCTGGCTTTGGGAAAGGACTCCTACCCAGAAAAGTGACTAATGTCTCGGAGAACCGGAACGGTAGGAGATATTCAAAATATTTCTTAGGACTGGGGGGATGGAAAAGAGGAAATAACACCCTTGCTTGTCAGAGACCATCTCCTAACCTGCCTGCTGTAAATCACCAGTTTGAAACGGTTTATCTCTGTTTGATGTTTTCATTCCTTTACAGGCTCACATCCAGAAGCTGGTGAAAAGAAAATTTTAACACTGACCAAGATCTACATTCCGAGATATTTTACATCCACCAAAGCAATGAGGAAATTAAACTACATTTATATATATATATATACATATATTTATTGCTGACTGAGTTGTGGTCACGTCACAGATCCGCATGTTCAACAAAATGCACACCTTTCGTAACAATTTTAATATTTGAAAAGGTTTAAAAAAAACTAAGCAAAGGTGCAAAACATGGAACGCTTGTGTGTTTCTCATGAGGGACAAAAGAGGCCTGGTGCTCAGTAAGTTCTACATAGCAGCGAGACCCCTGCGTTCCCATTGAATCAAATGGACAGGTGCATTGTGGGAAACATGCCGCTCACTGCTCGTAGAACCGCGTGTGTTCACGCGTGCAATGCAGTGTGCTCCATTGGCCCCAAGTACTCCACGATCTTTGTCTGGAAAGTTTCCCCCTACTCTCCACAGCAACCAGACCTGCACCCCCCCACCCCCCCAAACCTTTCCTCTAGGAGGTGGGGGGGTGCTTGCGTGTCTGCGGCTGTGCACTCATGTGTGGCAGCATGCGTGTATTCAAGCGGCCCGGCTCCTCCTTTTTATGTCTGAGTTTTGTGGTAAAAAATTTGCATTTGGTTCCTTTTTAAAGCGTAGCGCCTGGAGGAGCCAGTGTCCCCCGAGGCAGAGCAGGGTGGCAGGACGGGCGGGGCAGGCGGGTGGGCCGAGGAGGGATCCGCGGCATGCGGGCGACCACTCTGTTTGCAAGAGGGCCTTATTCCGGCAAAAATCCAAGGGCATCCTGCTGAAACCCCCCCGCTAACGGACAGCTGGATTCTCATAGACACCTACAATGAGTCTTTGGTCCTGTTTTCCTGCACCATCATACTTTAAGATCCCATTTGAGTATGGTGTATGGATACTACATGCTCATTTGAGTATAGTAAATGTAAACTAAATAAAATGTAAATTCAGAATATATATACACACACACACACACACACACACACACACACGCACGCATACACACACTAGACTTTTGATATTTTTAGTTTTTTGATTGCAGTCACAGATTCTTATAGAACGGAATTTTCCCTTGGTCGTAAACGTTATTTGTACATAGCCCCCCCCCACACACACACACAACGACAATAATATATATAAATAATATATGAGACAGCAAGCAGGCTGCACAGTAATGACACGGGACTGGGCAGAGGCCACCCTTGACCTTTCCACAGCCATTGGTCAGCAGGCATCAGGTGACCCAGCAGATGCAGCTCAGCTGGCCCTCGTTAAGCTTTACGTTGGGTCAGCTGGACGCAAGCAGGGAGGAAGGTCCCCTTCACACGTACAGAGCTCTTGCTATGTCCTCATTAAACCCTGCACTCTAGGACCACAACCCACAGCCCCAGCAGCTCAGGCTCTCTAATGTGGCCACTCACAATGGAATGCGGGATGCTGTCACATGATCATCTTTCTGCTTTAAACTCGTCATACTGGATTTACAATCCCTCTGCTTTAGAACAGTTCTTTGCCTCCTGAACTGAATTTTAACCTAGGATAGGTTTATCCTTAGCTGTTAACTTCCCTTAATCTTCCCGAGATTACTGGCGATGCAGTTCTCTGTCTGAGTTATTAGGACGTACTGCTCCATCATAAACAGGAAGGTGTGCAAATGTACAGAGACTGGTGTCAAAACGATTACCGGCGTCCTGCTGGCTGCCTACACTGAGGAATAAAAACCATACATGAATAAATGGATAAAATCAGCCACAGAGGATAACCAGTTGGCACCGTTCAACTGAGCAGTGGGCTACCAGTTAGGGACGGAGCCTGAGAAAACAATGCTGTTAAAAACAAGAACAAGAAACATGTAACATATCTAGTTGTATAAACAGAACACAAGTGTCAAGCTGTTAGTGCTCCACAAAGGCTGAGGTTATCCACTGAGCAAACAAACAACGTCCGCCAGCTTAAGATGGCCGTCTGACAGTCCTTTGGCTGCCACTCAACGCTTGCTTACACAGCCAATATGTCGCGAAGCAAGTGTTTTCACCAGCAAGTGCGCACAAATCTCATAAAGAAGCCACATTGTGATCTCTTAATCACAGCCCAGCTGAGCCAATGCGGTGGTGATCCACACAGAAGTGGATCACTCGCCGAGATTCCCAGGCACATCTGTGCCTTTCAAGGGGAAAATGACGCAGCCAGGAGTTCCTAGAAGACCAGATCACTGTGACTGTCAGGAAGGGTTCCGAAAGACTAGCGAACGTGAAAGATTCCCGCATCAAACACGAGGAACTCCTGACGGCAAAATAAGCCTGAGGCAATTTTCAGACAAACATTCCCCCAAGACAGAAGGTAAATCCTTTCTGTGTAGTCCTACAATAACAGGGCACAGGAGAACCTTTTCTTAAGAGCAGCTGAGTGAGCTAATTCCTCAAATCTCACAGCAATGCTGTACCTCTCTGCCTCCCCTCAGACTTCCATTAAATGTATATACATTTTTAACATGAATTTAAATACAAATATCCTGTTCCTGTCGCTTTCATTAGAGGGTTTTCCAACCTTTTACTTATTGCAATGGCTTCTGCAAATTCGTTTAGCAGTTGATCACCTAGGGAAAACTGGCGCCGAATCAAAGCAAGACAGGAGGAACCCCGAGGTCAGCAGCAGATCTCCAGTGCTGCAGGTTCATGAGTTCTGGATGGAGATATGAGCAGGTGCTGGGAGCTAAGGTGAGCGGCGTGTGACATCCCCTGCCAGACAAAACAGGTTTGACCGCACTGTGCTCTGCCGACAAAAATTTTACAGGAACAATAAACATAATGAGATAAGAACTGCAAAATCCAGCCAATAATTTAACTGCAATTTCCCTAATGGAGTCGGTAAAGTAGCTCTCTGTGCGTGAAGCTTCAGCACCTGAGGGAAGCTGGGGAGATGGACACAGCCAGGAGTAAACAAGGCCTGCAGGGAAACTCCAGGCTGGAGAAAGCACAGGGTCGGGAACCCGCAGCCCAGGGAACAGCATGGCACAGGTTGTAGGTTCTCTCCCCAGGATGCGATGCACTGTTGTACCTTTGGCAATTCTCCACCGCAGCAATCGTGCAGCAAGATGAATTCAGAAAGAGTTAACACTGCCTGGGAACCATGGGCTGGTTAAGGGGATAAACAAGTAAGCATTAATGTAAAGAAATCCTTATTTTCACTAGAGCTGTTTATGTGTTTATATCACTAATAAAAATGATCTGCTCTCTTTTTGTTTTGAATTATGAAATTCAAATCTCTGCTTGGAATTAACCTTATCAATCTCTGCTCTGCTCATAAATATTTGGCATTTTTAATAAATAGCTGCTTTTATCCACGGCGAGCACAAAAACACCACTGAGTAACAGCACGTCTCATAGCATGACAAACACTGTTCTTCTTCATGAGATCTTTCTGTAATCAACTGAGAAGCATTTTGTTCTCTTCGGAAGCCTCTTGCCCTAATGAGCTTATTTGATGTCTTTCTGGAAGATTCTCTCCCTGCCGGTCACTGGATGAAGGTTTCTAGTCAGCTGGGAAAGTTAATCCAGCAGTAGTTGTTAATAGCACTGCACCAGTGGGGCTCCAAGCCTCGTTCCAGTCGCACCTACACCACGACTGGGACTCCGTCCCTCGTCTCTTTGCTGCTATGGGAATTCCCACAGTATATTAGCGGCAGCGTGACAACGAGGGGGGTGGGGTGGGATGGGGGGGTGGCTCAGTGAGGAGCTCTGCATTCCCTTCCCACACTGCCTTTACCCTGGAGATGGTTGGCTCCCCCCCCCCCCCAATCCATGCCCCTGTGGCCCTTTGTGGCCTGTTTTAATTAAACTCCCTGTCACTGTCACCTCCATCCTGGGGCTTGTGAGGACTGCACCCCAAACCCCCCCCTTAGGCCACAGGGAGGTGCTGTCACTCTCTGACTGCATGACACACACACAAACACACACACACACACACACACACACACACACGCTTGTGTTTATATCTTTGTGGGGACTCTCCATTCATTTCTACGAGCAAAACCCCAATGCCAACTACTACTACCTTAACCCCTACCCAGCCCTAACCTTAACTATAACAAAACAAAATTCAAGACTTGACAATTTTAGTTTTTTGATTGCATTCACAGATTATTATATAATATGGAGTTTCCATTTGTGAGGACCAAAATAATGGGCCCCACAAGGTCAATATAACAGGTTTTTGTCACAATGTGGGGACATTTGGTCCCCATAATGTAATATATACATGACCCACACACACACACACACACACAAGGACTCTGCAGTCACTGTCCAGACCTGCCGACATCTCTTTCACAAGCACACAGCACCCCCAAGCACCGCCCCCACAGCACATGCCCAGTGCCAGACAAGCAGTCTTCCCACCTGCGGAGACCGCAGGCCGTTCAGCTTTTAAGCCCATCAAAAACGCACCACACATGCTTATCTCTCTGTTTCATCTTCATTTTCTCATTCCTAATTACTCCTGATAAAAAAGGAAGCTGGAAAAAAAGCTCTAACTGTGAAATTGTGGCTTCGGTCGAACATCCAAACAACAGCTGAATAATTCATGATGTAAAATGTGAAATGAATCATAGTAATGCACTATAACCTTTGGTAAGTAACAGTATCCAACCCCCCCATCACATGGTGACTTTTTTTTGTCGTTTCATTGGCAGCCCTCACTTTTTGAGTGATGCCACTTGAAAAGAAGACAATGGTAATTAATTTTGTAACAATTTCTCCTGGTGAGAAGCGCAGGGCGGGGCTGGCGCAGGGCATCAAATCCCAGACACGTTTCCACGGAGATAAGGTGCTGCTCGCCGCCGTCGGGTCTCACGAGAGGAGGGCGTCATGACGACGGGAAGGTGACAGACACAGTGACAAGTCCTTCAGGGAATCGGGTCAACCCCTCACCCTGTTAACCCGACCCGAGGTCCCGGGCCCCCTGTGTCTGCCCCACCCCGCCCGGAATCTGCCAGTTTCACAGCCGGGCTTTTCATTGGCTGCCGTCCGCACGCCTCCGCCTCCTACCTGATCCACCTCCTGCGGGGGGACTGTGGATACGTTCCAGCCGGTCACTAAAGTGGGGGCGCTGTGGCAAGGGCGGGGCGAGGGGTACAGGCAGCAGGTGGATGGGATTTACAAACCTGCCGAACATCCGATCCCTGAGCATTTCCCTTCGCACTCTCCGCTTAATTGACATCCCGCTTCTGGATTGTTAACGGAGATGGAGGCCTTCAACGAAGCCGAAATTAATCAGGGGCTTTGGTAGAAAAAAAAGCCGTGCACGGCACCCGGGGGGGGTGGGCGTGGTTACAGAAATATTTGACCAGGAGCCACGGCTTGGAGCCCGGTTTCGGGGGTCAGGACCCTGATTAGATTCAAAGTCAGTGTTGCTATTGTCTTTATGGCAGGGGGGTAACTCATCTCCATGGTGATGGGAGAGCGGAGACAGGATGGCGGCTGCAGTCGCCCGTGGTAGCTAGCACTGTACCTTCTTGCTCACGCAGCCCCCCCCCACCCCACCCAGACACACACAGTGAATAGAGGCTCCAGTACAGAGCTGTGGTACTGCCTGACCAACTGGAAGCATGTCAGGACGACAGCCATTGTTGTGCTGGATAGCAGGCTACTTAAAAAGGAGACACGCTGAAATTATACAAACAGGGGAATAAAACAGCAAGGACCACCGTCACCCTCATCACCCTCATCATCGTCATGTCATTCTTCCAAAATGATAAAACGGCTCTTTGCTGGTTTGAGCAACGGCAGTTAATAGACACTCAAACTG
>JAAGVU020000040.1:6238144-6253072 GCA_011763525.2 Mormyrus iriodes | reverse complement strand
TGTGAGTGTGCCCAGCGATGGGTTGGTGCCCCATCCTGGGTTGTTCCCTGCCTTGTGCCTGCAGCCTCCGGGATAGGCTCTGGACTTATGGAATAAGCGGTTGTAGAAAATGGATGGATGGATGGAAGTTTACCCATTTCACTACACTGTTTGTTGCAATGCTGCCCTCACCTGGTCTGGTGGAATATCACTGCTGTACGCATGCACGGACCGCAGCCATCTACATCCACTTCATATCTAGTACGAACACAAGCTACTGCGCAGAAAACTGTCCTAGCCTGAAAGTGCATGCGGAATTGTGAAGCGTGTACTCTTAAGCCCTTTTTCCCAGCATGCACTGGGACACTCTGGCTCCATCGGGTTGCCGTGCATGGTCCGGCAGTCGTAAATCGGCCACTTTTTTTTCCCCCTCTCCTCACCACGATTTCAGGTTGCAGCTGAAGCCTTTCCAGCTGATTGGCCTGCGCTGGCTAAACCTGCTTCACCAGAACAAGTTGAGCGGGATCCTCGCCGACGAGATGGTGAGAAGTGCTGGGATTTGGGCTCTGGCTGCACTGGCCATCTGGCATATCGTGGGAGACCCCCGCATTACATGCATATCGCTCTGTTCTATATTTTGTGCCTTGTATTCATTCTCTGTCTGTGGTTAAGTGACTGTTTGTATGTCCCTAAAAGGAACAAGCTGTGCCATTAAAAATTTCCACCAGACTTGGTCATGTGGCAATGAAGATTCTGAACCTAAAGCTTGGCACAGTTGCGAAAATTATTATAGGGTAGATTTTTTTAAATATAATTCCCAGTCCTGGCCTGGTTTTGGATGGTCAGTTATTGTAGGGATATGTCTTGAGCCTGTTTGTGATCCATCAGATGTCAATATGAAGTAGAAAGAGCTGTTTGTGTTGAAAGATTGTCAGGACAGACATGGCTGACCACATTGCGGGTGCGTCAGATCACTTTTGTGGCACCCTCGTGATGGGCACACGCGCCACCTTTCTGTGAAAAGTACATGCAAGTGTAACACACTGAGACTCTCAAAAGGTGTGGTCCATGTGGGTGGGGTGTTGTGCTTGTCCCACGGACAAAGCGTAAGATGATAGAAATCCAGCCATCCATGCTACAGTACAAACAAAAGCTGAAATCGCAGTAGTTGCCAGAATCTAATAGGTTTGATTCCCCCCCCCCCGTTTACTTAATTCCACCAGTAACTGAGAGCCAGCCTTTCAGAAGGCAGTTCTGTGAAATGCTCTGTTTTCTGAAGATAGTTTCTAGAAGTCTTTGGTGTATAATTTGTTTCCTGTTTGGTCAACATTCCCCCCCACAGCAACCCTAGGTGCGTGTGTTTTCTGAATCTGGGTGATGTACCAGTTCCAATGAAATAGTTCAGGCAAAATGGGCAGGCACTCGCCCCCACCCTGCCTGTTACGGGCAGTGATCACAGGCACTGAGGTCTCACTGGTCCTTTATAAAACCTTTTTTCCAACTAAGATGTGCGGTAACCCAGGTTCAAACCTGTGTTGTTGCGGCCACAATGCAAAGTACTGACTGCTATGCGATCACAGCATGCCACGCATCAGAACATGTTAGTGAGACCACGGGCTGCTCTGGAGGAACCAAGAAACGCAGGTTTTATCATTCTCTCCTTTAACAGGGTTTGGGGAAGACCATCCAGGCCATCTCCTTCCTTGCCAGCCTGTACCAGGAGGGCATCAAGGGACCCCACCTCATCATCGTGCCTGCCTCCACCCTGGGTAGGTTGTTCCGCCCGCCACTGCTTTTGGGGTATCGAGCGCAGAAATGCCAGTGACGTCATGTCCCCTCTTGCCACAGATAATTGGGTCCGTGAGCTGAAGCTGTGGTGTCCCTCGCTGAAGGTGCTGGTGTACCAAGGTGAGTGGCTTCCTGTCGCTGCACAGCCCATGCTCTCGGTGTGGCTCTGCATTGTAGGAAGTTTTGTAGCGGACATGGTGACCTTGAACACAGTGTGAGTGTATAGGGCTTGCTGTTGCCATTGTGGGACCGTAATCTTCAGTATCAGTGGTGCTAAACTTCAGATATTGGGTAGGAACCATAGACGTATAAATTATTAGGCACCAAAATAAGCTGTGGTGTGTACCTGCTTTATGATGATGACTGCTACGTCTCCAGGCCCTATGAAGGACCGTAAAGACCTACGACAGGACATCCTCAGCAAGGTGGTGGACTTCAATGTTATTGTTTCCACGTGAGTCCATTACCAGTTTTTGACTCATTCTAGAAGTTCCTTTTGTTTTGAATCTTCTGTTATGCTGATGTGTAACTCCGCTTCCCCCCCCCGAGATGTCACATCATTGTCCTGGCAGGTACCACATGACCATCAAAAACTCGAACGACCGCAGTCTATTCCGGAAACTGAAGCTGCAGTATGCTGTGTTCGATGAGGGCCACATGCTGAAGAACATGGAAACGCTGCGCTACGGTTACCTCATGGCGATCAATGTCGGTGCATTTCAGTTCATGCTCGGGTGAAGCCTCCGTCAGATGGAGCAGTCTCTCAGCCCGGTCCTCAGTGACCCTCAGGCGGTCCACGTTTTTAATCCTCTGCCAGTTCTCTGCCAGACAGTCTGCAATTTTACTTGTGGACTGTTGAGGGTGCCCGAGGACCGGTTTGAGAGACAACGGGATAGTGGATGGCCATATTTGTCCAGAAGTAGATATTAACACCACGCACCCCGCATTGCAGGCAAAGTACCGGCTGCTCCTCACAGGAACCCCCCTGCAGAACAACCTCCTGGAGCTGATGTCACTACTGAACTTCATTATGCCCTCCATGTTCTCCAGCAGTACTTCTGAGATCGCCAAGATGTTCTCAGCGGTACGGAGAGACTATGATAGACGTCAAGAGGCATGCAGCACCAGCCGTTGTTCAGAGCTGACATTGACATTGTGAAGTTTTTTTCCTGGTTCTGTTATAGGTTCAGTAGGACCCTGATGTTATTCGGTAAATTCTGACTAATAACAAAAATATAAATTTATAAATACCTGCTTACTGCTTACATGTTTGTACTAGCGTTCAGTGCACAGTGGTCAAGTTTAGTAATTGACTTGATCTTTGCCAATATTAAGAGAACACATCTTCCTCACTGTCCATGAGTTACAAAGCTGGGCCCAAACATCCAGATCATCTGAGTAGCCTCCTGTCCTACTTGTTGGGGCACTGATTTGTGTTTGTTAGAAATCCTTGGGGGAGCAGAGCAGCTTTGAGAAGGACCGGATTTCCCGTGCCAAACTCATCATGAAGCCCTTTATCCTGAGAAGAGTCAAGAGCGAGGTTTGGTGCATGCTGTCCGTCATGACGTTTCTTGTGGACACCTGACCGCCCTGACTCGGAATCCTGCTCAAACCTAGGGTCTTTTGTTCAGGTGTAGCGTGTCTACGTTTGGTGTGATGCTTTACTTGAATTTTACGGAGGTCTTTGTAAAAGCTGAGTACCTGTGAAGCACTGACTGTCACTTTCAAGACCGTTGGCACTAATCTCTTTCTCTGTTACCCTAGGTCATGAAACAACTGCCCACGAAGGAGGAGAGGGTGGAGTTCTGCCCCATGAGTGAGAAGCAGCAGAAGCTGTACAGCACCCTCCTGGAGAAGATCAAGAGGTCTGCAAGCAATGAGAGTAGGTGGTGTTGACCGGTTTCAAGTTTGAGTGGTGCTTGAATGGGTGGGTGTCTCACTTATACCCATGGTCTTTCCTCTGGACCTTTCTGCTCTGGTCTAGCCAAAAATGTGCTGCGTGACATGATGGAGCTGAGAAAGATGGCGAACCACCCCCTGCTCCACCGACAGAACTACACCAACAAGAAGCTCGCAACTATGAGTCAACTCATGCTCCAGGTATGGGAAGGGGTCCGTCTGTTGGATCACTTTCACCCTCATAATCAAAGGTGATCTTAAGTTCCTTAGATCTGGTTTCCCTAAGCCAGATGAATTTTTTTTTTTTTTGGCCGAAGTTGGTCAATGAGTTGGACGAACTAGACCAGGGGTCAGTGGCCTCGATCCTGGAGTGCCAGTATCCAGCATGTTTTCCGTCCTACCTGGTCTCTGATGAACTACACCTGATATCAGGCAGGTAGTAGCTCATCAGCTAGGATAGAAAGCCTGTTGGATACCCACACTCCGGTATCAGCGTTCCCTATCTCTAAACCAGACCGTGAGTTATGAACAGTCTGAGATGGGAGTTTCCCCACTGCCCTCTACAGGAGCCCACGCACCATGATGCCGACCCCGTCCTCATCCAGGAGGACATGGAGGTGATGTCTGACTTTGAACTGCATTGCCTGTGCCAGCAATATTCCATCCTAGAGAGTTACCAGCTGCAGACGGACCTGCTGCTTGACTCGGGCAAGTTTGCCCTGCTCACAGAGCTGCTGTCTTCGCTGAAGCAGAAGGTAAGGGGCGGAGTCCAGCCGTCGCGGGATCAATGAACCATCCAGCCCCAAGTACTAGACAGAGATCTAAGACTGTAAACGCTGTATATGTTGGGTAGAAGCCACCCGACAGGCTCCCCTGATGCTCCACCCTGTCCGCCACATAAGCACTTGTATTTGGCAACATTATTGAAGTAGTTCAGCCTAAATGCCCTACTTCAGAGTAACTGTGAGATGTGGACGCTCCATTTCGGCTAGGCTAGCCGCTGGCATATGGGGCAGTGCGAGGTGAGAGGCTATCACCTGGGTAGAGGACTCCATTCGGCCCTGCTAGTGTTAGCTTGAGTACTTTTCTGATAACATGAGTGCCATGCAGAAAGCCGAGGCCATAAATTGTAACTGAAGCAGGAGCTTATTTCTGCCACGCCTTCTGTTCACGGTCATTAAATGAATTTTTGTCTAGCACATTTTGCCCTATGCTGTCTTTTTTAACTAGATGATAAACAGGGAAATTCTCAACTGGCACGCAAGCAATTGTGAAGCAATTTCTTGTCGTAAAAGCACAGATGCACGCTTATTTTATGTGCATTTCCTTTGCTATGGCAAAGTAGTGTGCATTTTAACCTTTATACTGCAAATGAAGTATGAATTGGCTCTATAAAGGTGAACATGCACACTAATTTCTTGTCATGACAGCACAAATTTGCATTGTCACAACAATAAATATTGCCAGTTATGTGCGTCCCTGATAAATTCTTATCTTTTAGTATAATGAAAGACCATCTCTTTGACGCCACTGATGGCCATTTGCATATCCGGTCCTTTGGCCCTTTGGCTTTACTCAGGCTGCAGCATTTCTGTACTTGGCATGATGTCTGAAGCGCAGTGACCGTGTAGAACAGGGGCTTTTCCAACCTTTTGATCAAAGGTCCACATTGTATTCTGTACTTAAAACCACTTGAAGTCTTTTTACATTAAACATGTTGATTCATAAAGTACATTACTGGCTGGGTCCAGATAAACTTGTGGTTCAGTCCACATCTGGTCCATGGTGTGCGCTTTGAGAACCCCGGGTGTAGAAAATGGCGCCACAGGCTAGGAGCTGGATGACATGACGTAACGCCTTCTTGATCTCACACTTCCAATGAGTTCAGTAAATGTAGTAGGTGTCCAATGCCTAGGAACGTTCTTCAAAACGTTCACCTAGAGGCAGTTGACATTTGGGTATTTGCGGCGACTTGTTTGTGGTCAGATGGGGAGGAACCTTGATGACCTCTTCCTCCCGCCCCTGGCTCCTCCCTCAGGGGGACCGTGTGGTGCTCTTTAGCCAGTTCACCATGATGCTGGACATCCTGGAAGTCTTTCTTAAGCAGCTAGGACACAGTTACGTCCGCCTGGATGGCTCCACTCCCATAGCAGACAGGTGAATGCATGCAAGGCACACCCGTCACCATTAATCCTCTGCCAAATCTCCATCTCTCTCCATTTACACACAAGACAAGACTAAGGGGTAGAACCAGTGGGCTTAACTGTGTGGAGCCATCTATCCACCTATCTCCTAATTAGTATCTTGGCCTATCCCAAGTAACACTGGGCCCAAGGCTGGGGTATGCCCTGGTTGGGATGCCAGCTCAAAGGGATTATGTTCAGCTTAAATGGAAACTCGTCGGGGCTGTGTGACGTAGAGCACTTCTCTAGCTTTCGGCCTGGACCCTAAAGTCCAAGGTTTGGAGAGGGTAGTTTTAAATACGCCACTACAATTAGGCTTCCTATGACTGCAGTTATCTGCTGTATTGACGCTTGTTTTCAGTGCCCTGATCCCTATAAAATTTCTGTAAACCAAAATATTTCCACATCCTGCAGTTGCACCCAGTCTCCCCCCATCAGTGAGATGTTCCATCTTGCCCAAAGCCTTTGTGTGTACAGCTCTCTATGATGGCTCTTCACTCCATCTTAATGCCCGGATATCTTTCCAATTTCTGTTCAAGGATCGTCCAGATCGACAAGTATAACAGCGACCTAGAGATCTTTGTGTTCCTGCTGTCCACTCGGGCCGGAGGGCTGGGCATCAGCCTGACCACGGCCAACGTAGTCATTCTCCACGATATCGACTGCAACCCATACAACGACAAGCAGGCTGAGGACCGCTGCCACCGTGTGGGCCAGACCAGGTATTGCAGACCCGGGAGGGGCTTTAAGGAAGGGAGGATTAGCTCGGTTGGGGGCCTGATGCCTTTGCTTTTCTTCCCGTGAAAGGACGGTGCAGGTGTTCAAACTGGTGAGCCAGGACACTATTGAGGTTGACATACTGCAGGTCAGCCAGAGGAAGCTGAAGCTGGAACAGGACATGACTGCTGCTGAGGACGGTGAGGCTGAATCTCCTACTTCGCATCTCCTTGGTGGCGTTGTGGGGTGTATTCTGGGCAGAGCAGCCTGGCATCGGCCTGGCCGATAAGCTGTCGCCTCTATTCAGGCCAGTCTGATTTATCTCTGAGGCTTCTGTCCAGATGATGTTCTACCAGTAGCAGTGATTCTCTCCTTCCCCAGGTAAAGAGGGAGACTTGTCTGAGGACATGGTCTCTTTGCTGAAGACCTCTCTGGGCCTGTGAACACCTCACCTTCTACCAAACTCAAAGCTGCCTAGCACTGAATACCTCATGGATACGGAGAGCCTGAGCTGTGAAGAATTGCAGCCCAAGTCAGCGCCGGTGCTTGAAATCTATTCAGCAGTTCCGGATGCCCTTCGAGGGGTTTCTCACTAGGGACGGTTTTATGTATGTTCGTATGTGTTTTTGTAATGTCAGATTATGCATGTAAGCTTCTCATGTTTTTTTCTCTCAAAAGCTGCTGTTTATACTGCTGCACCGTTTGCATATCAGGTTAAATAAAGATTTTACAATGTTAATGGTGAGTTATTGCACACTTTTCACTTAATGGTTCAACTTTAATGATGGCTTTGATCCCGTGAGCAGACTTGTCTCTGGCCAGTCAGGTGAGTTCGGTGTCTGCTGTCAACCCACTAAGTCACTTGATCCCAAACTAAACGTTTCCCCTCTGCATCCTCTGCTGTTACTTGCTTGTGTGCCGTAGATCATTATATTTTCATTTGACAAATGCAGTATTCGACTGCTTCATTTTCTCTGCTTTTCTTAAGCTGGCCACCGCGTGCCACAGCGAGCAAAGCCCCCCCCCCCCCCCTTATACAGCCTATTCATAAACTGAGCCAAAGCAGTTGATTGACTTTGTTTGGATATGATGCTGTCTGTGTGCAGTCCCCTACCAGGTGCAGGGTGTTCTGGATTTTATTATGCTGTTCTACTCATTTTATCGCCGTCTTTCTTCATCCCGCTTCTGGTACCTTTTACTTATCTTTTACTTTTCAAATCAAAGCAAATTATCTCGGTGCTTCATGCTGAGTTCTTGCTGCAATTAAGCAAATTTGTCATGCTGGTCATGTCATATAATCATCATCACTTATGATTCTGCCAAAATGGAGCACAACCCGCCCCGCTTTGGCCATAATGTTATGCTTTTGCAGCGGGCAGGATGGTTGAAGCCTTTATCTGCCTACCTCATCTGTTCTGTGGCCGACTCTTGGCATCGCGTGGAAGTTATATTGAATGTTGGATAAATGTCTGTCGCAGCACTGCCATCTAGTGGCTGGTGAGAATATTTAGCACCACAGCTCTAGTTCAGGGCTGCCCATTCCCGGTCCTGGAGATCTACCACCTTGCAGAGCTCAGGTGCAGCTCTGATTTAGCACACCTCATACGACTGAAGGGGCTGATTATCTGTATCAGGTGTGCTTAATTACATTACACGTGATTTAGCATATACCACACTGAGAAGTAAGGGATAACGCCCACCGAGGTGTCCCGTTATATAGAATTAATGGACGATGTGCAGGCATACGGAGTGAAATTTTCCGCTGCGTTCATAGCTGTCCTGAGTTAGTTAAGTCACCTGCCAGCCAATCAGAAAACAGCACTTCTTGTTTCCAGATATATTCCTAAATAAGTCACGTGTGATCCCGCTGCAAACACGATATTGCATGGACGCGCACACATACAGAGAGCAGATTAGGTGGAAGATCCGGTGAACACGGTATGCAGGGCTCTCGAGTCTCACGCATTAATCGCGAGAGACGCTGCGCCCCTATCAAATGAAATCTCACTCCAAACTTTCGATGAAACTTGAGAGCCCTGATTTACTATGTCTAGTTATTTTGTACTGTGTGCCAATTTCCTCTAGCACGTCTGTGAAAGTCGCAGTGTTATGCAGGTGTCAAACGCTAACAATTAGCATTTGATTGCGTGAATGTGCATTACGCATCCACTCCGTTCAGCTGTTCGTACTTTAAGTAGGGGGTTGGAAATTTTCAATTTTTGAATTATCGGGAATACTTTGCAATGTGCGATACTACTAATGAATAGTGTATAGCATATACCTGTTTTCCCTTCAGGTAATCTATGCGCAGAACACCGGTAATTCCGTGCATTTCGACCAATCACATGGTGGTGACGCAACCAGCTCTGTTTGGTCACTCGCAGATACGGTTCGCGTAACTTAAAATGGAAAAGCGCCGGTTCGCAGTATGGCTCGGTTTCTAGTGGCAGTAGAAAAGCGCCATATGTGTGGAATGTGAGTGTTCTCTCTGTATCATGTGGGTTTCCAACAGACATGCAGTCAAGCTAACTGACAACGTTAATTTGCCTGTACTGTGTGTGGTATGTCTGTGGTTTGCAATGGGTTGCCTTCTCATACATCTTGTACCCTGTTTTCTGCCCAGTGGTCCCTGGGATGGGCCCCAGGCTCGTTATAATCCTGTCCTCAATTCTGACAGCCTTCCTATCTCACCGCTGGCTCAGGATCACGACAGCTACTATAAACAGCTTCTGGACATCTGGTTGACTACCCAGTTCATTTCTCATTACATGAATCCCTTGGGCAGACACTCCATACATCAACCCACCTAACTTTCTGCTGTTGTCCATCAATATAGCATAATACTAAAATAATGTTTATGTTAAAAAGATAACACGTACACACATTATGAATTTTTTCCCCCATATTTTTGCATTAGGAAACAAATAGCAAACTGTTTGAAGCTGGTCTCATCATACATTTTAGAGTGTTTCTGCTCTGCATTAGGAAGCTAATCAATAGGATATGTGCCGCATAGAATGTTAGATCTGCCGCTTAATTACAAAATTCAGCATTATATGATAAAATGAATATAGATATGAGATTTATGTCCTAGATGATGGTCAGCCAACTTGTAACTGAGTAAAGGCTGTATACATGTAGTGTTTGTCGGTCATATACAGACAGGAAATGCCAAGATGCATTAGGAAAGTTTGTATAAAAAATGCTGACAAGAATGTATATGCTTACGCTGAAACCTTAAATACATCAAATGACTGTGTAGTGTAATGCTGGGAAATTCTCTATGCTATTACATACAAAAAAAAACTATTGATGATTTTTGGCCATTATGAAATAGGCCTCATTAAAATTGCTTTGAATAAAAAAGTACAGGAAAGTTTATATAGACTGCTGACAAGAATGTTTGTGCTTTCGCTGAAACTTTGATCAAATAACTGTGTGGTATGTTAATATGCTATGAAATTCTCTATACTATTATATATAAAAAAGACCATTGATCATTTTTTGCCCTTTATGAAATATGCCTCATTAAAACTGTTTTGAATAAAAATTTCAGGCCCATTGCAGAGACATTATATACAGCTGTTTGATTAAAAAAGAATCATTTAAATGCATTGACCCAGCCTACTCAAAAACTGAATTCATATGATATCTGAACGATGTTTTGAAGTGGCTGTATTCATAAGTGATCTGTTCCTGAATGAATGGGGGAGTAGCTGCCACACCGGGGTCCCGTCAGGTGAGCGTCACACACGACAGTGTAGCTGTAATAGAACACCCCGTGGTTTAACCGGCAGCTGTGTGAGTGAGTGCCGCGCTCAGGATAGATCCAGCAAACACCCAGCTGGTCATCAAAGAAGACATCCTTGTCCCAGACCTCAAAAATCAGTTGGTGATTCAACTCCACGGAACCAAAGTTTAACAGCAAGTTCCACGTCGGGTTTTTTTCATCCTTGATGAAATGCGTCTGCTCATACCTGTTGGCGTACATGACTTTCACATAGCCGTCAGCATGGTTCCAGGGGTCAGCTATCAGGTCAGAGGCTCTCTGTACTACGATACTCAGCCTGCCATAACCTGCCCGGAGTGGGCAGCAGTTATAATCCAGGTTGGGTGAAGATGGACACCTCCTGGCATTGCGGTCCACCTGAAGTTCATTCTCTCGTATATACCCCTCCACGGCCGCCTTCAGGTTATCTCTGACGTCTGGGTCATGTACCAGGTAGTGAAGGGGCAAGATGGTGAAGGAGACGATGTCAGGATCATCAGTCAAGCTGTTGATCCAGCTGCTGTAAGCTGCAGATGGGTTCTGGTGAGGCACAACATCTGGAAGGTGCTTCTCCCCTCCAAAGACTTGAATTTTGTGCGCCATAAACCCTTGGTAGAAACCCATTCTCATGTTGTTCTTCAAAATTTCCTGACATCTCTGAGAGAAAGACACATCTGCTGACAGCAGCCCCAACATCACTTTCATTTCCACATTCAGGCAGTTCTTGATCTCGGACTCGGAAAATCCCATCAGGGTGGCCAGGCAGGTACGGAATGCGGACACCCGCCGAATCCTGCCGCCGAGCTGCACCTGGTGGATGTAGTGAGTGCCGTAGGTATCGATTATCCTCCGGTATAAAGGCCTGCTCTTGTTGTCTAACTTCTTAGGCAGTATCTGGAGATGCTTGGAGAACTCCATGCTGATTGGAGGATGGTCAGTCAACCTGTAACTGAATAAAGACAGTCTGGTTAAAAATTTGCTTTGTCATTCTTCTTAAAGACATGGTAACATCTTTTCATATCAACTTTGAAATAACGCAATACCGCCAAAGTAAATTGGTTTCATTTTTTAAAGAGGACGTATTATGCTCATTTTCATAGTTAAAAATTTTATTTCTGGGGTCTACTAAAACAGGGTTATGTGCTTCAATGTTCCAAAATATTGTACATCTCTATTCACCCTCTGTATGAAATGCTCTGTTAGAGCTTTAAGCCCCACCCCTAATGAGCCCAGTGTGCTCTGATTGGTCAGCTGGCCCTACATGTTCCGCCCGTCTTGCAGTCTGCAGACAGATACTTGCAGGTAAGCGGCCCCAATAAGGAATGTGTTATGAGGTGACTTCACCATGTCACGGAAGTAAGGGCTGGAATTTCATCGAGGTGTTTCAGGCAGATTAGAGAAGAGTGGTTTCTATGGTGACAGTTTCTCCCTTTGGCTTGTACTTTGGGTCTTAAAACTTTGCAGACTTTACATGCACATAAAGCTATATAAAAACCTAAGGAAAAGGAAAAAATGGAAACGCACAATTGGCCCCTTTTAAAACCGGCTTCAGTTTATAAGATGACATGGGTGAGCCAAAGTCATTCTCATCACACATGTCATGATACCCTTCTGATAAGACCACCTACTATTTTTCCCTCGAACCAAGACCCCAACAGCTGGTTGAGCCCTGCTGGCCATGGATAAGCAGATCAGAAACCTGCTTCCCATTTACCTGTAAAACAAGCAACTGATCTCATGAGTAGTGAAGGTTGCCTTGTCCATGCTGGCCTGGACGGAGGCAAAGTGGGCGATATCCGAGCGGCTGCCCCTCAGGATCCCTTGACCCACATTGTCCACCTTCAGGCCCAAGTCCCAGCTGTGGCCAGAGGCTGCAGTGGAGCTCTGGATCAAGGAATCCACGGAGTGATGTAGAGCGCTGAACAGCTGTTTACTGCAGGAGCTGAAGGAGCGCCAGTCCAGCACAGGAGCTGGAAGCTTCTGCACGTTGCCCCCTTGGAAGCGGTTCTCACACAGCGTGCACGTGTGGTTGGGGACCGTGGCGGCCTTGAGGTCAATGACATACGCCCCCTTACGCAACATGCTCACTACGTCGAAGCCCTCCCCCGCGAGATTGTGCCCCGGCACAAAGCGTGCTTTCTCACACTCGACACGCGATCCAATCCTACAGGAGGAACCGCCGTGCAGGTGGACCGAAATGGACAGGGCAGCACTCAGCAGGAAGAGCACTCTGTCACTTCTTGTATCCATGGTCACCTAGGAGACGTAACACAGGAGACTTGTGGATTTTCAGAAATACCATTATAGCTAAAAATTGAAAAGTAAAACATACTGGGGCTGTATTCACATCAAGTCGCACATGTCTTAAATATTCGATGGTTCTAGTTTTTATCCGAGCAAGAACTGCGTTTTTTTTTATGATTCTGCGCTGGAATCTATGCTGTTTAAAGCCAGAAAGATGGTGCAGGACCAGCCCTGAACAGTTTCCTACCTTCCCGCCAGCTGATCAGTCCACCACCTTTCCGCACAGCTGGAAACTGTCACCTTTCACTGGCTTTGCTGCGTTCAGCTCTTCACACAGATCCCTTCATTTTCTTTGTGAGAAGAATGTGGAATAATACTGCGGCTGTCTGCTCGAGGGCTGAAGATCATGTACCTCCTTAGAAGTGGACACTGCACAAGCTCTGCCAACAAGGAACAGACAAGCGAGCCCTTCGGTGCAGGCTGGGAGCGGTGCTTTCCCAAAAGTCAGGAAGTCCGCATAGCTGAGGGAGGTTTTCTTTGGAATGATTCCCAGATGTGGAGCAAGGGTGGAGCTCAATCTACCAGGCTTTGCCCAGGGACTACCCGGCTGATTGTGCTGTACCAATCTGTATTGTACGCTGATGTACCATAGTATTTATTTGGAGTTTTGGATCTATTGTGCTGTAGTCTTTGATCTATCTATAGATACATGAATCAGGCATGCATCTTTGTTTCTGAGAGTTCGGAATCTTGTTTATTAAGTGCTAAGAAGTTTTCTTCTTTAACTTAAAGACTTTAAGTACGATATACTGTTATGCTGATGTACTTGAATACTGTTTCATAGACCGCAGAGTCATGGCGTATTATTAACACGGGCAAGGGCGTGACTTTGGTTTGAACATTGTGGGGGTTGAGGTCTCCACCCATTTAGGGGGAGACGTGATTATTGGGGGGGGGGGGTTGCATTAGCCGGTTTTGATTATCCGGAGGGCTACAACTCCCCCATCCGCCCCGTAATTTACGTCCATGAATACAGGTAACGACACCGTTAGCTTTCTGCGTTTAAGGTGCCGACTTTTAATGATCTCTTCTAATGTCCTGGTTTATGTGAAAATACAGCACCACCCACAGTTTGCCGTAAACAGAAATACCTGCAGTTTTGATGTATGCGAAACAGGCCAATTTATACGTTTTCCATTTTTGTAACATACATAAAATTATCTATACAGGCAATGTATAACCATATGCACATGCCAATTGAAATAAATGCAAAATATCAGTTTGTGTCGACTCTACACGTTGCTTTGGACAAAGCCGTCTGCTAAATTGATAAATGCTAATGTGAATATGCACGTAAGAAGCGTGAATCTGCCTGGATGCTCCTGGGGCCCTTGACAAGTGTTTCCTCTGCTTCTGTCAGGGGCGGCATGTTGATGCAATAGTGGCATAAAGAACCAATGAGATTTGCTTACAGTTAATCACAGTCACTCGTTCAAATGTCAGCTTAATTTAGACGTAAAAAGGCAGATAATTTGCATACATCCATTCATATACTACCTATAATGAGATGAGAGCAGTAAGATTCCCTATTGCACATTAACATCCATCCATTTTCTATAACTGCTTATCCCATTTGAGGTTGTGGGGGATCCGGAGCCTATAGGCACAAGGCAGGGAACAACCCAGGATGAGGTGCCAACCCAGCACTGGGCACACTCTCACACGGGCAATTTGGCAACTCCAATCAACCTAAGCATGTTTTTGGACTGTGGGGGGAAACCAGAGTATCTGAAGGAAACCCCATGACGACACAGGGAGAACATGCAAACTCCACACACATGGAACCCAGGCAGAGACTTGAACCCTGGTCTCAGAGGTGTGAGGCAACAGTGCTAACCACTGCACCACTGTGCCGCCCCACATTAACATTTTTAGTGAAATATTTGATTACATTTCAACAATAGCAAAATTTATACGATTTGACATTACAAATGTGCAGCAAATAAAGAAATTATATCATCGTTATCAAATAAAACAATTTTAGTGAAACACAAGCTTACTTTTTATTTTACACTACTCACAAAAAGTTAGGGATATTTGGCTTCCGGGTGAAATTTATGGAAAACGTAAAAAGTTCACACTACAGCGATATTATATCATGAAAGTAGGGCATTTAAGTAGAAGCATGCAGTGGTGATTTCCTCATCTCAATCTATTGAAACAAAAGCCAGCAACACTGGTGAGTATACCACAACAAAAAATGCCAATGTCTCAATAACGTGTCATGTGGCCTTGAGCATCAATTACAGCTTGACAACGACGTCTCATGCTGTTCACAAGTCGACTTAT
>JAAGVU020000040.1:6213531-6231956 GCA_011763525.2 Mormyrus iriodes | reverse complement strand
CTTTGCTCAAGGCTGAACAGATTCAGCTCAGCTAACCTCTCCTCATAAGACATTCCTCTAAGACCAGGAATCATTCGCCTAGCCCCACGTTGAACCCTTTCTAAGGCCGCAATGTACTTTTTAAGGTAAGGTGACCAAACCTGCACACAATATTCTAGGTTGGGTTTTACCAAGGAATTGTATAGTCTTAGCAACATCTTCCTTGACTTGCACTCCACACACCTAGAGGTGTAACCCAACATCCTACTGGCCTTTTTAATTGCTTCCCCACACTGGCAAGAGTGGGACATGGAAGCATCAACATACAGACCAAGGTCTTTCTCTTAATCATTTACCTTTATTTCAACAGAACCCATAAAATATCTGTAGTTTATATTTCTGCTTCCTGCATGGATTATGTTACATTTGTCTATATTAAATTTTATCTGCCAGGTATCAGCCCAGCTACTAATTAAATTAAGATCCAGCTGTAGCCTACTATGACATTGTGCCTCTAAAAACTACCCACTGCTTCCTGCCTGTTAACCAGTTTTCAATCCAAGCTGCTACTGTACCTAAAATCCCTGCTGCTTTGATCTTAAGCAGGAGCCGTTTGTGGGGAACAACATCAAAGACCTTCTGGAAATCTAAGTCAATCACATCATAGGCCTTTTTATGGTCGATTTCTCTTGTAGCTTCCTCAAAAAACTCAAGTAGATTAGTTAAACAGGAACTACCTGTCCTAAATCCATGTTGGTTATCCCTCGCAATATTATTTGAATCCAGGTAATCTACCATTTTCACTTGGATTATAGCTTCCATTAATTTTCCAGTTATGCAGGTTAAACTAACTGGCCTATAGTTTGATGGAATACTTCTACCCCCTTTTTTGAATAAGAGTGTGATATTAGTATGCTTCTGATCAGAAGGTACCAGACCAGCAGATAAGGATTTCTGAAACGGTAAAGTTAAAGGTCGGCAAATAATATCACTCATCTCTTTTAAACTATAGGTAAGATGCCATCAGGGCCCTGAATAAGTTACTCATGTCCTCTACAGTGAATACCCGTGCAAAATAATCATTAAATTCATTAACTATAGCAATTTAATTTTTTCAGCTTTTAGAGCTCTCTTACAGCTCTCATGTTTTTTTTTCTGCTTTATATATGGGTCTGCTGCATGGAAATCATTCTGTGCCCCCTAGGGAGGCGTGTGTGCATGCATGCATTGTCTGCTTGTTCCTACGCATGAATGTCGGCGTCCGGCCTCCGTCACAGGAACACTTCTACGATGGCAGAAGTGGGACGGGGTACCTGGCCTGGCGCCTAAAGACCGTCCAGCGTAAGGGCTTTCACCGGAGCCGGGGCTCCCAGAAGAGGGTGGTGAGCAGAGGCCCGGACTTCGTGCGGCAGACGCAGCCCGGCGAGCAGCTTCACGGCGAGCGGTGCCAACAGGCCGTCTCCACTCTGGCTTGCTGCACCGACAGGGAGCAAGTCTTCCTCAAGATGCGGGAGACCTTCCAGTACCGACAGCAGCTGGTCCACGACCCGCAGATGGCTGGTACCGTGCTGTCCACCTTCCCACGCCTGCTGGACACCAAGGGCCTGGTAAGTCTCAGGATCCCTCTGCTTTTGGACCATGATGCTGCCTATAACTGGTTTAGGTTTATCATGAACAGTGTTAACTGACCCATCAAAACTAAGAAGAAGAAGACATTGAAGTAAATGAGAAGATTAACCATGTCACTGTAGAAGTTGATGCTTCCACAACGCTTGCTCCAAAACCTGTGCTTTATGGCTGGGCTCTTCACATCTGGACCTCGATTCCAAATCCAGGCCGTGTTTTCAGTCCTCCCAGGTACTAATTACTGATTCTGATTGGCCAGAGGTTTCATACCCGGCTCATGGGTAAAGGAAGGCTAGAAAATCAGAGGGGACGGATTTTGACAGTGATTTGAGTAATCCTGCTTTCTGGTCTCCTAGTCAACTTCCACACCATCAGCAGTCACATGCTACATCTCCCAGGTTCCTCCTAAGGTGCCATGGAGTGTTGTTCTCACGGTTGTTGCCGTTGCCTTCTCGCTGGTTTTACCGCAGGTGAACCAGGACTTCACCCTCCTCTTTGGGCTGGAGACCTCCTGCAAGTTGCTGGAGAGTTGGGCCCGCATTTTCAAGGCCAAGGTCATCAAGGAGGCCAAGTGCCTCACGCAGTCGGCCGACCTGTCCGTCCTGCTAAGGAGTGCGGCGCACGAATCGGATGGCCCCTGGGACCCACCTGAAGGCCAGGGTCAGTGGAGGGACTGGCCCATTCTCTGGGGAGGTGGGGGAAGAATGCCACACAGGTCCTGTACTCATACCGGTGCTGTTCCATAGGGTGGGACAGTGACATGGCCTCCATGTTGCTGCTGGTTCACCTTTTACCCCCACCACCAGGAAGGAGGAAATCGGCCAAAATCAGCGCGCGTGAAGCAGTCGACCGCATAATCCAGTTTCAAGAGGTATTGCTGTGTGAGATGCCCCCTTCTGTATGGAAAAACAGTGTGTTCTGAAGTAGGCTGTCGCAGGAGTATATTTAGTGTTTACCTTTTTAGGGAAAGGAATTAACAGGAATTTATATAATTCCTTGTTGTTGATGGGAATCTTCCTCCCAGCTGAGTTCCAGACCAGAACCGAGTCCCCGTGTGCCAGGAGGCCAGCGGCAACCATTCCTGGTGGCTGTGGGCCGCAGGAGGGACCAGATCCAGAGCTTCTTCATCGCCCTGGACGGACGCCTTCTGCCCTGCCAGTCCGCGAGCTCTCTGGGGGCCTTCGATGAGCTCTTCAAGGCGCATTTCGTCTTCGGCCTGACGTACGACGAGGCGCTCAGCAGTGTCTACACCTTCCTGCAGACCACCGTTTACCACATTGATGTAGGCAGCGTGAAGGAGAGCCCCCGAGTTAAGGAGCTGAGGGCCAGGATGCTCAATAACTGCTGACCCTCCTGCCCCCTCCTTGGTGGCTGTCCAATTGCTGACCTCCCCAGGGGCCCCCTGTTAATAGGGGCCTGCAGACGTGGAGCAGCTTTGTCAGGAATAAGCAGTAACATTTCCGTTACTGTCTTGGGGAATCTGTCTTCACCCTCCAACCACTGGGGGGCGCAATAGTGACCTGTTGGAGGGCACAGGCTCTATCTCTCAGGTGCTGCTCCTCAGGTCCCTCGCGTCAGATCACGAACATAGATGTACCTCACAGGGAAATATGTCTACAAATAAACGCCTCAGTGAGCGCAGATTGGCTCGGGGGGGGGAGGGTGGTGGGAGGCTGCTGCAGGGCAGCTGTGAATCGGCTATTATATTTGCTGTGAGGAGAAGAAGCACGGATTCCAGACCAGGTCCAAACTGCGTAGGAGAGCGAAGGTCATGTTCTGATGTGGCTGGTTTATAGTTCACAGACTAAAACAGCGGCTTCTGGCACTGTCCTGGGCTTTATCGCATTTTGTTAGAAAGTATTCAGCCGTGACTCCATCAGATCGTCCTTATGGTCAAGCCCATAACCTTAATTTTATCATGCTTGTTGCGTTTTTAAGCCAACCAGCTAGGCATGATAAATTGTGTGAAACTGGACAATGTTAAGTCACATTAAAGTTTATTGTTATATTGGTGAAAAGTAACCTAATTACCTACCCATCCACCTTGCAACCACTGGGGGACAAGATTGACCTAATAAACTTTAATTCATTAATTAAAGTAACTTCCTAGCTGGTTAAAGGTGATTAAATCTGGAAGTTAATTGGGTTAGGATTTGTAAGTTTAATGCAAGTTTACTTAATTTCAGGGGTGAAAATGCATAAACATAATTTATTTTTTAACCTTTTTTGCACAATTTTGCATAAAATTAGACCAGCCAGCTGCATAATTTGCATAGTTTTGCTGGGATTTGTAACTCCAGCATTTTGGGAGTAAAACAAATTCACGCCGCGCAAATGGATCAGTACAATCGAACGTAGAAAAGATTATCCAGATTTACACTTGATTTTTGTACTTTGTGCTTTTTCCCACAATACGTTTATATTTTTTGAACGGAAGTGTTTGAAATCCTTTTGTATACTCGATGCATTGATTTATTAAATTTAGCATTAATTTATAAAAATTTTACATTTTTAAGGGTTTAAGCTGTGACTGTAGTCGGATGGCAAACTGTAAGCCAGTCTTTCGAATACGATGCCAGAAGCAAAGGGAGAGCAGCAGGAAGTGGGAACTATTAACGGCAAGTTCTCTTGAGAGGTTATTCTGAGCGCAATCTGCCATTGTGACCAGTTTTTTTTTCTGCCCTGAGATATTTACGCATGTTACATTGTTCTGCATCATATGCCTCCCGACACAAGTAAATGAACAAACTGCAGGTGCTTGAGATGAAATTTCCTGATTGAATATGATGTTAACAGGTGGATGTTCAGTGCTCTCTCTACCGTTTTTGCGTGCAAGTTTGTGCCACACACAGCCATTAAGGGTCTCCAGGAATTAATTGACTTCTTTCGATTTGGAGCACTGGGAACTGGGCAGGATATGCCGGCACTTCGGGAGGGAGTGGTCCTCACGTGCGTGTCGTGGCGCTCGGGCCGTTATAAATGCAGAAGGAGACTGGTTTTCATACTGCAGACCTGCCCCCTTAACCCGTAAAGTGACAGCGGCGAGTCCTGCGGATGCTTGCGTTTGCCCCTGAGGTACCCAGGGTGTGGGTGCGGGTTGATGGTTAAGTGTGAGCTACATCTGGTACGTGGAGCAGTCAGTTTGCTACACCCTGATCTGCTCCCAGTGCCTCTGAGAAGTCAGGGCCCATTAATGACGTTTTAATATCCAGACGTTTTACATTTTCAGATTAACTATGGGTTTGCAAGCCCGTGTATAATTATAAATAATCATAAATACCATTTGAATGTAATGGGCGAGGATCTGATGTTTCGTCAGGCAATAATGGGGTGACAGATAATCTGGCATTGTGTAATGTATCATTACATAAAATGTTAAATTCTTTTTTATAGCAGAGCCCATATAGTTTTTGTTGTGATTATAAAAGGTGAAATATCTGACAATTATGTTTATCAAAATGCATTCTGTGCACTGGTGGCCCGCAGGGACGTGTCCTTGACCCACAGCTATGACACCCGAGTGCTCAGACACTCGCAGCTCCAAGCGCACCATTAAGTCTGCAGACGGCACTGCATTAGCGGGTCTGATTGGCAACGCCGATGAAGCTGCACGGAGGCAAGAGACCGAGCGGCCAGCAATGTGGTGTGCAGATGATAACTTGACCCTGAACCTGGAGAAGACCAAGGAGGTCATAACAGACTTAAGGAAGTCCAGCACTGCGCATGCTCTGCTGGTCAATGGCTCCGCTGTGGAAATGGTAAACGGCACCGAGTTCTCAGAGTACACATGTCACATGACCTCTCCAGGACCAACAGCATCAGCTCCCAGACCAAGAAGGCAGAGCAGTACCCCGGAAACAGTTCCTCCGCAGACTGAGAAGAGCACGCCTCCCTCTCGGCTCTCACCATTTTCTACAGAGGAACCATAGGCAACATTCAAATGGACAGCGTCGCCGTGTGGTATGGCACCCGCAAAGCCTCAGACCGCAAACTCCAGTGAATAGTGAGGACAGCAGAGAGGACCACAGGAATCTCTCTACCCACCCTCATGAACTTATATGACACGCTGCAGCAACTGAGCTCAGTCCCTCACACCTCACACCTGTCAAACACCCTGTTCACCCCCCTCACACCTGGAAAAAGGTTCTTGAGCATTGGGTCAATCACCACCAAGTTCTGCAACAGTTTTTTCCCCCCCAGGCTATCAGACATACCCCATCAATGCTAATAAATGCCCATTTACACCACACTGTTTCTGCTGTCTGCAATCAGTTTACGTTAATGTTTAATTCTATTCTTTTCACTGTGTCATTGTCGTGTACTGATTTTAATTTTATTTTCATTTTAATTCTTCTGTTTCATTCATTCATTCATTGTTCTTTACTTATTGCCCCAGTATGTACTGTCCAGTGTTTGTTCTCAGCTGTTCCTTGTTCCGGCCCTATACTTCAACATAGACAGGCAGTTTCGTTTCATGCGTACAAAATGACAATAAACTGACTTGACTTGAATGTTTACAGGTAGATTTGTGGAGATATTTAGAATCGCCTGTTAATGAGCAAGTAGAGAGGATAAATATTGAAAGTTGTGAAAGCTTATGTTCTGAATCCACATGTGCATTTGGGATTAGAGTAAGGTGGCTGGACTGGAGGGCATATCCAGGTATTAATATGGAAATTGTTGATGATATAGCTAAAGATCACTTTGTGTGCCGTGTTCGCCAGGGTGATGTGTGAATCCAGGTATGGGTAGCTAAGCCAAAGAGCTTGGGAGAGGCAGGTGCCATGGCCACAGAAATAAAAGTTTGGTTTGTAGGGTTTAGTGAAGGGCTGACCAGCGGTAATCTCAGCGGATGTAGCTCTCTACCGGTACGGGCTCTGCCAAAGCTCTTCCCAGGTTCAAAGAGTCTGGCAGAAGGCTTGACTCTAAATCATGCTTATGACACTTTTGCTAAGAGGTAGAGTTAGAGAGACAGTTTTGGGCTTGCCACCCACGGCAAGGGAAAAATTTGATTCTGCCCTATTTAAATGAGATTTGTCATCATCTAGATACTCATAAGACCAAAATTACACCACACCATCTCAGTCAGATGATCTGGTAGAGTGTCTGAACCATACAGTAACAACGATGCTTTCTATGTTTGCGGACGCCAGCCAAGGGAACTGGGATGAGTTAGACTTTAGGTAATGATGGCTTAGCGGACTGACACACGTTCTAGTGCCAAGTACACTCCCTACCGTCTGCTACTGGGTAAAGGAATGACCAAGCCCCGTGCTCCCATGTTTAATATTCAACGTAATGATATTTTTGAATTGGTGGGGGCCTAAGTGAAAAAATTGGAAGGTCATTTAAGATCCGTCCATGCAGCCATTCTTAGGTACTAGGAAATGGAATCTCCAGGACACAACCATTATGACCTTAACCTTGAATCCTCCTTCACTTTAAACACATGCAGTTAGGTAGATTGGTGTCTATGAATCACCCATAGTGTATGAATGTGTGTGTGTGCGTGTGCGTGTGTGTGAGAGAGAGAGAGAGAGACAGTCATGTATATATTACATTGTGGGGAACATTTTTTGGTCCCCACAAGGAGAAACTCAACAAAATCTGTGATTGCAATCAAAATACTAAAAATGCCAAAAATCTTGTAATATGTTTGGTTATTTATGGTTAAGGTTAGTGCTGGGTAGGAGTTAAGGATGTCATTCATTTTTCCCATAAAAATGAATGGTAGGTCCCCACAAAGATATGAATATAAACGTGTGTGTGTGTGTGTGTGTGCCGTGATGGACTGGAATTATATCCTGGGTGTTCTCCAGCCTTGTACTCTGTGCTTGTTGGGAAAGGCCCCAGTCTTTCCCCAACCTTGTACTGGATAAAGAGGTTGAAAGGTGGGTGGATAAAGTACTGGGTGATTGATGTGGCTTTTTTTGTATTTCTGGGGTGGAATATGAAGAGAGGAGCAGCTGACTGTGGTCCCATGCTGACCCTTAAAGCAGACATGTGACCCGGGCCGCACTGAAAGGATGGAGACACTGACACAGCCCTGAGGATGGAGAAGAAAGAGCTTTGGATGAGTTCTAGGGGGATAAGTCCAGCGTGTTGGTTTGGGATGAGCTACGTACAGCCTGGGTGCTATGGGAGGTACATAAAACCTGATATTAAATACTGGGGAATCTTGCTGTTACAACCAAACAATGTCCTTAGTGGGTGAGAGCCGCCTGGCTGTCATGCACTGGGGTGGTGTGGACCTCGCTGTTGCGTAGACATGTGATTGCCCCGCGGGGCACACTGACTGCATCATCAGCCATGTGCCTGTGCCCTGGACAGGAAGTGTGGCACAAACCGCGATATGTAGCTCAACTATCCTGGTTCACACGTTTAAATAAAGCCTTATTTCTCATGTATAATTATTGTGATTGTGCTTATTACTAGAGGAGCTAAAAGTGACTGGTTTGGAGAATATTTCCAGACAAAGGAAGTTAGGATAGCTCTCTCCCCTGTGGTTTACCCCTGGACATTAACCAAACAACCATCGTTACTTTTAATAAATAAAAATAAGGTGAACAGGAAGTGGTTCAAGTAACACTTACATTCAATGCATAATAAATTGAAGAGGAGCATTCTTAGGTCTTGCGTGCTCTTGAGCAATGCAGAGTCACGTAGAGCCAGGAGCACATGAAGGACCTTGGTCAGGATGCCAGCCTGTTACAGGACAAACATTGACCCACTTAAATCACATATTGTTGACTGTGGTACTAAGTACTGTACAGAGGAATCCCACATTAAAACAGGGAGAACATTCAAAGCACACTATACACAGTGGGAAGCAGTCACACAACACTGGAGCTGTGAGGCCACAACATCACCACTGGATTGTAGTTCTCAGACAAAATTCATAATAATAGACTGAGAAGTGGAAAAAGGACTTGTCTCTGATACAAGAAGATTCCCTGTGACAATATAGCCACTGTAACAGGGATGCATTCTGGGAAGAGGTATCAGATTCCTACTATATTATTACAAAATCATGCCACCTTCACTCAGCTTCTTCTGAAGATCGATGATACAGTCTGATGTAAACCTGCTGATCACTGACATGCGATTGGCGTATCAGGATATTTGTCATCGAAAATGTGAAAAATTTCACATAATGGAAATTTGAAACGGTAAAAGCTGACCATTGTTTCACAGTGTGCCTATAGTTCAGTAGGCTACTTCAGTAAAACACTGCTTTAGACAGTTTTCTAGAGTTGCAGCGCCATAAGGTACTAGCAGCTACTTGCATTGTGGTGCCTGCACGGATACCATAGTAAACTAGAGATTTTAGGAGCTCTGGTGTAACCCCAAAGAGGCATGTGACGGCGTGACTCAGTCCGCCGGCAGTCACGCGCTCCTTCTCGGCCCCTTATGTGCGGCCACGCGGAGCGCGCCGCCGACACGCGCGCCAGGGCTCCGCCGAAGCCGCGAACATGGACTGCGGGATAATGACCTCCAAACTGGTCCTTTTGCTCCTCAGCCTGGTGTTTTGGGTGAGAATCCGTCTTTTATTACTCTCATTTCCCACCTTTTTGTCAGTTGTAGATGTACTCCAGCGGAGGCGGCGCTTTGGCGGTGTTTACGGGATTTCCCTGTAAAAAGCGGATGATGGGGGACGCTGGTAACAGGGCCGTATCTTATGCGGCACTGTCACGTAATCTTACTTTGATTTTTCTATTTTAGGAAAAGTATCCATGTTTAACCACAGCTATTCCGTTACTGGCTCTAGACAGAAAGGGTGTGATGCATAGTGTACTAACACCTGCAGATAAAGAGGCTTAACGTTTAAAAACGTTGCAGGACCATAAATATTATGAAACTCTGACATTTATTGCGATCTCCGGGCGTTGTTACTGCATCGTTTATCCCAAGTAGGTCGCAAACCGGTTTGTTTTGTTTAGGCTTGGCAGATCGTACAGTAGCGTGAATAATTATAAGAGTCGCATGATTATGCTTTTTAAATTAATAATGTTAATACGCGTGAATCTCACTGTCTGACGTTTTCCCCCAGCAGAGTATAAAATAGAGGCCCCTGATTCCCTTTGCTTCATTTAAAAGCCCTGAAGGCTGGGTTACTTCTTGCTACGACATTACTCACCACCAGGCAGTTTTCGTTTCCGGCTTGATCTGTGGGTTTCATTAGCTTGCATTAACCATTGCCTGTGTTTTTGGACAGTATAGTGCAATAAATGCTTGTAATCTAAGGAACTAAAACGCCTACGATATATTATTATTATTGTTGTTATTATTATTATTATTATTATAACTATTAAAATTATAAAAGTTGTTGTTGATTTGGCTTGTGGCGGATTATTGGGTTGGCTGCATTCATTAACGTGATTATTTCTTTATTTAAATAAACCGAACTATGTTATTGTTTGTAGCCGTCGTCTCAGGGACGTTCTGTTTAGTTACTGTTACGGGATTGTCTGTCCTGTTTGCTCAGTGGTTTTGATGCGCTTCCGTCCTATCGGACGTGCTACGGTGAACTGAGGCTGGGCGGGAGTAGGAGACAGGAGAGCAGGCTTATTTATAAAGTAGGATTTTATTTACCTAATGTCAGGGCTGCCAGCTGTCAAGCATCTGGCGTGACACTCACACGAAATCTTACAGAAAATGCATGTCATTCCATTATAAACCTAAAATTAGCAACATCAGAAGCATTGGAGTAGTTTGCAAACCCTACAGAATGTTTACAAGGTAATAATGTTTACAAGGTAATAAGTCTTACATACATGTAAATGCATATGCATGTGTGTGCAGACTTGTCTCGAATTGAAAATCTCACTGCAGCCAGCTGACCGAAGTAACTGTAATGTTACTGTCCTTGACGCAGTGTAATACTGTTGATGTAGCTTGTGACAGTTTCTTTTCTTGAACACTTACAACATTTTATATTTAGGGCAGGGTAGAGTACTTAATTTTCAGATAGTTGTAAAAGTATGTTAGTATCTGCTGTCTTGCTGGGTGTTTGGGAAGCCCTTGCAAACTTTAACACTTAGCGTCTTGTCAAGGTGGCCGCAGTTTAACTGCCGGGGAGGTCATATCCAGTCCTGTAGTATTTGTGCGCTCGAGGGTGATGCACACTGTGGTCCTTCTCCATCCTGGAGGCCCTGGCCTGCCATGTATCCGAATGGGCCAGCCTACAGCAGAACAGACTACAGGGACCATCAGCCCCTGCGTCATGATCATTTCTCGTGATCTGCTGATGATGTCTGGCGTGGGCCATCTTTGGTCTGTCTAATGCCAGTTTTTAAAATGGACTGGTGGTATTGGCTGCAATCGTTAAATCCGCCGATACTGTAACCAGATGTGAATGAATGGGGAAAATCCTCTAATGACGATGGATTAAACTTACACTTACGGTTTGGCGAGCTGAATAAACTAGCTCATGTAGGAACTGGAGGATGACTGACAGGCTGCTTTTCTGATTGTGTGTAGAAAAGACAAGCCTGCGTATGAGTCATACATAAAATATGATGCGGTCGTATGTATGTATTTCAGGTTGTACTTATCTAAAATATTGACGTGTGTAAGTTAGAGGTTTTGTGCATTAGGATTGAGCGCCAGAATTTTGTTTTTCTTACAGTTTTCCAGCTTTGGTGGCAGCTTGTCTTTTTATTACCCTCTGTAACGGCTGAGGTCCTGCTAGATTTTAAAGGAAAGTTTAACGCCTGAGGTACAGTCACAGGAGTCCCCGGAGCCATGGCCTGTGGTCCAGTTTGTCAGACCAGTGGGTATTATGGGTACTGTACGATAACCATGTTCTCTTGATCAAGATCAGTTGATCATGCCACGTGCTACATTGTGGGGATAAAGGCATAATGGTGGATTTATGACTGTGTTCTTTTCTACTGGAATGTGGAACAAGGAGCAGAACCTTAACTCTCACCTGTGTTCAGTATAATCATGGGGTTTGGTATAATCTCTAATCCCTAGGCAGTCAGACCCTTTGTGTGTGTCTGCAAAACGGCTAAATGCTGATGTAGCACTTTATTCCTACGCTAACCCTAATCCGGTTTGCCCCCCCCAGGCTGCTGGAGCCGCTCTAACTTATGTAGGCATCTCCATCATAAAGAGCTACAGTAACTATGAGCACTTCTTTGAGGACCAGTACACCTTCATCCCTGCTGCCATCATCGTCGCGATGGCAGTGCTGATGTTCATCGTCGGTTTCATAGGTTGCTGCGCCACTCTGACAGAGTCCAGTTTCGGGCTGGGATTCGTAAGTATCCTGGGTTGGAATTAGGGAACAATTAGCCGGGCCTTCACGGGTTAACTCTCCAACCACAACTCCTCTCTCCCTCAATGCAGTTCCTGCTTGTTCTGCTGGTATTCTTGGCAGGAGAGATCACTGCCTTTGTGTTTGGATTCATCTACAAGGGGAAGGTAAGTGAGCTTCTGCTGTACAGTGATCTCCGTTGGGTGTGTGAGGGAATACACCCCATATTTATCATTAAAACACGAGTAATACTGTAAAACCAAGGTTAAATAACTGATTGCTCTCTGTGGAACATTTGGCTTAGACCGGTGTTTCCCAAACCAGTCCTCAGGGACCCACAGGTGGTCCATGTTTTTGTTCCCTACGAGCTCCCTGCCAGAAAGTCCACGTTTAGCATTAGCCTGTGCTGTGGGTCCCCAAGGACCGGATTGGGCAACACTGGCTTAGGGCCGAAATATACTTCACGTGAGGTGACGCATATGCAGCCCAAGCAGTGTACTGACTATACTTGCATGCGTAGTTTGTCTATCTGGAGGATTAAAGGTCATGTTCACCAGGGGGAAGTGCGAGAGAACCATCTTGGTCAGCTGCTTCGTTTCCGGTCTCACTTGTTCGTATGAGGTTGAGACATGAAATGATGTACAATCGCTGCCTCCACAGCAGGTTGCTAATTTTTTAATACTGCTGCAGCATTCTCTGTATTCTACGCACTGCTCCACATCATACTGGTACCTCGCTCTGCCACATGTCACTTTACTACCCCATGTTGAATGTTGCATTGTATATTATTAGATATCTCGTAGTAGTTAGTTTCAAAGTTCAATAAATATTGCAGTATTTATAAAGAAAAAAGTTGTTAAAAATAAATCAGTTTCAAGTCTATTCATGAGTGATTTAAACGGCAAGGATGAAAATAATTAGGGTTGGCTCGCAGAGTGCATGCAGAGCTCGCACAAACATAGCGGCAGTAAACTTCAAACTAATGCTAAATATATACAAGATAAACCTGGAAAAAAGTGGCCATTAAATTGCACAGCTTGCTATGTTTTGTTTCCTATAACCATTTAAATGTTCTAGCGAAATGTAAACCCCATGCTCTTGGCGAATTTTATCACCAAGATTTATAAATACCGCAGCTGTATTGGAAAAATAACCTTGCTTATGAAAGGGAAGTGAATTTCAAGTTAGTTTCATTGTACTTTGTATATAAGACACTACTTTCAAAGAAACCTATACTGCCATTAAATTTTGAAGACACTGTACACAAAGGGACACACTAGTGCTCACAGTATTTTCTTTCTTGCCTCTGAAAATGAGTGGCCGGAAGACCTGTTTATTCTTAAAAAAATCAGATGCTATTTTAATATGAACTGTACCATATATAAACACAGTCTCGTGACAAAAGGTGACCATACTGCCAACCCAATTTTTGGTGGTACTGCATCTGGCGCACATGTCGCGTTAGTGTAAGTGCACAGACAACGCATGGAAGCAACGCCGAAAAACGCATGACGGCCATAATGTGTACGTGTATGCTTTGTGAGCTTCGAGTATAAATCAGCCCTTGTGCGATTCTGTTATAGAAGCTGATATCTCCAAATCCAAGCTGAATGTAGAAGAAATTGTTTGATCTTTCCAGACTGTTGCTATGGCTCTATACACTTTTGTAAATATAACCTGGGCTGTGTGGCACTGTGCCACATCCTACAGATAAAGGATGACCTTGAGCACACGATGACTGGGGTGTTCCAGAAGTATGATGGCCAGAACTCAGAGACACGGGAAGTAGACTACCTGCAGACTCAGGTGAGAGTGATTTTGTTGGCTGTGAGTTCATGTGTGTTAGGCTCATTTGTTTTTCTGTATCACACATGTGATTTCTGTTGCGGTCACGAGGAAATATGGCATAAACTCATTTTGTCACTCAGCGAATTAAGGACTGAATATGAAAATGTTCAATGCTTCATGACGCTTGACTTCCCCAAGGGAATATTTCATTGTATTCCCCAGACAGGGAATGGATATGATTTTAGGACCAATCCACTATTATAGACATTTACCTTTTTAGCTCAATAGCTAAAAAAAATGTGATGGTCTTTTTTTCAACTTGACCATTGTATGGGTGAAGATCTGGAACTTGTTAAATTTTGAGACAAATCGCACCAAAATTGAAGTAGCAGCTCTTGGTGACTGCAAACTTGCAGAAGACACTTGTGAACACAATAACTCACAAAGTATTTGGTGGATCTTTTTCAAACTTCCCAGGAACATTATATAGGCATTGTCCTGGAACGTATTTTATTTTGAGACGAACTACACCAAAACTGAAGTATTTAGTGTTGACAAAGGGTACTGCAACTGCAGATTCAAAAAGTTTTTGATTTTCATTTATGCTTGTTTTCATTTTGAGACAAATTTCATGAGGATTGAAGCAGTGTCATTTAGTGGTGACACCATGAAGGGACAGAAATCTGGTGAATTTGATTATATTGAGAAAAATCACACAAAGTTGGGCTTTTAATAATGATTTTTTTGGAGCGGTGGGATAGTGGGTAGGAGGGCTAGAGATTATACAGATGATATAGATTTGGGGGGTTATGGGTGAAGTAGGAATTAGATGGGGGGAAAGGGGTGACGGGGCCGTTTGGGGAATGTATCACTGTTGTTCCAATAGCATATAGTTTCTTTAAGGTGTTTAAGAGTTGCAGCTTCTGCACATGGCTTGTTTTGTGCTGGTTGGAAAGTAAATCAGGAAACTCAGTCAGTAACTCTCCATCTCTCCTGCTCCTTTTTTTCATACCACATAGCTTCACTGCTGTGGAGTGAAAAACTACACTGACTGGAGAAACACAACCTGGTTCTCGACCAACAACACGGTGCCCCTGTCCTGCTGTGCGGCCCAAAGCTCTGGCTGCACGGGTCGGCTGGACCAGCCATCACTGCTCAACACACAGGTCAGTGCCCAATAGCACCACCCAGAGTTTGGGTGTCATCACACATTTTTTCCAAAATTTATATTTTTACAGTTTTGTGTCTAATCCTGTTTACAAGGTAGCTTCCAAATATTAGCACAATTATAAGCTTATATAGAAGGAAGACGAAGAAAAGACCTTCTCTGTGGGACCTTCTGTCTGAGGGAAGTAGTAATTAGCAGAAATTTAACTCCAGGAGAGTTTAAGATTTCTGTATCAAAAAAGGGTTGCTGGGATGGTTGTTCTGGCATAATACAATTTTAATATTTTGGAAATTCTGGTAGTGGAAAGGTCCTAAGTATCCAGGATGTCATCCCTGGAAGCAGAGATTGTCAGCTATACTGCGATGCCTCCCATTCAGTGCATTGATGCCATTTACTAACACGCCTCGGCCAAAACTCTCTCCCTCCCAGGGCTGTGAAGGCAAGCTGGTACAGTTGCTTCAGGATGCCATCAGTTATGCAATGCTCGTCGTGGTGGGCTTTGTCATCTTTAAGGTACGTCTCACCCTTTCCTTTAATGATGTCCAAACGGGGACGGAACAAATGCTAACATCACTGTGGGCTTGGGGAGGTGGGTAAAATTCTGTCTATACTAGGCTGCATCTCCTAGGACAGGCATCGAAAAGAAGAGCCACTTTCAGAATAAACAAGAAAAACTAAACACCATTGGAGCCACAATATTTTACTGTAAACAATTTTTTTCAAAACTGTTTAACGGCATTTTTTTTTGAGACACCAACAACAAAGTGTAAACAAATGATAAATAATATTCATCTGTTTCATGGACTTCAGAACAAAAGTTGCTGTCCCAATATTTCTTAAATGATATATTTTTAAATTTGAAATTGGCAAACAGGTGTTGTTCTGCCTTAATGAAATGCTCTTTAATATATTTAGCATCAGTGAAGGGCATTCCGTGTTTTATAATTTTCCGAGACACCACAAAACTGCTAAACTCTGCAATCCTGCTTGAATATTAGTGTGTTCTCAAGCAAAATTGCAGTCTTGCTTGAATATTGAAGTGTCTTCATACAATAGACATTGAGAAGCTATCCAAATGTATACAGGCAGAAAAATCACACTGAACAGGTAATTTAATTTTATGTCTGCACCTGTGATCAGGCAGGCATGTTATATTTTAGGCAGCCACAACATTAATCTTATAATCCAATTTTTTTTCTCTCCTGGAATATTAAGCACAAGGGGAAATATGACGAAGTACTCTGAATGCATATGCCGCTGTCCATTCATCTCTGTATTCTCAATGTTCATCTTCTGTTTTTGTCTTTTTTGACATTTTGTTCTTAGCTACCTTATGACACAAATTTGTTTTGATAGTTTTACAGTTGTATTGAAAAAGAACCGTAGAACTACATCTTCCCTCACTTAGCAGTGGAAAAGTGATATCGATCGGACCAATATTATCCACTCATGTTAAGCTACCAAGATGATCACAAGTCACCTATAATTAATACGTGTTTGCGGAAGTCGCTTCACATTTTGTTTTTTGAAGGGCGGTGTGGGCTACACAGTGTTCTCACCATGTGTAAGAGTGCATTCAAAACCGCATACTACACCGTGCTTGCTGAATTTCGTTCGAAGCGTACTACTCGGCCGTGAATGTAGTAGCAACTGTTTGTGTACATGATAGTCTGCTTTGGAGCCACAAGCAGACAACCAAAGAGCCGCATGCGTCTTGAGGGTCACAGGTTGCCGATTTTCTGTCCAAGAGTACATGGATGGTACCTGGGGCTTTAATGACCATGGTCAGGCAGCCTGATGCCCAGTTGTAGAACCTTGGAATTGAACAGGAAGTACTAGAGCAGCGCTCCGCCTGTTAGGGGTGTATAGCAGCACCCTGCTTGACTGTGTGTGTTTCTTTGTAGCTACTCGGGATGATCAGCGTGTGTGTGATCGCCTGTAGTGATCGCCGGAGACACTACCTGCCTCTATAGGCCTGAATCGACACGCAGTTACCCCTGAGGAACCGTGCAGGGGTCTGTGTGAATGATGGACTCGTCTTCTGGATCACAGGGTGGCTGTATTCTGGTTTTATGTCTGACTGAACAGAACCTTGTTTCCCTGGCACCTGCCCACCAGCAAGCTCTGCTCATTCAACTACGACTTAAGTAAAGTAAATGTATATTTTTATTGCCGTAAGACTTAAACATAACAAGGTATGGAGAAGGGGTGTGTTTTGTAAGTTTCTATGCTCAGAATGCCTAATGAGATAACTACTGCTGGGACCATTCAACTGCACAATCAAAGATGAACCCTGGGTGATTTTGTGAGAATGTTGGGTCTCAACTTTTTTAAATAATGAGAAAATCCGGGACCTTTCCTTTTGCTGTCAATGTGGTTATTCCATAATTAAATACCCTGTACATTTTTAATCCATATGCAATAAAATGTAATGATAGTTTTTCAAAATACTGAAATGGTTCAACGTGTTGTCTTTTATCGATGTAATAGTTTTACCTGTTAAATAAATGGCTTTGAATAATTGATTTGTAACAAAGTTCACATCACAGTGGTTATTCCCTTGTAGGTCACACACATCATTACTCTTAGGCTTCTGATCAGGGCTTCCACTCGCCTGGCCTGTGCGTGCTGCTGAGAGGCTAATGCTAACATACAGGGAGCTTCCAGCAGTGCCATGTCTCAGCCTTGAGGGTCCTGCTTGCTAAGCTCACGGCCCCGGGCCCCAAAGGGCAGGCTGTGGGCCTTGCAGACCTGGCACTCTGTCTGTGTTATGATAATACTGTCTGAGGATAAAAGCCTTTACAGATGTTTGCATATATCTAAACATGGACTGTGGAACCGTGGGGGGGGGCACCCAGGTAACTTTAAGAGCCTCGTTAAAAATGCAGTGATGAACATGAAAAAAATACGTACAAATATCCTAAAGCCAATTGATAACACATTAATAACAGCCTGAATTATATCCTTGTGTAACCGGGGCGAGCGGGGTGTTGTCTCCGAGTTGTGTTGGATGTTGGCTGGCCCTCCGGTTAAATAAAGGAACGACCCCGTCGTCAGCTCGAACCGCCCAATTTTACTCCTGGTAATTACAGAAATACACATTTGCTGACAACTGATATACATTGAGGGTAAACGGACACCTCTCCTGTACAAGGATAAGCATAGGGTTGTAGATCAATCAGAGTTGCTGACCACGTCCTCCTCAATATACAGACACGTACAGATAACAAAATAAAAATATAACTCAATACATTTATATAAAGTATATATCAGATATAATTAGAATAGGAGCAGCACAAAAGCGATCCGATCCTACCTCCTTCCATGCTTCCGGGGAACAGGAAGGAGTCACTAGGGGGAGGAGAAAATATAATGGGGAAACAATCAGCCTCACAACCAGGTATTAAAATAAAAGTCTCCGGTAGATCTTTGGGTAATTATACAGTATAAAAGCAGATGCACAATGTGGAGATTTAGCGCTAATACTGGGGATCTGCACAAAGATGCAAGGGTGTGCACTAATACATGGCCATGTGTTTTCCATTAGCTGAGAGATAATAAACCTGTTTTGCAGTTGAGTGAGATATGAGGGACCAGGTCGGC
>JAAGVU020000040.1:6192940-6211863 GCA_011763525.2 Mormyrus iriodes | reverse complement strand
ACCCCGCCCCCCCGGAGGGCAGACCAGAGCCCGCCACAGCGACCCGGCATGCCGCCCCACGTGACCCCACCGGATGATCAGGGGCAGGATGCAGACTGAGCCCCCCCCACCACCAGGGAGCAGACCACAGGGGGCCCAAGAGTAGCAGGCCCCCCCCCCAGGCCAAGGCAGTCTCTCCGAAATCACCCAGCAGGGCCCAGACTGTCCCAAGATCCACCCGCAGCTCCCCTCGGGGGGGGCACTACGTCCCCCCCAGGCCACCCGCAGGAGCCCCACCACGCTGCGGCGGGGCCAAGGCCCCCCCCACCCACCACCCACAAGAGGCAGCCACCCATCCCGGCAACAGCCCCCCGACAACCGCAGCCCGGGCCCCCGTGCAACCCATGCAGGAGCAGAGACAGAGAGATGGGAGAGGTCCCTTGGTCCCCCGTCCCATGTCAGTGTGACGTGTATAGGTACATGCGTGACATAGTTGTGTGTGGGTGACCATGATGCGTTAAAATGGTGGGTGCAGTTAGGGCATGAGGGCCCCACCGCTAGCAGACGGTGGAGTCCCCCATCCCCCTCCCTGCCCCCCCAAGGCCCTAGTGTAATGTGGACTGTGTGGATGACTAAAGTGCATTAAAATTGGAAGGAGCGGTCGGGGCACGGGCCCCCCACCACTGGTAGGTGGCAGAGTCTACTATGTAAGTAATATTAAGGGGCAGTGTCTCAGCCGGGATGCCCTCAGCTGTTTCAGCACCTTCCACTGCCACTCAAAGCCCTAGTGTTATGTGGAATGTGGTGTCGGGGACAGGGGTGCAACAAGGGCATGCAAGGAGTGGCCCCCTCCTGCACCGGGGCCAGTTCCCCGATTAGTCACCGTCCCTGCCCCCACCCAGCCCAACCAGGGTGCCAGAGAGGGGCACCAGGGAGCCCGACCACGGGGGCACCACCCCCCACAGCGCACGATGAGACCCCCACCCGCGGCCCAGGGCGGGACATCTCCAGACCCCCCGGCAACCGGAGAGCCAGTCCGGCCAGGCAGGTTGACCGCCACCCTCCGGGCCCCCCCAGGTACCGCCCCCCAGTCGGGGTGGAGGCCCCCCACAAGTTCCCCCCCAGCCCCCCAGCAGTGCCCGCAGGCTAACCACCGGGAACACCAACAGTGGCCACCGACCCACCCCACCAGGGGACCAGGGCCGGGAGGCACGGCCCCACCGCATGCGGGCGGCCACCCCCCAGAGAGCCAGAACGGGACGCCAGCCGCGAGAGCCCACGCCCCGCACCCACCCACACTGGAGTGGCGGTGCAGACAGGACCCAGAGGGCCCGCGCCCCCCACCCCGGGGGACGGAACCCCCCCAGCCCCCCGCAGCGCCCCCAATGGGCCAGGCCCGCAGTCATCCAGAGACAGTGTCCACAGGAACCAGGCCAGGAGGGGCACCAGATGCCCACAACCACCAACTCCCCCCGCCCCCACGCCACGGTCCCGGGGAGGCAAACCTGCCACCCCCAACATCATCACATGATAAGATTAATTATTGGAGTCCAATTATATTAAAATTCTGTTAGTTGGTTTTTCTTACAGGCAGACAACTTCTCCATAGCAACATGATCTGCTAGTAGGTTTTTAAATTGAGTTATATTTAAACTCTCTTTTGACTTCCAGTTCAGAAGGATGGTTTTCTTGGCAATGGTTAGTACTGTGAGGAGCATGCGAGATTTCTTTGTCTCTATATTAATGTTAGTGAGGTCACCGAGTAGGCAAAGTGAGGGGGAGGCCGGAATGGGATGCCCTAGGTGCGTTGATAGGTCTCCACAGATCCTCTGCCAGAATTCACTGATCGGTGTGCAGTACCAAAAAGCATGCAGGTGATTATCTTGTGTGTCATTCTTGCAGGTTACACATAGGTTAGTATTTCTGATATCCATCTGGAACATCCTTTGTCCTGTGTAATGTGTTCTGTGTAAAATTGTATACGGTATTAACTGTAAGCTAGAGTTTTGAGTCATTCTAAAGGTGTTTAGGCAAATTTCCATCCAGAAGTTATTGTCTGGGTTGATACTTAAATCCCTTTCCCATTTGGAGGAAGGAAGTGAGAGTGTTGAGTCCAGCTTGGCTAGATGCACATAAATTCTAGAAAGTAGTTTTTGGGATGAAAATTTTAAGAAATTTGCTATTGTAGGTGAAAGCTGTAAGTCTGATTGCTTAATGTTCAATTCCTGTTGTATTATTGATGTAAGCTGAAGATATTCAAAATATTTATTTTTATCAATGCCATAATTTTCTACTATCTTGTCAAATGAAAGCATGCGATTGTCTTGGATGATATGTTCCAGATGTCTTATTCCTTTATTCGACCATGTTGTGAAATTGATAATTTTTTTTATTTTGCAGGATGTCAGGGATGTTCCAGATGGGTGTCAATGTGCATGGGACCAATGAAGTTCATATTTATATGTTAATATTTAACTTGAGAAGTAGTTGAATAGCTACTGTTTCTTTAACCGAGATGTCTATGCCACATATGTGTTGTTGTGAAAAGGTTTGGGGTCTATTGAAATAACCTGTGTGTTTTAATAATTCATTGACTCCGTTTATGAATGCGGCCTCATCGCTGAGATGGTAATGGCTTCTGCCAACCAGGGTTATTATCAGCAACAAAAACTAAAACTAAGAGAAATGATTTTCATAATCCAAAATATGAAAACTATGAATATTGCTTCTGAAACTGACTAAAATGAATTTTAATTAAATGCTGTTACTATTTTTCTAATACTATGTAGCTAAATTAATGATTTCTTTATCTTTACTATTAGTAATACCTAGGAAATATTTTGCCCATTTTTATTTGAAAACTTCATAACGTGCATCATGAATTCATGTAGGATCCACTAAAGATCTGACATATAAAACAGCTCTACAGCATTGTCCGTCCCTATAAATAAAATGACTAAAGCTTCAGCTGAAACTAAATGTATAAAAACTAGATAGAAATAAATATTCAACATTATAACTAAAAAAACTGCACTGAATACTAACTAAAACTAAACAGGATTTCAAATGAAAATAGAAAATAATATGAACAACAGGCTAAATTAAGGAATCAAAATGATAACAACACTGGTGTTGACCCACGTTCATGCTCGACGTTTCCTCTGCAGTGACAGCAGGATGAAGACAATGAGGAGTTGAACCCAAGACCGGTGCATCTTCTTGTGCCTTATTTCATGGCCCATGAATGAATCTCGTGGGCGCCTGACCCAAAGTGACCCACCTGTATGAGAGGACCGCGTGTAAGATGTACCCACAGCCTCCACCTTCTCTTCCTGGGAATCAGGATTAAATCATCCCAATTCAGCCTCTGATGCCCAACCCCTATGAGGCGTGCAGCCCCACCCCCATGAGTTTTGATAGCGGCTGGCACAGTAAATGGACCGCGTGCTGTCCAGACGCCAAACAGACGGACGCATCCCCGGCGGCGGCGTTTGGAAAACGGGTGCTCCGTTTTTATGATCGTGCCGGCGCTTTGATGTAACGCCGATCAGCACGGCGTGAAAACCTTGCAGCTTTTGGCTCTCTTGTCTTCCTGTCCTTCCACTCCTGGTGACGGCATCGTGGGTCTGTAGTCATAGTGTCTGAGTCTGCATGTCAGGGAGCAGGGGAAGGACAAGACGGGTCTTTAATTTGGTTCAAAATGGCCGCTTTGCCCCCAGGCTGCCCCAGCCAGAGCCATAGGCCCGGGTCATTCTGACTGATGGCCTGTGTCAATAACATCGACATGCAGGTTTTAAGTTTCAAGTTTGATTTGTCACATACACAAACCTACACAGTACATATGTGGTGGTGGGGGGGGGGTGCTGTGTTCTGGTGTGAGAAAAACAGGAGCCAGAATGTGTCACCCTACACTACACAAAGGGACAGTCTTTCACATTCTTCTTGGCATTTATATACCTGCATACTTTTATGAATATGTGTTTGTCTAGATCAGAGGTACTTCTGGATCATGCAATCATCCCCCCACTCAGCGAAGTCTTGGGTGATGGATGGTTTTGCCTGTTTGGTCACTGTGCCTCTGAGCAGTAGGTTCTGGTTCAAATCCCAGTGGTTTTACCATAAGGCCCTTAAGCCTCCAATTGCTCCAACTCTACTTTCTCAAAAATCATGTCGCTTTGGATAGAAACGTCTGCTATAAATAAAGTGTAAATGTGATCTTCTCATAGATCAGGCTTCGCAGGCTGACCTAAACCCTGCCTGTGTCTCTTCACTTGTCTTTCAAAGGATGATGCTTCATTAGGAAGCCGGTTGCACCTCCACGTCTGACTTTTCCCCCATTAATAAGCAGAAGTGGCCCATCATTCCCGTGCGTCCAAGCGGTCTGGTCTCCCCCAGGCAGTTCTCTGTCATTCACACATCCTCTTACCCAGCCGTCTGCAAAGTGACTCCGCTGTGATCGAGTTGGGGGCCGTCTCGGGCTGCTGGCAATGCAGCCCCGGCCGAGTCCTTCTGCCAGGGGGCTGCCGCGTGCTACTTCCGTCCTGCCCAGTAATCTGTTTCGGGTTCCTCTTTGTGAGTTCTGGGTTCATGGGTTTTCACAGTTAGTTCCGATGAAGCACAAACACAGTAGCATTTTATCTGGCTTCGTCTCCAGCCCTACAAAGACAGGACACCATGTCCTACAGTCGCTACGATAGACAGGACTTCAGTTTTCCATGTTCAGATTTTTATTTAACTCAAAAATGAGAAAGCTGTCTTGATCACTCTACTTTCGCTTTAAATTTGAAGGAAAACTCAAATAGTTTAACTTGGTTGTTTGGAGAATGTAGTTTTTCAAAAATTGTTTTGCATCCATGGTATCCCATGCTTCCCTGCACCAGAATTCATCCTTTAATTAAATCAGTTTCTATTTCTAGTTGTAAGTTGTACTCCCTTCTCTCCACTAGGGCGGCGCTGTATTTCTTTCTTCTGTACTCTACCTCCAAAGATTCTGTTACTCAGATCCTTGTTGCTCAGGCTTGGCTTGTGACATGTGATCCCTCCAGACACTTCCTTGTGTATTGTTTGTGTGTGCATTGTTTGTGAGTATGACACATACCTATTCTCCCATCTTCATGTGCTCTTCACGCTGGTGCCCCAGGACTGGCAGCAGGGTTCCTGTCTGTGTGGGCCGGTACCGGGGTTTTGCGCCCCCACTGCCGTCTGTATGCCTGTACATGGTTGTATGTCTACCCAGCCTGGACTTGGGGTCATCCATCCAGCAGGAAAGAGAGATGGTAATTGGGCTCTGGGGAGAGGTAGAGGGAGAGAAGGGGTGATGGAAAAAGGAGGACAAAATCAATCCTGAAGTACAATAGATATCAGCGTGCGCAGAAAAACCGGCCGGCTGAAAATAACCCAGGCGTGTCAGATGGGGACGAAGCGGCCATTGTCATACGTGTGGATTTCTGTGAGCTCAGTATCTCTCTCAATGCCTGGGAGGGGTGGGAGGTGGGGTGACTAATGGACCACAGCAAGCACACAGTCTCAGTATTATTTTTGAAGTCTTTGTTCTGTAAGTGCAGATGCGTTGTCCTTACCTGTTGACATTAGATTTGTGAAGAACAGAGAGAGTGAGTGAAGGTAAGAGGTGTGGGAGCGGCAACGAGCTGCAGGAAAATCCAATTACTGGGCTGGCCTTCTTCACCTCTAATTAGCCCCTCCCCCCCATCCCAGTTCAATTCACTTTGAGTGGCTTTATTGAGAACCTGCGGCCATTCGGGAACACCGTGTTCTGTTTGCGGAGGCGTGGAAGGCAAGGTTCTCTGGTGGACACTGTTTAGCACAGGGCACCGTTAACTCAAAAGCTGCGGGGTTCTAGCCTGAGGTGAAGAAACATACAATCGAGTGAGTTACTAAGCTTTGCCTGGTTACATGTTCAACTGAATAAACTGGTAAAATCATTGGAGATAAAGGTGTCAGTCTATAGCTTAAAGCAGGTGACTTTACAGCTTGTACTGGAAATCTCAGTGAACAGCTTGAAACTTCTGTCTCTATTCGGACCCTGATGTTTCTTACGGAGCGCCCTGTAAATGCTGGGTCAGCAAAAGTATCTTTCTCAGCTTCTGCCGGAACCATCTAAGTGACAGTTCTATTGCTGGATGATAATCAGCTTTGATTCCCCCTATCAGAGCGATACATAGCTCTGCCTTTTGGACACTTTGGCTCCCTCTGCCTCCTTCTCTTCATCCTCAATCTGCCGTGAATTTGTAAGAGACAAATGGCAGAGAAGTGCGACAGAGTCATGTGGGCGTGTTTGACGAGGGAAGGCGTCTGTTCCAGGCTGACCGCAGAACCGCGGGCTAAATTCAATACTTTAGAAGCTGACTAATTCAAAGTGGCAGAATAACAAGTTTTTTGCAAGGAAATTCAACATAAACTGACAATAGCATTGCCTTTCATTCTGGTTTCTGCTGTTTACATTTACCTATCTTATACTAACATGTTTATTCAGTAAACCGTGCTTCCTAGGGAAGCCCCAAGTTTACTGTGACCCTGCCTTGCATAACCATTTGGATGGATGGATGGATGGATGCCTGTCCAACAGCCTGACTGCCATTTTTAGCTTGGCACCCCACTGGGCGCTCATGTTTACCCCCTGCTTGCAAGTTCACCATGGCCTCAGAACTATTGTATAACTCCAAATTCATTCACACATGACCTTATGGAACTTTTACCAAATGTGATATCATATATTTTTTTAAGTCTTAATTTGTTAAACCACACAGAGCAAAATTGATTAACTTTAATCTGAACTTTAATCTGAAGACTCCATAGAGTCCGTAAGAGTCATCAGCCACAGAGTGGTGAACTCTGTCTGCTCCCTCCGTGGGTGTGAGAGACAGCCAGGGCAAAATCGAGTAGAAGAACTCCTCTGCTTCCCATGAGCCCTCTGTGTTCTCCACACTGAGAGGCAGCAAGACTGCAGATCTCAGCCTGTTGCTTGAATTACGTTCTACTCCCCATGTTATGAAAGAGGACTCTTCCTCTGCAGGAAGTCAGAGTTAATAGATGGCACACTTGAAGAGTGTCTGATTATTATTCAAAGATTAAAAAAAGCCAAATATGTTCCCCGGAAGTCAGGAGGATCTGTGAGCAGTGGGAGGACAGCCTACCGTGGTGAGTGAATACATCGTCCTGTGGAAGGCAGACGGGACGGAGTCATCAGACGTTACGGCATCGTTCCACTCGATGCTGATGGAAGGATGAGCAGGAAATGCAGACTAATTACCTGCCCCTACTTTCGAGCTGCAAGTGACCAAGTTCATCTCCAGCTGTGGACTAAGATAGTCCACATTACAAAAATACACTCTACAAGGAGGTCAAGAGGTTGCAGTGTTTCCAGCCATATGCTGGCTATTTAAAGCACCCATTACTTACTACAGTGTGCCCTCAACCCCCCAAAATGCTCAAGGGGTGCTGGATAAATAGCTGACCCTGCACACAGACCCCAAGCTTCACTCTCAGCTATATATGTGTCTGTATGTCTCAAAGGAGAGCATGATGGGATATGTGAAAAGAAGCATTCCAATGTACCTGTACTTGCGCAAACGGCAAATAAATGTCAATTCATCATTGGATTTTTTTCATCATGTAAACTGGGGTACAGTGGCTAAGGTGAGCTATGCTCCAAATGTTACCTCACTCTCATAGCTGTGATGCTCTCATTTACAACTGCTATAGTCTCAGTTATTTTTAAAAGGAGCCTCAGTGGTATTTTTAAGGAAGTGGTACATGCTGTCATTTAGCAAAAGAATAATGTTGCCTTCATCTTCTTGCTTTATATAACATGTATTTTCCTGTTTTTTTCCCATAATGCCCCCCGCATGGCTCTGTGACTGAGATTCTTTCAGGATAATATAAAGCGAAACAGCCAGTCGGAGATGTCAGTTCAGTTGCATACATATGGCTAATGAATTCAGAAAGCCAGAGGGCACGGAGGAGAGGAAAACAAAAACTCCTGCAGGAGAATGGGGGGGAAAACAAAACTTGGGTTGAAGGCCACTCTGAGGGCCTCCCTCGCAGGCCTGCGCACTGCAAACGGAGGAGGGAGGAAGCGAGGCCTGACATCACCGAGCTACTTGTTGTCATGTTCTCCAAGGGATACAGGATGTAGCACCTGCTGATTGAGTTGATGGCACCAGGAGGGGGAACCAGAATCTAAGATGCCGCAAGCAGAAACACGACCTTGTCTACTGGGGACGGCATGTCTGTTAGACACATGCCTTCAGCCAGGACCTAAGGGCTGGCATCTCGTAACATCTTTATTGCTTAAAGTACCACAAACAGGAAAGATTCTTGACTGGATTTGCCCAAAGGAATGTGAGAACAAGGGTAATGGGATTGTATCTTAGATTGTAATGAAAATCCTGGTATCAGGGGAAAGGTTGCAGTTGAGTTATAATTCAAAGCAAGTGATTTGTTGTGTAAGTGCTTGTGTTATGTTATTTGGTGAGCAGACTCTCTGAACGTTTTGATTAATTATCACTCCCCCATTTTATCGAAGTTCGAAAATGTAAAGGTATAATGTGAGTGTTCCTGTTGAGCCTAGGTCAAGCTGCCTGTCGATGATATGTGAGAAGTTCATTTTGTGTTATTGTGTAAAGGTACTTGGTGGTGACATATGTAAGGTAATATTTCTGAAACTTGAGACATTATTTTTCCTGACCTTGATGCTGAGGGCTCTACATGTAAGTAAGGGGTCTAGATAGATCTCAATATGTTATTCACCACAGAATGATGGCAGGCTGATGTCAGACCCAACCACATCCTTAGTAAGACCTTTGGAATATGCAATAGTTCTATAAATATAGAATAAAAATGTGTTTCTTTGGATGAAAATGTGAGACATGCTTCTTACACCTTCTCTGGAAACATCTTTAAAACATGGGGACATAGGATTCTTCTTGCCCAGGTCCCTTTGGAGATGTTCTGGGGATGTTCCATTGGAAGGCAGCAGATCAAGAACATACTGGAGGGACTATAACTACCACTTGGTTTAGGAGTTGGAATCCCCAGAACGTGCTGGAGCCTGTGGCCTCCAGGGCTTGTTGTCTTCATGACCTTCACATATTCATACATTATGAAGATGGATAGATGGATGCATGTATGGATGGATGGATGGATATACAGGCAATTCAGGTTATAATTCTTATGTCAGTCACACTACCTGTGATGTCTTTCCAGCCTGATCACCTTTCTGCCATTGACGTCTCTCCTGTTTGCCCTGCTGCTGTACCACTGTTCATCCTGCCATCTGAAGAAGTACCAGCACCTTCCTGCCATCACCTGCCTGCCCTCTGCTTTGTGACTTAAATGTTAAAATTGGGACAGTATAAATTGGGACTCATTTGACCTCCTCTGCCAGCCCCTTGGGGATGGGCTCCCCCTTTGAGTCTGGTTCCTCCCAAGCTTTCTTCATTATAGGGAATTTTTCCTTGCCACTGTCGCCTCTGGCTTGCTCACTGGGGGCTTTGGGCAGGGTTAATGTAAAGCGCCTTGAGACAATGTAATGTTGTGAAAATGTGCTATACAAATAAAATTGAATTGAATTGAATTGAATTGAATTGAATTGAATTGAATTTCTGGTTCAACATTTAAGAAAAACAAAATTTTCTCTTACTGCCAGGGAGAGAAAATGGCTGGCTCTTCAGATCTTCTTTCTTATTGTGGCCTTTCAAATCATGGTACGCCAAAAGTGTTAGACTCTCAGTAACAACCAGGCATTAAACCATTAAACTGTCAGAAAAAATCACAATGGTCAAAAACCACCTGCTTTGCTGGTCGTTTGATATAAACTATTAACTGTATTTATTATCTGACTGTACTGCTAATGACATGCTGGAAGGGAATCCCTGTATTACACTGGAAGGGAATCCCTGTATCACACTGGAAGGGAATCCCTGTATCACACTTGAAGGGAATCCCTGTATGTGGGGCAATAGTGGAGCTTGGCAGTGGACATCCACACTTTCAGCACATATCTTAAGAAAATCTATATCATTATTTGCATCTGTTCATTCAAAAGATCACAAGGTCCCATCTTTCCGAAGTACCTGGTGGGTCACATCTATAACTCTCGCTATCTTCACAGAGCCTTGAACACCCTTCAGACCCTGATCACCATTCAATTGAACTGTTGCCATCCAGTAGAAGGTACAGGACACTCAACGCCCACACTACCAGACTTAACCCTTGTGTATTTTACATCTTCCATTCTAAATTCTAGATTCTATAGAATTTAACCTCATTTTGAAAATGGACTGGGGTCACTTCGACCCCAAAAATAACACAGGGGTTAAGAACAGTTTTTACCCCAATACAATAACCAGGCTGAACCAGGCACTACAGGACTCTCACTAAGGACTCTAACCCCCCCCCCCCACACACACACACACAGACACACACACACCGGACCACAATATGCCACCTACATTTCTACTTTGCACATATTTATTGGCAATTTTGTATTTTTTATTTATTGTTAAATATTTCATGTGTTGCACCACACAGGAAGTTTCCATCGCAAACTCTTTGTGTTGTCGTGTACAATGACAATAAAATATCATATCTTGAATCGCAATACGTTTCAGGCTGTGTCCCAGCCCTGAACTTTGCTTTGGGGCTTCTGCTTGGAGGTGAGACATTTCTTCACACCGTGTTGAGCCGTTGTGTGAAAGCACCCGCTGTCTCGCACCTGTCAGCTTGCCAAAGCACCATCCATTTTCAAGAACCTTCCGCAAGGTCGAGTGGTGCTTTGGTGCCTTTAAGACGTGTAGGATTCTGGAGCCCCGGTGTTTTAACTCGCACCCACTAGCAGGCGTTGGGGTCACAGTTGGAAATCTGCGCGCTACATGTACATTCAGAGGAGATATAGCAGGCCGAGATAAAATTATCCCAAAAGTTCAAAGCTCATCTGATAACTCGGCAGTGGTGGCTAATGTTTTATAGCTTGTGTTATTCCTTGGCTAACAGTTGTGGATTCTGAAGATGCAATTAGGACTTCAGTGTCATAGACAAGCATTCAAGTCTCACCATATATTTTTGGAAAGTGTGAGAAAACCTTGACAGCGGTCGAAACAGATCCATATCACAGGACCATTTATGTTATGTTTATTATATTTCATCGTTATTGTATTATACAGAATGCTAATAGGGTTAAACTATAGATGGTTAAAGTGGGCCTGAGTGTGTGGTGTTGCAGACTGGATATGGAGCATGACGCCTGGGTGGGTGCCTGAGCTGTGAGCTCAGCTTGAATCAGTTTCTCAAGCACCTCTACGCATACTTCCCCTGAAAGTCCCAATTAAGTGGTGGAATTTACATGTCGAGACCTTGGCGAGGTATCAAGTTTGGTAATTGTCTTTGTTCGTTTCCCATCTCTTAACATTCCGGCATAAGATTTCTTGTTGCTTATCCTTAATTTAGATGCACGAGAGCGGAAAGGTAATGCGGGGGCAAGCTTTTCTGTTCTGCTTTTTTTAGGAGGAAACGGTTACCTTCATGGACTGTGTCATTGATGCACTGTGACCGGGAACTTGCCGGGAATAGAGTAAATTGGAGTTGCTCTACCAAGACAAGGCTAAAATTAGCAAGTGGAGCTTATTTGTGTGCTGAAAGTGGTTTCGATGACAGGTCGAGTCTGCCGGTTGGTGGTGGTAGAGGAAGAGGCGTGTATGGGGACGACGAGACAGCGATGAGCTGCCTCTAGACTCTCTGCCAAAATGTGGAACAGCTTAGGGTCTGTGCAGCATCCTCGTCCCATTTCAGCCCTAGTGCTCCTATGTTGATTCAGCTTAGGATGAATTCTGTTTGCTTGCTCACCATGCTGAGGCCTGGGAGATGGCTGGCTGAGAGATCCGAATCCTAAAATGAAACAGCATCAGTATGATTGGCTGTTCCACCAACATGTGTGGTTTAATGAATTTATTTGTAACTGATATTAAATGCTGGTGAAGCAGTAAGTTAGAATCCATTGCATGATCGACAACATGGAAGCCGGAACTGTGTATATGAGCAGGAGTATGGTGATAGTCATTACTCTGTAAAATAACTGTCTGGCTGTTATGACTGTCATTGGTCATCAGTTATATCCTTCCCTCAGTTGGCAGCGTGTGGGTTAGTCAGTTAGGATGCCGCACTCGTGATCTGAACATTGCTGGTTCAAAAGCCAGAGTTGGTGGAGTGATTCACTGTTAGGTCCTTGAGCAGAGCCTTTAACCCCAATTGCTACAAGAATTGTCTGACCCTGCTTATTCAAAATATACATTCCTTTGGGTGAAGGAATCTGTTAAATAAATGTAATGTGGTTCTCTTAAATTCTGGAATTGAAATGCATTTCACATATTTACAGATGAGTCAGTTTATTTTTTGTCTGATGCTTACACCATGTTAGCAATAATGAGGCCCATCTGTGTTTACCTGAAGTTACTATGCAGGAAACCGCCTACACTGGGAGCATCTCTGACCATGGAGATGAACTGTAGAGTTCAAGGTACAACTTCTAGCTCTGCAGTACCTAGTCAGTTGCTGTATTCATTGCCCTTTGCCTTCAATGCATTACAAAATTTGGTGTTGTAATTTTGGTACACCACTTTGCTCTTCACATGTTTTCTGTGGTGAAACTCTTCACGGTATTCCCCCTGACATCATTCTCCACGTCCTTAGGGACCATGAACGATAGGTAGTGCTGTTTAGCACAGAGTTCACACAGCAGGAATGAATTACAGCTGGGACCTGCGGTGTACAGGGCTTAAACCCGAGAAAGTCCGGATATTTCTCAGACCTCTATCTGCGAACTCATGCAGGCAGGTGCCGAGCGCGCGGATGAATGACGGCTTCTGGCGTGACGTCATTATGGGGGGGCTGCCGTGTGGGGAGGGGAAAGGAGGGGGGGGGTGGTTCCATGCAAGCAGAGAACGAGTAAGAGAATAAAGAAAGCGCAGGAGGAGGAGGAGAGAGAAAGGGGCCAGCATCAGTCGAGCGTCCGGCCGGAGCCGAGCCATCGGATATCCCGGGAATAATTGGTAGCGGGTCCCGGAGATCCCGTAGCGGTGGATCCCGCAGCACCTCCCCTGAGCTGATCAACCCAACGCCTCGGCGGGGAGATCAAAGCCACGATGCCGCTACTTTCGGCTTGAGAGCGGACTTGTGCGATGCGAGTGGGGACGTCCTCCTGATCGCCCGGCTGACACTGGAGCGAAGCGGAGGGCTGTATTATGGTAAGTGCTTATCGGTACCCCTGCCGGGGCTATCTAGTTAATTTTTTATTAAATGCATGGCCGAAAAAATAAGGAAATACTCGGATATCGCTGTACACGGCACGGTTTGGTGTCCGATCCCCAGCACGATGCAGCGAAACGGGGGGATTTTATTAATTTTGCAGCCGTTTCGCGCTGGGGTTTGACAATCCGCTCCCGCTGTGATACGGGCGTTACATTGTATTGCACACAAAAGGCAGACCCGCCGGAGATCGCCGTCCAGATGTGAAGGGACAAAGGCAGCCCTCGTTTTCAGAAATGTGATATTAAGGCAGGTTTGACCCACCGCCGTCGCGGGTCGATCCCTCGCTCCTTTTTTTTTGTGTTGTGTGGGACCGCCGCTTGATCTAGCGAACAAGTTGCATTTGCAAGGTTTGATTTCCAGCCATTGGTAAAGCTTATATAAGAGAGAAACGAAACGAGGAACCGCGTCCGTTTGCGGGGTGAAAATGCATCATTTATGAAAAGTTGTGCTCGGATATTCAGCCCTGTTTGACGGCGCGCCGTGAGTGAATATCAAAAGCACAAAGGGGGCACTGTACCCTTCCGGGCTGCCCCACTTCTGCGGGGCCAGCTGTGCCCTAAATCCCCCTCCTACTTTTCATACCGACCGGTTAATGGAAACCTAGAGGTTCATCCCTCAGGTGGTCCGCCCGGTACCCCCAAAGCTGCCCCCCGTTCACACGAACTTACTGCTGACTTTGAGGTCACGGCGCATCCACAAACGGAATGCCAGCTTCCTACCTGTTTATTCCCCTTTATTTTACATTGTTTAACATTACTGAGAGAGGACCAATAGGTCTTCGATGGTGGGTGAGGGCCCATGTCCCATTTCATTAAGGCAACGATGTACTGGGAGCAGCGGTATGCAAAAAAATCTTTTAAAAGTTTATTTATCCTAAGTGTAACTTGATGTTTTAAATGGAATGAGCAAAACAAAAACCAAATCCAATTACTGAAAATGCTTTTTACATAGAGTGTAGGCTATTGATTTACCATTCGATTTCTTTGCGACAAAACAATCGTTTCAACAATCTACAGTGGTGTATATTGTGACATAATTTATGTATAATAGCCATAAACTATTTATGATATTTAGAGAAAACAGGCCTACCTTAAAATTTTCACAGTAGCCTGCAGCAAGAACAAGCAGGATTAGCAATTTGTTGGCATATACTGCTGTATAATTCTATTGTCATCTCTGCTCATTTACTGCTTTGTTACTGCACGTTGTTTGCCGGGAGCTTTTTGGTGATAGCTGTCGAGTTGTGTATTCAGTGGGGGACTGCGAGTCCACAGGCGGTCACACGGTGCACCCTTGTCCGGCCACCCGCCGCCCCATCCGCGCGTACCCGCTCGCACATGAGCGAGCTTCCGTGCCGTGCACGCCGTCAGGTGAGAAGGGCAGAACATACCGGCCGGTCGGGAGTCATACCAGGTGTCTGTAAGCCTCAAATGCAACTGAAAATCCCAACAAGGTAAACTGATTTTACCGGAGTACATTTAAAGCTGTATCACTGCAAAATCCAGAATTACACTAGTCGCTTTAAGAGAATAAATTATGTAAGTGGCTCTGGATGATTCACCGTCCCCGAGAACTGGGTCCAGCCGGAGGGACGCTGGACGAGGTCAAAGCACCGGCAGCTAAGCGGGTTTTTAAGCCTGTAAGTGACAGGTGTCAGGCGGCTTTTCCCGCAAACAGCTGTGAGTCGCGTAAATACAGATCAATAAGCAAGTGCGAAGTCTGGCTTTGCGCGTTTCTGAGGAGCCATCTCGGCGGGGACGGGGACGCAGTCCAGCCGCCCACCACTTCGGATGTGTTACTTTGGACTATGAGCCACACAACTATATTTATAATGACGGCCCGCAGAGGAGACTGTATCAGATCCCATTCACAACTGAATGACGTAGCCCATCCTGTTGTAGCCCTTCTCTCATACTGACATAGCCGGTCTAGTTGTAGCCCTTATCTGTGTTTTGTCACTACACCTTTCTTTCTTTCTCCTTCCTGTGTGGCAGGACATACATAGCTGGCACATTGAGGGACTGAGGACGGATCGCTGGGACCTGCCTCCTTCACAGCAGGACTAGATGGAAATGACCAAAGAACAGGGGTCTGCCATGCTTGTGTGGAAGCCCACTGCAACCTCCGGATTTGACCGGGAACTGTGAGCACTGTCCTTTGCCTGATGTGGGAGTGTGCAGGGAAGACTGTCCGTGTTGTGTCGCCATGGGAACCCCCACCCAGGGTGTCATGTTGGAGTATGGGGACACAAGGGTCTTTCTGTGCTGAGACCCCCAAGAACACATGAACAGACCCGTGACATAGCCAGATGCGGTATATTTATTTTTTGAGTACACCTTTGACATATTGCTGTAGTTATTTACATATATAGTTTTAGGTCCAACTTATGTGTCCGTCCGTTAGCAGTCAGTTGCTAAAGTTAGCATTTCACCGTTCACCATCTATGGAGCTGTGTGCATAAGCCATTGTACCCCCCCATGCGATGACCCCCCAGGCCATCTGTAAGCCATGGCATCGCATCTGCCCCCCCACTTCCTCCACGACTTTGAGCTGGGCGGCCGATTTGTGGACCTGCGTCCACTAGGCTGTGGCTCCACGGGACCAGTGCTGTCGGCCGTGGACCGGCGCAGCGGGCAGCGCGTGGCGGTGAAGCGGCTGCCCATGCGTGACGCCGTCTCGGTCAAGCGGGCGCTGCGTGAGGTCAAGATCACACGACGCCTGCGGCATGACAACGTGGTGGCCGTGCATGAGGTGCTGGGCCCACATGGGCAGGTGCTGCGCCCCGGCGCTGTGTGCCTGCCCGCCCTCTACGTGGTGCAGGAGTGCATGCAGACGGACCTGGCGCGGCTGCTGGAGGACGGGCCGCTGCCCGCTGGGCACGCCACCCTGCTCTTCTACCAGTTGCTGCGCGGCCTCAAGTTTATCCACTCGGCCAACGTGCTGCACCGCGACCTCAAGCCCGCCAACATCTTTGTGAACATAGACCAGTTGCTGCTGAAGATCGGCGACTTCGGTCTGGCCCGTATCGTCGACCCCCACTACTCACACAAGGTGAGGACTGCGTTGCTCACCTCTCCATTAAGTAGGCATTTATGCAGCGGTAACTGCAATTTCCTTCAAGATCAATAATGTGGCTGTCTATCTATCTATCTATCTATCTATCTGTTTGTCTATCTGTGATCTGTTTATGTGTTTGTCTCTGTGTCTGTCTGTCTGCCTTTCTGTCTGTCTGTATTTCTGTCTATCTATCTGTGATCTGTTTGTCTGTCTCTATCTATCTATCTATCTATCTATCTATCTATCTATCTATCTATCTATCTATCTATCTATCTGTCTAATTTTCATTGTGAGCCACATGTACATGTATGTAGACTTACACCGTGTTTGTCCTGGCCGTGTAAGGAAGACTCCTTGCATGTCTTGAAAGAGAAGCGATATGATTGTGTGCTGGGTCCCTGTCTCTGATTCTCCTTGTGGCTCTGTGCTACATTGTCTTTTAAGTGGTGATACCCATGCCATCATCACACGCCATGATTAAGTCATTCTGAGATGGAGACTCTGAGAGGATCTGGGGAGTATTTTAATTTCCCCCTGGTTATGTTGAGAGCGCCGTGCTGTTGTGGCGGAGCTGTGGATTCAGTAATCCCGGCTGCTCGCTGTCACACCTGCAGCCGTCTGTCCGCCTTTTCGGCTGGGGAGCTAGCCGATATGAAAACGTCCTTCATTAAAGATACATTTCTCCTCTGGTCACCCTCTGCTGTAACCATAGCAGAAGATGGGGGCCAGGGAAATAGAGATGCCATGTTCATTGCTGACGGACTCAATTACATAAGTCTTTCTGCCCATTTGGGCAATTATGACCCCCCAGCCCCCCAACGGCTGCCCTCTGACTCTCCCTGCGACTTGTTTGGGGGGTGTCATTTGCTTGCTGTGTCCATCAGTTCGACAATGAACAGTCTGCAAGCCTGTTTTGTCACTATAACAAAAATGTGAGTGTTTAGATGAATAGAAATGATTGATTATTGGGGCACGGTCACATTACACCCTCACGAACCGTCAGATGCAGCTGAATGGTGATCGGAGTGACCCCTTCGGGGCCACATCGGGCCTGGGACGTAGACGTGCCCATTCGCCGTCGCATTGTGAGGGCCTGTTACGGGATGGGCCAGCAGGGTAACCCAAGCCGCGTCCACTGCTCTTCAATGGGGACCTTTGTCACTGCGAACAAGAGAGGAAATGAAGACAAGGGGAGCCTGGAGCCGGAAAGCAGGGCCGGGAGGGCAGCGAGGGTGACTAGGGAGCATGGCCACACGCGTGCGTGCACACACACGCACTCACACACACACACACACACACACACACACACACACACACACACACACACACAGAGTAGGTATCTATATCTTTATGGAGACTCCCCATTCATTTCTATGGCCATAACCCTAATCCCAACCAGGTCCACCATGTGTCTTGCTCAGACCTGGATATGCAAGCCCCCCACCCCCACACACATTTCCCGACTGCACACAGGTGGCTATAACGCACACACAGCGCATGCTCCGTTTGCACACAACAAAAAGCTCTTACTAAAAGAGTACACACCATTTAATCAAAATACAGGCTAACAAAAGGGGAAGCCCCACCAGCAACATTCTATCATATTAGAGACACCCTGTCATTCTCAACTTTAATGCTTTGAAGTTGTCTGTTGGAAAATTTATAACGAATTCGTTACTCGATCAGAATCTCAGATTCAGATGGGTAAAGGGTGAAAATGCATAGTGGGACCTTAAACAAAGACACAGACATTGGCCTATACAGAATTATGACATACCTTATAAACCAATTTATCCATTAATGTTGCAGAAATGCCCCGTCGTTGTTTCTTCAGTCATGTCTTCAGTTTGTCATTTTCTGTTTTTTGTTTTTTTCTCCTTTTCTGAGCACCTGACTTTTGACAACTTGCCATTTCGACAGTTGACTGGAGGGGAGAGAGGCTGGATAATTCTTACACTTTAGACTTGACATAACACATCAAGCCATTTCCATGACACACCAAACCATTTTTTGCATCGCAGGGAAAGTAAAAGTGTTTCCAACCACAATGTCAAGGAAAATGTGATAAAAATAACAAGACTTTATGTCCTTCACAAATACTATATAACGTTTTCAAATATGTATTTTTTGACAAATTATTCCAATAACCCTAATCCCAACTATGACAACCTTCACCCTACCCAGCCCTAACCTTAACCATAAGTAACCAAACAAAATACAAGACTTGAAACATTGACTCCCAGACAGACGCACACACATAACCACAGACAGACACGCACACATAAACACAGACAGACACGCACATATAACTACAGACAGACACGCACACATAAACACAGACAGACACACATAACCACAGACAGATGCGCACACATAAACACAGACAGACACGCACACATAACAACAGTCAGACGCACACACATAAACACAGACAGACACGCACGCATAAACACAGACAGACACGCACGCATAAACACAGACAGACACGTACATATAACTACAGACAGACACGCACGCATAAACACAGACAGACACGCACGCATAAACACAGACAGACACGCACA
>JAAGVU020000040.1:6151295-6192840 GCA_011763525.2 Mormyrus iriodes | reverse complement strand
ACGCACACATAAACACAGACAGACACGCACGCATAAACACAGACAGACACGCACGCATAAACACAGACAGACACACATAACCACAGACACACACACATAACCACAGACGGACACGCACACATAACCACAGACGGACACGCACACATGACCACAGACACGCACACATAAACACAGACAGACGCGCACACATAAACACGGACCGGCATGCACACATAAACACAGACAGACAGGCAGACAGACATAAAGACAGACAGACAGACACGCACACATAAAGACAGACAGGCAGACACGCACACATAAACACAGACACACACACAGATGCACAGACAGGGGCGGAAGCTCCAGACGTCCACTGTGACATCGTCCCTGCCCCCCTCTGTCATGTGACGCTTGACGTCATGGTACATCCGGATCAGTTTGTCTTCTCGCATGCGTCTTTGACGTGCTTCCCTGTGAACTGCCCCCATCTGACATGGACACCTGGACCTCCGCTAACCGGGGTGGGTGGGCGATCTCGCAGACAGCCTGTGATCATTGCTCACTCAGTGATGCTGGGCGAACTGACCTGGGCGGGCAGCGAGTAGGGGGGAGGATACTGCTGACTAACGCTTTTGATATACATGTATCACCCCCCCCGCCGCGCCCTTGTAGCCCTTCAGCAGCGACGCTTGATCGATCTCTCAGCTAAGACAAAAACCCCATTACCACCCATTGTCAACATTCGCCGTCCAGTAACAAGAGGCACCACGGATGGCGCAGCCCCCCCGAGGCCTTGTCTGTGTAAATTAGGCCATGCCGCTAACTGGGCTGGTCCCAGCGAGCCTGTTCGCCTGTTTCCCCAAGGGAGCAGTACACACCCTCTGCCAGGCCCCCATCCACAGCCACTGTGGGCTCTCCTTTCCGAGAATGTTGCATTAGAAGCATCCTGCCCCCATACCCCCATGGCTGAAATATTCTGCCCCCACATTCCCCTGGCTGAAATGTCCTGCCCCCACACCACTCACATCAGCCCCCAACTGAAATCTACCCCTCCGGCTGAAATGTTCTGCCCCTACATCCCCCTGGCTAAAATCTCCTGCCCCCACACCACCCACATCCCCCCTTTGGCTGAAATGTTTTGCCGCCACACCCAGCTGAAATCTCCTGCCCCCACAACCCCCCCAGCTGAAATCTCCTGCCCCCTCTGCTCCCCATCTGCCTGAAATCTGGCCCCACGCCGTGCCTCCCCCTGTCTGAAATCTCCCACCCACCTCGAGGAAAACAGCCCTCACTAATAATTCATCACACGGAAATGTGGGAGAGTGGGGGGATGGCGTCCTCGGGGGGGGGCGGGTTAGAATCAGCTGGCACTCCTTAAACATTAAATGGCACCGAGTCAGAACTGTTCATCTACAGAGGGAGATATGGAGGCATGGGGGGTACACTCCCCACACATTCTTCACATTCCCCGTGTGTCATAGCTGCTGTGCAACACACATTTGGTGGATCTCCTGGGCAGGCTGTGCCAGAGATATTACGGGTGGATCCCTCATAGCACGTCCCGTATGGGGGAGATCCTGTGGATCTCACCTGCTGAAGGGTGGCATGGTGCTCGGGTACCGTCACGCTTTATAAATATTTGCTTGTGATGCAGGTGGAAAGGAGGAGGAGGGGTCCTGCAGGTGTGATCTTCTACGAAAAGCTACAGTAGGCTCTGGTGTCTGGGCTTTGATTCCCAGCTAGTCTAGGGGCGTGACACCTCACTTGCAGTGCCAGGCACTACCCCCAGCCGCGTCCACCAGGGAAGGAAAGGGTCTGTGTGTTGCACTGCATTGTGGGTAAAGGCGACAGGGTGCGGCTAAAGGGGCAGAGGTGTCTGGTGACAGGGTTTGGTCTCCTGGTCCTGTGTGGCACTTACTCACTCTCCCTGTCCATCCCGCCTCCCTCCTCACAGGGGTACCTGTCAGAGGGACTGGTGACAAAGTGGTATCGCTCGCCTCGGCTCCTGCTGTCCCCCAACAACTACACCAAGGCCATCGACATGTGGGCAGCGGGCTGCATCCTGGCCGAGATGCTGACTGGACGCATGCTCTTCGCAGGTGGGGCATGTGGGTGGGGGGGGGGAACTGGGCGGGGTGGCAGTGTTGTATGTGAGAGTCAGTTATTTCAAGAGACTGAACCGCTGTCTGGACAGGAAGGAAAGAGATCTGCACAGCTGAGTGATGTGTGTGTGTGTGTGTGTGTGTGTGTGTGCACCTGTGTGCCTCCATTATTGAGTGATGTGTGTGTGCATAGATCCATTACTGAGTGATAAGTGAGTGAAGTTTGTGTGTACAGTGTGTGTGTGCCTTCAGTACTGAGTGATGTCTGTGTGGGTGTTTGTATGCCTCCATTATTGAGTGATGTGTATGTGCGTAGATCCATTATTGAGTGATGTGTGTGTAAAGTGTGTGTCTGCCTTCAGTACTGCGTGATGTCTGTGTATGTGTATGTGTGTGTGTGTGTGCTTTCAGTCATGAGTGATGCCTGTGTGTGCTTATAATGCATGTGCACTTTCCCACTGAATCCATCAGGGCATGTAACTCTCAGGGCCAGCAGGTGGCATACTCATTAAGGAGAGTCATTCATAACTCTCAGGATGCTGGTTTGAATCCTGGGAGAGCCTCGCTGTCACACTCTGGAGGAAGTTTCTAAATTATCCCAGTGAAATCTCTAGCCCTATATATATTCAGATAAGAATAGAAAGTCATTTTGCTGAATAGCCGAATATTTTGTGGAGGTGTGAGTGTATCAGGGTGAGATGTACGCAGGTGTAAGACTGACACAGCACCAGTAAACTTTCATACCTGAAAAAATGTCACATCATGTAGGTTAAAACACCTTGTTTGCATGTTTTCAGTTTAGCCAATGAATTAGGAATGCAATGTTTGTATGTTGAAGATATTAGCTGAAGATTAAAATGACCAGATATCCTTGAGGACCTACCCAATGACAATAGCAATAATGTTACTAATTCAGTTTTAGTCACTGGTTACTTCTTAGTTTTCATCTGGTTCCCGCAATTAAAACTAGTATGTGGTCCTCTTCAGCATATCATGTCATTTGAATGATGGGATACCTTTGATTAGTGTAGGAAGTGAGAGTAATTAATGAAGAGCTCAGCTGGTGGGGAACATGGCTGTTCTGGCAGGGGAAATGCTGGATCAGCCTGCTGTTCCTTCAGATGGAGTGGGGGTGCCTTCAACGGGGGGTGGGGGCGCAGAGGGGGTGCTGCTGGTACTGTGGTAAAAGGCTCACTAATTAGCTTCACTCTGCTTACAAGCTCTGGCCTCCCACACAATCGATGTTTGCTTCATTCTTTCTCTATCCGTATAGATCAGGAAACGGTTGTTGATCTCTCCCTCCTTCCCTCCCTCTCTCTGCCCACTTTTCTCTCCATATTCCCTCCTTCTGTCCTTCAGCATCACATGTGCTCTCTTTGCCACTTGAAATCATTCTCTCTGTTTATACGTCTTTGATAAAGATGGGGCTTCGAACCCCGTGCTTTGGCAGATATAGTGGCCCTCGCTTTGCCTGCTCATCTGGACTGCCCATCATAGCAGAACCCAGGGACCCTGGTGTGCCAATGGCACCCGGATAACGTTCACGCCTTCTGACAGGATTGTGGTGTATCTGTGACACTTCCCAGGGTGTGTGAGTGACATGGCGGCCCCCAGTGTAGTCCTGACCTGGCCCGGCCCGCCCCAGTCTGTCAAACCTAGCTGGCAGGTGCATGTATGTGGTGCTGCTGAGTGGATGGGTGCTGGAGTGGCTGTCAGGAGCTGATAAAGCCAGCTACCCTCACAGAGGGCACTTTGAGAGTTTTATGATGAGAGACCAGTGGTGTGATTACAGAGCCCTCTGCTGTTTGGAGGGGGCACTGAAGTCTAGGGGTCCCTGTTTTGATGTTAAAGAGACACACTAATTGTGTAACACAACCCATGTTCCTCCTGTTTTTCATACCAAGTCAACTTAATTTTGTTTCTGTGGGAATTTTTTTTTGTATTTCCTTTTGTTTGTTAATTACAGCAGCTCGATGTCAGTTTTATGCCTAACTCTGCCTATGCGGTGTTTGGATGTGACTTCTTCTCTTTGTGTGGTGTTTGGTTGTGACTCTCTCTGTCTATGTAGTGTTTCGAAGTGACTTCTTCTGTCCGTGTGGTGTTTGTGTATGATCCCCTCTGTTTGTATGCTGTTTGGCTTTGACCTCCACTGTCTATGTGGGACTTGGCTATGACTCCCTCTGTCTGTGTGGTGTTTGGCTATGACTCCCTCTGTCTGTGTGGTGTTTGGCTTTGACTCCCACTGTCTGTGTGGTGTTTGGCTATGACTCCTTCTATCTGTGTGGTGTTTGGCTATGACTCCTGTCTGTGTCGTGGTTGTCTATGACGCCCTCTGTTTATGTAGTGTTTGGCTATGACTCCTTCTATCTGTGTGGTGTTTGTCTGTGACTCCCCTTGTCTATGTCAGGGGTGGGAAATTTTATCCTGAAAGGTGTGTATGCAGGTTTTCAGGATAACCTTTAGGTCAGCTGTTGAAACCCAGGTGTGAATCAAGCAATCAGTCGTCTAATTACTAATCTAATTAGGGAGTTGCAGTGAAAACCTGCACACACAGAGGCCCTTTCTGGATAAGATTGCCCACCACAGGTCTATGTGGTGTTCCACTGTGATTCCCTCTGTCTCAATGTAGCCTTTTCTGCCTGCTCAACTCACTGACTCGCACTATCTATATTGTTGTGTCTGAATGGTGTTTGGCTGAGGTTCTGTACACAGTCAGACAGCTTTTTGGCTGAGACTCGCTCTGTGCCTGTCGTTCTGACTCTCACTGTGCCACCCCCCCCCCTTCCCCAGGGGCCCATGAACTGGAGCAGATGCAGCTGATTCTGGACACGGTGCCGGTGTTGAGAGAAGAAGATCGACAGGAACTACTGAAAGTCATGCCCTCCTACATCAGGCAGGGCTGGGAGGTCAAGAAGTCACTACGAGAGCTGCTTCCCGAGGTGGATGCCGAGGGTGAGAGATTCATATCAATCCATAAAAGTGACTATTCAGTTCATATTACTCTGCTCTGGGCGCAAGGCACGACAAAGACTCTGTATTAAACCTATAGGGCACGGGGCAAAATTAGACTGCATTGCCAATGTGGAACACAAAGCTCAGAGCTGTTACTGAGCTGGACTTGCACCTGAATTCTGCTTCTTGTTACTAGGACATAGTTCTCTTTGCAGATTACCCATGGGTGCTTAGCCTGGATTGCTTTAGCAAATATTCAGCTGTGGTTAAATGATATCCCAGTGGCTGTGATGTCATCGATGCCATAGATCCATGTGTTTCCACACTGTAGCATCTCCAGTAGCCCCAAGTGTCGAGTCGCTGGACTTTGGCAGGAAGGTGTGGGAGGAGAAATCAAGGAGGACGAGTCAATCCAGACAGGCAAGCAGGCTAGGGGCTCAAACAGGGCCCTGGCTCACAAAAGATCGATCTAGAAGTAGTTGGCTCCCTCACACCCCAATCTGCATGGACTTCATAAGTGGACAGCAGTGAGCCTTAGGCTGCAGAAACTGCAGTTTTCTAACTAGATTCCTCGTTAACTCTGTTTAATTAGAAAGAAGCAATAAAGCATCATCCTCGGGGGAAATCTGCTGTTATGTACTTTGTATCATGGATCTTGTTCCGTAATTGTCTTGGAACCTTGGAAGTAGGCGGAAAATAATGATATGATTCATGTTTTATGCGGGCTCCGAGGTCTAGGGTTATATGATGCTCACAGAAACACGCACACCTGCACTCACACGACAAGTCATATTTAATCTGAAAGCTCGACAGGAGGTGCTGGGCCCCAGGGACTCTCAAAAGCCAATCGCTCTCCTGTTAACAAGAGACAGCCATTCATGTGAATCCCATTCTGCCTGCTTCATCTTCCCGCTTCAGCTATCGACTTTCTAGAGCAGATCCTGACCTTTAACCCCATGGACCGGCTGACGGCAGAGGACGCCCTCTCCCATCCTTTCCTGCGGCAGTACTCTTGTCCTCAGGACGAGCCCACATCACTCCAGCCTTTCCGCATCGAGGACGAGCTGGATGACAGCCTGGTGACCGGGCAGGACTTTGGCTACGCCTCACAGTGGGAGTGTGACAGCCAAGTGCCACACTGGGACAGGTACGTCCACCAGGTCTAGCTGTCTGAGACACTCGTGAGATCAAGAGTACCATGCCTCAGGCAATTTGCAGACCTTTGATATAATAATGTGATTTATCTGTTGAGTGCAGCAGGGCCTGTAATGTGATTGGTTCTGTTTCATCTATCTCCTATGCCAACCTATTATTTTCCTCTTTAGGAAAATTCTGAGAGGCTATGCAGCATGCTGGACACGCCCACTAGCAGTCATTTGCTGGGGCTGCAGACTGAGTCACTGCTTCATTCTGATATCTCCCCTGGGAGTCCCAGTACAGGATGTGATGTTACCGTGACAACAGGGCAGAACACACACCTCAGGGTGCTGTGTGTCCCGCGACAGAACGCTGGGGCTCAGAATACGGCCGGCATTAATGACGGGTGCAGAGTGTGGATCCGGTTACAGATGAACAGTGTGGGGGTGGGGCGGGGGCGGGGGGTTTAGTCAATCCACATGCAACTTGGTCATTATACCATCATGATGTCCTCCCCAAGGCGTTTGGCCACACCCACTTGTCTCTGTGTGTGTGTGTGTGTGTGTGTATGTCTGTTGCAAGCTGCAAGTGAACAGGAAGCTGCTTCCTTAGGGGACAGAATCAGTGGCCAAACCTACGTAGGACGTCCAAGCGAGGAAACTGGGTCCCGGGGAAGAACAGGTTCTGCTGCACTCACCTCTGCCTGTCCTCCCCACCCCACCGCTGCAGGTTTGATGCCAGCCTCTCGTCAGAACCCAGCTGGAGGCAGTCAGGCCAAGGGGAAGGAGTCTCAGGCTTGGCGGAGGAGGGGGAGGAGGTGCAGCGGGACCCACGGGCAGATCCTAGGCCTCCTCGGGAGGAGGCGCAGGTGGACCCCCGTAAGTACTCGCACAGCAGCTCCGCAGAGCGCTTCCTGGAGCACTCGCACTGCTCCCTGGAGCGTACCGGAGGCAGCCACGGCGAGCTGGACTGCGGCCGCTCCTGCGACTACAAGGTGGGCTCGCCCTCCTACCTGGACAAGATGGCATGGCGCGAGGGCAAGCCGCAGCATTACTCGGAACCCAAGCTCATCCTGGACCTGTCACACTGGAAGCAGAGCAACCAGCAGCCAGTGGGGGGTGGCCTGGGGGAGCCCCCAGCGGAAGGCCCGGCCGACCTCTTCCTGGAGATTTCTCGCTGGGTGGAAAGCACACAGTCCCGCCTGCACTCCCCCACCCCCAGCCCACTTCAGGAATTGCTTTCCCTACCCCGGTCTCCCCCACTACCTCTGTCACCGACCTTGCACCCCCTTACCCCCACCAATTGTCCAGTTCCTGAGCACAAGCCCCACCGGAGCAAAATCAGCCCTCGTTCATCCTCCTCCTCGCCCCCATCTCTGTTACCTTTTTCCCCCTCCTCTCCATCTCTGCTCTCCCCCCGAATCCCTTCTACGTCCACCTGTCACCTTGCTAGCCCCGCCCCCTCAGAGACGGTCTCGTCCCAAGGGGCGGAGTCACAGTTTGACTTGGATGCCTTCATCTCTCATGCCCTCAAGCTGTGCAGTCAGACGGAGGAGCTGGAGGACCGGGGGGACGCGTCCAGGTCGGTGGACATCAATGGAGTGCCCAAGCTTGCAGACTGCCCCCCGGCCCCACCCTCAACCCCCGCCCCGGAAATGGTCAAGGCACAGGACTACCAGAAGGAGCACTGGTAGCCCCATCACATGGACACCTGCTCTCTCTAGGGATCAAGCTCCCCTGCTTTGAAGTGCTGCAGCAGTTGGCATTCACCATGCTATTAGCCGTTAGCTAACATCCACTGGGCAGGACACCAGTGAGCCCACCCAAGGGCAGCTTACTAGATAGCCTTCTTCTAGATACCAGTAGCCTTCCCATGGACACCAGCAGGCCTGCCCAGGTTTCTGGGTGCAGATTATATCTTCCAATTCTTAGGCTGTAAGCGATAGTGACTTGTCATTAGGGTGGAATCCTCACAGTGGCTTGTGGCCCTCAAAAGGTGTGAGGAACTGCATGAAGGATCATATTTCGAGGCAAGGGGCTAACCGGCAGTTTCTAGACTGAATTTGTGGCATTCAAAACAGGCATAACCAGGACAGGTTACACACAAGAACTCGACAGGCGTCTTATAATTTTGCACAAGTGGATGCTATGTAGAGAAAACCTAGGTGGCTAGAAAGGCATAGAGTTTCATGGGTAACGGTTTATGGACATAATAACCCACATTTTTCATCGTTTAGAATGAATGCAGGGAAAACAAGGGGAGAGGTTACAACCATCCGAAGATCTTGTTTTGTAACAGGTTCACAACAGCACTTGAAATAGTTCCAGGTCTCTTGGCTACTCATTCTGAACATCCCTTTGGTATACTTGCTGCAGAAATAACCTGGTAGTAACTTGCCCCTTGAAGTTCTGACTGTTTTAGAAGACTGTTCTTTGTCTGTTGGGTGGAGCCCCATCAGCAGGCGGACTGTAATGGCGCGAGCAGCAGGGCGTGTTCCGGCGCTGGCGGCGTAAGTGAGGGTCACTTGTAGGATGGGGTTCTGGGTAGTTTCGATCTTTCCTAGTGCTTCCCCTTATCGCTGGGCACTCCCACCAACAGCATGACGTATATGATTGTACAGACGCTGTTCGTTTTCCCGTCAGTTTGAGTTTTCTAACAGATTAATGACGTTTAATAAAATTTGCCGATGGCTTAATGATGCTTGTGTTGGCTATCTCCAGCTGCTTGTGTTTCAGAAGTTCCTCGTCTTCCTCATTCTCATCTTCACCAGGGGAAAGACTGAGAGCCAGATTATTGGCCATGCGCCTGTCAGGGGATTTTCACTAAGTGGATAACATCTGTCAATTCCGAGGGCTAGCCGCACTGTGAGTGATAGCATCACGATGGCAGACCTGACTAATCAAACACCACACGTTGTAGGGATTCTCAAGTGACGGGCACAGCTAATTAACGATCGTTACGGTTATTCTGCCTTGTTTAAGCCAAGGAATAAACCCTCACATCCAGGCAGGTTATAGCATGTTCGATGATACTGTGTGAAATGGTCAAATCAAAGCACACATACAACAGCAGGCAGCCTTGTGTCCTTCACAGTGAGGCTCCTCCGCGGTCTATAGCCCGGCCTGGGGGTGTCAAGGCCAGTCAACTGCTAAGAGGACCATGACCACAGTAGGGCAGGATAAATAGAGACTGCAGAAGGTCTAACTAAAAAGGGCATCGGGGCTGCTGATAGCATTATGGTTAGGAACATTTTATGAACATTGTAGCACACAGGCATGGGAAGACATTTTAAGTTCAGGGTGCCGAACATCAGAACAACCAATAAAGTTTACTGAAGTTCAGTTGTATCATCGGTGCGTATTAACAAGATAACAAGCATGAAAACATAGGCTGGCTTCTTTTTTTGGTTTTAAACTATAGGCAAAGGCACCTTGCACTACAGTAGTCTGATCCTGCATTACCACCAACAACCAGAGGGGGTGCTAAAGCACCCTCAGCACCCCTAATTCCGGCACTGCTGTGACGGCGGTTACAATCTGAAGGTTAAGGTTAGCAGAGGGTACTAAGTCCAGAGAAGGCTTTGCACTTACATTTATTTATCTAGGAGATGTTTTTATCAAGCAATATACAATTGAGAAAGCAGGGTCAGCCAGTCCCTGGAGCCACTGGGGCTGTGGGCAGTGCTTGCCCAGTAAACTCTGAGGTGCCACAGCTAATAAGGAGCATAGAGACATACTGCGATCGCTGTTATATGAGGAGCTGGAGAAGACTGACTTTGAGTGACGTCACACACACAAATCGGTCTTTAACAATGATGATGTGCTTTCTACTGACACCTGTTAGTTACATTAAACTGTAAGACAGACTTGCCCTATTAGATGAGTTTAATGGTCTAGATGGTAAGCTCATATATTTTAGTGGTATTGTTTTGTGTTTGCGTGGCGTGATTTTACCCTTTTAAATAAAAAGCTAGATAAGCGAAACATACTAATTTAGGCGGTAGAATGTCAAAAAAGCATACAACACAACCGATTTTATAAATATACATTTTTTAGCTCAATTTTCATTTATTCCAAAGTTTAACTGAATGAATTTTAAGTTTAATTATGTTTGGTGTAGCTCTGAACCACACGTGGAGAGCTCCTGCAGAAATTAAGCACTGACTAAGGGCCTTGCTTAATGGCTCACCAGTGAAATCACTCTGCCAACCAGGGGATGTGAACCAGTGACGTCTGAGCTGCACACCTGCCCAGGATAGGTTGTTCCAGTACAGGCTGCAATGACAAAGGCACTTGCTCCTGTATATTGTCTAGCTTTATGAATGGGTGAAAACTATGTTGCGCTTCTTGTCCCTCTTAGAGGGTGCACGCCACCCACGGCCTTTCCCAAACCATAGCACATGAATAACCCATGATTCTCTTTCCCTCCTGCACTTTTGGCGCCTCTTTATTGGCATCTTCCTTTGGGCAGAAAAGGGTTTCACAGATGAATCTGAGCCGTCTTCCTCTGTGTGCGTCCTGTTCCAAAGCTGAGCAGAAATATCTGCAGGGGCAAACTTTTTGTTGCAAGGTGCCGTTTACTGCAGAGAGAGCTGACCTCTGTGACCTGGGATAACCCCTCCCCCTATGGCCACACGCACATGTGCACACCCTGGCAGGAGGAAGCGGTCAGCCTGCCAGGCCATTGTGCTGACTCCTCGGGACCTGCTGGGATTTGCACCGTCCTCCTGGCACTTGCATTCAGGGCAGGCAAGGAAGAGTGCTGCAGGCTGACCCCTGGAGGTAGGTGGGAGTACTGCAGCATCCACTGACCCTCTAAAGCAGGGGTGTCAAACTCCAGTCCCGGAGGGCCAGAGCCGTGCACATTTTTGGTTTTCCCCTTATTTAACACACCTGATTCAACTCCTGGCAACTCCTTGTGCGAATTACTACTCAGCTCTTGAGCCGAATCATTTTTGGTGGAACAGGGAAAGAATTAAACTACGCAGGGCTCTGGCCCTCCAGGACTGGAGTTTGACACCCCTGCTCTAAAGGTCTCCCATGCTTTGCAAAACCAGGAATGAAATGTTAGCAATGCAAAATGTCATTACGGCAGGTCTGTCATGTGTATCCAAACAAAGGGGAACCTTACATACAGGGTTGAAATGGCCATCTGGCATACCAGGAATTTTGCCAGAAGGCCAGTGGGGTTAAGGCTGAACTGGGATTATTTGGCATGCAGGAGGGCCGATCATTGTATAACCAAAAGTCCAGGGACGGATTTTAATCCCAGTCCGACTCTGCTTAAATAGTTAAATGCAAACTGATATCCCCGGAAAATATTGCTAATTGTACCAAAAGTGACCTTACTCAACTCCAGCAATGACATCACCTCAATTCGATATGAAAAAGCACATCTCTTTGTCAAGTAACTATCATGTTATGTTTCTCAAAAAGAGGTATCATGTTATTCCTGTTATAAGCATGCTGCCTTGGCAGTTGCGTATGTAATAAGAGAAACGTCCCACAGAGCGAATAATGCGCGATGAGAAGGGCGAAATGTTGCCGGTTGAATCATATTTGTGAGGATGCGGTGCAGATGCGGTCCGATCACAGAGCCGCTTACTCAGCAGGTCTAGGGAGACGCCGAATCTCAAGCAGAGCCCGGCATCGGCCGGGGGTGCGCTCCTGCTAACAATGTAGGTTTCAATGAACTGTTTAACTGCACAGCCGACATATCTAGCACATTTGAAACAATCACACAATAATATAATACCATCAGTATTCAATTTCATAACACGAAAGATTAAAGATAAGCAGATCCATCGTAGGGAATGCTTATAAGTACATGTAATAATTCAGTCAATTACAGCTCAGTCATGACAGTGTAGGATTCTCTTTAGTGTTAGAATAGAACAGAATCTTTTTTATTGTCATTGTCCGAAGTACAATGAGATGCTGTTTGGGGCAAGCCAGCAGATGCACATTAGGAGGAGGAACAAGTCAACAGTACAGAAAGAATTACAATAAACAATAATACAACATAATATGATATATATAGAAAAGCAATTCTTACACGGCCAAGTTGTTGCACTGGTGGAGGTTTTTACATCGTTATAATATTCATTACTGCACCCTGTGGGGTAAAGTTTTAATTTACATTTAGGGCACTCAATTTCATTTCAGTATTCTTCGTGGAAATTAAAGAAACCTTATTTATTTTTAGTTTATTTATTTTTATTTAGTTTTACAGGTGCACAGGAATTGTTTCCTCAGGTCACATTCGTACTGTCCATTGAGACATGCAGACACAGGGGCAATGTTTGGGTCCAGTGCATAGAGTCAGCGATTTATGCGACGATCTTGGAGCAGATTTCGGAGTCACGAGCCCAGAAATGATGTGTCACTATATGATGGATTGTAAAAAAACGATGTGTTAGACTAACAAAAAAAAACTATTCTCACTTATAACCAGATCGGATGTTTTCCCTTGCTGTGACCAAAGCGTCAACATACAGTGACGTTTTATATTTCTTGCATTGGCGTTATATTAAGTAATCCCTTGTACCACTGGCTCCAGCTGGCATACTGCAAATCCGCAAAATCACTGCCCATTTCTGGCATCAATAACCTCTAATTTGGAAACCGGAGAGTAAAAAAAAATAGAGTACTTACCGTAAAACTCTGAAAAAAGAATCAAATTTGTTTTGTTCAAATGGAGAAAGTCCCGCTTCTGAATGTTTGTAGATGAGACTGAGTACAAATCTTCCAATCAGAATGCCGTAAGCGTGTACGCAGAGAAATCGAAGCCATATATGAAAAAAACACGGGTTTGACAAATGAATCGTCCAGCCCTTGTCGGCGTGTATTACCGACAGTACGGTACACCGGAAGCGTGGCGGCACGTTAGACGGCTTTTGATTGGCTGGCCGGACCTGTTCTCCCGTTGTGGCGACGCGCCCCAGTCTCATCTCGCCCTGCGGGCAGTCGCCGCGTGTCCGTGGAGAGTTGGCGAAGTGTGCATCTACCGTCTAAGCCGGACCCGCAGGTGAGTGAGCCTGGAGCCTGGAGCCTGCGGTACCTTGCCATGAGCTTTACCTGTGTGTACAGCCACGTGTGCTCTAAGGACAGAATCAGGAGACAAAGCCCATTTATGTTTTTTTAAATGTACAGTGCTACGTATGTTAATGCCTGTTTGTTGTTTATACACGAATTGCTCATCAACGGGTAAACCTATCACCGCGACTGCCTCTCTATGTTCTTGTTAGTATTGTTGAGCGCATGTGGTGAGATCGACTGCGATGCGGACTGAACCGGTTCTGGTCACCGCGTTGCGTCTTCTTCAGGGACCCCCGGAAACAGCATCCAGCCTGGGATGCGGCGCTGCGTGTCTGACGCGATTTTGCTGGGACGTATTACTTTCAGTTACTACACAGCAGATCTTTGCCGAATAATATAGCTCCACCTCTAAGCGTCCGGTTTCCACCATCCGATCAGTAGCCTGGGATGTGCCAAATACTGCCAGGTGGCCATCAGGAAAGTTAGAGAAGACATCGATGAAACCTGATGATCGTCCTGGACCGTGAGGACGTAACTCATGGGGCACAGCCCCCGCCCCCCATCCAAAAAACGCAGCCAAGTGCCACATAAATAACCGAGACACCCTCCGTACTGCCATATTTGGATTCCTTGTGGTTTCAGCCAAAGTGCCGTGTAGTGTCCCTTATTACCCCACCTTGCTTAATCTGTTTTTTGTGCTGCCTCACCCAGCTATTGTTTCTACACATCTGCCTTTAAACAGGTTGGTTATTAAACGGTTCAATATAATGTACTCTCTTGAGAAATGGATTTACTCCAGCAGAGCTTTGGTGAGCTGGTGAGAGGCACACCCCTTGTGCCTTTGTGTGTGTTGCTGGTAGCTGACTACACTGTGTAACTGAACTTTTACGTTTTGGGTGTTGGTAAGGTCTGGTAGGCTGTGTAAGCGATACTTTAGTCATTTATACTGTCTATCATGCATATATTTTCCCCTGAGTGATATTTGCAGATCTGTGCTTTGTTCTGTAAGCTGCATGTTTCACCAGAACAGATTGGGCCTCTCACATCTCCTTCCTCTTTTTGTTTGTGTTCTGAACTTTAGGTCACAAGTCCAGTTTCTTATCCTGCTGCTGAGTAGGGTGCGGCTTAGTTTCATTTTGCACACAGTACACTTTTCTGTCATTGCTTATCGTTGATGGGGGGGGTTGGTCATGTGGGTGATGAGATGACTGGCCCCCTCCTGCTGCCGGGGACTTTAGCAGGCATGGGGGGGCTGGGGGATGCCTGAGCACCTGCCTCTTTTGTCCAAATGATTGAAAATGCCTCCCTTTTGAGGTTCTAAGTTCTCCTATTCAGTAACCCCCATTCCCCCCTTTAGCAAAACTGACCTTAAGCCATGCCCCCTTGAGACATCACGTCGGCCTCAGTGATGGAGATGCACATCCCTAGTAGCTAGTCTTTGTGCGGCTCATTGTGTAGTTGCTGTGTTGTGACTGGCTGTATGGATGCTGTTTTGTGTGTTTTCTGAGAGGCTGTGAGCGTGCAGGTGCTTAGTCATCATATACGGGCTCCTCGTGATCACAGACAAATGAGCAGAGTTTCAGTCACAGACATGAGGGCGACTTGGCAGTGCCTGTCTCCACACGGCATGTCCTCAGAGGTCACCTGAGTAAAGTCATTCACACCTTTCCCTACCCAACACGATTTTTTTCCGTTGCACTTCCCTTTTTGAATGTTTTTAAGCTATTTTGTGTGTTTTGGAACAGCCAAATACTCATTCATCCGCTGAGTGCCCTTGAGTGACGAACTTGACACAGATTGTTCCCGCAAAACGTCTGTCACAGTGTGTTGTGGGAAACACCAGCAGCGTTTGTTTGCGATGTCATTTTCATTGTGTATGTTATTCTACTTTTTTCGGTTGGGCTGTTTTTAATGTAACATGTTGTTCCTAATCTCAAACATGATGAGGACCCATAGGGATATAATTTTAAAAGACATGTGCTGCAAAGTGCTGTTAGCTTTAGGTTGTAGACTGTCCTGTTCAGGAAGGGTCTTTTGTCCCATGACAGTGCAGTCGATCATCTAGGCTGCCTCAATCCAGTCTTGATCTTCTCGCTGAGTCAGTCTGCGCTCTCCTCCGTCTGGGTGAGGCTCAGCAATTGTCTTACTCAGAAATGGGCAACAACATTATGTGGAAAATGACCTTCTGACCGGCACAGCCTTCGCCTCGGGATGACAGCATCTCGGATCATGAGGATGTAGCACAAACGCCACAAGAGCTTCGCCTAAACGAAGGCATCACCTCTTTGGGAAGGATGTCGATGATTCCCAGGAGGGGTTCCTGTTTTGGTAGAGCTGCCCTGTTCCCAGATTTGACCTCTGTTGACTTTTTGAGGGTTTCGTCTCCTGCATAAATGAAGTTGAAGTACTGTATTAACCCTTTTTTGCTCATTTCAGGTTAAGGTGCTTGAAAGTATTTCCTGACATACGTCATGTCACACAGCCAGGCATGGTCACATGAACCAACCCTGTCTTGGTGATTGGGCAGCCAGCAAAGGGGTTGCTAAGAAGGATATATGGGTGGGAGACTTAACACTGTAAATGTAAATGTAAAATCCAGGTGCTAGTTTTGAGAAGAGCAGAAAATTACTTATGTCTAGCATTCATGGAGGTTAGTCTCTGGAGTGGTGTTAATGCTATGATTCTGGTGAAGGAGAACAAGCTAATATATCCCCATCACAGACCCAGCTAGATGCTGTCTTTTCTGAGCCTCTGCTTTATCCAGACACTTATTCGTGTACGTGGCATGATGGTGGCTGTGTGCTGTTAATGAAAGCATGTTTCCCTACCCTGGGAGGCATTTCTACTGCCCCCCTCACATTTCTGATACAGTAATGGGCTCACTAGTGCCCCTGGTGGCAGTATTAAATAGAGCATTGTCTATGATGGTCTGTCCATGTGTCCATAGAGCCCCATTTCCCCTATACTCTGGGGAGTTTTTCCACCAGCCCCCTCACATTTCCTGTACAGTAGCGGGCTCGCTAATGCCCTTGGTCATAGCCTGCAGCAGCACATCATCTGTGACGGTGTCTCCCTGTCCCTGTGTCCCCAGAGCCCCTGCTACCATCACCATGCTGTCCAGGATGCGGGCAGCCCTGCGGCCATGTGTGGCCAGCGCCCGCTGGGTGCACACTAAGGAAAAGGGCAAGCCACTGATGCTCAATCCACGCACTAACAAGGTAAGAGCACCGGGGCAGGGAGGGCTGTAGGTGTACTAAGAGGATGAGGAGCAGTAACATGCATATGGCCCATTTCCCCATGTCACATGACTTCCTTTTTAGCTTAGGTGTGTACAGGACCAGGTGTGTGATGCACTATTTACTGCATACACTGTGACGCGGTAAGACAGATGATGTTGTGTATACAGTATGTTATATGTATAAACCACAGAGATGGACAAAAGCAGTATGGAGAAAGGAAGTAGCATCAAATGTAATAAGGAAGGCGATCAGATTAGGTGGTGGGTGGTTTCCGGATGAGGTTTGCAGTGCGCTTTGGCAATGAGAGCCGTCTCGTTCACAGGGATCTGAAACATGTTTGCGAAGCATGATTTAGTGACAGTTGTCATTTCTTCTTTAGATGTGAAGGGTCCCTGAAGCTTTATAGCAGAAATGTGACACAAGTTCCCCTTGTTGTATAACTGCTTGTTCTATAGTCCCGATCCCTCGATCTGAGGACTGCAACTAGACTTTCAAACGACAGGACGAACAAGCTTGCTACAACTTCGTCTTGGCTCGACAGGACTGATTGTTGTGTGTGATTGGCTGCGGAAATGAGTGACTGACCTGTTCTGATTCACTCTTCTTTTGACCTGGTGGCAGGTTCTCCCACTGCATGGATCCTTGTTCACTTTTCATTATAAAAACGATATTTGATTATTAACACAAGGCCTGGGTGTTCAGTCGTTTGGAAGAGACTTGCTGCCTTAGGCCTCTTCTGGTGTGTCCTGAGCTCTTGGGTGGCCCCTGGTGTCCAGGAGACCTCCTTCAATCTGAGTAACAGGTTTGATTTTAGTGGTCTGAGTGGTACAACAGAGCCTGTTGGAGGGCCACTTCCTGGAGTGTGGGGCGTCAGGCTGTTCTGCTAGTTGGCTGCCAGCCCAATATGGAAGGGCTGCTTATGGGTTCCTGGTGTGCTATTAGTCCTCCAAATCACATTTGCCTTTATTTCTCTGGACCTGCTGATTAGAGGCTTATTTTTTCTGAAGTAGCAGGGCTGTCTAGCTCTGTTGTGAACAAAAATGAAGTGTACTGCCCTTCTTAGGCACTGTGATAGTCTTTCTGGGTGGAAAGCTGGGGGTGCCATTTACACGAGCATGACTCCCCCTAAACACTCCCCTCCCCTTACTCAGGAAAACAGGCCATCTGTGTCTAAGCCTGCACTGACACAGTGTAAATAAAGTACTGTTTGACGTGTTATATTGGCCTTTCCTGTACATTAATAAAAGTAAATAAATCTTTAGCTTGAAGCGTTTTAAAGAACTTTCGGCAGAAACGTTGCATGGATTAAAGTGAAAAATGGCATCGCAAAACGACTACAGCCATGATGTTGTGCACTGTCAGTCAGAGGTTGGCTCATTTCGAAGCTTTGTTATATTACTGTTCTCGTACTCCTCAGGAAACACTTAGGACTATTAAAGCAACAACAGTCCAGCACAGGAAGCCGGGTTATGGTAGATCATTCATATGGACACTAGTTAACCAGACGTGGTCCTTGTTACCAACTGCCCCCCCCCCCCCCAGGGCATGGCATTCACCCTGAGGGAGCGGCAGATCCTGGGCCTGCAGGGATTACTGCCCCCTAAGATCGAGACCCAGAGTATCCAGGCCCTGCGTTTCAAGAGGAACCTGGAGAAGATGACGGACCCACTGGAGAAGTGAGCTGCAGCACCCCCTAGTGTCCGCAGAGAGCAGCATGCACGCTGGGCCTGTGCTGACACTGTGTGCCTAACACGGTTACAGCACAGACTCTGTTGTTTCACAGCGTAAAGGGGCTTGGTATGGCCACCCCCTCAGCCTGCTGGCCCTCTGGTTTGCCATGAGGGGACACTTATGGATACCATGTGATGCTGAGTGTTTACCTCAGTTTGATTAGAATACTCGTATTCTATCTTTATAAGACCAGACACAATGGCTCGCACAGCATGTTATTGTGTTTTTATTTCTGCTGTTTGGTTTATTTCATTTGCAGCCCATACTAATGGCCAAGGAACTGGGGTTAGGTTTGGTGGGGTCATTTGAGGTGATTTCCTCAAAGAAATTATTTTAAAAGTGTGTGTGTGTAATATGTAATGTTTGCAGTATAATTCTCCTGTCCAATATATTGAACTGTTAGCTGTGTCAAATGACCCCCTTGGGTACCCTCCTGCCGTGCTCAGGTACATCTACCTGATGGGCATACAAGAGAGGAATGAGCGGCTCTTCTACCGCGTGCTGATGGAGGACATAGAGCGGCTCATGCCCATCGTATACACCCCCACCGTTGGCCTGGCATGCTCGCAGTACGGCCACATCTTCCGGCGACCCAAGTAAGCACCAAAAAGGCTGTAGGGGTAGGAGGTGGCTATGACCCAAGGAACATCCAGGTGATGCGATCACGTGTCCTGTAACACGTCTGACTGCTGCTTGGCTTTGTCCACAGAGGCCTGTTCATCTCCATCCTGGACAGAGGACACATCCGGTCTATACTGGACAACTGGCCTGAGACGAACGTGAATGTGAGCCTGTTGCCTAGGGAAAGCTCATGTCTGGTGGTAGTGTGCTGAATGTCTCTGTCAATAAGTTAGCAAAATTGAGGCAAAATATCAGATGGATGCCTGTCTCTCTTACACTGTAGGCTGTCGTGGTGACGGATGGGGAGCGCATCCTGGGTTTGGGGGACCTGGGTGTTTATGGAATGGGGATTCCTGTCGGGAAGCTATGTCTCTATACAGCCTGTGCCGGGATCAGACCAGAATGGTGTCTCCCTGTCTGCATCGATGTGGGTACCAACAACCAGGTACGTGTGGGTTATTGTGGTGCATTATGGCTAAAGGGCTGTGGGTTGTGGGATGCTGACGAGCTTTCCACCTTGGCAGACTCTGCTGAAGGATCCATTCTACATGGGCCTCTACCAGAAGCGAGATCGCTCTCAGCTCTATGACGACCTCATCGATGAGTTCATGGAGGCTGTGGTGGATAAGTATGGGCAGGACACCCTGATCCAGTTTGAGGACTTTGGGAATCATAACGCCTTCCGCTTTCTCAGGAAGTACCGGGAGAAGTACTGCACCTTCAATGATGACATCCAAGGTCGGTAAGGTTGCACCACGGAGACAACATTTACAGTTCATTCTGGTATTGCCTGTGAGAGTTTAACGGTTTCTGGCTGAAAAAATGGCTAATAGGTTAATATCTGTCTCTTCTATATCATAAGTCTGAACATGCTTCTTGTGGCTGTATTGCGCATTTCAAAACCGGGCACTCAACCATACCATAGATGAGTGTTAAGATGTATTAACTGTGACCGTTAAGATCAGACCTTCAGTTAATTTAGCAGATGCTTTTGTCCAAAATGACTTATACATGAGCATCAGAGAGCAGGGTCAGCCAGTGTGCCTACAGCAGCTGAAGTTAAGGACCTTGCTCAAGGGTGACATCATTCTACCAGCCATGGGATTTCAACCCACAACCTTCAGGACATGGGCATAGATCCTTGATCCTCTGAGCTGCACACTCTGTCTTGAGTCATTACCCAGGCCTCAAAGCTACCTGTAGGGGCTCCCAGCCCATGGAGCTATTCCTTCAGGGGTGCAATAGTGGCTGCAGTGTGAACTGCCTTCCTTGTGTGTGTTATTACAGCATGATCCTGCACATGCGTGTTGTAACATGTTTGGTTTGTTGTTCAGGCACTGCGTCTGTGGCCCTGGCCGGCCTGCTAGCTGCACAGAGAGTCATTGGAAAGCCCATCACTGAGCACCGGGTCTTGTTCTTGGGGGCTGGAGAGGTAAGGAGTACAAAGGGGTTAATTTTACTCCTCCATAAGTCTGTGTGCATAGCTGCTCCACACAGAGACAGCCACTCCTTCTCGCTGATCCTTGGTTTTAAATGTGTCTTTGAGCATTCTGATGTGTGCTTTATCTCTGGAGGCTGCATTTGGAGCGGTTCGGTTGTTGCTCTGCCATCTGTCGGGCCCTGGCACCAAATCGCCCCAACATAGCAGTTTGCTCCGTGGCAGCCGTCGGGCTTCCGGTACCATTGCTGGGCACACTTACAGCGATGTCGCGAGTCTGTTAGTTGTGGCGTTCCAGACCTCCCCTTCGGTGGGAGGTTGCTCTGGGACTTTCCAACTGTCCCTGGCATGGGTTTGTTTTTTAATTTACTTGTGCATTTTCCTTGACTACTGTCTCCCTCTGCAGGCCGCTCTAGGCATCGCCAACCTGATCGTCATGGCAATGATGGAAGCTGGAGTCTCTCAGACGGACGCCCGGAAGAAGATTTGGATGTTTGACAAATACGGGCTTCTCGTGCAGGTGTGGCCCTGGTGGTCTGAGGAAGGGGTTGGAGACATGTCTGTCTGTCTGTCTGTCTGTCTTTCACACTTTCCTTATCTGTTCCCAGGGCCGAGCGGACGTTGACAGCAATCAGGAAGGATTTGTCCATCCCAGCCCAGGAAATGTCCAGAGCTTCCTAGATGCAGTCAACATCCTCAAGCCAACCGCCATCATTGGTAGGAGCCTCCCTCCCTCCTCCTCCTATTGCTTACTAATTGTCCTCCTTCTCTCCTCCTGATCCATGCTGATCCTCCTCATTCTTTCCCTTCTGATCCTCCTCCTGATCATCACTGATCCTCCTCCCTCCTCCTGATCCTCTTCCCTTTCTCCCTCCTCCTGACCCTCGCTATTGCTCCCTCCCTCCTCCTGACCCTCGTTGATCCTTGCTGATCCTCCCTGCCACCCTCCTCCTGATCCTTGCACAGGAGTAGCTGGAGCTGGTCCCCTCTTCACCAAGGAAGTCCTCGCTGCCATGGGCAGCCTGAATGACAGGCCCATCATCTTTGCCCTCAGCAATCCAACGAACAAGGCAGAATGCACGGCCGAGGATGCTTACACCATCACACAGGTATCTACTCCCCTATGCTTACCTACACCCTTACACAGGTGTGTGTGTATACACCCACATCCTCACCTGAACCCTAATATACACCCACCTGGGTATGAGTGCTCCACCCTCTCATACTCCTACATTGAGTCTGCTTGGATGCCCCACAATAACACTTTACTGCTCATTAATTGGATTTATATTTTGGATTTGAAATTGACAAAACAGCCTTCATTCCAATCTCAAATCTCTGGAAAGACAAGACATGATTGAGGTGACCTTAAATCCTTGAAAATGGCTGAGTTTGACTATGTTGTAGAAGTCATTTCAGCAGTCGACCACTGACCGAGTTTTCTTGTCCGGTTCTGGGTGCTGGACGCAGGGTCGGTGCCTGTTTGCCAGTGGAAGTCCATTCGGACCTGTGACTCTAAGCGATGGCCGCGTTTTCATTCCTGGCCAGGGGAATAACGCATACATCTTCCCCGGTGAGTTTGGGACACATTCACTTACTCCTAGACTTATCATCTCACTCTTGTTTCTGTCTCTCTTGACTTGTTTGAGGAAAGTGATGCAGGTGTGACTGGTCCATGAGACGGGCGCTGCTTATTGGCCCTTTAATCACACCCAGGTGGTCTGTGGGATTAGATGCATGAACCTTGAGTAGGCTGAGAATTTGCTGTCCTCCTCTTGTAGGTGTGGCCCTGGCTGTGATCCTCAGTGGAGTGAGACACATCAGTGACACCATCTTCCTGCAGGCTGCCAAGGTCAGAGTTGAACTGGATCTGAGCATGACGCTGAGGTCCCCAATCTTAGTTTGGGTGGGAGGTGCCTTGTGTGGGTCTCAGTTAGACCTCAGATGCTAACTAGGTCCTGGGATTAGTTAATTGTGCTGCGTCAGTCCTATGAAAATTTGTTGCGTAATAGAAGCCAGAAAGAACCATCAGGACCATGACCTGAAGCTGTTGCAGTGCTGAGTGCAGGAGGATGTCGAACCCTAGAAGAGTGGCATCTGGGAAAAGTGTGCATGTGTGTGTTTATGTTCCTTCAGACCCTGGCAGAGCAGTTGACCAATGAGGAGATGGAGCAGGGCCGTCTATACCCACCCTTGTCCAACATCCGGGAGGTGTCGCTCCGAATGGCAGTAAAGGTGAGACCTATGTGATGGTCTGGGATGCTGGCTTATTCAAGAGGGGAACTTCTGTGACTTCTACCTTAATTAGCGCTTAGTGTAACATTAAATGAATGCATTGAGCAATGATAAAGCGCTGGACCGTTAACCCCTGCGATGGGTTGGTGCCCTGTCCTGGGATGTTCCCTGTCTTATGCCCATAGCTTCCCGGGTCGGCTCCAGACCCACGCAGCCCTGAATTGCACAATTGGGTACAGAAAATAGATGGATGGATAGACTGTTCACTTGGAGACCTTGATATTGGGAGAGGGTTGCTAGGTGTGAATCAGTCACTTCATTGACATGACTAACCCCTATCTGCCTGCCCACAGATCGTTGAATATGTCTATGCTAAAGGCATGGCCTTCCGGTACCCAGAACCGCTGGATAAGAACAGTTTCGTCAGGGCATCCGTGTGGAACACGCAGTATGACTCCTTCCTGCCTGATATCTACGACTGGCCGGGGAGTGCCCATATACCCCCCAAAGTAGAGTAGAGGCATCAGAGCAGGAGGGGGAGAATTGCATCTCCTCAACACTTAGAAGAACAGGAAAGCACTCCACATCACCGTCACGAAGCTCCTTTTCAGTATATAAACGCTCCCTGTGAACCAGGATATTTTCAACACTCCTTTTGTTTATATATGTTTACTATGATTGGCTGACCACTGATCAAACAGCTAGGAACTCCAGCCCCCCGTGTCCCCAGGTTATCTCTGCTGTTTAATGGGCTGTCAAGTTTAACAGTGAGACACCAGGTTACTGTGGTTCCTCTGCCTAAATAATCACTCAAATTAAGCAATTAAGAGACAAGGTAGGATGATAACCACACACTGTGTGACCCAAAGTTACACAGCACGGCTTAGTGATGGTCCACCTGTTCATTATACTTACCTCGAAACTGTTTAAAAAATTTTTGTTAAGAATATTTAAATGGTTTTTAGAAACTTTTGATATATGAAACTTTGGTTTTTGTTTGTACTTTGATACTAGCATAATAAGTCATAAATGTGTTCTTTAAGGGCGGGTTGGGGTCAGTTTCAAAGTGCCTGTGTGGGATTGATTTACATCGAGATCCTCAGCTATCAGATGCTCTAACGGGCGGAGCAGTTACACTGTCATATGGCAAGTAATGTACAAGTTGTCCCCCTGTACTGCTAAGTAAGCTGTCCGCTTTAGAAGTAGCACAATTAAATCTATTACCATGCTGGTCCCTTCGTAAAAATAGCAGAGACCACTGCTTTGATACCAGAAGCAAAGAGCCCAAACATCCTGCCTTGCCGTCTTCTGGTGGATCATGTCTCCCTGCCTGACTTAGCCAGCCTTTTCTGTAGGCTGGCTATCTGGTTGCTCTGTGTGTATCCATGTACAAATAGCCCAGACTGGGTATTCATACCACTGTGCTGGGGTATACTGTACATGACATTGTCTGAATTTCCCCTCCCCAGCATTTCTGTTTCTTTTTGGTTATCTGTTGGTATAGAATTGAGAAGTTCTCAGCTTTGTCTTTTCTGGTATCTGACTGCAGGGGGAGCTGGACATCTAACACATAAGACACTGTCAATCATCAAAGGTCCTTTCAGGATATCATAAACAGGCATGAACTTATTTTAATCTGAAGCTGACTGAGTGTTTCAGTGCACATTTTGATAACTGTCTCTGTCCTTGTCAGGTGTCGTTTGTTTTATTATAAGGTGCTGTTGCCTTAGCCTGTAAACGCTGCTTATACCCGTCGTGAGCACTTTTAACCGTGACTAATAAATAAAAATACTTTAGTTTCCGACATTGTGTTACGTTCCTTTGTATGATTGCCCAAGAGGTGCTTTTGGATATCACTTAATGCGACTTAATTTTATACCCCCACTCAACCTATTATCGTGCAGCCAGGAATGGGAGAGATTGAGAAACCTGCCCCCATACAACATCGCTTATTTATACATCCAGCCATCAGCATGAGGCCCATTCTCTCAGTCCCAGTTAATTATCCATTTAAACCTGACCCGCGTTGTGTTGGAGAAAGGTTTATACCCAACATAACACTAATATCTACCAGTTGATTTCTGTGCTACAGCCGTTAACCAAACGCTCGTTTACTTATTAAAAAAGCTAGGCGATGAGGAAACCTTAAGCAACCATTTGCATTAAGATAAATGCTGCTTCCACTTGCTGAAATTTCACTCATAAAGTGGTCACTGGAGAATATTAAAATTTGTGCAATCCGACATTTACGCCGTGTGGTGGTTAAACTATGGGAATTATGTACTGGTTAGAGCAGTGTTTCCCAACCCAGTCCTCAGGGAACCCCAGACGGTCCACAATTCTGGTCCCTTCCAGCTCCCAGCCAATCAAGATACCTGGTAGGGTTGTGTAGGGAGCTGGGAAGGAGCAAAAATGTGGACAGTCTGTGGTTCCCTGAGGACTGGGTTGGGAAACACTGGGTTAGAGAGCTAAAGGACTGCTTATGCAGATCGCTGCTGGGAGAGTCTGGTCCTCCTTATCTGAATGCACCCCCGCCAAAGGAGCATGACGTGCCGCGCACTTCCCGCCCCGTTTGGAGCCCGCCCTCAGCCGGGGCAGCCCCACCAGGCACTATTGCCACGGACTTCTATCCACCTGCTATCGACTGTTTTCGGCGGCCCCGGGTTGGTGGGGCCCATTTTCCCGCTCGGTGTTGAAGATGTCTATGGATATGACGTTCCTCGGCACGGGCTCCGCGTACCCTTCTCCCCATCGCGGCGCGTCGGCCCTAGTCCTCCGCACCGAGGGAGACTGCTGGCTCTTCGACTGCGGGGAAGGGACGCAGACACAGCTAATGAAGAGTCAGCTCAAAGCCAGTAAGTCCGTCTGCTAGTTTCTCTACCGTCGGAATGTTTAAGTAAGGCAAGAACGTAAAGTAGGCGATCCGCACGCTTGCTTCCTCTACTCGGGTCTGGAATTAAGGCATCGCCAGTAGATAACAGAGCCGCGATCGGCTGGCCCTGCGCTACATTGTCAAGCATCAACAATAGATCGCCGATTCACGATCGCAAGGCCCTCCGCTCTGAAGCATGGCTAGACCTTAATACCTTGTCCCTAGATATTCTACCCTCCTCCAGTTTTACACATAATGGTTCGTATTCAAGGGCCCCATTCAAGGGCTGAGCAGCCGAAAAATTCCAAAGTATCCATGCCCGTCAGACGCCTCTGCATGTGCTTCTTAACTTTTCTGCAATTAGTTGAATATCACTTGCAGCGTTTTCTACATATCCTGTGGTCTTACAGTATCAACTTTTGACAGTTATAGCCCCTTCATCACATACTGTACGTACGTAAAAAAAAAAAAAAAACAGGCTGTGCTTCTCCTTAAGATATAACCTACATGATACCTTTACCTCAGAGTTCGGGACTGGGAATGACGTCACACACGAATTAAACGCGTTCCAGCAGATGTCGGAAAGCCATTAAACAAAACCAGGGACCTGTTAGAAAAAGCAAGGTTTCTTGCTTAGCCGGATAGCTTGTCGGATTTAAGGCACCTCAGTTTAAATGGGCTTTATCTTCGTTCGCTTACATTTAGCCTGGACTACCTTAAATCTGACCGATTGTCCGACTAAGCAAGAAATCCAGTTCTAGCCCAGTTAATTGTTAGCCATTGTTAGCAATGGTCTCATTTTTACATAGGTTTATATTAACACTCAGGGGATGACGTATTCCTGCCCTACTGAAACAAGCCTTTAATTTTTTTAAGTATGTGTTTATGTAATTGCTATTAATTATTGTTATATTACTATTAGTGTGTATGTTATTGTGATTAACAGTTCATCGTTTCTGGCACGCATTCTTTATGTCACTAATAATACGTGACTCTGGTTTCTTTGCATCCATTTTCCCACTGGTTCATCCAGGTAATAGCATGTATGATTATCAGTGAGTGTTTGAATTCAGATTGTGCATATTATGCATGTTCCGCTTCTGTGCACTTAGGTCGCATCACTAAGGTGTTCATCTCTCACCTGCATGGGGACCACCTGTTTGGGCTGCCTGGCTTACTGTGCACTATTAGCCTGAACTGGAGCTCCGCCCCATCGCAGACACCAGCCCCGCCCCCTACCCAGCCCCACCTCCACCCACAGGTGGATATCTATGGCCCCCGTGGCCTGAGACACTTCCTGCGTGTGGCCCTGGGACTGTCTGGCTCCCAGCTGCTCTTCCCCTATGCGGTGCACGAGCTGGAGCCCACAGCTGACCAATGCCCTCCCGACGCACCGTTGCAGCCCCCAGCTGCCCTTCCCTGTGACGAGCGCTTGCACCCCCATGAGCTTCCGGGCCAGACCCTCACTCTGGATGGTGCTGACGAGTGCTACATGCTCCTGGAGGATGAGCGTTTCGTGGTCAAAGCCTTCCGCCTCTTCCATCGCCTGCCATCCTTTGGCTTTGTGGTGCAGGAACGAGAGCGGCCCGGGAGACTGAACACACAGCTCCTGAAGGAGATGGGTAACTCTGCCGCACCCAACATTACATGTTCGCTACACAGATGACAAGCTACCGCTGCTCTGAACCATTGAACCGAACAACGTGCGGGAAACTGCAGTGCTGCACAGTGGCTATTAACTAATTAATATTAACTACCACTTATACGAAGACAATCAGTTTGTTCTTTTACTTTAATTTGCCGTGTGGATTTGTTAAGGTCAATCCCAATCACATTTTTTGTCATTTGAATTTTTATCTTGCTTGTCAGGAACTGGGGGTGGCATGGTGGTGCAGTGGTTAGCACTGTTGCCTTACACCTCTGGGACCAGGGTTCCATGTGTGTGGAGTTTTCATGTTCTCCCCGTGTCGTCGTGGGGTTTCTTCTGGGTACTCCGGTTTCCCCCCACAGTCCAAAAAAATGCTGAGGCTGATTGGAGTTGCCAGATTGCCCATAGGTATGCATGTGTGTGGGTGTGGATGGTGTGTGAGTGTACCCTGCGATGGGTTGGTGCCCCATCCTGGGTTGTTCCCTGCCTTGCGCCCGCAGCCTCCAGGATAGGCTCCGGACCTCCCCGCGACCCCAAATGGGGAAAACGGTTACAGAAAATGGATGGATGGATGTCAGCAGCTGGTAAAATCATCACTCCAAAATTTGTGACTGTCACATAAGGATAATTGTTTAGTAGACTAATGGGAAGCATTTGGCTTGGTCACCGTTGTAAATATATAATTTATAAAATGCCGCATATCTATATAAATAGCTACGTAAAGTCCTACGCACTCTAATAAAATGATGTTTAAATGATTTTCATGTTGGTGTAAAACTATGATATTATGTCCAACACCCCACTATTTGCAGCAGCCATGCAGTAAAATAATGTTTTGTTTTTTTTTTACTGGACCACTTGCATGCCATATTTGACTAATCAGTACCTCACTGAGTCATTTAACTAATTAAATGAAATTTAATGAATACATGGAATGGCTGGGGTGCCCCTGAGGAAAGGTTTGGGAACTGAACCTGTGTTCTTCTAGCCATCCAACAAGATATCAGTAGCATTTTGCAGGACAGTAGGAAATTTTCATAGTTTTTTTGTATGTTACGTTTAATTTGCGTATGTTCTAATGTTAAATTCAGTTTTTTTTTCTGAGAAAATATACACTTACCGCCAAGATAAATAGCTTTAAACCTTTTCTTTGACTGCCTAAGACATTTGCACAGTATTGAATGTAAAATTATAAATATGTGTATATTCATGGAGAGCTTGGTTTGTAATGAATAAGAGCAGATCTGTATTAGTGCAGTTGTTGCTAGGTGATGTGCTGGGTGGCTGTGTCACTCCCCTCGTCTCCCCCAGGGGTGATGCCAGGCCCGGTGTACGGGCAGCTGAAGGGTGGAGAATCGGTGACCCTGGATGATGGGCGGGTGGTGACCCCGAGCCAGGTTCTGGAGCGACCCATCCCCGGGCGCAAGGTGTGCGTGTTGGGTGACTGCAGCGCATTGGTTGGCCAGGCGGGGGCGCTGCAGGCATGCCAGGGCGCCGACCTGCTCATCCACGAGGCCACGCTGTCGGACGAGCACCAGGAGCGAGCGATAGAGCACGGGCACAGTACGCCCAGCATGGCGGCCGCAATGGCGCGTGCCTGCAGACCACGGACATTGGTGCTGCACCACTTCAGCCAGAGGTACAGACCCACGGGACTGCGGGCGGAGGAGGACAGCAGCAGTGATGCCAATGGTGGTGGGGACGACGGGGACGTGATGGAGCTGAAGCGGCAGGCTGAGGGGGCTCTACAGGGCACCGGGGTGCAGGTTGTCCTGGCTGAGGACTTCCTCACCCTGCCCATCCCCATCAAACGGCCGTGAATAAGCGACCTGTCTTTATGCAGTGTGCATGTTTGTGCATTTACATTTGAAATTATACAGTGCACATATATGTAACATACAGTATGCATTTGTACCATGTATGTTAACGTAGTGCCTCTGTTCAGTAAACAATTATGCTGCGCCTATAAGTGTAACGTAAGGAATCAGCTTACAGTGTCTCTCACACACACACAGTTTCCACAAAATGATGATTTATTAAACGGAAACATTCATGGGATACCATGTAAACACACACTGGAGATTGAAAGGCAGCTCAGATACCAAAGCAGCCTGGATCACTACCCCGTTTTAGTCCAATAATAACCCTCCAGCACGGTGTAGGTGTTGTGAGCGAATCTGCGTGTAAAGAAGAATCGGCCAGGTAGTGATGAGCCTGAGATCGGGCAGGATGATGACATTCCATAGTGGTCAGTGTGAAGGTAACTGCCCCACATCCACTCCAAATGCTAGTTCAGTGACTTCCTTATCACCGTAGGGGTGTTGGATGCATCCCTCGTCGTCATAATCCATTCATAGTGTCTATATTCTGATCACCATTCTAAGAACCTCTCCTGACATGTGACGCACAGTGTTGCACATCTGGAAATCAGGGCCGCCATGACCTTTGAAGTCTCTGTGACTCTATCTGGACCGCTGGACTCCCAGTATTTGTGGCAAAATTTAGAAGATCCTTCAGACTGCCAGGGGATTCCCTGGGCACAGCCCTCTTTAGGTAATCCCTCACGTTTTCTGTGGGTCTGATGTTTTGGCTCTGTGTGGGATCTTGTCATCTTCCTTCCTGACCTTCCTTTTCTAAAACCAGTTCTTTATTGACTTGGATGTGTACTTTGGGTCATTGTCATGTAGGAAGTTGAAATTCTTCTTCATCTCCACATTTCTGACAAAGGCTAGCAGGTTTTTTTTCCCCCAAAATATATTGATAGTTGATGCTGGTTATTATCCCAGCTATCTAGACTAGAGCCGGTACCCAACAGAAGATAAGCATTCCCAAATCATAACAGCTTTAATATACATTAGCACACATATTCGATTATAATGTTTGTTATTAATGTACATTAAAGCTTTTAAGGTATGTTAGGATGTCAAGGTATACTTACTCGCTGCTTATGAATATTCTATGAATGCATTATAAAGGTATTATGAAGGTGCAGTTAATGTAAAGTGTTACCAAATGTTTATACAGTGTGCTTTTATGAAATGTATATTTATACAACTTACAGAGCACATTGACACTGAACATTTATGCAGTGTAGATTTAAGCTCACTTATTAAGTGCTGGGTATCATACTGCCGGCGTTGGGGTCCTGCCCACACTCCGTGTGTAGGGTCCAAAAATGTGGGTAAGCAAGCTGAAGTCTCTCAGGTGATCATAATGTGTGATTTTATGCTCTGTAATGGGCTGGCATCCATCAACAATGGACATTGGGAGTTAAAATTGTGCGAATTAGCCAATAAAACAGATCTCTTTGCTGCCATAAACAAGCATGTTGAAAGGTTTAATGTCAAATATAGTGTAAAAAGATTATTTTCCACAAATGCTGGTGTTTTTACAGTTTACATGATTTTACAATACTTATCCCAGAGACAGAATTCCTGAAGTAATTTTCTGAAACAATCTTCCTGCACCTGATGAAATGATTTCACATGAAAATTCCACCACGCCAAATGAAAATTGACCATGATGGGGCTTTTTAGATGTTGCGGCTAATGAGGATTTGTTCATCTGCAACTTGAGAATTGCTGACAGCCATGAAGTATCAACCGTCCCTCAGTTTTTCTTTTAGCCAATAAGCATGCAGAGAGTAAACATGTGACACTCAGCGCCCTGGTGTAGTCGGATGACCTTAGTGTGTTCAGCCCTGTCACTGCATCCCAGAGCAGCAGAACCCGAAAACGTTCTGTGTGCCCTAAGCTGTTTTTGCACCCTCCCCTGATGCTGTGAACTTATACAGATTATTTAGTAAACTAACTGAAACTGGGACCCAAGTCTGTGCCCAATCTGCAGATCAACACAGTGACCAAGTCATATCATTCCTCAGGGATATGCACTTAAAATTTGCCCTCCAGATGTGAAGATGATTTTATCATGCATCGCTAATTTCAGTGATTATGACAACTGCAAAAATATTTCCGTTTCATTTATTCAGCAGACATTTTTATCCAAAGCAACATACAATTGAGATAATAGGGTTATACAGTACATAGAACAGTTGGGGGATAAGGGCCTTGCTCAAAGGCTCAATGATGATGTCACACTATCAGCCACAGGACTTGAACCAGCAACATCACGGGCCGCTGATATTGCGATAATTTCCTTTTGTAGGGTCCATATATACAGTTGCAGTAATATTTCAACATCTGTTTATATTCCTTTGCAGTGCTTCACACATTAGACCTATGTGTCCATAAGGTCCTTTCCAAGGAGATGTATGACTTATTGTACGTGTTATTGCAACATTTACGTATCAGGTGAGCTGATTGTAATGCACATGTTGATGTTGAGATGGACAGTACCTGGTAAAAGTTTTTGTGTTTCCTTGATTCTTTTGGTTTCATCAGCACTCAAATGATATGAGACTCATATAATAATATACTACACCTAATTATCCCTCTCGCCGTGCTGTTATGTGCTGATGTACTGATGTAATTACGCTTTTATTTGTCACTAACCTCAGCAACGTCATGCTCACAGACTCCCCTTCTAAAACCACAGCTAACCTTAGAAACCAGGCTACTGATATGCTGGATGCAGGGTCACATGATATTAGCAGTAATGATTTTATGACTTGGGGCGGGCACATCTGCAGAGTTGCGGCCTTGAACCCCACCTCTGGCTCTGTGTGTGGAGTTTGCATGTTCTTCCTGTGCTTCTGTGGGTTTCTTCATGCAGTACAAAAAAAAACAGGTGCAGTTATGTGGGCTGGTGGCTCCAAATTGCCCATGGTATATGAGTATGTACCCTGCATTGGACGGCCTCCCCTTGCACGGTATCCCCCTGTCTTATGCTTCCTGGAATAGGCTCCAGGCTCACCCTGTGCTGGATAAGTCATCACGGAAGATGGATTTTATGGGTTTCTTAATATTGCTGAGGGTAGACTTTATATTCAGCTAACATCAATTGACTTTAAAAGGTGTCTCCGTCATACGCAGTCCGTGATAGGCTGGCATTCCACCCCGGCTCTCCCCGGCTTTGTGCCCTATACTCCCTGGGATAGGCTTCAAACTGAGATCCACCTGTATTTAATCACTATAGGCCTGCCTCCAACTTCCACTTCCTGTCAAGAACACAACAATACTAGCCTTCCAACTGCAAACACACTTAGCTACACACAATATAGAGTGCATGGGCCAGCAGCACCAATTAAATTCAATTTTCAAAAAAAAAAAAAACACCAAACACAAAGCTACTCTCTGACTGTATGCGTTCGGGACTGGATTAAAAATTCTTCTCCATAATTATATGCCATTGAAAGGTCAGGCCCCTGCTTATGGGATGGAGCTAATTAATGTGTATGATCCAGATCAGACTGTGAGATTGTAATTTCTAGAATATACTATCTGTTGACACTAAAGCCATCAGCTATAGGACTCGTCACGCAAAACCATTTTCCAGCCAATCTAAAGGAAGTTCCTCAGTTTTAAACATATAAACTTGGCAGTTTTCGTAAAAACCTATTTTTATAAACTCTGACCAGGAGAAGTGGTTAGAAGGTGGATGGATGGACTTATTGTTGGTTGTTACTTCAATAGAGGTACGGCGGCTCAGTGGGTGGCACTGTGGCCTCAAACCTCCACCACTCTGGGTTCCCAGTCCCCTCTCAGTGTAGTATTTGCATGCTCTCCCACAGGTTCATGTGGGTTTCCTCCGACAGCCCAAATGCGGTTTATGTGGATTTGTGTCTGTAAAATACCCCTAGTGTGTGAGAGTGTGAACAGGCTCCAGGCTCATTGTGGTGCTGCACTGGATAAACAGTTATAAACAAATAGATGGATGGACTGGCCCCACCCGACCCGAGCCTCCTGCCCCGCTGCGCTATGACCCGCTCCCCATCGTCTTACCCGTCCTTTGCCCCTGCCCCTTCCCGCACCCCTGGCTGTACGCATGCGCGGATCGCCATGTTGCCATAAGAAGCAGCAGAACCGAGTCGCGGAGGCGCCTGGACGAAGCGCATTTTAACGGGCCTTGAATGTGTTGGAAGCGCGGAGTCGAACGCATAGCGTCGCTGCGAAACCGCTGCCGAGATATGTCGTTTTAAAAATAATCGACCTGTTGGCAGCTTCTCTTTGGAGAAAAGACGGAAAGACAGCGCGACGCCCGTGAGTCGAGCCGGAGACGGAGGTAGGAGGACGGGAGGGGGACCTGAACCAGAACGGGCCAGCCGGGGGTATAGATGGTCAACCGCGCAGGACACCGGGGCGACATCATGCAGCCACATGTTCACTTCTGTTACAAAATTGGAGAGCCCATAAGGGAAATACGAGAGTGGCCAGGTTCGCTAAATGCTAATGCCATAGTTTGTTTTTGTTTAAGTTAGCCCGTTAGCCTGCTAAGCTGGTAGCTAACGCGGTGGATGACATCCCGGCTGCTTTCTAACTACCTCTTTCAATGTTAAGCGATCTACAGGTGTGTCTTGGTTAAATTAATATTTTTTTCTTTCGGTACTTCACGCATTATTTAAGGAATTAAGTAGTATTTAATTGGACTGTGGTCTATGCGGTGGAGTGTTTTGTACTCGGGGGGGAAAGTGGGTGTTGCGCTGAATGCAGCCCGGTCAGAAACTTTGAGTTCTGCGGTTTGGTTCTTGTATATTTTCTAGTTGTCTTCAAGCCCTTAATTCTGCTATTTGGAAATTTCAACCCAAAATCAGGATTGTACCTTATTTACAAGCTAAAGATACGTCTAGCGTACTTTTCTTAGGCGAGTTTTAGTAGCCGCATCAGTGACAAACGCCTCTCTAAGTCGCCGTCTTTTGCGCCTTACTCCATTTCCCATTTATGTAACTGGTAACATTTATTACTCCAGTGGTTTAGTTCAGTTTTGGGCCTATTGTGGGTCTGAACTCTGATCCTCGCATGTCGCACAGTTAATAGGTTAGTGGTTACCAGGTTGGCTGTACTGAAACCCTAGTAGTGATTACTGCAGTGTTCTTGTAATTGACATATTTGCAACTGGCGCTACTTTGTGGAGAGAAATGACTATTTGATGATTTTGTGCCGTAATTCTGGTGAACTACAGGCAGGGTTACAAGCACAACACTAATGAATTATTTTTTAATTGAGTCACAGGCGACCAATTCAATGTCAAAGCGGTGTGTCTCATCCTTTGGCCATTATCCAAAAGAGGATCATGGTAAAGTCTTTCCATTGTTGGGTATACACTCGCACATTAAGGGCAATTTAGGAGCACAATGATCAGAGCATGGAAAATTCACTGGTAGCTTCATGTGGGAATCAAACCGACAGCCATGGAGGTGCAAGGCCACTGCACTGCTCACTAAGCTAACCTAAGCAGTACATTAAAAAAAAAAACAACAAAAACCTTATGTTCTCATTGAATGACGTGGGAAGGTTGTATGCACCTTGATTGAATTTTGAGCAAGATTGTGACTCATATTCAGCTATTGTGGTCATGAAAAGACTTGTCGCTTCTTTTCTTGCTTATTTTTAAGTGATTTATAAGGGACTTTCAAAAAGGAAGGAGTTCAGGACTTGTTTGCAGTGTTGACTACTCTAGTTGAAGGGGGTCATGGTGTGGATTTGGTGTCTCTCATATACCTTGAATTGGTGCTGACCGTGTTGGACCTTCCGGTTACTTCGCTCTATCTGAGCCTTCAGGACTGATGATCCTGAAATGGCGGTGATGGGCGCTGGGAGGTCCTTTTCAGAGTCTTCTGCAGAGGACTAGGAGATGTATGGTGCTCGAGCATACAGGGATGGTCCTCTGCTCTGGGTATGTAGGAAATGACAGGTGTGCAGTCTTTGTTTGGTATTTATAGAGGTGCGTGTGCTGCCATGAAGCTTTCCAGGCACGTGTTAAATGGATCTGTGTACTGCTTCAGGCTGATGGAGACGGGAAGCTGTGACTTTAAGCATGAATACTTTACCCTCCAGAAAATGGGCATGAGTTACAAATTTAATTTATGAATATATGTTGGTGATGCATTATTCTTATAATGCAGTGGAAATGGGATTTACCTGGTTTAGATTTGTTGCTGTAACACCAGCAAATCTTGGACAATAGAATCCAAAACCGGTTAGATTTAAAAACCCAGCAATAAGCAATGTTAGTATTAAAAAAATACAAAAACGGCAGTAATATTTAGAAGCATTAGCAAGGATGCACCTAACTGGTGCGCAAGTACACATTCAGTGCATATAGCGATGCTCTCGGCTATCTGTACCAGTGCAAATGCGTATTTATTATTGTACTTGCACACCAGTTTTGTGCATCCTTGAGCATTTGCTGTGTTATAAGTATGCTGACTTCACCAGTCCCTGGGATTACCTTGTCGGAAACGAGCTGGGATTTCAGTTTGCAGGTTATGTGGTTCAGCTACATTGGGGTGATCTTCGGAGTTGTGGATCAGAATGCAAAACATTTCAGATTTCTGAATTTTTCTGGTTCTTACTGGAGAAACCTTGGATGTGATTCACCCTGTGTGTGTGGGATCAATGAAGTGTATAAGCTTTTCTGTGACATCATGTGTTAAGCCTTGAGGCTTGTTCGTGTCAGTTTATTCACATGAGCTTGGCTTCATTGGATTTCAGGTATCTTTGGTAGATATCATCTGAAGGAACCCTTCGAGCTCTGGATTTGGGGACTGCAGCAGACGGGTGACCAGTGTGTCCTGCTCTCCATCAGCCCGCTCGCTCTCTGTCACAGGGAACAGCCCTCATTACACTCCCACCTCTCGGACCTTTTGCCCGGAGGCCCAACTGGCCCAAAGACCCTCGAGACTCTGCGCCGAAGGCTGACGTGCCTCCTCTAAGCGAGGGAAAACTTTCAAGGCACCGGCGAGTCCCACACCTCCTCCTCGGCGTACCCTCACGATGTCGATCACCAACACACCCACGAGCAACGATGCCTGCCTCAGCATTGTGCACAGCCTGATGTGCCACAGGCAGGGCGGCGAGAGTGAGACCTTCGCCAAGCGCGCCATCGAGAGCCTGGTGAAGAAGCTGAAGGAGAAGAAGGACGAGCTGGACTCCCTGATCACGGCCATCACCACCAACGGGGCTCACCCCAGCAAGTGTGTCACCATCCAGCGCACCCTGGATGGGCGCCTGCAGGTAGGGGGGCGGGGTGGGAATCGTGGGGCACTACGACCAAGCGTCGCTGCTGGTTTCTCGCATGAAAAGTTGCAGTCGCCTAAGAAACGGCGTGCTGGTTACGGGTCAGTAGATAAGCAGTTAACTCTGTGGGTATCACAAGCTGTGATTGGCCAGACCTCTGAGAGTGGCGTCCCCAGCATGCCGTGTGTCCTGTCACCAGGTGGCCGGCCGGAAGGGCTTTCCCCACGTCATCTATGCGCGACTCTGGCGCTGGCCAGACCTGCACAAGAATGAGCTGAAGCATGTGAAGTACTGCCAGTTTGCCTTCGACCTGAAGTGTGACAGCGTGTGCGTGAACCCCTACCACTATGAGAGGGTGGTGTCGCCAGGTATCGGTGAGTGGGCCCCGACCCCCACACCCCTTCCGCATTCGGTGCCGTCGTGGGGCCAGAGCATGTGACTGACCCACTGATCCCCGTCTTTTCAGACCTCTCGGGACTGACTCTGGGCACCTCTGGTAAGTACACCCCCCCCTCCCCTTTTTTATTTTTTAATACCCTCCAGAGGTTGTACACTGTGCTGTATAGTGGTGCATGTAAATACATGGGAATTTCAGACAGTGTAACTACCAAAAACTGTCGTGTTTGTTGACACACAAACACCCAGTCCTCACTAACATGTGCTGAATAGTTTTATATGTGAGCTGTCTGGTAAAGATAGCACTCAACTGGAAAAGCCTGATTCTTCTGAAGTCTGCATCACTCCTGTATGTTAATTCTAAGTGGTGTGTCTGAATTAGCCTTGTGAGGTAAATGTCACAGCCTCGTGGCCGTTATGTCTAAAGAGCACCACCTTCTGGTGGAGTGAACACTTAGGAGCTGTGCTGGCACGTCTGGGGCTGCTGCATTTCCATGACTACCTGATTTTCTCCCCCCCCCCAGCTCCATCCGGATTGATGGTAAAGGACGAGACTGAATATGAGGGCCAGCCTTTGCTGCCCAACATGGACGGTCACTCCATCCAGACCATCCAGCACCCACCCTCCAGTCGGACTGCGCCTTCAGAGCCCTTTGCTGCCTCCTCCCTGCTGCCCCCGTCCGATGCCAGCAGCTCTGCGGCCACTTCCTCCTTTCCCGTCGGCTCTGCAAGTGAGACTGCACCCCTACTCCTTCTTTCGGCTGTGGCTGTCTGTCCCTCCCTCCTGCGCTCTCTCATGGGTTCCCCCAGTTGTCGTCGTCCTCGCTATTGGCCTGGTGGCGGGACTCCCCGCCCCTGTAGGGCTCCCATTGGTAACACGGGCCTTCCTCTCTGCTTCTGCTTCCAATCGCCTGCCTGCCTCCTTCGCCTTCTTGTTACTGATTCGTTCCCGGGTGATTTTGAAAAGCTTTCTGCGGTGTGAGGGCTGGTATAAAATGGCAATAACATGGGTGTGCGAGCAGGTGGTCCCTCCTTTCTGTATGGCCCTGTGTGTGCGCGTGCTTGTGATGCATGTGTGCGTGCGCGCACGTGTGTCTGAGTCTTTGTGTGTGTGTGTGTGTGTGTGTGTGTGTGTGTGTGTGTGTGTGTGTGTGTGTGTGTGTGTGTGTGTGCCCTGCCCACGTACCTTGCCCTTCTCTCCCCAGCTCAGCCCAGCAGTCTGCTCCCAGGCAGCCACAGTGAGGGGTTGCTCCCGATGGCCCCGGGGACAGCACAGGGCACTCAGCAGAACGGCTTCCCCCAACCCGCCACATATCATCACAGTAAGCTCCACCCTCCGTACACAGGCCACACCTACCACCTCCCTCGAGGGCAGAAAGCTTTTCAACATCACCTGGTGGGAGTGCCATGGGGCTACTGATGACCCATTGTGTAATGGTGTCCCGTCTGCCTTTTCCTGAGCAGTCGCATGACTTGCCGAAGGTGTATCTCACAGTTATCTGGGTTCTGGACCTTCCGGTTAGTTGTCTGAGCATTTTCCCAGTTTGAGTTCAGAGAGGTGAGTATGTCTGTGCGTGTAAGTGCGAGATTCGGGCTGGGATGATTCCCCAAATGATCGAGACACTCGGCTGCTGTTTCCCAGATGTGTGAACAGTTCCAGCTGGCCTTCGTTCTGTCTCTCTAACTTGCGGTCGCCTGCCGTAAGATTGAGCCAGTGAGGCTGTTGAGGCGTTTCTGGATGGGTAAAAATGGAGACCCTGCTTGATGGATTATGATGGGCTTATTATGGTGTGTTGGTATCTGGGCTGCAGACTGAGCTGGCATGTCTTTGACTTTGAGCTCAGCGCAGAAAATGGTTCACGTTGGTTCATGCAGTTGGAGCGTCTGTTTAACTCGTTAGTCGAATATTAAACGGCTCGTTTGAAGTGCCTTTGTGGATCATGTACAGTCTTCTGTACACCGTCTGGGTTTTCTTTTTCTGGGGAATCGGGAATCGTTTGGCAGGAAGGCTCCCTGTATGTTTGTGTTGCCTGTCACTCACCTGTAAGTCTGCTTCTCCCCCCCCATGCAGATGCCACCTCCCCCTGGACAAGGAACGGCAGCTTCACACCCAACATGAGTCATCACCCCAACGGGCACCTGCAGCACCACCCGCCGATGGCCCACCCGAGCCACTACTGTGAGTGTCGGCCTATGCCACCACCACTGTTGGGCCAGACCTGCCCCCCCGGCCATTAACAGTATCTTCTCTTCTGCCCCCAGGGTCGGTGCACAATGAGATAGCATTCCAGCCCCCTATATCCAATCATCCAGGTGAGACCCCACCCCCAAAGGAGCTTATTAGTTTATATGGTGCTTTGGCTCCGCCTCCCTGTGGTTTCAAAGGAGAGTATTGGTATGGATCAACGTAAGGAGCTTGTTAGTGAGAGTTAGTACAGGTCTTTCCTATTGCTTGAGATCCGCATTTTCACTCTACCGCTGTCTCAGGGTTGTCATTGTTAATGAAAACTCTACAAAAAACCGAAATCAAGATGCAACAGTAGTTATATCTAAAACAAGACTGAATATTTTTTTCTGAAACAAAAAACGTCACCAGTTTTTCCATATTTTGCACGATACAAGGTCTCATATCCAGCAACGTCTGGACGGAGGCACTGCCAGACAATTTTCCAGATAGTTGAATATTACACTTGAAAAACACTGAATTGTAATGCATTTTATGCATGATTATTTTTTATAAACACATTGATTTATTATTCTACTGTTACTTCAAGTTGGAAATTTGATAGAACGCGAGATCGTGCTTGCTTTGCCGTGCACCTCGCAGAGTGTCACTCCGTAGGCATGTCAATTCCTTCATGATATTTTTTTTTGTAGTTGTGAATTTTTATACAATATTAAATTTTTTATACTGACGTTTTATAATTGTGCCATTTATATTGACCTGTGCTGGTTACTTCTTTAATGTTAGAAGCGAGAGCTTTTACTGTAGTTCAAGTAATTTCTTGACCAGTAATGCTTGGAACATGTTTTTCCCATTTTGGCACATTAGCCTATAACATCCGCTGTGTTCGTGTAGGATTCTCTGAAGATCACATGCATGAAGTAGCTGTACAATTTAGTCTGTCCTTAGCGATAAAATTACTAAAGCCTAAAATAATCATTTTTTAAATAGACTTTAAAGATATCTGTCATCGTAACGCCACACTGAAACCTGGATTTCAGATGAAAATATAATGAAATATAAAAATAAATGAAAAAATATTAATGCTGCTGTGCTTCAGTGTTGTCTATTTAACCTCTTGGTGGTGGACTGTAAGCTCACGGCTAGAAATGGGGAAATATTTGATTACTTTAAGCTTAAAAGCACCACAGTAGTTGAGCATTGGAACATGCGATGGGCAGCAGGGTATCTGACAACCGTAGGATGAACCTTCAGAAGTCTTCAGAAAACCCTGCAGAGGTGCATGCAGCCATGTATTTTTGAGTGTGATGGGTTTATGCCCTTTTGCCTCTAGCTCCAGACTACTGGTGCTCCATCGCCTATTTTGAGATGGACGTGCAGGTGGGTGAAACGTTCAAGGTGCCTTCGACCTGCCCTATTGTGACGGTGGACGGATACGTGGACCCCTCCGGGGGAGACCGTTTCTGTCTGGGCCAGCTGAGCAACGTGCACCGGACCGAGGCCATTGAGAGAGCCAGGTACGATTTGCGTGTGGCAGTGATTCAGTTTGACCTTCAGAGGGATTTGGCCACATTGACGTCCTCTCCCTTCTATGCCCCCCTCTAGGCTCCACATCGGCAAAGGGGTGCAGCTGGAGTGCAAGGGTGAGGGTGATGTGTGGGTCCGCTGCCTTAGCGACCATGCAGTCTTTGTGCAGAGTTACTACCTGGATCGGGAGGCTGGGCGAGCCCCCGGCGATGCCGTGCACAAGATCTACCCCAGCGCCTACATCAAGGTGGGTGGGGCCTCCTGGAGGGTGGTGTCAGGCCTGGGCATATACCACCTGCATAGTGGGAGGTGTCTGAGCGATTTTTGTTTCTGCTTAATGCTGCCCCCAGGTGTTCGACTTGCGGCAGTGCCATCGGCAGATGCAGCAGCAGGCGGCAACCGCGCAGGCCGCCGCCGCAGCTCAGGCAGCCGCCGTGGCTGGAAACATTCCGGGGCCCGGCTCCGTTGGAGGCATCGCCCCCGCCATCAGTGAGTGCTCCGCCCCTTAACCAGTGGTCCCAGCGCAGTCGGTGCTCCCCAAAACCTACATATTCTGGCTTTATGGGCAGTTAAGTCTCTCCCTTAATTTAGTCTGTGAGTTTCCAACCTTTCATGCCTGCAGGCCGGTCTACATTTTACAGAAATTTTATAGATTTGTAAAATAAGGGGGGTGGTACTACTGGCAGGTCGATAGCAGAGCAGTGGTTGGACCCCCTAATTTTAGTCTGTTTAGTGAACATACCCCTTCTAGTTGTGCTGCCGTTTCCTGTGAACTTAATGCCATTTTGTCGTACTCCATGGAAGCTGCCTTGATTTATGCGAGACCTCAGCAGCTTCTGTGCCTAAGCAGTCATTCCGCTTTTGTGAGCTTTTGTTAGTGCTCAGCGCCGTGTTCTCTTCGAGGTCTGTCGGCTGCCGCCGGAATCGGCGTGGATGACCTCCGGCGGCTCTGCATCCTGCGCATGAGCTTCGTGAAGGGCTGGGGGCCCGATTACCCCCGGCAGAGCATCAAGGAGACTCCCTGCTGGATCGAGATCCACCTGCACCGAGCTCTGCAGCTCCTGGATGAGGTGCTGCACACCATGCCCATAGCTGACCCGCAGCCACTGGATTGAGCCAGCAGGAGGAGCTCTACAAGGGTGGAACAGGAAGGAAGCCCCCTTCATCTGAACCACATTGAGGACGCAAGGACTTACGGGTCACTTTGTCCTTTTGTGTTTAGTGCCCCACCCTGTTGTGTGTGTGTGTGTGTGTGTGTGTGTGTGTGTGTGTGTGTGTGTGTGTGTGTTTTTTTTTTTTTTTTTTTTTTTTT
>JAAGVU020000040.1:6112609-6151195 GCA_011763525.2 Mormyrus iriodes | reverse complement strand
GTTGTTGTGGTGTTTGTTTTTGTGTGGTGTTGTTGGTTGTGTTTTTTTTTTTTTTTTTTTTTTTTTTTTTTTTTTTTTTTTTTCTGCTTGTGTTTTTGTCTCCCCCAATTCTCCTTTCAAAACGTCACTGGGAGGGGCTGCTGCAGGCAGAGAGCAAGTTGCATGTTATCAATTTTTTTTTCTTCCCTCTCGTGTCTGTATATTCTAATAATTGGAATAACATCTACTTTTTAGCACTTTTTTTGCTTTATTTTATATATAATTCCCCTGATGTCTTCTTTGGATGGCTTGGAGGTTAAAGGTCATGCTGGCAGAAGTCCCCCGTCTCTCACCCACGCACATACATATGTAGTCACACCTTGTAGCATATGACTTATTTTAACACTAAGACATGTTTTCTTTTCCTTTTAAATATGTATGTCGTTCCCTGCCTCCCCCCCTAGTTTCTCATTTTGAAGGTAAATTAGTCCTCTGTTTTTGTAAATACTGTTGTTGTTGTTGCTTCTCTCAAATGCATGTCATTTTTAGTGTGAGAGCATAGTGTTAACCCCACCTGGTCCAGACCCCGCCAGCCGCAGTGGAACGTGTCCAGCTGAACACACACAGGCCTTTGAACGGTTCCCTCAAAGCCTCACTCATCTTGAACTGGAAATTTTCAAATCTGATCAGTCATATGTGAGTTGGGAGTAGAGTGTAAGTGCCTGTCTTATCCCCCATCCCCACCCATTTAAGATGGAGCTGGTCCCAAAGACTAATCTCCTCCCTGTGCACTGTTGTTCATTCATTACAGACTCACCATTTGCTTGTGCTTGTGGAGGTCACTGCATAGAAGGTCCTCAATCCCCTATTTATTTAAAAAAAAAAAAAGCTAGCCTAATACTACTTTAGATGTAGGTCTCAAGTATAATTGAGCTGATACATATACTGTAATTTTAACTTTCTTTTTGGAAGGACGAACAGGTGACTGTAGATGAATAGGTAATCTGCTAGTTCCCCCTGGAGGCTCTCGCAGATGGGGACGCAGATTTCCATTTGCAGTAGCTGGTGTTATGTAGTAGAGGCACCCGCCTGACCATTGTGACACAACCATTGTTTGAATGGCTGTGTCCTTCGCTCCTCAGAGGGATGTTCCAGGGCGGCTGGAGTAGGAGCCTCGCTGAGCCCGGGTGCCACCTGTCTCTATCGTTGTTCAGATCCGTGACACGTTTCGCTTCCATATACATGTAGCTTCTTTTGCCCCATCTCAGGCGAAACTGACTGAAAGTGTTAGGGTGGGCAGATGGGCCCAGCCTCTCGCTGGTCGGCCTGTCACATCAGTGACACAAAAGACCAGTTTGACAAACGAGTATCTTTCTGCAGGGTGCTGTGTCAGTACTTAGCTTTTATACATTAGCTTATATGTGTGTGACTTGCTGACATTGCTACTCAATCATTGATATGAAAGCAGGGTCCGTTCCTGCAAACTGGATTAATTGGCACTTCTAGATTTCTTGTAAAAGTTATTTCTTAAGCAAAATGATTAAACTAGTTGACCTGAACATTGTTTTCAGTTTTGTCATATGAAAGTGTTACTCCTTAGATAAGGGTGAAGTTGACCCATTTAAGCTGCTTGTACAGCCCCTGCTGGTGAGCTGGGGAATGACAATACCTCCAGCCACTGCCTTCACACATGGCAGACCCAGCTGTTCACAATCCACTCCCTCCAGCCAAGGAGAAACAAGATGCCCACTCACAGACAAGGCTTTTAAAATGAAAGTCTTTATTAACTAATCAGAAAAATAAAACTCTTAATTTTCTTTACAGCAAATATATATCAGTGCTTTGGCCACATTTACTTAAAGGCCCTTTATCATAAAATATAGTTTTAAACTTCTCAATTTATATGCCCTAAGACTGCCCTACATATACATAACCGTAATAAAATTAGCAAATACTTAACTGTTGATACAGTATATATTTAATTATTTCAATCTTAAGTTGGTGGCTTACAGACGACACACGCGGTTGAAGTGTTAGATCCACGGCCTTTTAGTTGCAGTGTACAACGTGGTACGTTAAACATGCCTGTGTACATGCTCCCCCAGCTACAAGACAGCCCCAGGTTCAATACTGTCAAACTATACAAGCAGCACACTGCGTCGCCTATATCGGAGAGAAAAATAAAGCCTTCTGTAAACTCAAACTGATTTTTACGTGTATATATACAAAAAGGTAACTTCAAGGGGGTTAGGAATCCTTGCAGGCAGCATGTAGCACTGCAATGCAAGGTCAGCATTGGCCTTGGGCTACAAGAATAAGAGGCTCTCACCCAGGCTTGACAAGACCAAACACTGAGGAATGGAGAAGTGTGGGGGGTGCTCTCCCCTCCCACCAGATGGCTCACAAGCAGCAAACAGTGCCCTCATGTGCTCCCCCTGCTGGTGCACTTGGACAGGGGCTGGAGAGGAACAGTGCTCGGAGCAAAGCCGGGGGGAGAACGGGAGCTGTGGGTGGCTTTGAAGTGAATGTGGAAACTGGCTGTCACACACAATGCACTGGGGGGTGGGGCTGGGGTTGGACTCCCTCACACTGAGAGGGACTTAACAGTTTTTAAAAAATAAATACGTACAGATATGGCTGGAAAAGTCACCGTCCAGCATTCCTATAGAGAGCTGGAGAGAGTGACTGCAGTGGCCCATACTCCACAGGAAGGTCACGGCCGCACCTAAGCACGTCCCGTCCCCGCCCTGTAACGTGGCCCCACCGAGGGGACCAGCTGGGGCAGGGGAAGTTTTTGGTAATAGTGAAATGCATGCCATCAAAGGCCAAAAAGCATATATATTAAAAAAAATTCATGGTTTCACTGTGCCTTCTAGCCTGCACAACACACTGTAAGATCAACTGCTCAATGGAATTAGGCACAAGTTGTAGTAAACATAAAGCTCTCTTTAAAAAAAAAAAGAAAAAGGAAATGCACAACGTGGCAGTACTCGCAAACAATGCTGATGGCTCTGAAACGGAAAACGGGGGAAACCCTAGCTGTCCTACCACCTGTAGTGCGAGACCAGACGTCCCAGAGTCTCAGACGCTAATATATAGCAGCTAAAGCAACAGAGTTAAAAACATGGAACTGCCATGTCCAGCGACCAAGATCTCCATCCTGAACTCTTTGTTCACGCCTAATTTAACAGTCACTGAAAAAAGGATACAGAACTTTTTAAAAAAATAAAACTTACAAGTAAGTGGATTAATCTGGTTGATAAAGGATTAAAATAATTAAAATAAACACTACATTGCTGATGAGGGAACCCCTCCCGGCCAACAACGGCTCACGCTGGCCCAGCTGCAGAACTGTTCACATGTTACGCAGCCGGAGTGCCTGAGTGACAGGTACCTGGCACACCGGACAGACCGGATCATCTGTCTGGCAGATGCGGTTGGCGCACTCCATGCAGAAGAGATTGTGCCCACAGGGCACCAGGGCTGCGACGCTCTCGCTCTCCATGCAGCGAACGCAGTCCTGCCGGCCGCGGTAAGCCCCCCCAGGGCCGGCTGAGTCGGGGGGCGAGCTGGAGGTGGTGCTGTCGCTGGAGGAAGACGACGAGAAGGCCACGCCCCCATAGACAGAGAAGCAGGGGGCGCGCGCGCTGACCGGGTCGCTGCGGGCGTGGCGGCCAGAGGGGGGCTCCAGGGCCTCGTGGAAAGTGGGGGAGTGGCGGGGGGTGCCAGGCTGGCTGTCGCGGCAAGGGACAGGGCCACGGTTCTCCAGAAGCGGCAGGCTCTGCTCGAAGGGGCTCCACAGGAACTGGTGCTGTGGGGCGCCGAGGGGCACAGCTGTCACAGCCAGGGTCTCAAAGCCAGGCGGCTCCTGGTCGTCCGGCCCCAGGGGCAGCAGGTTCTCCCCAAACCAGAAGCCACCCGCAGTGCTGCCACCGCCGTTGAAGGTGGGACTAAAGTCCGCCATGCGTCCCCCTCCGCTGCCGTAGAACGACTCGCTGGAGCCGCTGCCGAGGGAGCTAGAGCTGCTGTTGCGGTAAGTGGAGGAAATGCGGCCACTGGCACATCCCCCGGTGGCGGCCCCCGTGTCTGCGTCAAAGCTGACGTCGGTGCCATTGCAGTGGAAGTCGTTATCGTCGACGGCCTGCTCAACATAGCTGCCGGTGCGCACGGCGATGTGTGCCTCGATCTCCTCCCGTGCCCGGTCCACGTTCTCAGGCATGCCCGTCACCTCAAACACAGGCTCCTTGTCGCGGCTCGGCGTCACGATGTAAGTGTGCGTCTGCTGCTGGATGCGCTTGATGGTGGCCCCCTTGGGCCCCACCACCAGGCCCACGACCCTATAAGGGACCCGCACTTGGATGGTGGTCTGACCTGGCAGGACAGGACCACCTGCAAGGCCTGGGCCCGCCCCTGCCAGGGGTCCGGGCTTATTGCGGGAGGCACGGATCAGGGAGAAGTGCTCGGCGGCAGACAAGATCTCTTGTTTGGCCATCGTCACATCCTCCTTCCGCCCAGTAACTACAAACACAGGCTGCTCTCCTCGTACTGGTGTCTTGATATAGGTGTTGGTCTTTGCTCGCAGTGCCTTAATCTTACATCCTGAAAAGCATAAACAGGAGACCAGGAAAAAATGTCACGGGCAGTAAGAAAGCTCCAGTTAATAAGACCCCAAAAGGTTCCTAAGAGATAAATTGTAAGCTTACTAATGGATAAAAGCAGATCATACGTGTAATAACTTTGGTTTACTTGAGTTGAAAAACTTCAGAGTGCACAGAGGGAACGTTGGAAACGGGCCATCTCTACAGGAGTAACGTGATCCAAGACCCCTGATAGAATATTTCCCAAAAGCCTCCACCCTGCAGTACTCCACAACAGAAACCCCCCGCACTTCAACTGTCAGTGTCAACAACAACTTGCGCCATCATTTATTTTCTAGCACTTGACTTAAAAACGGGGCTTCCAAAAGGAGCGCTTAATAAAAGATATTAAATAAGCAGATATGATTCGATCAAGTCTAATCGAGTCTGATCAATGATACAGATACGCTATCGATCACCTGGGACCACGTGACACGGAGACCGTGCCATTAGATCACACCGTAAAATCCCACTTTTGCAAAATGTGCTGAGTTAATTAAACCCCTCTTGAACGTGTCCGCCAGGTGAGCAGTCCTGGAGCAGAGGAGATACCCCCCCCGCCTGCCATAGACCGTATGTGACGCTAACAGCTTCAGCCTGCCTCCCCAGCATACCGAAACTAAGTTGTTTTCGACATGTTGGCGTGGTGGAAAAACACAAGGAAGCGTCTCCCCCTCCGGAGCTCCACGTTAGCTGCCACAGACTAGGCTTAGCCGGTCAAGTTGGAAAAGTTCACCAAACCCAATCTCCCGTGACCATGCCATATTTTAAATAAAAAAAGCTTAAGCACACCCATTTACGTCATTAAGTAACTTCATAAACATTTTTATAGGAGACCCTAGTGACCTAACGGCTGCCGCCAGGTTAGCCGCGCGGCTAACACGCATGAGCCATTAGCCGTTAGCATCCGCACCTTCGGCGCGACACATTTCAAACATACGCGCAAATATTTATTGGAAAACGCTCACCAACGCCTATATAACGCCTAATTTCTAACATAAAGACCAACAAGCGACTGGCAGCGAAAATATTCCCTGGCGTGAAGCCCGACGCTGTTAGCCAGCGAGGTAACGAGGCTAACGGCGAACTCACCCTGCCTGCCCACTATCTCCGCGACGTGCTCGGAGCTGGGCACGGCCACGCACTCGGTTGTATTCACTCCCTTTCTCCTCAACAAAGCGGACGGCTCCACGTCGAAAGCCGCCGACATCATCATCATGCCGGGGAAGTGCTGCGCCGTCGAATCGTCCGGCCCGCCGCCATAGAGCATCGCGGTCTCCGGGACGTCCATGCCGGGCAGCATGACCGAGGCTAACCCGGGGAGTTGGGCCTGCGCTAAAAGCGCGCCGGTATCCGCGTCCTCCGGGTCACTCTCGTCCGTGTTTCCTTCATCCTCCGGCGGTGCCTGGTGACATCGCAGCGGCTGAAGGTCCAGCACAGTTCCCAACAAGCTCCTGTGGGGCGTGGGGGCCGAGTGTAGAAGCGGATCCCGCGTTTCTGTATGATCATCGAGGCCCATCCCGGCGAACGCCTGCGCGACCAGCGGCGGGAGCTCAGGCTCGGCCTCCTCGCTCTCCAGCAGAGACGTGCTGCTAGGCATCGCAGACCCACGTCCCGCCGCTTCCAGTCCCAGTTTCTCAGCGGGGAACAATCGCCACTTAGAGCAGATCTCCAAGCGCTGCCGTCAGCGAAATAAAACGGGCATTTAGGGCGCTGGCGCTCGGAGCATCGGGAGGTGCTTCTTTAATTAGGAGAAAAGCGCCCGCACCCCGGTAATTTGGTCACCGCGAAGATGCCTGCTCCTTTTCTTTTTTCTTTTCTTTTTTCCGCCCTCCTTCTCTGTCTTTGTTTCATCACTAACACCGCATGCAGCTCCGCCCCTTTTTGCCGAATTGACTTCCCATTGGCTCTTCCAGGCGCACGATTATTCGGCCACTTCTGTTTCGCCGCCGCCTTCCTACTTCTTTTACTTCCTCATCCAGCAAATTACTTTTTTACACCCTTGGAGATGCGCTGCCGCCACCTGGCGTCTTGGAAGGTCAACGACAAGAGGCGAATTCACACGAAGTTGATCTTTATGTTAGTCCTTAAAAGGATCACACAACAAGCAACAATAACACAGATACCAAAATGCCAGCCAAACACGGGAAAATTACACTAGACGCGAAGACTCATACAAGGTAGGCCATTACACAACACCAAAGCACATCTGAATTTCACATTCAACACAGGTAAAGGTACATGTGATACTCGGAAGCACAAGTATTCACACTAAGGAATACATACAGCTATTTACAATAAGACTTATACAAGGGCTACATACACGCCCCGCGAGCATGCCGAGATACACTAATCCCACCGGTGCTACACTGCCCCCCTCCCCCCCCAAAGGTCAGCCGTTCCGATGACCACCATCCCCAGTCCCCATCTCAGCTCTGAAACATGTCCGAAGGTCCAGTGGTAGCTGCCAGTGCACCATCTCTGAAGTGGGGGGGGGCCGCTTATGAGCGCTGGCGAGGCTAGTGAACGCTGGGCTGTTCGCAGGTGCTGGCATTGCAGGTTCCCGCTGGCCGCCAAACCTTACCTTTCCGTGGCTTAGAGGGAACCTGCTGCACCTTCTGCTCCCCGGAACAGTTCGCCTCACGCCGCCGCTCTGTGCGGGCTGTCTCCTTCAGCAACTTGTGGCGCTCCTCCAGCAGCGGGACCCCCAGGTCGAGTGCACGCTCCACCAGCTTCTCCGCCTCCTGCAGCTTTCGGGGCTCCTTTGCCGCCTGGGCCTTGAGAGTGCGGCAGGCTCCCTCCCAGTCAGGCAGCTTAGCCAGAGTGTCTTTTTTTCATTTTAAGAGCTCCGCCCACATCATTTCTTTCATGTCCTTCCACAGGTGGTCTTGCTCCTCCCGCAGTTGCCGCTGTTGTTCCGTAAGCTCTCTTTGCTCCTGGGCCAGCTGGTCCTCCCAAGCATGATGTGCCTCATTGCGGACGTGTGACGCCACCTGCGCGAGGCAGTCACTCTTGTATTCCTAGCTGGCCCGCTCCTCGCGTAGCCGCTCTTCATCCTGTTCGCACTGCGCCCGTCGGCTCGTCCAGCTCATGTTGCTCCCCAGCCAGCTGGGCTTTTGTTGTGCGGGGCATGTCTCCTCACGGGCGAGCAGCGCTACCTCTGCAGCCTCAACTTACTGCCTCCTGTGGTCACGCTCGCAGCTGAGGTAGCACTGTGGTCCCTCGCCGATGGTGGGCTGGCAGCCCTTGCTGGCTGGTGAGCTGTGGGAGACCCCAGGAGCACCGTAGTATGGGTGAAACAATTGTTTCTCCCTACACCTTCAGACAGGGGCGTGGATAGGGGTGCAGAACTTTATGTGGGTCCCTGAAAAAAACCTAATTAATACATTTACACATTAAACTGGTGTGTTCCATTTGAATTGGAAAGTCAGAATTTCTGAGTTCCTAGACAGAAATTTTAACTGGAATGCGTCCTGAAGTTGGACTTCTGACTCAGAAAATCAGAGGAACCTCTGAAACCCAGCCTCAGAATTAAAAAAAGCTGCCCTGTGCATCAACATAGAAAGCTGTAGTGATTACCTGCTCATACTGCACTTCTGTGTTAGTTCCCATTAAATCGGTTGTACATATAGTCCTGTCCAGCCTCTATCTGCCGGATTTCCAACTTTGGTCAGCGGGCTACAGTGAGATTTTCAATTCCAGACAAGTCTGCACACACATCCACAAACATTTCCATGTATGTAACAGTTTAATTGCCTTGTCAATAGTCTGTAGGGTTTGCAAACAACCTCAATGTTTTTGATGTAGCTGACGTTTGGTTTATAATGTAATCGTATCAATTGGTACTGTTAACAATGGCTAAAAGTGAACCTGGCTAGAACTGGTATTGCTAATGGCTAACCTGGCTAGTTGTACTGGAATGCGGTTACCTCGGGTCATCCCCCCCTACCCCCCCAGCAAACGTATTTCTTCAGATTTAAAGTGGCAGGGGACCTAAAGTGACTTTTTGTCAGGGGGCCCAGAATTTTTTTCTACGACCCTCCACTTGACCCTGACCAGGATGAGCAGTTAAAGATAGATGGATGGATGGTGTAGGTTAGGGCTAGAAACATTTTGGGAGCTGTGGGTCTGCTTGTTAATATTTATGGGTCAAGCAATTTAGTGTACTTAACAGTCAATGTGTTATTTTTTTATGTTTTTTTACATTATTTAAATATATTGATCTCACTGTGGATAAGCTCCGGACCCCCCGCGACCCGTATGGAATAAGCGGTTATAGAAAATGGATGGATGGATGGATGGATGATCTCACTGTGTAGCTAAACCTAGTTCATTGTAATAATAATTATTATAAATTATTATATTTATTATGATAAATATTAGATGCTGTCAAGTCAATGTTGACCCCTGGTAGCCATATTGATGACACTCCCCCAGAATGCCTGTCCTCTGTCTCAGTCGTCCCAATGGCAAGTTCATTGAAGTGATGCATACATTTACCTTGTTTCTTGTCAACATTTTTCCTTTCAATGTTTATAAATATGGACTATCTTGTGACTATCTTTTTTCCAATGCATAGATCTCATAATATGCCCAAGATATTTTATTCATTAATTCATTCTCTGTAATAAAATGTGAACCCCCCCACCTGCTGAAATTCATTTGCTCCTGACCAGGCAGTAAAATAATGAGTTTGAGTCTCCCTCACAGGGGTCCGCAGCATATCCCAGAAACAGGGAATAACCCAGGACAGGGTGCCAACCTATCACAGGGCACATACGCACCCACACTCACCAGTCATACCTATGGACAATTTGGTAACTCCAGTTCAGCTCAGCATGGTTTTGGACTGTGGGAGGAAACTGGAGTAGCTGGGAGAAACCGCCAATGACATGGGGAGAACATGCAAACTCCACAGACATAGGGATGGGTGTGGAATCAAACCCTTGTCTCCAGGGGTATGAGGTGACCATGCTTGTGCCATCCCAGGTTTAAATGTTATATAATATTATCCCTTTGTAATGAAAATGGCTTAAAGCAGTGTTCCCAACCTGGTCCTCGTGGACCCACAGATGGTCCTTGTTTTCGCTCCCCTCCAGACAGTCCACATTTTTGAGCAAAAACGTGGAGTGTCTGCAGGTCCCTGAGGATCAGACTGGGAAACACTAACTTAAAGGAAACCATGTATTGTTTTCCACTTTTGCGGTTATCAAACCTCTTCATAATGTTTTTTTTTTGCTACACATACATAATCTCTGTGTGTGTTTGACAAGTAGAATATTATTAAGTATTTCTTAGTAATTTTTCAGATAATGCTGTGATCAAATTTTGGATTATGTTTGTTGAGTCGTTACTTAACATGAAAGTTCTGGGCTCTAAATAATTCAATGAGCCTGTTTTTGAACAGTCTTGGGATTCACTTATACTAAATGGTATCGTCCACTGGGTGTTTTTCAGGATGTCCTTTTCAGGAAACCTGCTGTCCTCTATTGGGGGAATGCTTATGGAAAATACATGGATGAATTAATACTTCGTTATTGATAAGTATGTTTTTTTCTATATTGTGTCTGTGTGAAACATTGAGGTGATATTCACTAATACATCTGTTGAAGCCAAATTTATGAAAAGAGATCCCAGGTTAATAAATTAGTTTAAATAAGTAGTGATTGTCTTGTCTATCATGGTCATATCTGTCATTACAATTATCTTTCCTCCATGGAATTGGAGTGGGGTTAGGCAATCCTAAAATGAGGTGCAGTAAGGAAAGCAAGTACGGAAAAGCCAAGAAAATCAGAGGTGGATAGTTCAGGTCCAGAAAGTAAATATCCAGACCAAGATTTTGTTTCAACCAACCAGTTGAGTACTCTGTGACTGTGACTCATTATACTCAACTGGCTGGCATCCATCTCTGAAAAAATGGATCCATTTTCACAGTAGGAAGGTTGGGGAGAGTGTTTGTATTGTTGTACTGGGGAAAGGACACATGGAAAATGTTTCTGAGGTTAACCTGAGGGGATTCCACCAGCTGTTGGACCCATACCGGTGCTGAGTTGCCCAAAGCCTAGACTCTGTGGATACTGTGAAATATGCACCACCAGGGGGCGACAAAGGCAGTAACATACAGCTGTACTTGCCAGCTCCATTTAGAAGCACAAGACAAACATAAGCCCAGCATTGGTGGAAATACAAAAATCCTTCAGGCAAACACAACAGCAGAGCAATCTGTTGACGCCTGAAAAAACTGGGACTAAGACGAAATTTGAAGTGGCAAGAATGATTGTTCAGGACTCTTCTGTTGCCAATGTCAGCGCTGCTCTAACAGAAAATAAAGATTAGGAGAAATGAACAGTGAAGATTAGCGCATGCACCATAAGCGGCAGCCCTCAAAAAGAGCAGAGAAGGCTCCCCGGCTGGTCTGTCTACAGGTCTCACAAAGCAGGGCCTATGAAATATACAGTGCAGATTGTCGTTAAGTCATTACCACATCTGCACGGGTGGAAATAGTGAAAAACACCCCATGAACCCGACCTGAAAGTGCGTGCGTGCGGCTGCTTGCAGGGGAGGACAGCCACCGAGCGCTTTCTGCACTATGACTCATCTCATCCACTTTAGTCCTTCTGCCACTTTGTCATGTAATTTTCAGTGTAGAATAAAATATGGCAAAAGCTGAAAGAGGGAGTGAGAGAGAGGGCCAGCAACTGGCCAGGAATGACTCCAAATGGAGGGCTGATGGGGTGGAGGGAGTGTGTGTAAATGGAGGTTACCTGCGTGGCGAATGGTTCTTCAGAGGGTGGTCATACTAACCCCAGGAGACTGCCTCAGGGGGTCTGGGCAGCCCCATTTTTTGGATTCACCTGGGGGGGTGGGGGGCACAAGTGAGGGTAAAAGGCAGGAGGCTGCGAGAAATCCCCCTGGGACTGAAAACCACTTCACGTTCAATGGGCAGCAAGTGGGCAGAGGCGAGGCTCTCGGAGACTCAGTTGGAATCAGGTCAACACTGAAGTATTCTCACCAATCAGCACCTTCATTTCCATTTCATTTACTGTCCAAACACAGCAGAGCCTTAATAAAAATTCAGAAAAAAAACATTACTTATTGATAGGGAGCATAGCAGTGCAGTGGGCAGCACTGTAGCCATGTACCATCAGGGTTGTGGGTTCAATGCCCATATCCCTGAAGGTGCAGAGTTTGCATGTTCTCCCTGTATTGCATGGGCTACCTCCCACAGTCCAAAAACATAAATGAGACTATTTGGTATCTCTAAACTGCCCATAATGCAGGCCCAGCTCACTGGTGGGGGGCGGCTGGCCATCCAATCATAAGCTTGGCTAAAATCAACTGGGCTATGGTCCACCTAACATTTCAAAGCTAGAGCCGGGCCTGCCCCAGTGTGAGACTGGGTGTCCTCTGCCTTGTGTCCTGTGATTGGCTCCAGGCCTAGATTTGAAGAAAGAAAATTCAAGATACTCTCACTAGTGGTTAGAACAGCGGTACATACTGTATTATACAATTTTGAAAGTCAGTGTGTGGAAAACCCAGAAAGTATAAACTTCTGACACAGGTACAGGAGCAAAAGGAACTTCTGGTGTTCCAAGGCCAAATAGTCATCCCTCCCCTCTGGGCATGGCAACGTGGCACACATCAGAAAATGATGTATACGCCAGCGAGTGAGAGCTGGAACGGCAGATCACTGAGCAACACAAAAGGAGTCCTTATAACAAACTGCAGAGAAAGTCTTTTGGAGATGCGGGCTTGGCTGAGAGGAAAAACCGTAGGACTTCGATTCTGCTTCTGTCTGACATCTTACAGAGCAAGCTGAAATATATAAAACAACGTTGCTGGAATGCAGGCGGGGGATGAAAGCCGGTGCGCACCTTAAACACAAAGCTGGCAGAATTCAGCAGAGATCGGAGGGGAAAATCAGATAACTGCTGCAATCGCTCAAAGCGTAAAGCCGGCAGCCAACAAATCGCAGAGAGCTGCTCGGAGCTGCAGGAATTCTGGGATGTATAAGCGAGTCTTATCGCACGTGTGCTTTTTATGCGCCGGGAACAGTAGGCGAGGGGTGGGGAGGGGGGGGGGCTGCGTGCTGCTGTGGCTGTCTGAATGGTTTGCCTTGCATGGTAAACACATGTCTGTTATTGACAAATTTTCGAAAATGCGCTGGGGGGTGGCAGGGTAACCGAGCTGACAACTGTAATAATTCCTCCGCCATTCAGAAACATAGTAAGATATGTTGTAAACATACAAGCTCTGGAATAAGCGGCTCTGAATGTCGAATAAATGTTCACTGTCTGCCTTTTGTGCCTGTTTATCCAGATAGTGGAATATGAGGCATGACTAGGGCCAATCCCAGGCGCAATACACCAGCAGACGTGCAGGAAGGAAAGCGTGTGTTCACCAATTCACCTGAATCTAGAATACACATGTTGGTTCTTCAGTCCTGCTAGATGTATGGACGGATGGATCTATTGGGTTTATTAGCTACCTTTTGAAGTACATTGTTCTGTTTAGCATTATTCATTTTTCCCATGCAGGATGGAAACCCTGCAAAACAGTCATTTCCACATTCCTAGATGGGGTCAGCAGATCCCATTGGAAAAACGGCTACTCAGATACAGGGAGAACATGCAAGCAGGGGCGAGTGTGTCGTTTCAGGGGCCCCACTCAAAAGACTTCATTTCCGTTGGCCCCACGCAAATACGCGGTTTGAGTGGTGATAAACAGCGGCGCTGCACGGCAGCCCCACGAGGACGCGCAAAAAGCCAAGAGTACCGGCGGTGCGGCTCGGGAGGGATCGCGCGCGCAGCCGCTCGCACGCCCGCCAGGGGGCAGAGCGCGCTCAGAAATAGGCAACAGCCCCAGTGCGCTAAAGATGAACGGCGCGGATTAATGCATGCAAATATCCCGTCGCTGTAAGAAAGCCCAAAATCTGAAAATGTCGGCAAACACTTTAAAGGTATATATTTAAACTATGCATCAAAGCTTTCTAAAGCAAAGCTTTTTTTCCAAGTCCCATCGTGGTGCAGGTGTGGCAGTGCTTTAGATATAATGTACATTAGGGAGAATGGAGATTTTAACAAGAGCTCGTAGATTAGACCGTAAGTTTGGGACGAAAGGTCCTTGCGGGACTTCCGTGCGGGACGCTGGTCTGCGTGTCCAGGCAACGCGGCACAACACTGCAGCTGCCTCAGAAATAAAGGCGTCAGAGGACTCCAAGGCCGCTCCTAAAATTTAGAAGGACATCTCGGTCTTATTTAATAGTGTGAGGTTGGGTTAATAGTGTGACTGTGGTTTTTTGCACATGTTTTGACAAGCAGTCCAGCTATAGTGGGAGCTGAAAATGTATAGGAGAGCACCCAGATTTACGCACCAGCCCCAGGGATGCACCACATCCAGCGTGGGACCGGGATCGTACGCAGTCAGCCCTGTCAAAATGAATAAACCAGGTAGGGGGGGTCGGTTAACCCGGATTACCCTTCTCCGGATCAGGGTGGCTGCCGGGCTCCCCTGGTCGTCCCACATTTCAGTGCAGAGCGACCCTATGCCGTGCTAAATTAGAGGCTGTTAAATTGCATATTAATCATGTTAATCACAGAGTAAGTTTTTCAAGTGATTAGGTTTTCACTTCACTTGAGTTTTAAAAATCCTCTGTGGAGTTCACCATCCGTACACACACGGCTGCCGAAGCCGGAGGTTAAATGGAGAAAATAACTCTGTGTGCGCGTTTCCGCTCGTACGCAGCGCGTGAACGCGGCCGCTTTAAAAAGCAAAAAGCAATACTTACCTCATTTCTCTAGAGGTTCATGCCCGACTGCTTTATACAAAAAACATTCCTTTGACGCTGGGTTGACTGCGTGTCCCGTATTCTTTTGAATAAAATTTGTAAATGTTATGTCAAAACAAATACTCTGAATTATCTCCTGCTTCAGGGCATTTGAGCTGCACAGAGCTGCTTTTCTGCTGCCAGGAAAGTGCCCACACATACACACTAGACAAATTTGGGGTAACGGCTTACATGCACAGGGCCCGTGGTACCTTGCATCTTGTTTTTGGGTGGATTTCCCCCGATTTCTCTCAGCTTGAAGACATGATTTTCAGTTAACATATATTTAAATATCCTATAGTTTCTTCTCCATCCAAGGTGTTCATCACATCATACCCCATCACGTCTCACGTTGGCTCAATAAGCTGAGGCCCACTTGTGTGTGTGTGTGTGGTGGGGGGGGAGGGGGTCTGGGTGATGTATGTATTATATTGTGGGGACCAAATGTCCCCACAGTGTGATAAAACCTTGTTATTTTGATGTTTGACCATTTTCTTGGTCCCCACATGGGGAAACTCAAATTCATAAAAATCTGTGACTGTAATTGAAAACCTAAAAATGATAAAAGTTTTGTATTTTGTTTGGTTAATTATGGTTACGGTCAGAGCTGGGTAGGGGTTAAGGTTGTCATTGTCAGGTTTAGGGTTTTGCCCATATAAATGAATGGATGGTCACCACAAACATATGAATACAAGTGTGTGTGTGTGTGTGTGTGTGTATATGTATGTGTGTGTGTGCAGTTAGCATGTTCTCCTGTATTGTTGGCTTTCCTACTGTAAGTTGCCCTTGGTATGGGAGTGTGTGCCCTGCGAGGGATTGTGTAGCCTTGCCTTGTGCCCTCTGCGTACTGCAATAGTCTCCAAGATATAGTGGAGTAAGAGCTTGAAAATGGATATATTTGTTAAATGGGGAAATCTCAGAAACTGATGGTTTTTCATACAAATAAAACACCTGGACATCAAGTAAATAGATATTATGAAAGATTATTGCAAAAATAAGCATTTAAAAAGGTGGACTTACTGGACTGTATATCCTGTAAATCCTGCTCTTTAAATGGATCTTGGGATGTCAAATCAAACGCAGCACCTGATGTCAGGTGACCAGGTGGGGAATCCAGCCGTACATGATAACAGCAGTAGGGGGGTTTCCCTCGTTTTTCGTGTGTGCAGTGGCCATTATTGTGTAAAGCAAAGCAACTTTTTTGACCTCACCCCTGGCTTCTGTAGCCAAACTGAAATATTCCACCAATCATCCACTTGCTACAGACCAGAATAACTGGCACTGCCCTGACAACGCAGGTAATTTATCTTCCCCCGGACAGACAAAACACTAGCCATCAAATTGTTCCGTGAAACAAGCGAATGAATAGACTTTCCCTCAAGAATGTGCTGTAATATTGTATAGGAATCATGGTAACGTAGACATTTTAGACCAACCCTAAATTCTGATACTCTTTTAATAGGCTGAAGACTCTGCTGACTCTTTTAGGGGGCAGATTCCACTGATGAATGCTTCTCATTTCTGCAGCTTGTATTTTTTTCCTGTCAGTCCTCTGAAAGGCATACAATGGAAGTGCCCTCTTCTGGTTATGAATTTTGACAAACAGAATCCGGCGTGATTCATTTACATTTTCGTTTAGAATTCTCCTTAAAGTTCCGGAACTACAAGGGGGGAAACATTCTTAATTCATCCACTATTATAATAAATCAAAATCATACAGGGTTGTTATAACTGGCAGCCTTTAACATGTAACTGGTAAGCAAACTGTGTTAGGACAGGCCACACACACACACAGACGCTCACACACACACACGCACACACACAGACACACAGACGCACACACACACACACAGACGCACACGCAATCCTTCTGGTTAACTGAGCTGGTCGATTTTGCCGAATGTGTCCATTTTACTTTGACGCGCTCACAAGCCATTGCTTTTAAAACGCAATTTATAGACGTCTGAAATATCGCGCTGGCGTCTTAATCTCACAAGATGCTCTGCGAGTAAGGAGGCTGGCAGCAGATGGCTTGGTGGTAAAGAAATGCGGCTGATAATTAGAAAATTGCAGGTCGGTGCTCACTGTTACAGCACTGTTGTGACTGACACTTGGTCTCAATTAAATAAATAAAATACTGTAAAGAGTAGCTGTGTTCTGCAAAAATGCAAGAGAACATCTGACAGTATCAAAGATTAGTGATACTGGAGTTATTTTAAAGCATGCACCTATGCCATTGGCAGTTTGTGTAACATCTATATTATATAGATATTACATATAGTATTTACTGCCTCAATTATTATAATACTGTTACTGGCCTCTGACATGGAGGAGTGTTTGGTAGTTTGTTTACAGTGAAACAGGACTGTGGTCCTATTACATGTGCTAAGCACAGACTAAAGTGTCACAGGATGGGAAATTGCGAGACCTTGAAAGAAGCATGGAACTTCGCAAAGTCATCATGTGAGACAGATGTAAATGAATGCAGATGAAGGAGCTCCATCCTCTCGGCGAAGCGGCTGGTTTTGGAGATGGTGCACTTATTACAGTCATTACCGCGGTAAACTGCGTCTGGCTTGGTGCTTTGGAGTGGATCTACAGGCAGAGTCCTGCAAACGGGCTGTGACCCCCAAAGGCATGGGGCCTTAAGGGGAGCTCACTGATTCACGCTGTAGGTGACACGTGGTTAACCTTGCATCCGTGAGGAAATGGTGAACATCGTTTGTGGCACAGGTGATGCAGGAAGGACTAAGTTTTCCCCTTACCTCAGGGCATTTGCTCTGCTTTCAGAAAACTACGCCCCATTTCTGTCACTGACCAGCAGGGAGGCGTTATTCCCCAAGTCTGCCAACAGTGAGAGCTCTCCTGGACCCGGGCAGTATGACCCATCCCCTGTTAAGGTATTTCTCTCTCTTCTGATGTCTGAATTCTTCTACCCCCCTTACACTTCAAGCCTCCTTTACGTTGACGAGCCCGCCTTGTGTCATAAAATGCACCTATCTGTGCAATCTCATAATATGCGTGTGTGCGTCGTATGCATCATAAACGTCGATAATGTTCCTCGGCTGCAGAAGCACATTCTGGGAGGGAGAAGCCTCCAGAACCAGGCCCAGCGCTTTGAAGACCCAGTTTCTGAGGTGCCCGGCCCGGGAACATACAATGTGGTGCACAACGTCTTGGGTGGGAAGGTTCCTCCAAGAAGGACAGCAGTAAGGAGCCTCCTCATAATAGGGAATCGTCTGTGCCTTTCCCTGTGACCTCTCTCTTATAACCGTGAAAAATAGAGTAAAGTGTGCTTAGGAAAATTCATGCAACACACCCCCTAGAGGCACATCAAAGCGTCGGTCGCGCTGTGTCAGTCATCCCCGACCCTTCTTCCCACATGCTCCGTTCCACACGGGGTGCAAAACACATGGATTAGCGGAAATGAAAGAGGGATTGATGTGGGAGGTGTGGTTGACTGTGTGAGAAATCACCCCCCTCCCCATGTTGTGGTGTGTACTGTCAGGGGAGGGACAGGACTGTTCGCTGCCCCATCTGGGACTTGTGGCACCCCAACATCCCCTCCATTCCGTCCCCGGGCCAGGCCTTTGGGTATGAAGAGAACGAAGAGGGCGTACTGTGCAAACAGATGGCGCCACCTAGGGACCACACGCTGGGCCCAGCTTTTTACAGCCCACTGCCGGTGAGAGGGCCGACGTCATGCACACGCAGACACATGCACCGTCCCAGAAAACCCGCCACGAGAGCAAAATTAAGTTATTTTTAAACTGCTAACACCCTGAAGTGGTGATCTGGATGTCCCTCAGCAAAGTCGGTTGTGGAAAACTGTAATGATATATTTGTCATGTGACACCCGGGTGTTATGACACTGTGACATGAGACGTTTGCTAGTCACTGACAGGGCATTGCCAAACAAAATCATTGTCAGCCTTGGCTACATGTAAGGAGAACTGAAAAAGTAAAATGTGTCTGGATTTGTCAAAACATAGTATTTATCTGTCATGGTTTTATCTGTGAAACAAACCCTGGTGGCCTTGTGAGGAAATGCATTTGCAATTTCTTGGTTAATTGTGCCTGTGCCAAAGACACAACTCTGAGCTGCTTGCTGGTTTTGGTAAGTAAAATCATCTCGCCTCCTTCCCCGCAGCACTGAGAGGGAGTGTAATGATGTATGTTTTCCTGTGGATGTCTGTGTGTGTGTGTGTGTGCTCATAATTGATCATTTATGTGTTGGCTGTGAGAAACTCAGCAGTGTCGGCATTAATGCACCATTTTTACCTCCCAATTCTCCCAGAATATTCTACCCCATTCCTAATGAGGCCGACGGCTCTAAAAGGCAGAAGGCAGCGTGTCCATCCATTGTGGTGTCAACAGGAAAGGCTCTTAGCAATTCTTCTTCAAGTTATATTGCTGTATTCACTTAAAATAATGCAGCAAGTTCCGGTCTTGCTTTCAATTAAACCATATTTCATTGGCTAATGACCAGCCAAGTCAACAGTGTCCTTGTGGTATGTTGGACCAGCACATTTAATATAGATGCAGAGAGCTTTGTGTTTGGGGCCTAGGGGAGTGCTCACATTTGTTTCTGTCCCTTTATCTATTGATAGATGTGAATTTCCTCTCAAATTCTCTCAGGTCATGGAGTTAAGCAGCTTTCTAATTGTGCTGTTTCAGAAAGAAAGAGCCTTGATATGCTTTTGCGATGGCAGGCCGGAGGTTTATGGCGTCCGACGTTTACTCGCAATTAATCTGTAGAGCTCCGACTTCACAGCCGGCTGTAAAAAAAGAATCACAAGGCTTTGTGGGAGAAGAGAATCTGCGTGGAGGGGGGGGGGCAGTATTCCTGAAAGTTTGCAGAAAACTCTGAGAACAATCATAACAGTTCCATAGCAAGACAGCATCATCTGGACAGCTTATACTGGTGGAAAAACATCCCTTTATGGAGAAATGGCGGACTGGTCGAGATGCATGCCACAGGACAAGCTAAGAAGGACCTGCAGTTAGTGACCATCCAAGCACTACTAATGATTTTTGGGCTCATCTAATAAGCGAAACAGAGAAGTGCTTTCATAGAGGTGTGTGCTGGGGTCAGGGCTGACCTGAAACACAGCTTCTCTGTGTTGAAGCAGTGATGGTGCGTGGAAAGCCTGCTATATTTAGGGACGTGGCTGCCCCCTTGAAGGAAACAAGGAGAGGGCTGGGAAAATGAATACGTAAACTGACACGACCAGTAAGTCTCTGATGGAGAGACCCTGAGGCCAGAATGACCCACCACACAGAAGTCAGACCAGGAGAGACATTGTAGCACAATAATTTCATTGTATTCTCTGAATACATATGACAATAAGACTCGAAACCTGAGCTAGCTGCTCACCAAAGGTGCATGTTTATTAAAAATTACAATGGAAAAAGCTGTTTAGGGGTGTCTCATATCTACAGAAAAACAGACGTCACAGCTAGCGTTATTAAGAAAGTGCATCACCGAGCTCTGGATCGCCGAATCGCCAGCGTTACCTTGTTCACATTGAATTCAGACTTGAGGAGACATGTGAATTACCCCAGTAAGCAAAGCAGACAGAGTCCCAGACTGGAGGAACATGAATTTCCATTGAAGGAGTTTTGTTATGTTCTCACACCGGCAGAATAAATTCTGGAAGAGCACAGACAAGCCAGCCTTATATAGTTTGGAGGACACTATCTCAGCTGTCCAGTTAATTAATTCACTTAATGAGAGTAAATTACTAAAGCATATGGTTGGGTTACGGATGCTTGTTGGTTAAACACCCTCACAGTCCACAGCCAGCACCAATTCCTCTTTTAAGTGGTGCTCAGGCTTAACAAACTGAAGTGTTCTTGTTCACTTCACAATGTCACAAAAATGTCTGATTCTCATAGAGCGTGTGATATTAGAGGGCCGGATTTTTCCAAAAACCTTTGATACGGTTCCACGTGAGCGTCTCGCTGTGCGTCTAAACTCTGTGGGTATTAAACCGGCAATCAACCGACGGATTTTCGGCGCCAACGTGAGACGTGTAGGGAGAATGAAAGCCGTAATGTCAGACACGAGCCAAGCAGAAAATGCCCCGAGATCTGGTGTTGGGTCTTCTGTTCCTTCTGATATGTAACTGACTTAGATGAGGACTTTAGGAGCAAAGCTAATTATGTTTCTAAAAGCATATTTTACCCTGAAGTGTGTTACGGTGTCCTGAATAATAGCAGTTCTGACAATGTCAGCTTTGATTTTACTGTAGCAAACTGCCCTACTGCTGGTGGGTGTCCGACCTTGCTGTTCTGCTATTGGTTGATTGCACATTTCAAATATGGCTGTCTGTACTTTGATTGGCTTTTCCTGGGAGTTTAATGGAACGTCTTACTGTCGTGTGATTAGTCGCTGCTGTCTTTCCAGTATGACTAAAGAGCTTTCCTGTGATTGCTCATTAAGAGCCCAAGGATAGTATTAGCATCATTCCTGTTGTTATTTGGGTTAAATGAAGATATATGGCTTTTGATGTAAAACAGTGGTATAATGCTGGAATAAAGACAGACTTTAACAAATGTCCACCAGACGGAGAACTCGTCATCCTGGAAGTACAAGGGGGTGCACTTTGGGAAGATGACTGGGAAGCGGACTGAGGTGAAGGTGATGAACGGACCAGGACCGGCCGAGTACTATCCTGACGTGTGAGTGGGTGGGGGTGCGGGGGGGGACAATCCATCCTATTGAATGCACTTTACAAAACATATAATGTTGTGCGATTGTCTTGAGTGATTCTCTTTCATTGGAAGGTTGTCTTCTGTGTACTCTGTGTCTTCTTTTCTGTATTCAAGGATGCAGGAATGAAGGATTTTTATTGTCATGTGTACCAGGTACAGTGAAGTTCTTACACCTATGGGCTTGTAAGGGGTGCATGTGCAACCTTAGGTAAAAGGGAGGATAAAGTAGCAAGTGACTGCAGCAGTAGTGCATTTTGGGTGATTCTTGTCCCACTATAGGACAGTTAGCTGGAAGAACTAAATTGTTTCCTTGCAGTGCATCAGTAAGTTCCTAAAGTGCCGTCCCGCTCTCCATAACGGGGGGCATCACACTCCACTCCTTAGCCACCAGTACCCATGTTCACTGAGTCCTTTGTGTTGCTCCTAACAGGAACCGTCCGACAATCTATGAGAACGTCAATCTGAAGAAGGAATGCAGAGGCAAGGCCGAGCTGTTTCTGCCACGCTACCATGAAATCCTGAGCCTGCAGGAGGAGAAGAAGGTACGTTCCTGTGATTCTTCAGGCAGATGCGGGCTGGGATGCAAACATGCAGACATGCGCCCATTAAATGCAATAATAATGCATGTGTACCTATTTACATACACAATAAGAGAATCACATGACATAGAGATGGAAGGATGCGATAAGGACATAACAGCTGGATTTGGCAGACCCAGGTGGGGGAGAAATAAACAAAAGATGATGTGGAGGGTTATATTGGGGTGTAGGTTCGGGTTTTCATGGCCTGGCTGTGGGGGCAGGCATGATGGGAATAAGGTGCAGGGGAAGGGGTGTAAAAGTTTTGTCACATGACCTCGCAAAACCCTGGAATATCCACCCCCCCACACACATACATAAATCCATGATAATATAAAATAGGCCCAGGAATTTAAACAGGTACCGTTTAATCGGAAGGGTTTTTAAGTTTTCAAAGATCTTTCCCTGTAAATGCGGCCAGCTACTCTGATCGGTGCCATGACTGACGGTACCTTTCTGCCCATTAGCATGGTGATTTTTAAACAGACCCCCCCCATGTATAACTGGAGGGTGGGGGGGGAGTCTGAGCCTTTTTCTGGCTAAAAGGTGCAGCCTGAGTCAATTAAGAGCAGCGTGTTGTCTCTGAAATCTGTGCGTCGTGCTGTATGGGTGTCGTTGGCTGGCCGTGATGAACCTGAAGCAGAGCTTCCCCCAGTCATGTCTGGAAGGGTCTGTCCTTCTTTTATTCCATTAATATTTCACTTCAATTCAATATATTTTTACATAGCGCCTTTCACAACAGAGTCACTTCAACGCAGTTTACATGGCTGTGCACTAAATATCATTTATAAGAACATTAAGGATAATTGATCACTCTATTCATCCTCTCCTTCTTCCAGGAGAAAGACCTTTTAGCTAGACCCAAACTTTTAAACTGAGGCCTTCCCGAAATCTAACCAAAACACTTCTATCTTCCTGGTACCTTAAGTGTATGAGAGCTCATTTGATTTCTCTCCTATTTAACTTTGCCAAAGTGGCTGGAATATGTAATGTGGCGCCAATCACCATAGAAACAAGAGAGAAGAAACAATAAGATTATTTAGCAGTTGAACAGCAGGACAGGGTTTCTATGACATCCTGTCCAGGTACATAATTACTGCTCCGATGGTCCGTCCCCCAAGCACAGATAAACTGGTTTCCCAAATTAACAAATCTGTGTCCCAAAATCTGTCCATGGATGAGCCATCATTAGTGAAACAGATAGCCTTTTCTCCTTTGGAGGTTTGGCATCATCCAGCTTGCGTTAAGATGACCTCAGCTAGATATAAAAAGTTCCAAACAAGGCATCAGCCAGATTAGTCATTATCAGACGGTTTGAAAGTAATGCAGTGGGTTTGATACAGGCACAGTTTGTTTCCTGCCCTCCTGCCATCTTCATTAGCTGCTTATGCAATGACAGTGGCCCTGGGGGTCACAGGGACAGGGCACACCCCCTGTGAATGTCAGCCAATGCCATGTCATCGATTTACCAAAACTGCGGGCATGGGGCAGGATACCCACATGGACATGGGCAGGAGAAGCAAACTTCATAGCACGAGGGTTCTGTCCTGGGGGCTTACACAGCTGTCCGGACTGAAGGAAAAAAAAAACACCAGTAGGGGGAGCTAGAGTGCAACCATCAGACAAAGCCAAGATCCTTATTTACTATCTAATTCTTCTCCATTTAATTATCTTTTCGCGCATGTATTGATTTGATCATTTACCTTGACGAGGACGCCGCGGCATCTACACGGAAACGGCTGCTGCCTCCGTTTCAGTCTCACTTTGGCACCTCGTTTGATTGCGGGAATTGGCGGAGGTGTGCGGAGACGCCCATTAGCCAGTTTGCCACATGAGGGAGGGGGTGACTTACCTGGAGTTTAAGGCTGTCTTCAGCCTTTAGGGTCCTGCGATGTTTGGGGTGGGGGACATTGGCACAGCCAGGTTGTTTTTCTTCTGGGAGGTTGACTTCTGTCCACTAGGCGGAGCCTGTTTCAGGTACCGCCTGCTGCGAGACGCCTGCCTGGGTCCCTCGTCCGTTGGGTACATGTCCGTTAAGCCTCCAAGCATCAGTCATCATTAGCAGGAGGCCGACTGACCCTGCCCAGAACAGATGGGTCGTTAGTGGGTCCATCGCTCTCTCGGCATCACGCCTCTCCCGGCTTTGGGGAGAATCTTCCCTGCTCAGCCCTGAAACAGCAGCGGCCAGCCAGCTATCACAACACGCGCTGCCTGGCCGGCGAACCCCGGCACTGTTTGTTTCCTGTTTTCCTTCAGCAGTTATCTCACAGTCTTTTCATGAGGTGTTTAGAGATAAACTTGAAACTGATGAATACAACTTGCAATTATGTCCGGGTTTGTGCACCTCCCAGGTGGAGAGTCTGAAGCAGGTGAAAGGAAGACTCTGCTCACAAGGCATGCTAATATAAGGGCCCTCCATCTTTTATGCAGCAAGAAAGGCATGGTCTGTGTCTTGTCGTCATCGGCATGCTTGTTTAGCCTAAATCTCTGTGCAAAGCAGGAATGGTGAAAGTTTGTAGAGGCAAAGGACCTCTTTAGTAGCTATTGGTGCCGACCCTGGGGTATTACTTTGAGGAAGCATCTCTAGCTGCTGTTCCCTGTGCACATTGGTACCACACTCTGATATGCACCTTGTTCTGTTCTGATACCTCCTGGCAATGATACGCGTTTTGGTTAAAGATGTTGGGTCCTAGCTTAACGGAGTCTGGTTTGAGGTTCTTCTCTAGCAACCTTGAATAAAGCACTTTCATCCTTATTGATCCAGTGAAATATCCAGGTGTGTTAATGGATGAATTATAAATATTGTGCACCCTGCCCAGCTTAAACTGAATAAAAATGCACTCTGTGTTTCTCGATGTCTGTAAGAGAATGTTTCTGCGGTGTGTCAATCAAACCAGCACGTTATCATCATGGTCAGACTGCAGAATCCGCTCCTTTTAGTAATCTTGGGATTTCTTAATAGAAACCCTTGCCTTTATCAAACTGTCAAGGAAGTTTTGGGGTCAAGGGGGTCGGTGTCAGTATTTTTAACCAAAAGGTCACATTACTGGTTCCACGGTACATTTTTGCTGGATGGAGATGTAATGTTCAGGAAGGTTCTTTTCTTTGTTTTTACCTCACGGGGCTGGTGGGGTGTCCCTAGAGGATCCCTTTCTACATATCAGTTCCTGGAAGTGGAAGCCCAACTCACAATTAGAAGCAGAAACAGATAGGTTGTCAAAATGTTATATTCCGGCTGCATACTGAAGATGGCGCTCTGTGGACCTGCTCCTGTGAATGCTCCTTGGCGTGTGTTTGTTTCTTCTCTGAGCAGGTGCAGTGCTCGTTTGTGTGCCAGACGGGTGTGTGTGTGTGTGTGTGTGTGGGTGTGCGTGCATGGATGTCTATGTTCTCACGTGTGTGTCTATTCTCTCGGCGAGCCTGTTTGTTTGAACGATTGTCCCTCTACCGAGAGCTTCTGACTCCATCACTCACGTAGATTGTAATGGTTCATACATCACGGAGCAGACTGCCCAGGGAGGGGCAGGTCAAAGGGCACGTGACACAGCTAGACGACCCCATCATTACCGCAGCCTGTTGTCTGTCCAGCACCAGTTTTGGCTCTGCCACATCTGCTCCGCTGCTCGTCCTCCTCCTCCCTCCGTCTCGGCATGTTAGATCGATGTCCCTCATTTGCTCACATCCCCGTCTCCTTTGGTCCTGGCTTTCACCTTGCTCATGGCAGGTCATCCTCGCCCCTCCTGCCATCCACCTTCATTGGCCCCGCCTTCTCCTCCTGGTCTTGTCCTCTGCAGGGTGTCCCCGGTCCAGGACAATACAACATCAGAGGCATGTTTGAGAGGACCTTGCACCCCTACTCCAGCTTTCCACCGGTCAGACCACCCCTCCCGTCTCAGATGCAGGTAAAGCCAAACCCCCCCCCGGTACCCACCCCATCCTGTCCCTGAGCCTCTTCGTGCCATCTGAGAGCCTTGGGGTTCAGAGGCTGTGTGTGACTGGATGCAGCACGGTCAGGTGACGCGGCAGCCTTGCATGGAAACAGACGGCGGTTTCTGGAAGAGTAGGACGGCCGCCGTCGCTGATGAGCCCATTGCCGGTGCCTGCAAGCTGGTCATTGTCCCCATGAGCTGGACAGTTAATCTGGGAGCATCGTTACTAGAAGGACATGATGGCGTTAATGGTCGGAATGGACCTTTTATTGCCAATATGACCCACTTTGTGTAGGTTCCCAGTCACCATAATACATCAAGAGCTTGTCTTAGAAGCCTGGCAGCCCCCCCCCAGACCCCACCACTTACATCTCAATGTATTTTTATTGGGTAGGAAGCTCAGGGTGGGGGTAATTGGTGGTAATGGTGACTGTCAAGGTGGTGCCCCCTAGCGATTCAGACTGACAATACGGGGGCGGCCCGACCCAGATCCGTCAGCTGCCAGCTGTGCACCACACGCTGCTACAGGGCCAGCCCCTCCCTGCTCATTCATGTGATGCGCCCCTCTGTGGGGGGGGGGGGGGGGACACAGAATCACATGTGGTTGCATGTGTGGCTTGTGGAATATGAGCCAAGGCTCCACCCTGAGCCTGGTTACTTCCCAGAAGCCCAGACCCTTCAAACCCATGCAGCCCTGTTTATTTACTCAGCCGGCCCTCAATGCATGTACAGCTCCATCTTGTTATGTCAAAGGTCAGATGGAGACAGTTAGCCGATTGAAGGACGAGGGCGGAGCCAAAACAGGAATACATGTGATCCTGGAGACATTTACTTACTTGTCCTGTTTGTGTGTGTGTGTGTGTGTGTATATACATAAATATCCATTCGTGCATTTTAGCATTAAATTATTTGATTTTAGCCGCCAGGTTGGTGCCCCCTCCTGAGTAATTCCCTGCCTTGTGCCCGTAGATTATGGGCAAGACTCCAGTCCCCTGCGACGCTGCAAAGGACAAGCGTGTATGGAAAATGGAGGGATGGATTTTAGCTTTCACATTTTACCTTCTCACGTAGCTTTAAGCAGTTTGTTAAAGATTACCCGTGCTGTTTCTCTTGTATGATTTTGGTCATGGGTCATTTTTCAGTCTATGTAGTATAAACTGTTTATATGTCATGAACCTATTTGCTCCCAGTTTTCTGTTTGAAATCTCACTACACCGCGACCATGATGTGTAATCCGTACCCCCTGTCAGCTTCCACATGCCTGGCTAACTGTCCATTCCATTTCAGCGTTTCACTTCAGCTAAGGAAATGGCGCCCCCAGTGGGTGCCCACGATGAGCCGCGTTGTGTCTCAGAGCCCCCAAAAAAGAATTTGGCATTGAAGCGCAGACCATTCGCAGGCCGTTGGAGGGCAGTGCGTTTCCTCCCCGAGGACAGGAAATGCACTCCAGGTCTGACTCTGATTGCACGCCTGTGTTAATGTACTAATGTCTGTGAATGTCACAGGGTCTCGGGGCCGCTGGTGTTTTCTCACTGACAAATGTAATGAAACTCATTTCCTTTAACAATGACTTCTTTCTATCTTCCCCTATAGGCATTTCTGCTTCTCTGATTTTCATCCCTGCTCTCAGTATCAGTCTGTTATGAAAGCATTTAAGCTTAATCTCCCTCACATCTCTCTCTCTCTCTGTCTCTTTCTTGTTCACTCGTTCCCTCTCTCTCCATTTCCACTTCCTCTTCAGGCCCCGGGCCGTACGACCTGTTTCTGAACGGCTTGGCCGAGGATTGCCTGAAGGAAACCCATTTGGAGAGCGTCCAGCAGGGAGGGTTTGGCTCCATGGCCCCTCATAGCCCTGTCTTCAGAAAGAAGGGGGAGGAGTTTGTGCTTGGCCCCACCCACTATAAGGTGAGTTCCACCCCCAGAAACACACTTCACGATATCCATGCTTTATTCCGATATATTCCCTGTGCTTCTGGAAAGGAACACCACAGCACTGGCCTGGTGAGGAAGTCCAGTGCCATGGTTAGTTCCAAACTCATGGTTCACACTGCTCAAAAAAAGCAAAACACAGCTCTCTAGCAGGCCCCCCCTCTGCCCATTCCAGGCATGTGGAGAGGGCGACGGGGGCTAAGGTGAAGGGCTGGGCCTGGGGCTGTGTACAGGGGCCTGGGGGGTCTGGCTCCACTAACTGTATATCAACCTGGCTTCTGAAGAACAGTAGCTCAGACTGCCTGATTGATTGATGATACGTGATGTGAGGTATAGCAGGTGGAAAACATGCTCCCACAGCGCAGCTGCCAGACCCATCCGCCTCTGATGGTTTCCACCAGGGCCAGTGGACCTCCTCCCGCCCCATCAGGACCGTAACCGAAGGAGCTCTTCATAGCTGTAGCTCACCGAACACAGATGGAATCCTCGGCTCGCCAGGCCGTTCCTGATGCTTGTTCTGTATCCACCGCTTCCGCTTCCTGTTCAGTCTTCGGCTGGTTTTTCATGAAGCACATTTTTAAACTGAGATGTTTGTTTGCCCAGATTCTCGGTTCATAGGTGGAGGATGTTCCATAGAAGATGACATCTCATATGCCAGGCTATCTGTCCGCAAACATGAACTCACTGCTACATCCTAGAGTGGCAGACTTGTGGAAACGGTGAGCTCTGGGTGTTTGTTCGCATGCGGCCTCAGAGAGGCGCTGTTGAGGTGTGTGGAGCTGTGTGCCTGATTGGACTGTGGTGGTCAGACTGGATGGGTCTAGCAGCAGCTGACAGCCGGTGTGGACTCTGTCGGGAGAGGGCTTGTACGTTTGTGGCACTAAATAACAACCTTGTTACCATGGTGAGAGAGTCAATTTTGCTTTTCCGGGGAGCTCCTGAATGAGGGACATACAGGTGTGTGTGTGTTTATGTATCTCTTTTGGCACATTTTTTGTTCATCGCTGCATGCATTTCTGGCCCAGTTTATTCATATGCATTTGTGCGTCCAGAGTTGTGCAGGCATGCAGGTGTGCTGTGTGACATTGCTGCCTATGTTCTCTGTTTGTTTATGTCCAGTTAGGATCTTTCTGTTTCTCTATAGCAAGGCAAAGTTCTCCTGAATTTCACAGCTGGTTACGTCATAAGCCTTCTGCTCTGTATCAGGGACTCTATTGTCAGGTGTGCAAAGATACCAGTTGAATTTAAAGCTTGGGGCTATGCAAGCAGCCCAGATACCACAGTCCAGCTACACACCAGGAGTTACCAGGCTGTGGGCTCCCTCCTTCCTGGTTCTTGCGGTTCCTGCACTCTAATTGGTGGAGAGTGAGGTCAAGTGTGGACAAATGCACAGCCATATCGTGCCCCAGATGATGGGGAAGCGGCTGATGTGAGACTCCACCAGAGACACATTTGTGAGCCGGCACAGTATGGATCCATTAGTACCAGACCTGTCTCTGCCACCAGATCCTTATTCTCTATAAATAGTACAGACATCCTGCAGGCTTGCGTACCTGGTACAGCTACAGAGCAGCAGGCAGGTAGCTGAGATTTACTACAGCCATCCATGTTCCTATATTGATGCATTTTAGATCATAGTGAAATCAGCCACAGAATTAATTTCTTGGAAAGTCACGATCATTTTTAAGTGCCTACACCTGTCATTTATTGGAGATGGTCTGCTTCTTCAGTGTCTGCTGTAGTGTGGAGTAGGGCTGTGCGATATGACGATATCCTTCACGTGTCTGGCAGGGACTAACTGGCGATTATCGCTTTTGTCGGGGGAGCAGGGTCAGGCTATGCAAAGCAAGGTGAAGATTTGTGCTTTGGTTTGTATCCCACGTTTCCAGTGCACTTAAAAAAAATAACTCACCATACAGCAAGTTACCAGTGTGTGTGAACATCGGTTATGATGGTGCAGGGCTCATTGCAACTTTGTCAACCACTGCTTCAGACAATTTTATAAAGTCCACGACATGTTTTTAAACCATAATTAAACCTGGCTCACCAATCGATTTCCACAGAGACTAAGGAACGATAATCAGCACCCCCCGCCCCTCGGATGGCCATTTTTAACGTGGGCTGTTTAGTGGATTATCCGCATATCGCTTTTCATGCTTTCATGTTTTCTGTCCGCTAAAAAATAAGTGTCTACTTGGTGCTGTGCATGCGTGTGTGCTCGTGTGTGTCTGTATGTGTGCGTGGTTATGTGTGTGTGTGTGCGTGTGTGTGTGTGTTTGTGTGTGTGTGTGTGTAGGGGGGTGCTGGACGACTAGATATTATCATTTCTATCAATATTTCTATATTAATGTGTAGTATATTATTTTTATAGATATTGCCCACTCCTGCTGTGGCGATGGTTCCCAGTTTATAGTTTAGAAGGAAAGTGTCTGTTTCCCAGTTCCTTCCTCAGGGTGGAGGTGGTCTGTTTCCTTGTTCCTTCCTCAGGGTGAAGGTGGTCTGTTTCCCTGTTCCTTCCTCAGGGTGGAGGTGGTCTGTTTCCCTGTTCCTTCTTTTGGGTGGAGGTGGTCTGTTTCCCTGTTCCTTCCTCAGGGTGGAGGTGGTCTGTTTCCCTGTTCCTTCTTTTGGGTGGAGGCAGTCTCTCTTGATGAGTGGTTCTGTGTTTGTTTAACTCAGAGGCTTCTTTGAATAAACAAGCCTGTAACCTCCAATTAGAAAAGGATGCAGTTCTAAATAAAGATTAGTCACCAAGGCCCAGACCCAACCAGTTACATGTTTTATTATTGTAGATATAGACTATACACAAGCCTCATCATTATGTGAGAGTGAGCGTGTACGTGCCCTGCAATGGGCCGCCCTCCCATCCAGTGTGTACCCCACCCTTACGCCCTGTGCTGCCTGGAATAGGCTCTACCCTGACCAGGATAAATGGCTAGAAGATGGATGAACTCTTCATGTGACATTATATCGTGTTCCGTATGAGTAATTAAATGCCCATGACAGCAGTAGGCAAACAACCTTGTTCAAGGGTACAAAATTCTTGAGGTCCAGATTCCAGCTACTTATTATCTCAGTTTGAAATGACAGGCAGTCAAAAAGAGAATTAAACGAATCCAGGTTAAGATACCCAATCAATGGACGTCCCTAATGAGCTGATTACCCCAGGCGGCATGTTTTTTTTCTGACCATAAACAGGACCAAACCATGTTAAATAATTCAGCCGGCGCGTCTCCCAGAGAAGTTCCCACCGGCTTCATGCGTGTCTCCGCCGCTGGTCCACAGATGGCTGCACTTCTAGTATCATATTTCCTTGTGTTTTCCTACCTAGCTGACAGTCAGCTCTTCCCCTGGGGGCTGGGATTTTTTATTTTTTTTTATTTTGTGGGTACAAGGACAGAGAGCACAGTAAACAGGACTGCGGAATGCAAATTGCCCTGAACAGATATGGCAAATAGCAGCATATTTCACCATTAGCCGAACAACAAAAGTAGCAGAAGCCACAGGCTAACCGTGCCGGCTCATCCAATCACGCGTGAATGATTGATTTCTGCGTGTGGAGGAGGGGCTTACATACGCCCGGGCACCTGTACCGTTAGGGAATGATTAAAATCTAGCCGGTTCTGACAAACTGAGCCGCCTAGACACACTGCGATTAGAGGACGGGCCCGATCCACTTTTCACAGGGTCTTTTACTACGACGTCTCACCTCGCTAGATTTATATAAGCAATTCTGGAACCTGGAGGTGGATTTTCCTGTCAGCAGGCAGTAGTGCCAGTTTATCAATCATTCACAGGCACACTTTCGCAGAGAGGTTAATATCGCGGGGTCACTGAGGGAGCATTACAGGCCTGGCCTGAAGACGGAGGCCTTCTCTGTGGTTTCTGCAGCTCTGGGGGCCAGTTTCAGCCTCACCGTCGTACCTCTGATAAATGTTTTCGCCATTTTTTCTCTGGTGCTTTTGCGCCTTTTCAGCTGCGATGGATGAACAGGAGCTGAGGTTGTAGTAAAGGCTCAGTGGGCAGCCACATTGACTGAAAGTGTTAATGTAGGCAGGGTGGGGTGCGGCAGTTGGTGTCAGCTGGCGCGAGGCCCAGGCCGCCACTGTGATTCTTCCAAACTGTACCAGCGTGTGGCTTAAGCCCTCAGGACCATGTGGAGGTTCCTACTTGCTCCTGAGAGGGGGCCAAATGATATGGGGGAGGGTTCCTGGAAAGCACAGGGCTTGCAGCCGGAGATTTAGGGAACATGAGGCACATAGGAATGGGTATCAATCTGCCACAGATTGATGTGCATAAGCGGGCCTGTTGAAACAGTGGGGATAGATAGATAGATAGATAGATAGATAGATAGATAGATAGATAAGGACAAATATACTCATTGGTATACCTAAATTATAAAATTGAAATTAAGAATTAAAATAAAAAATTGAAATTAAGTCTTACTGTGTACACAGAATGATATAACAAAGCAAAAAGCTGTAATGTGTAAACAGAATAATATGAAAGCACAAATGTAAGATGGATGTGTCTGGACCACAATGCAGGGCAAATGTAGAACATATAAAAACGATACTTAAAGGGCAACACAGCATCTGCATCGGCGCAAGGGAAATTCTGTTTGTTGTGATGAAACACTCCCTTGCAGGATCGTCTGCCTGTTTCACCCCTAAATCTTTTTCGGAAATCATTTATTTGCTGGTTTTCTCCAAGCTAACGGTGAGCTGGTTGACTAGGTGCCTCTGCGTCATTACTAATCTCAGTCCGATCTCAGGGTCGCCCTCCATCAGCGTCAGCGAGAATAACGACCACCACCACAAAAATAACGAGCTTACAGGACGTTTCCTGTTGCATCATTTTTCCATGATGGTGGAGCAGATTCTGGAGCATTCTTGGAGTGGGTATTAATCCTGTTTTCGGTGGAGTTTCGGTTCATCTTCCCCAGAATTCTGTCCATGACAACCAGCCACACGGCACAGCAGAGGAGAAATGCTTCTTCAGAAGACCTTGGTGAGAATAATGTTGAAAGCACGTCTCATGCCATCATGGTCCATAACAAATGTAAATCCTCACTGAAGCTCCTGGTAGCAAGATGCTGGTCACACTAATGAAGCGTGCAGGACCTCAGTTCACCTTGAGAGAAGATATAAGGTATAAGGATAGGTGTCCAGTGGCTTATACACAATTACAATACAAAATACAAAGGAAAATATCAAGATGATATCAGGAGGTGGCCTGCCCGAGCTGTCAGAGGAGTGCCTACACTGTACACCGGCTCTGACCTCAGATGTAAACAATAGATATCTTACAGATAGACATGGACAATAGACTACAGATGTAGATTAGCATGCTTGCAAACCCCTGTGGGAAACAGAGAAATGCATGCTGGGGCTTTGTAGTGCTGGGCAGCAGGTGAGGCGGACAGGTGGTCAGTTATGGTTGTGAGGAGGGTAGGGATTGGCACAGTCCAGCTCATTGTTTTACCCCCAAAGGTTTTTTTTCTCTCGACTCGGGAGTTTTTGGTTCCTGTCCTCTGTTATGTTTTGGAATTCTGTCTTTCCCCTGTCCCTTTTCTGTGTTTCTTGCACCATTTTGTATAACTGATATACAGTAATAATGGATCTCCACATGTTCTTGTCAAGTGCCTTGAGGCAACTTGGTTGTGAAAGGTGTTACATAAAAATAAATTGAATTGTATTGAACTGCTGTTCCTAGCACTGCCTGACCGCCATGTGAGTCTTCCTGTCTTTCTTTGTCTGTCACCTGCTGGCCCAGCAGTGCGCATGGCGGCCGCTGGTGCAACTCACAAGCCGGGATTCTCGTTAGTGCCGGGCGTAAACATCATTTTGCTAAGGTGGCCTGTTTCTGCCCTTCTCCCACATTGGGGTATAAGTAGAGAGGCCTGTGTTTTCTGCCGGCTAGAAAAGGAGCAGTAATAGGCATGCTGGGCCTCCTCTCCGCGGAGTTAATGAAAAGCGGCGTGACGCCGCGCCGGTTAGCGCCTCCGTGCGGGCCGCGCTTCCTGCGTCCCGCGGAGACGTGGATTAAAAGTGCCTAATCAGCCTTTATTATCCTCGGGCTTCGGCACAAGAGGGGAAGGGAAATAAAACCATCCACTGTCACGCTTCATTTAGCCCTGTCCCGCTTTGTTTGGGGGGGGGGGGTGGTGTAAGCCATGCTGTTTTCCATATACGAGCAGGACTGTAGCACGTGGGGGGGAGCTCTGGTTGTAGTGGGCTCAAAACAGGAGGGGTGACAGTACCATCAGGGTGTAGAGGTAGGGTAAATGTGTCCCAGAATTCCATGCTCTTTTACCAGCAATGCGTGTGAATGGCCCCTGCCTTCCGCAGATGGTATGAACACGAGTCCTGGCGGCATGTCAGAGACACAGACAAGAAAAAAAATGTCACATTTGGCCAAGGAGCAGACGGTATTGGTTACCCCCCGTGCAGAAACACAGCGGCTGTACACCACACGGTGTGTGTACACTCCCCCCACGCAGAAACACGGTGGCTGTAGCCTGTGTGATATTAGCCCCCCCCCCCACTTTGAGACATAGTGCCTGTAGACCCTGTTTTGGTAGTTACACCTCAGGGAGAAACAGGGTGTCTATAGACCGCTTCCCACATACATATGGACAACAAAACTGAGAAGGTAAGAAAGGGGGAGAGACCAGAGAGGGAAAGAGGATATAGGGATGTCAAGAAGGAGGGAGACAAGGAAGGAAGTAGAGAGAATGAGACAGGAGGAGAGAGTGGAGAGAGAGAGGTCAAGAAAAAGGGGGCGACAAAGAGGGAAGGAGAGAGAAGAGGAGAAAGTGGAGAGAGAGAGGCCAAGAAGGAGGAGGAGACAAGGGAATAAGAGAGACTGAGAGGAGGAGGAAAAAGTGAAACAATATGACCCCTGGGAGGGAGGGGAGGAGGGCGGTGGTGAGCAGTGCGTCACTGTGGGGACAGGAGCTCCGAGGACAGGACAGGAACATTACTGCGGGGACAGGAGCTCCAAGGAGAACAGGACAGTAGCGTCACTGCGGGGACAGGAGCTCCAAGGAGAACAGGACAGGAGTGTCACTGTGGGGACAGGAGCTCCAAGGGGAACAGGAATGTGTGTCGGTAGTTTGATGGAAGATTTGCATCAAAATCAACATGATTCTTGTTTGGGCTCCTTTGGTATCATGCACTGCCAGGTCAGCTGGGTTCGGTGGGTACAGGAGTCATTCTAGGCAGGGAGTGGGGGGGCTTTGTTAGGCAGTGGTGCTCCAGGTGATCAGGCAGGAGTAACGTGGACTCTTGTTGGCCTTGTCCAAAGAGACCTTCAGGTGTGTGACATGATGCCATGAAGCCCAGGGTGTGTGTCTCCGTGGCGGCAGGCCATCCGAGAGGCTGGGGCTTGGAAACAGGTGGGGAGGGACTGAGTGACGGATTAGCCTTCTGCAGCATGGAGACTCCTGGGAGACAGCGAAGGGCCCTTGGTGGGGGGGGCGGGTGGGTAGCCCTTTCGTCTTGTTTTATGCCATCTGACAGGGCATAGTGATGGGGACTTTTTATCGGGGACGTCAGCCGCAAAACCGTGGGCGTGATCTCTCCACGGGCCACGCCGCCCAGTCAGTCTGACGGCTTGCCGATTTCACATCGCCACGGGCGACATCTGCTCTCAGTGACATCCCTTCCTGGTCAAAACGACCTCCCACATCTTCCGTCCGGTTGCTGCGAAGCCCTGGACATGGCTTCAGACCAGGGGAATGTACCTTGGGAGCGTTTCTTACCGCGGAACACGTCATGAAAATGCTGTAAGTGCCGTTTTGTGAATCAGAAGCGAGTAAACGGTGTGATGGAATGAAGAGAAATGCTCTCATTGTACACAGCGAGGCCTGTGGGTAACACCGGGGCGTTTCTGTGGGAGCAATTCAGGCAGCTAATCGCCCGTTTCCATTATCGCTACCCTTCAAGTCATTATAGTTATTATCTAAACTAATTTTCTGCTCCTGTATCTCTGCAAGCACATCCACCTTGGCTTTGAGAGCCCGTGTCATCCTTTCAGGAAAAAAAATGCAAATCGGCCGGCCCCCACGCAGTGCGGGTGGGTTACGGGAGCCTGGCCGTCCGCCATCGGCACGGAGACGTTACATGCTGTTAGAATGTGCGGTGCTTCTTTGGGGGACCCGTATGATGTCACCATGCATCCCGGGCTTCCTGGCAGCCCCGCATCCATCACCAGGAGTTTCCATCTCCTCTCCCCCCTGAAGTACCTCGCCATCTTCAAATAATGACAAATAAAGTGCCATGCATGTGGCAAACGGGAGGCCGGTGTGTTTTCCTGAAGATTCTCCCACTCTTCCTGTTTTTAGCTGAACCCCCTCAGGCGTGAGCTCCCAGCATCCTTCGCCTGCACCCCATTTTCTTCATAACTCCTCAGTTTGTGCTCCAGCACATGTAAAGCATAGCAGTTTAGGGAGAAGATTTGTGGGGGCCTCATTTGGTGAAATGGGTCGCACTGTGCAATGCATGAGAGGCCGACTGTGTTGGTGCCTTTTGATCGGTCGGCGTTTGCGTCCCCGGGGCCGATGCCTAAATCGGAGTGGGCGGGACAAAGGCCGGCCCGTTGGGGGCCTTGCAGATTGTGTTACCGAAATAGAGGTGTGTTTGCGCTCGCTATCCTATCGTGGCAGGCAAACGGGCTAATATATAGTGACTGATTCAGAATTAATACTGTAAACGGCGTCTCTGTGGGACTGCACCGGTGTCACCCTGGTGACCTCAGACGGCAAAGCGACCGAATCCGATTACTAGGTCAGAAATGCATTCATTTCATTTGGCCAAATAGCAAAAACAGTTTTATGAAATGAATAATTCAGGGACTGTCAGTGTTTATCTCAGCAAATAAACCGCAGTATAGACACCACAATGTATATATTAAAAATGTGATTTACATACTGGCTTCCATTTTATCCATTAAGACTAGCGGGTATTTTTACTGGAGTGGTTCATGCTAAGTGCTATACTTAAGGCCGCAACAGCACAGTCCCTCTGGATGTTGGACAGGCATTGAGAGTTTTGCCCTGTAGGGGGCATTGTAAGAGGCAGTTGCCATTGTGTGGCAAGTGAGACTGAAAGGCTGCGTCTAGCTTCCAGAGCCACGCGGGACCTAGTTTGCTTTTTAAAGGGCTGATTGGCCAAAAAAAAGGGCGTTCTTTGGAAAAGAAAACTGTAGAGGGGAGCTGGCATTGTGTACATGTTACATTTATACTGATTTGACATGTCAGTTAATTAGGAGTGATTCACTGAACTGATTCTTTGTTCAATTATTCCACTCATACAATACACTCCTGGGGCACACAGCCAGCTCTCTACAAATTACTACAGAAATAAGAGGGATGTTTATGCAGGTGCATTTAACACACAAAAGCTAGGTGGATTTGCCCTGTACTTCATGGGACAGGTACAATGAGTATTAATTACCCACTCCTGTTGGTTGCCTTCCATAATCCACGGTGCTGGTGGTTGTGGCAGGTAGGGGCGAGTTATTACACCAGAACTTGAAGGCCTATTGAATTATCTGTAAGAAATCACATTTGCTTAATGGAGCTCTGAAACGTCGGGGGTGTACGAAAGCCCAATCGATTGGGAAGAGCGTTTGGATGAAGTCAGCTCTTGGTCCTGACTAAGTCTGGAGTGTTTCTAACCTTGTGTCACGCTTCATTGGAAAGGATGGCTTTGATTGCACAGCCCCCCCCCGCCCCTCCCCTCCCCCACGGTCAGGCATCCCATCCAATGGTCATTAAGTCCGCCCCCAGTGTCACTGTTACCTTACGCCATTTCTGGTCATGTGACCTCTCCTGTTCCTGGCATTCCACCGGAAGTCGTTAGTATTACCCGACATGCTTAAGCCCATTATAAGATAGCTGGAACTGCAGGAGAATCACAAGTGGTGGGACGTCTGAGGACGCGGAACGCTGTGTGCTTTTTCTGGGGCCTGTGTGTCGTTCCTGTAATGAAGGGTGTGGGTGTGGTCTCAGTCCCTGCATGCCGTCTTCATGCCCTACATTCTGCCATCTGCCCTGCCCTCACTACGCCCTTTCCAGTGCTGCCGTGCTGTGTGAAAGTCCTCTTGGTAACCCTTGGTACTTGCATGACACACTTCACATACACCTACAGTCACCTACATTTTTACAGAGTTATTATTATTATTATTTATTTTACATTTTTGGTAGTGCTGCACTGTCAGCCCACTGCTGGTTATTTGTCCTGGGCATGGAGATTCCCAAACGCTCCCTACCAGAAGGAGTGCGAGGTCCATCAAGATCAAAACCATACACCTGACGGACAGTTTTTTCCCTACAGCAGTAGGCCTCATTAAGAGACGCTGACTTTATCCGTCCCCTTTCTCCTGCCCATCCATGGACCTGCTGCTGTATCACACCAAGCACATTATCCCGCCCCCCAGCCCATGTGACCAACCTTCTGCTACATTGCATCACACTATACACATCATTTTATGTATGTGTATAATTTATTATGTTGATTGTTTTGCACAATACCCACACAGTAAACGATTCTGATTCTGTTTATGAACTTGGGAGGCCTACACTGCTTATCGTTTGTATTATGACTTTCCACATTACTACTCTGGGGCTGATTTTGATCTTAAGATGAAGACCAGAAACACCCACAGGGATGTGGTCTCGGTGAGACCCTCCTTTTAGGCTTGGTTGTGTGATGCGGACAGATGTGGCCTCGGTGAGACCCTCCTTTTAGGCTCAACAGTGTGTTCCGGACAGATGTGGCCTCGGTGAGACCCTCCTTTTAGGCTTGGTTGTGTGTTCCGGACAGATGTGACCTCGGTGAGACCCTCCTTTTAGGCTCGAGAGTGTGTTCCGAATAGATGTGGCCTCAGTGAGACCCTCCTTTTAGGCTTCGTTGTGTGTTGCGGACAGATGTGGCCTCAGTGAGACCCCCCGGAAAGGCGTGGTAGGGTGATGGGGAGAGAGGTGGCGT
>JAAGVU020000040.1:6081871-6093472 GCA_011763525.2 Mormyrus iriodes | reverse complement strand
GTTTTAGGCATAACTGGTTAGGAAAACACACTTTGTACCCAAGAACAAAATAAAAATAAAAATTTGTTACATAGTGTAATTAATACTTTATTGATCCCCATGGGGAAATTCTCTGTGGAGGAGGATGGTGCTTGATGTACTCGGTGTTCTGCCCTGCCGAGTTGCCTGTATTACTCTGTTTCCTAGCAGTTTTGGGTCTATGTTCTTGCTGCGGCCCTTGCCTGTGAAGTCAGCCTGACCGTCTGACCCTTTCTTGTCCACACATCCCCGCCCCCTGACCTCTCTTGCTGTAGTGTCTGCTTGTCTCCTCTCATCACCCAATACCTGCTCACTTCGTGGCTCCGGCCTCTCAGTGATTTAGCCGGTCGCCTGTCTGTTGCTTGCAGCTAAGACTGGATGGTCATGGTACATCTATAGCTCCTGACCCCTTAATGTTAGGGCGGAACACTGATGACTGTGTGCCGGCTGTGATGACAGGGCCGTCACAGAAAGGGTGGGCTGTAGGGGATCAGAATGTTCTTTCTTAGATTCGACCCAGGACCAAACCATTACCTGTCTATATCTCCTGGTGTTTACATCTTAGTCAGCGACTAAATGTGAGTATCATAATGAAGAAAAGCTGATATGAACTATTACATTCTGTGACTGCTCTCCTCTGTGAGACCCAGATTGTTTCAGTGCCTTGTTACCTTCTGGATAATGACAGGTTTTGTAAGCAATCACTCAAGTGAACTGAGCATTCCGGGAATGGAACATACCAAAAGTGTGGAATGGTGGGAGGGGGGTCCATGTGGCAATGCACAGGGTCTGTATTTACCACAAAGATGATATACAATTGGATTCCGTTAGAATATAAATGAGATGTCTGGCACTGGGAATGCTGGTGTTGACATCAACTGTATCACTGTACAATTTAGCTTCTCAAACCCTGTCCACTCTCATCAGCTGAGCCAGGGAATCATGGATATGCAGGAGAAGGAGATATTTAGTGGTGCCCCGGACAACTCATTTGCACCGCATGGTCTACATACCCAGGGCAACCAGTCGCTGTTGCTAAGAAGTGCTTAGCTTCGGGGGTCAAAGGTCAGTGTACCATCTCAACAGCCAGCCTGACAGAAACTGAGAGCTGGGACATGAGTTCACAGAACTTATTCAGAAGGATTGTGGGAAATTCTCTTTAATATCAACTGATTTGTTTTCATCCATAGCATTTCAAGGAAATCACTGTTTATTTCAGCATATATACAAGAAATCTAACAGCGTAAGGGGAGGTATCCTCTGTGTAAAACAGCCAAATTAAAGTCGTCCACAGAAGCTGATTTAATCAACACACGGGGATCGGGGATCACTGAAATTTATTTCATATTTTCCTGATTTAACAAGAACGCATTTCGGTGTGTCTTTTTAACACCCCCCAGGATGAGTAATCATTTGTGGATTGGTAATACTGGTTATTTGTTTACCGCATGACCTGTCAGTGAAACTGAACCAATCAGCTTAGAGCCGGCATCCTGGTTTTTGGCAGGAAATGCTGTGTCGGATTTCCCTGCATGGTTCAGATGTGGGTTGTGCCTATTTTAGTTCACTAACACTTTGGCAGTGGACTAATCACAGGAAATGAGCATGATGGTCAGATAAAGGTACCATCATGTCTGTACCCTTTGTCATGCATTAATCAGCTCCTTCTGGTAGTGGGGAGGGAAAATGGTGCCCCCTTTGGGCTTCCCCCTGGGAGCTGACATAACGGGTGGTGGTCTCATTCCATCAGGCATATTCAGCACAAAACATAAAGAGTCACAACAAAAGAGTCTCAGAGAGCAGGTCAAGCCTGAGCCACCAGGGGGCGCTGTCCTCGGAGTCAGCAGCTGACAAGGACATTGCCTTTTTCTGTTTCTAAATCTGCTCGCAATCGATTCACGTGGAACACGTGGACTCTAGGGGTGTAATGATACCATTTGCCCACGGTCCGGTATGTATAGCGGTTTTATCGAGCTGTTAGGTACGCCATATGCTGTTGAATAATCTATTTAACTTCTAGCCCTCAAAAATAAGACGACCCCAGTTTTTTTATGTATTTTTTGGGAAAAAATACCATCTCATGTTCACGCCTGTATTTATAGGAAAATGATAGGTATAGCATAATACTGTGGTATCGTACGGAACGGTTTGATGACATACCGTGTACCATGACACCCCTACTGGGTAGGTAAACATGTTGCTACCAAGCTAAATATATGGTAATTTGGGAAAATAAAGACTTCAATGTGTTTAAATAAAGGTTTTTTTTTTTAAATATTAAGATACTGAAACTGTACCATCACCATGGACCCCAAACCATGACACACACTGAGCTGTGGGTAAATGGTTTCGTTACACCCCTAGTGGACTCTCATCTGTGTGTCTTCCTACTTTTTCCCCTCTGTTCAAGAGCAGACATGGAGCTTGAATGGATATTTGGGTGGATATTTGCCTTGTTTTTGTTTCATTTCAGGTGATACTGTAGCCGACGGCCTGCAGGCGTGTCTGGATCCCGTTACCCTGGCCGAGCCCCCTTCGGAGGACCCTAACGTCGGCGGACACGCCTCCCTGCAGAAAGCAGATTTATCCACCCATGCCACCCCCCACCCCCTGATCACTCAGAATAAATCAGATGCATATTAGCAGTGATGGTTTGATTGGCTGTCAGTGTTATAAATTCTTTGGTGGGTGTGGTGGGGGGAAAGGGGTGCTGTTTAGGGAAACTGCTGGTGATGAACAGGATGCTGATGCCAGGAATGGATCTGTTTAACTTTAATCGATACCCCCCCCCCCAGCCATGACACTGGACCGTAACACTGCACATCCCCGCGTTGTTCTCTCAACCCTTTTGATCTAATTGGCTGCTACCCCCCCCCCCCCCCACACACTGTACCCCCCGGCCATTATTCAGCACTCTGGGAAGGGGGGGGTAATTTATGTGCCCTCCCTCACTTGTCTTTACCTTTTTATCACTCCAGCCTGTTTTACATTTGCAGGCTAATTAAATCAAATAAATCAGCACTCAGAGCAATGTGTTTGATAGAGGAACAGCCGATTAATAAATCTTCATTATGATGCCATATACGGTGCTGTACCTACCTTGTTTATGGAATAAGATATGCAGAGAGAAAGGGGATAAAGATGATGGATGGACAAGTGAGCCTCACAGTCGAGGTCCTGTGGCCAAGCGGCTATGTATCCGGCATGCTTTATCCATAAGGTCCACAACCCATCCACAGCATCTCCAGCTTCCTCCATAAGGTCTACAACCCATCCACAGCATCTCCAGCTTCCTCCATAAGGTCTACAACCCATCCACAGCATCTCCAGCTTCATCCAAAGATCTACAACCCATCCACAGCATCTCCAACTTCATCTATGAGATCTACAATCCATCAACAGCATCTCCAACTTCATCCATAACATCTACAATCCATTCACAACATTTCCAACTTTATCCATAACAACTACAACTCATCCACAGCATTTCCAAATTCATCTGCTGAACGTCCAACTTCATCTGTGATCTTCAAAATCTCATATGACAACATTAATCTCTGTGTGCAGACCCCTCTGTTCGCATGTTGCCTCGCAGCTAATAAACAGAGTCCCTTTAAACTGTCACGTGGCACAGTGACATGATCGATCTTCTTCGGTGTTGCACTTTTGCGAGTTTTTACAAGGCGGCGTTCAAACTACTTGGTGTTAATGACTGACCTGGTGCCCACAGCTATATGAATCTCCCTGTCCAATATGATGGGACCCTTATCCTAGCTGGCTGAGCCAGTGGGCGGCTTTTTCACATCACAAGTAAAAGTCTGCTCTGGAGTCAGCACACAACTCACTTACTAAATCACAGGAAGTCCTTGGTACTTAGTAAAAGCGTGGCTGATGCTTCTCCCTTTCGGCCAAAGTAAGCGAATGCGGCGGAATCGCGGTAAACAGGTGTGCTGTGGATATTTGCTCTTACCTCTGATTCTCCTCTCCTTGGCAGCTGGCCTGTCATTTGAAGTTGAATTTTCAATGCGTTTTCCAGAGAAGTGCAGGAAATAATGACATTTTTGAAAACCCGTTCAACTAAATATTTATTAGACAGGGGGGACAACCTGAACCGGATTCCAGTCCATTATAGAGCACGAGGCTGAGGACACCATGGACAGAATGCCAGTCCATGCAATCACCTGCAGGAAACCCTGGCTGTTGTCATGCAGAATTCAAATCCTTATTTAAGTTATGGAATCACTGACCATATATTAGGCGTAAACTAAGAAGTTAACCCATTACAGCAACAGAAATCCACGTAAATAAGACTAAGTGTGAACCTGGCCTTAAAGGTCCCCTGCACTTTTGGGCTCATCTTCTGGGAACTCAGACCTGAGCAGAAGATGCTGGGATACCAGGTCCTCCATGGATCAGCCGTAATTGAGATGCACTGCGGATGCCTGCCTGGAGTGCTGAGACAGGAAGGAGCTTATCTCCTCAGCAGTGCACGGCAGTTGGGGATTGGAGGGATGCTCTGAGCTTACGAGAAGCTCCCAAGTCCTGGGGATGTGGCTTGTCCTGGCCTGAGGAAGCGCTGGAGGGCAGGAGTGGAAACAAAACATGGCGATGGGGAGCTGAGGTGCAGGGTGTGTGGAAACTCAGCAGAGAGAAAGTTATCAAGGGAGGGAGGAGCCTCTCTGCCTCCTCACACCTCCATTTTGCCTCCTTCTCTCCCCATTGCAATGCACCTGTCTGTAATGCTGTCATTTGTCCAACGCCAGTCGCTTAGCTTTGCTTCAGATATTAACTTAATCTGTTGTTTCTGGCACTGTGTTGTGGCCTTTTTGAATGGGGGTGCCAGGTCCAAAGTGATTTGGGGGTGGCCAGGGACAGAAAGCATCAGTGGGGTTGTTGATTCAGGGGCCCCACTGAAAGAGTCACTTCGAGACATTTAAAAAACTAAATAGCTAGTGAGTAGAGTCAGAAGATTGTAACTAGCTAGCTGGTTAGCGGAACATGCTGCGTTAGCCTCACCTAAATAAGAGTGAGAGAGAAAGAGAGAGACTCAAGGCCAGTTGTTCCCATAAACTCAGAAACGTAAAACGACACACTGTGTATTGCAAACGTACATATATTGCACCATATTTAGGACCCGGTGTGGTCAATGCAACCTACCATGCTGCCATCTTAGTTAATGTGTCATGTATACATACAGGGACATGGATAATTTAATATTTTGTGTTGTGGCAGTTTGTGGCTAACAGGGGCCCGCCCAACCCTGTGGGACCCCATGCAATGAGTGATCTGAGTGTTAGTATACAGCGCTGCTGGCTGAAAGGCTGTATTGAGGCCAACCAGTTGGGTCAATGTTTATAAATTAGTCTGAAGCTGTAAAATTACTTCCAGGTAGACCGGCATCCAGAATGATGCCTAACCATGTGACCCTGGGGATAGCCAATTGCCTACTCCACAACCCATTGGTGCAGACACAGGGAACTGGGGCCTGTGCAATGACATGTGGTGATGTGGTGAAATGGGGGGGTGGGGGGAGCTCTTAAAAGACATGGTGGCCCTCCTGGGAAAACTCATGGCTTTCAGAAAGTCGCCGGGGGTGGTGATTTCACGGTGCCGCGGGCCGCACGGCATTGGGCCTCCCTCACCCACGATGCCCTGCAAGGGATGGGCGGGGCCACACTTCACGGCTGCTTAAGCAAGCACTTTAAATGGAAATTTTGTTTTGTGGGGGCGGGGCCGCAATCAGCAGCCATTAAAATCCATCTTCTCCTATTCAGAAGGGGCTGTTGTTCTCCCTTTGTCTGCCTACATTTAGGGGTACAGGTCAGAGGCAAACTAAACTGATTTACACACTATTAACGACAGCAAAATTGCTCCAGATTACTCACAAGGTCACATGTTCATTCCAGTGTCACATGTGCATGGTTTGTGTATTCTAGAGTATTAGTGTTCCTTATAATAGCTGACTGGGGCGGAGGGGGGAGCTCCGTCCCACTGGTGAGGCCCCTCATTTCCAGACTTAACACATTTGTAAGCGTCAGCCGAATGTCTTGAGCTAATGTCAGCAAGCCAGCATGAACGCGATCGATATCGGTCACACTGTGGATCCGTGGACCGTGGATCCTTTGCTGACTTCAGATCAGTTGGCTGTGCCCTACATATCTAACATACATAAGGATTTGTGGTCAAAGCTAAACTAGCGCCGTGATCGTTCTTAGCCAAAAGACACAGAAACACACAAACATTATTGGATGACTTTCAGGGTGCCTGACAAATCAATAAGTCACCACAGTTCACTGGCCAGATTAATTCCCATGAATTGCGCTACGTTAGCTACTTAAAGGGCAATGCTTGCTCTCGAATGACCGGTAGGGCTTCATATCGTGAAGATCAGCATTATTATTGCGTGGAGTTTGCATGTACTGTATTTTTGTCCTGAATCCCAATGCTATTGTACCTATAAGCAAGATTAATCAATCTTAGTTGGGGTGATGCCCTTCCATCAGCATTTATGATTCTATCCAGTGTGATAAAGGAAGATATGGTTTGGAAATCACATGGTGGCAGTTAAACACAGATTGGGGCAGGCAGAACACCAACAAGACAGATCTGGCCAGTGTGTCCGAGACGCCTTGTGCCACGGAGCCCGCTTTGATTTAAAAAACAGGCTTTAGATTGGGGGCCACGGTGGGTATGGCTGGGGTCTCATACTTGAGGGATGGCAGTTTACATCTCAGCTTATCCTTGTGTCTGGAGTTTTCATAACGCATGGGTTCCCTCCAAGTGCTCCACTTTCCTCCCAGAGGCCAGAGACATGCGGTTAGGCTAATTGGCATCTCTGAATTGCCTGTAGTTTGTGATCGGTGGTGTGTGGGTGTATGTGTGCCCTGGGATGGACTGGCATCCTGTCCAGGCTGTACCCTGGAGAACCTGAGCAGGGTGAGGGGACGGATGGAAGGAGATGAAGGGCTTTATATAAATACACTGCTGTAAAAGCAGAGGGGTGACTGGCAGCCGTGTTATTGAGACGGACGAATGCTGGACTTATTGTTCCTAGGTTTGCTGACTACTCCTTCATATGCGACAGAACCCACTAAAGGCTCCGAACTCATGTATTCATCATTAAGGCATTCTTGTGCATCGCAGCCATGCATACGCATGTAATCTAACGCCTACATCAGGGCTCTTCAAATCAGACCCTCGACCCCAAATCCAGGCCGTGTTTTCAGTTCTCCCAGGCAGTCAGTTTAATAATTACTAATTCTGATTGACCAGAGGCTTCACACCCGGCTGACGGGTAAAGGAAGGCTGGAAAATCAGCACGGCCCTTAAGGACCGTGATTTGAGTAGCTCTGGCCTACATCTTTAAACAGGATTTGCAGAAAGCAGGGTGGCATAAAGCCGACATGAAAATAACAGCCTAGTGACACTAAAATTAACACTCTAATAATGCCAATATTTGTGCTCTAAAAATGCTAATAATGCCAATATTACCAAAGAAATCAGGCCGGGCTGGTTCAGAGTACGGTGATTGAAGGGAAACCGCACAGCATGGCAGAGGTGCCGTTTAATGACGGCAGTGAGGGTACTGCGAGGGGGTAGGGTAGCACCATTATTGCGTTTTGTTCCAAAGCCCTGGCGTGTGTCATGTGACTCACGTAGAGGAGAGTTCACCTTTTATGTGAACGGGACATGGCCTGCTTATGGTTTTTGCTTAATCCCCCCCCCGACGTTTCATACATTGGCCGCTGTTTTCCACTGCCTTTACCCCCCCCCTCAGCCCCACTGTCTGAGTCCATCTCTGCTTTTCACAACCCTAATTACCACGTGTTTCGTCTGACCACAGTCTGACGAGTTCATATGTGTCCTTTTTTCTTTTTTCTCGCTGGCGTTCCGCGGACGCGGCCCCCTTTCTGCCCACTCCCGTTTTTCCGCACGAATCCGTGATGGAGGGTCGCGGCACTCTGCATTAGCCGGGTCACCGCAGCCACCAATTTAAAGGTCAAGTGCCTTTCATCATTATCAGCCGTGCATTTACCCCCCCTGCCCCCCTGCATTCTCTCCACTCTCCCGTGCGCTGCCTCTCCCCCCCGGCCCAGGCTTTTCCTGGCTCGCCTCTCCAGCACCTTGTGAGAGGGAGGCATAACTTTTTGACAGATATGAGATGAGAAAATGACAGTGAAAAAAGTCCTTTCATGGATGTTAAGGGGTGTAAATGGGGGATGGGACCACAGGGGCAGGGGCCCCAGCTGCAAGTTGACTGGTCCACTCTACTGTCACTCACAGATTCAAGACACATCATTGGCTAGTGATAAGGTTGACCCCTCTGCTTGAATTTTGGCCCCTCTTATGTCCCCCACCTTACAAAACACCTGGAATGACTCCTGCGGATGTTTGTGCTGTACAGGATTCTCAGACATAGATGCTGAGACTCTGCCTTTATTTTTCTGACATAATATCTGCCAAATGCCACATTTGCCATGTAATTTGTTTTAGTCCATTTTTTCCTTTAAATTCCTATTATACATTTTTGCCCAACCACCTATAAATTTCCCTTTGAATCTTAACTGATTTGTTCACCGATCTAAATCCTCATTTTCCAAGGTCCAACAGCATAACCCCCATCCCAGCATTGAAAGTATAGGGCAGCCTTTGGGCCAGCGCCTGTTTGGGGTTCCATCACGTCTGCACTCCCCCAGTCAAGCCAGGCTCTTTGTAGATCAGCAAAAACAGCCATCCTCTCCAGCAGCTAAGCAGCAGCCCGTCGTTTGAGCAGCGTAGAAACGTAACAGCCGTTAAATGAAAAATTGTTCTTACTCCAGCTTCATTTAGCTTCATGACAAACGGCCAGTGAACCCCAGAAAAAAGTTCCATGACATAGAAACCTGTTCCCTCTTCTCTGTCGGCACCATGTGATGTGAGTCATCCAATTGGAACGCTCACCCACCTCCGGAAGTTCACATGTGATATTTATATATGATATTTCTGAGTTCCATTCCAATCTCCCGCCTCTCACTCCAGCCCTCATCTGTTTCCTTGTGTGTTATTTTATCGTGTGTATTCTTAGGAGGAAATGCTGCCCATTAAAGATGATTTCTGCCCAGGGATAGAGGGCCATCAGCCAGTACCCCAAGGGAAGCCCACATTCTGCCCGGCAGAGATTGCTGCCTCAGACTCAAGCATGAAAACGATGACATTATATCCGGAGAAGGGCAGAAACTACGAATGCCCCTGAGACCCGTCCTGCAGAGAGGTCCCAGATGAGGGTTTTGGAGGCCAGGGTGAGGACTTTGCCAATGCAAGAGGTCAAGAAACACTTCCATATCTGAAAGCAGGTGTTTCACAGGCAACTTTATAAATGAGCGGGGAGCTGGGTTGCAATAGGCATCTCTGCGTGAATATCAGCCCCCATGTTTGGATTGTGTGATTCTGCATTGTGTCGGGCTGCCCTCAGGTTCAAAACTAATATAGTCGGTTCAAAACTAATATTGTTGGTGCCAGTGGCCCGTTGCTCCAAAGTGTCCCTGCTGACAGGCTGTGGGTGTCACCGGTCTGGTGGCTCCGTGTTTACGCAGTAGTCCTTATTTTGGGCCAGCGATGTTGGTGGTAGGAAGATCACCCCGGGGTGTAAGCAAAAAATATGAAATACAGCCTGGGAAGATGTTGTCTGGGAAAATGTGCCAGAGGGAGCGGAGATGCGACGAAGGCGACTGATTAGGGATGGCGGGCTGTGAGTGTGAGCAATTAAACGTCTTTCAGCTGCAGGGAGACTGGAGGAGGACCTGATGCAAACCTACCTTTAATCAAGCCGGTTTTTGTGAGCTTTGTGTTACTAACCGGGCGGCATCGTCGCCGTGGCGACCCCCGAGACAATAATGAGGTGCTAAAAATGACATTTCTAATAGCTCAGCTCTGTAGCTGACACAGGTGATCGCTTTCCGAGACATAAAAGCCGGATAAATACGGAGGGACATTTCCCAGCCACGCCGAGCCCACAGCTCCGAGACATTCGCTGGCTGACATCTTGGATCATGGCGCTGAATGCTGGCAGACACCCTTTGTTTACTTGATTACCGCCAGGACTTTTTTTAAGCCATTGTTCAGCCTGACATGCAGAGAACCTATTTCACTAAGCCGCCCCCTACAGGTTTCTACTGTATAGAAACGTTAACACTTAGGAATAAGACAAAAATGCGGTTATCTTCGGTCTCTCTGAAGCAGAGTATTCTAAATTTAAGAGGGTGTGATTACTCCCCTCCGGTCCATGTTGGATTCACATCCGTAGCCCCATCACAGTGAATGCCTTCCCTTACAAGGCAGCACTGATAAACGCACAGGCTTATTAGAAGCATCTTTGAATGATGATGATGTAATCTGCGTCCTGGATTATTGATGGCCACTGCTAAATGAGCTAACATGAAGATGTCAAAAGCAGCATACAAAGACACATAACTGCAATATTGATGCCCGGGTAAATAATTTGTTGTATAATTATTGATCAGTCTAATGGTTTAAAAGCTGGCGCACCGTGGGCTGAGTCATGCAAATTGGACGTGCCGTTATGTATCAGACCATGGGGCTCCTGCTCGGGATAGGCTGGCTGTATCCTTCTTCCACTGCACCAGCCCCCCCACCTCAAAGGGCTTTGGCACACATCCAGGATGCCAGGGGGAGGAATGCATCTTTAGACATGAGGCACCTATAGCGTGTGTGATAACGCAAACTGATCTCCTGTCTCTGCAAGTCATTTCAGGGCCTCCATACCCACCCCCCAATGTAAAATACGTTATTTGAGTGGTGGTAAACACCGCCGTTGGTTGAAAGGCTGTATGGAGGCTGACCGGTTGGGTCAACATTCATGAATTAGTCTGATGCTATCATGATATGGTGCCGTCATGTCTCCGTTTGGCCAGCAGAGGGTGGTGGCCATCCCATAATCACCTAATTATTCCTGATCTATTGTGATAATCACCCAAACGTGACTTGTGTTAGTCCCTGGTTATCTGTGTATAAATGTTTCTGCCTTCACTGTGCTCCCCAGCTCGGTCATGACCGCTATAACTGATGTTTGGTGTGCTCCCTCCAGGTGTCTCTCTTATCTCCGTGTTCCGGTTCGACCTGCTCCTGTCTCGTATCTCCTTCCTGCTCTCTACTTCGGAACCCTCGTAGTCCTTTGTTTTCTGGTTGTTCATGTATCATTCCAATAAAACCTTCCATCAATCTAAACTCTCTACTAATAAAAGTTCCTGTCTTGGGACTTGCTTGACTTCCTCTGCCGGTCCCTGGAGGTAGGGCTCCCCCTTTGAGTCTGGTTAGGGTCAGGGCTTCCTCCACCAGCCCATGGAGGATGGGCTCCCCCTTTGGGTCTGGTTAGGGTTAAGGCTACCTCTGCCGGCCCATGGAGGATGGGCTCCCCCTTTGGGTCTGGTTCGGGTTAGGGCTGCCTACGCCGGCCAATCAAGGATGGGCTCCCCCTTTAAGTCTGGTTAGGGTTAGGGCTTCCTCCATAGGCCCCTGGAGGATGGGCTCCCCCTTTGAGTCTGGTTAGAATTAGGGCTTCCTCCGCCGGCCCCTGGAGGATGGGCT
>JAAGVU020000040.1:6010843-6027982 GCA_011763525.2 Mormyrus iriodes | reverse complement strand
TTAGGCATAACGGGTTAGGAAAACACACTTTGTATCCAGGAACAAAATAAAAATAAAAATTTGTTACATAGTGTTATCTATCTATCTATCTATCTATCTATCTACTTCAAAGTTCTCGGAAGGTTGTGAACCCCACTCCTGGTCTATCTTTGACGTTGGTCTTTGAAGGCGATGATCTCCTCATCCTGCAGGAGTCAGCTGTTCACACTATGTATTTTTTTTTTATTTTACTGGAGAATTAAAGCCTTTGATGCAGCTAATTATTGCTGTGATTGAAGCCATTTAGCCTTCACTCACAGACGTGAGGTTTGTGACCTGCTTAGAAAAAGAGCCAGCTGACACCGCAGGCCTCCAGACCTCATCGTGACCGGGGAACTGTATCGGCGTAGTTGCTGAATGAACTTGCGCTAATTAATAACGGCCTTGCCTCACATCTTGCTGCTACTGTACAGCACAGAGAACAAGCTCATTACTGTTACTCCTTGTTTGTTTTCCTTCCTTGGGAATTTTCTTGGATATCTATTCTCCATCCCCAATGACTGCAAAAGCAAATGTGATGGAAAACAGAATTAACCCCCCTCACCTCCGGGTGCCACTGGTCTCCAGGAGGCAGGTCTGCTTCACACTCTCAGCACAGACCGACCCTCAGATGCAAGAAGACAGTGAACTACAGTACAGACCGACCCTCAGAAGGGAGAAGACAGTTTATTACAGCACAGGCTAAACCTCAGAGGGGAAATAGGTCTAAATAAAATTCTGGCAGATAAAACCAGAGGTCACATTCCTGATCACTTGTATTTTAGGCATCATGGTTAGACTGTAGTAATCTACATTATAAAAACCAGAATCCATGAAGGAAATAGTTCACTGGCTGGTTCTCCTGCACTGGAGGATGTCGGCGTGTCAGTGGCCACACTGCAGGTGTCATGGCAAACAGTGAGGCCATCTCCTCATCCATCCTGATTGGCAACCCTGGTCTTCAGTGTTGCAAACTGTACCCATACTCCTTTGTGAATGACAGAGAGAAACTATTTCATGAAAACTCCACAATGTTTTGAAAGATTTTGGCAAAAATCTGCAGAAGGAGGTGTCCCAAAGAATTTTCACTGAATTAAAGTTACGGTTGACCGAGGAATGCAGGACAGATGCCTTTCTGAGTGATACACAGTGTCCCTCCATCCATCTTCCATAACTGTTTATCCAGTGCCGGGTCACGGTGAGCCAAGGCAGGGCGCACCCCGGATGGGATGCCAGTGCATCAAAGGGCAGTCTCCCTTTTTTGCCTTTAATTGCCTACTTAATTGTTAAAACCACAAGATGAATAAAACATGACTCTACACTGCCCCCTGTCTGCCGGGCAAGAGTAAGATATAAAATGCTTGCTTTATTTTGTAGCTGTGTGATTCAGCCATTTGAAGCACAATGAAGCTCCTCTTTCAGCCCCTGCCCGCCCCTCCCCCCCACTGATTAATTGCCAATTTGTTGCTAAGAGCTGCAACCAGTAGCAAGATTGGCTGCTTAATTAGATCCATGTTTAACTCTTGTATCATTGAACGGGGGTGGTGGGGGCAGATTTTCCCACCTGATTGACGGTTGACCTTGAAGCCAGAAAGGGGGCGCGCAGTGGGGGGGTGGGGGGTGGCAAGCCTTTTGACAGATGGCACTTGATCGATATGTTTTTCCTCTTTGTCTGCCCCCCTCCCCCTACCCCAAATCGATGGTGGCACTCACTCGTCTTCCTTTATGATGGCCTTTGACAGGAGCCCGTCAGCTAATAAGCCGGGGATTCTAGTTCTGACCCAACGGCGAGTTGCCTCCTTGTTTTGCAGGCCTTGGGGGTGCAACCAGCCACTTAGGAAACACGTCCGGATGGCGGAAAGCGGACTGTGACAGTCCGTCTGTCCCCAAATTACAGCCCTGCAGCCACACAGGCAGATCGTTTATAGGATAAGGAGACAGAACCCGAAAACAGCCTAAACTACATTCTATCTATCATCCCATTACGAGATTCCACTGCCTCCGTACGTTTCGTGCCTTTTCAGACTTCCACATCTCACTCAAGCAAAACCTAAACGTTTTTCAGCACTTCCTGTTGACACCCCACAATACCGCCCCCTCTAGGATACGAGCCCCGAAGACGGAGACGTCTCGGCAGCCGCCATCCTCCGGCAGATCCGGTCCCCGCAAACGGAGGCCCATGACGGCGGAATAAAATTGCTGCCATAAATCATCTGTCAGGGGCGGTTAAGTTTTATCCGCTAACCTATCTAAACTAAGCTAAGCTTCGGAGCGGCGCTCAAAGGCCGCCTGTCACGCCAGCAATCACATATAAACAGGCCGTCTTTGTCCCAAGTCGAGGATATCTAGATTTATCTGGTTCCCGTAGCGCTTGGCCGCACTTTGCGGCGATGGGCGCGTGACTTTCGGAAAGCAGGTTTTAATTTCCTCTCCAGCAAAGATTTTAGTGCCGGTTTGGGTGGCGGCCCGCCTCTAAGGCGATGCCATCCGTCAGCTGGGCTTAGCGGTAAACGGCTTACGCCACGCCGTTTTTGTTTATCCCAGATCGCTCGCTGGAGCTGCGTCGCCAGGAATCTCTTCGGCGTCTATCCCCTGGATAAGCGTCCCACGCTCGGATTTACTTCTGCATCGGCGCCTCGCTGCCTCTGTGCCGCATCGTTTCTATGTAATTAGCCATTTTGTTGCTTCCTTCACACCTGCCTGCCAGTACTGTATAGCAGGATCCGACTGGAATAATAAAGATTACCTTTGGTTAATCTCACATTTGCTCATTATGCTGGGAACACGTATATAATGAGCTCAAGGTGTAGTCTGTCTGATCAGGGAAGAGATACCAGCTGCAGGAAAAGGCAGGCCTTTACCTATACCACTGTAAACGAGGGTGGAGCCCAATCACAATACCGAGGCCTACCTCCCACAAATAGGGGGAGGGGTAACACTGACCACAGCCAATGGGGTAAGCCCCAATTCCTATAACTGCCAATAGAGGAAGTGTCCAACTCAACTGTAAAATGTGGGCGTGGCCTCACTCCCACAAAAGCCTAGCCAGGCCGACTCTGACTGCAGCCATTGGAGTTAAGCCTCAAGTTCCAAAACTGCACTGAAGTCAGGCCCCACCTAGATCCTACATAACATTCCCTTCGCGGAGCAGCAGAAGTAAATAATGTAAAATAGTATATAGACAGGCCTCAGGTAGCCTTCCAGGGTGTGTTACCCAAACCTGGAACTAAAGGCAGCAAACAACGAAAAGCACAAACCGCAACTGAAACAGACAATAAAGTCTGAAACGATGGAAGAGAAGACTAACTGCAGGGAAAACAGATGCTAAAATATTGCCCAATTAAGCCGAGTAGATATGTGTGAGCTGACAGCGAACCGGGGGAGAGAGGTGTGCACACCGTGTTTAGGCCGTCAACTGCCTCCCATGGTTCTGATGGGGTGGTCAAGTCTAACAACTCTACAATGGGGGCGTGGCCTAATCCCACCAAGGCCAGGGCCAACTGTGACCACAGCCAATGAGGGGCAGTCTCATATTCTACAGCTGCAAAAAGAGGCGGGACCCAACTCCAAAAAATGGAAAATAGGGGAGTGGCCTGACTCCCACAAAGCCGCAAACCACTACCTGTGGAGACAAGGCAGGGTCTAAATTCTACTGCTCCCCATAAGGGGGCTGGCTCACCTTTACCATCTCTGGGCGCTTTCCCCTCATGAGACAGCGGAGCTTAACGGCATTAGGAGGAACTCTGAGCTGTTCTCCAGTCTTTGGTCCCTCTATCTTCCACCTCCATCCCTGAGCTTACCTCCATCCATCTTTTAGTTTCTGTTTCCTCTACAAAGCATGTTTTGATGATGGATGTAAACATGTTTCCTATCACTTTCCGGTCACTTTCCGGACGGCGAGGTTCAGCTCGAAGTCTGGATGGAGAAGCGTGACTCAAAGGGATCTCTTCGCAAAGCCCTCATCGTGTCTGAGGCCCAGCTCTGCGTCAGCCTCTCTTTCCATCACATGTCGGCTGCTATTTGTTGGCAAACATCCTCGCTGGATAGATGAGTCGGAGTGGGATTTTCAGAGTTGTTAAGAATGGAACTGGTGCGCCTTAATTCTGATGAACTTTCTCAGCCGAAGCCTGTGTGAGCTGTTGCCATGGCGACCCGACGTTCCTCGCCAAACGTTCTGGCAACAGAATTTCTGACGCCAACTTTTAAAACGCCAGACTAAGTACTTTTAGGCTAATATGAAAAGTTACTATTTTAAAGAAAGGCTGCCTTTGGAATAAAAGGAATGAGTCATTTATCAGAGAAAAAGCAGAATTTTTGGATATGGCGTTTCCCTGTTTTTCAGATACAAGTGGGAAAAATATTGCAAGCTACAGTAAAAATGGCTGCCAGAGATATATCTGCTCATTCACCCATCGTGGTCAAGGCCATGGTGGGGTCTGTACCTGGGGCGTACATACACACAATGGGAGATTCAGAGATACCAATTAGCCTAGCTGCCTTAAACAGCAGAAGGGGAGTCAGTCGACATAGGGAGGGCAAACTCCACACACTCAGAGCGGGGGCAGCATTAGAACGCCCGGCACTGGACCGGAGACAACAGCCTTACCCTTTAGCAAATGAGTCACTATACCACCCTGCAAAGGTTTGTAAATAATTTTATAAATCATGCGCTTATACAACATGTTTTCAATCCATCCATCCATCCATCCACTGCCTTATCCAGTACCAGCTCTCTGTGAACTTGGACATACCCTGGCTCTGAATTCAGTCACAGCACCTTTTATTCGCTGTAGAAACGCACGGACAAACTCCACCCAGGGAGTCTCAGGTGGCTGGTTTCATGGCTCCCAGCTGCGACCACTTCATCTACTGACTGTTCGCCGGCCTGGACGTTGCGCAATAGCCGTCAGCCGTCATTAATCACAGCCGACGTGGCCAACTGCGGCACCTGGGCGGCTGGGAGTTAACCGCGCTCCTACACACACAGGAACGCCCGTCCTGATGGAACAGGCACCACAGAAGGCATTTCTGTCAGGTCTCTGATCGTAATTAATGTGATCAAACCTCTGATGTCTGGCTACTGCAAGAACAGAAGATAATAATCTGCAACGACAGTCATATATTTAGGCTGCAAAACTGTAAGAAAATAAGCCACAGCACAAGTGTAGTAATTCAATTATTAAAAGGACAGAATTATTATTATTAATATTATTATTACATTATATAATATACGTATAATATACTATTATAAGTTATAAAACTATTATACGTAATAAAGTAAGATGAGTGTTCTTGCAACGTGCTGGTTTTTCTACATTGGTGACATAACAGGAGATAAATGTTAATTTTTGGATCAGGGCAGAGAAGTCCAGCGTTATTAACCCCGCAGGACGAGCATGGAGAAGCAGCAAAGACTGCTTTACATAAAAAAGTTCATACTAAACTTTTTATTTTTGTCAATTTCCCGCAATGCGCAGTTGCGTAACAGCGGGTGCGGTGTTGTGAGACTACAGTGATGTTTCATAGTTACTAATAATTGTTTATCTCGCCCAGTTATTCATTTTCACGTCTCATGCCGTGATTTAAAGCGCCGGTTGGGCTGGTTTTCCACGCTCCCCGTGGCCGCCCGTTCTCTGCGGCACCCCGGGAGTCAGGTCTAGCTGGCGGAGCCGCGTCTCTCTCTCCCCGCCTCGTTCCGTTCTTTCTCTCTCTTTCTTGTTAGTTGTGTGGGATTGGAGGAGAGGGCTCGGTTATTCCGACAAGCAAACCAATTAAAGCAGGAGCGGCGCAAACATTATCATGCAATCAGTATGCATTTTGATGATTGATATAAACATTCAAATCCGATAAATAAAAATGCTAATTTAAAATTATTTCGCACATTAATATATAATTTAAAAGCACGGAAAATATGGTAAAATCGCACAGAGGTCTAGAGAGAAGTTGATTAAACACAAAATACCTTTGTCTGTTTAGCCGTGACTTCAGTTTTCGTTTCTTCCTCGGGGTCACAGTTTATTATGTAGCTTGCTTGTTTTTCTTGCCGACTTTCTGGAAATGTATAGTCTGCCAGTACAAGTGTAGTTTACCCCATAGATACATTTTATTGTTTTTTTACTAAAACTTCACAACTAAAAAACGCAGCACTTTCCGGCAGTGTACAGTGTTCTGGGGAGAACAAAGACGTATAGGGAAGGTATAAGGTGTACAAGGCTGCAGTATAAAAGCAGAGTCACTCATAAATGACATAAGGTAATATAACGTTTCACATGCCAAATTATGGAGACTGAGGCACTGGAACGGGGGTGGAAACTGCAAAGCTACACCCTCCTCAGTCCATAAACCCACCGAGTCCATTTCATCCTCCTGTGCCTTTCAAGGGCTCTGGGTTTAACGACTCTGAGCTGGGGGAGCTTGGTGAGGTACAGGGGTGGATGGGCCATTTGGCAGAGGGAGGGAAGGGTGGAGGAAGAGGGAAGATGGCTGTAATAATGTGACACGCTTTCACTTCCCCCATCAATTACTCCATTAAGAAATCAATAACGCAAACATGAAAGATGGTGCAGGAGGGCTAGCAGATGCCACATGCTTTCATGGGCGATATGGGGACTCGCCATCTTCTAGAAGTTTCTTTACGAGTCATAAAGACACCCCTTTGTCATGGCGCTAGAGTTATTGTGACAGGGAATGGCGTTGTCAAAACCGACACGGTCTCCTCCATTCCTGAAACCTCCCTAACTGCCCCATAAATCCCAGTGTAGCCCGTTAATGGCTTTTACTGGAACGTAAAAGCAAAAAAAAGTGGTGTTAATTGATGACCGTGGCATTATGCAGTATGTCTGAAATGTTTAGGTTGGCCCAGGTGAAATGAATAAAGTCTAATGGTGAAGGTGAAGTTTCTCGCTGTTTTTCCCCCTTTGCCGTAATTAATTTTGACTGGGGGAATCCAGCGGCACCCATCCTCTGTAAATTTGCTGTTGTTGCCTCTGTAATTTTCCCTTCCAGCCTCTTGGTTTGGAGAAGATCAGGAAGGAAGTCAGACGTGTCACTTGACCACTAGGGCTTGACACTGGGGGGATAATCTGTGTGGACCAACCAGAAATAAAACAGCGGAAATCTGCGGAGGACCAGGATGTGAAAGTCACCCACAGCTCCTGTCTGGATGACGTGTGATGTGAATGTTGTGTGCAGCTCTGCAGCTCAGTGAAAATCAACAGATGATTATCGCTTGAGCGGTGTGACGTTCACAGTTATTCTCTGGAGACCAGGCAAACGCCATGACCCCCAGGGGGTCAGACTCTACCCCCACAGCTACCCACAATCCTCCTGTGTTTAACAGGGCACGCGCTCATCTAAGATCATCCATAAATGCTGGAAAATGAATCAGCAAGATGCAAACCCACTGCAAGCGCTCTCTGGACATCATACTGTTAGCCACAAGGTGATGTTGTAAGTTTCCAGAACATTCTGGGGGAGGTGCTCCTAGCTACACCCTTGAGGAGGCTGTTTTCATCCTTGTATTTACCTTGTAAAACACAGGGCTGCTGGGGCAGGCCGTAATGTTGCCGGCTATGAAAGGCACTTTGGATAAAAGGGGCCGCAAGGCAATTACATGATACCGCTGAGTGAGAATGCAGGTTCAGCAAGGTCTAATCGTTCATAGCGGGAGGCTGCGTCAGAGGGGGTGCCAATACCAGCATTTCACTTTATTTTTTAGATACCCTAAGGACACAGAAATGTTAGAAATGTCTTCCTCAGTTGGCTGGGTACTGGTGTGCAGGACATTGTAACTGAGATCCATTAAAACCATTTAGGTGCATTCAGGTTTAGGGAAAACCAGGTGAGAGAGAGAGTCTCTCATTCCTCATGTTTAATAACGTGACGGTTGTTTACCGTACAGCCTGAGCAAAACACAGGAAAGCTCTGGCTTCCTGGGAGGCAGTCTGTCTGGCTTAGAGGTGTTGGGGTACGAATATTTCCAGGTTAGCTGAGTCAGGGCTTCGTCTTATTGATGTCGAGATTTTGCATCATGGACGGACGACAGTGGGCAAACACAAAAACAAGTAGTTAGCGATTAACTTGACAAAACAAAACAAAAACGACAAGTGTAGTGCCCTCTACAGGTGAAAAGGAGGTAGTCCATCATTTTTAAGTAACACAAGAACTTGATATTATGCAGGAAACTGTAGTCTTGCTTCCATTGAGCAGGTCAGCTGTTGTTATATAAATGTCCTTATTTGCGGATCCAATGACACCCAGGTGGTCTGCAAACGGACAGGCGGTAAAAAGTTAACGTGTGTGGAGAGGTGGGCAGAGACCTGGAGCGCTGCTGTGGCAGTAATTACCTTTTTATTGTTAGTGAAGGAAGCTGATGATGTCATTTGCGGGATTGTGACAAACAGCACCGGGATGTCGGGACTTGCGTGGCGAGACCGCGGCAGAAACTACTGAACCAGAGGATCATTTATTAACGGGGGCCGGTGACTGAGTTCTGTGACTGAAAGTCAACACGTGCCTGATCCACTACATAATCCCTGTTTAGTGAGTTAATTATGTATCCGGGTTAGAAAGCGTGGAGGTTTTGAGCTACACAGCTATGCACATCACTCGGGTGCCCCCCTGCTGGTTCACCGTTGCTGCGTTGTTACCAGATACTAAAGCATTGCTCCCGGGTCCTCTGTGTGGCACTCTGTTGGGTGGTGCTACCACAGCCTTCTTCAGACCAATGGCGCTGCCCTTGTGGCTGTATTTGGTAATACTCTGTGTAGATGCTTACTATGCAAACTGCTTTACTATTAAAAAACCAGAGCTAGAAGGTGATGGTCCAAATGCATTATATGCATCAGTGTCGTGCTTGTGTTTCTGTGAAAACTAGGTCAGGATTTTCTGGTTCTGGTTCTGCTGTTTGGGACAGATCAGTGGACCCGGGCAAGCTGTGTGATGGCTCGGGTGGGCTAGGCTTTTTATGTATCCGTCAAGTCAGTAACTGAAGTCATTCGGGGGATAATTGAAGCATAAATGAAATGTATAATGTTATTTTTCATTAAAAATGTTATTGATGTGCCAGTACTGGGGGGGGAGTGGGAGAACTGACATGTATGTAAATGTTTAGTTATTACATCAGGCTGCTTTCACTGGCAGGTGCCCAGACACCCCCACCCTTAATATCATTAGTAATTCCTTTCAGCTAATTTGTAATTCAGCGTTCATTTCGCTTCATGCAAGTGGCCAGATAGGAATGAGACGTTTAAGTAATGAATTCCTTTAATGATTGATTTTGTCCACATTCCGTACGGTGCATCGTTTTCTGTGCCCGAGTCTTTTCGTTCTGTTTCGTTCCTGCCCCTCAAACGTGCAAGTTTTTTCAGTTAAATGGAGTCAAATGGCCTGCGGGGGAGGCACAGATGAGACTGTTCGAGGGGAGAATGGTTAACCCTTTCATTAAACGTTACCCCCCTGGCTCTGAAGACCCCCGTTCCGGCTCTGTCGAATAGAGGGAAATTACATTAGCATGTATATAAGATGCATAACCACACAGCCCCATCAGAATGCACAGAAACCTCTTTGTGTTGTGACATTATAATTGATGTCTGTACTTATTCTCCTTCAGTTAAACACTATATGAGTATGAATATATATGAATGAATAAAAAATTAGCTATAATGGGAGTATATGAATTGGCTTTGATTGTAAATGTTTATTATTATAATTAATAGCACCGGATCCTTTTGTTCCTGCATAAAATTCAGCAGAATGCCGTTGGCGTAACGATGAGAATTAGCATTCAGTGATGACAAAACATGTGTCTAGTTTAAACAGCAATGTCTGGACCGGACCGGGACAGATACGGACAGCACACAGACAGGACCGGGACAGATACGGACAGCACATGGACAGGACTGTAACAGATACACACAGCACACGGACAGGACCAGGACAGATACAGACAGAACACGGACAGGACCGGGACAGATGCAGAGAGCACATGGACAGGACCGGGACAGATACAGACAGCACACGGACAGGACCAGGATAGACATGGAAAGCAGACGGACAGGGCCAGGAGAAACACAAAAAACACAGACGGGACCAGGAAACATATGGACAGGGTGGGGACAGATAACAAAAACACATGGACAGGACTGGGACAGATACGGAAAACACATGGACAGGACTGGGACAGACACGGAAAACATATGGACAGGACCGGGACAGACAAAGAAGACACTTGGACAAGACCGAGACAGATATGGAAGATGCACGGACAGGACTGGAACAGACACAGAAAACACAAGGACAGGTTTGGGACAGACAAGGACAGCACACTGCTTGGACCATAGTACGGATCTGAATAAGGGGGGCACAGGGGGACAAAAAGACTTGTCCTCTTTGCTGTTTACTTTTGAAAAACAGATGTAACTTTTTATTAATAAAAATGCTCCAACATTGCTCCCCCTTCCCCCGGTTCCGCCGTCCATGTCACAATGAAACAGGACCATGGCAGACATGTACTGGACTCAAGCAGGCACCTCTGTACAACTCATGGTACAACTTATGGTAACAGACAAACATTGTCCTCACATGAATAATTTGGTGATGTACTTCCTGTAAAACCACAAACCGTTTCTGATTGGTGCCTCGTTCCAGGACCCAGGCTGGCTGGCAGGACAGCGGCAGGGGGACGAAGGGGCCCTAAGCGAAATTGACAGGCGTGGCGTCCGGCGCTGTGAAGGCAGGGAGGTGCAGGCCGGCCTGGCTCCAGTGCAGGGCCGCTCCACCTTGTAGCCTGGTGCTAGACAGCTTGTTTCACTTCCTGCGGCACCGGGAAGCAGGTGACGGATCGTTGAGCATTATTGTGGGCCCTCAGCGGCCGGGCCACGGCTCTGCAATCGGGCCCACCGCCGTGCCCCGACGCCCCACTACTGCCGCCATCTGGCCCTCGGCGGAGCTGTCGGCCGCGGTCACATCAAGTGGCTCGCCTGCCTCGCTGCCCGCGCTGACCCGTTTGCTCCCACTCCCCGCTCCACACGCCAACTGACTCCCGGGCAGGAGGCTAGCATACAGACACGCCCCGAACAGGAGGCGCAGCGGGGGTGGGGGGTGGTATGAGAGTGGGGGGGTGGGCTCCATCTGCCCACGAGAGTAGACTCCACTCCAGTAGATTTTAATCCATCAGCCCGAGCTCACATCCCTGCGTTAGCTTGTGGTCGAGGTGGCAGGCAGACTGGTGACGAGGGCCCAACAATAAAGGTCAAAGGTCAAGGAGGATGCTTAGTGCTGGAATTATCACCTAGGAATTAAACAGGCGTCAGATCATCTGAATGGAATTAAAACAAGGCAATCGATGCCCACCAGAAATTCATCAAATTCCTTTCTTCCAGAACATTGTCTCATTTTCTCATCTGCGAGCTCCTCCACTAGTCGAGGACTGGGTTCATTTATTACCAAATGTGCTCAATTCCTCCTAAGTGGAGAGGTGTTCCTGAACACAACCTTCTCCGCTCCAAGTTAACACGTTAATGCCCCCCCGTCCCCCACCCAAAGACTCCGGCAGATGCGTGCCGAGATAATTTAGTGCCCCATTTATTTTATGGGCCGGAGGCTTGTGAGCTGGAGTCCGGGGCCCCCTGGGGACGCCGGTTATGGAGCGAGATGCTATGCCATCATGGCAGGTGGGATTCTCCGTGAAGGTGTCCGGAAGCAGCCGAGCTTGACGCCGTCATGGCGCACGGGTGGGCGCACAAGTGTATACCTGCCGTTGCAGGGTCACCATGCCAGATCTGACTGATTAGCACCATGTCGTGCTAATTGAGCTGTGTCCATATAACGTGGATCTTCAGCCACACCTGGAGGCTGCGCCGTTAATACTCACCGGCAAACAGCCCCAAAGAATGTGGCCCCCGACCCGTTACCATCCTGCACACTCTGAGGTGTCCTCCAGCTTACGGGAAGCAGGAGCGATTTACGGATTGCGAACTAGCTGGGGGGGGCAAATCAAAAGGGATGCCGTCAGCTGGGACGACAGCATGGCTCAGGTGGGGGTGTGGGGGCAGGTTGTCCCACATTCAAATTAAAGACATGGGGGGGAATTGGGTATGGTGGGGATAAGACCTCGTTGTGCCCAGTGTCTGTGATGCTGGAGGATTGGTCCCCCTCCCCCTAAGGGGATCAGACGGAGACACTAATGATGGGCCTGTGTCTGACAGTACTTTTCATTAAAGCCATTTCTTTAATTACGCCGCGATTCCGTATAAATATGGGGGCTGTCAGACGCGTAACGACATCGCAATACATTAGCGGCTGCCATTAGCAGCAAATTGTCCATTCCTCCATTGCGGACTTCCAAATCGGGACCGGAGGAGGGGGCCTTCCGTCCGTGGCGGGAATCGTCACGCTCAATCACGCATGCCGGTGCGGTAATGTGCTCAAAGAGCCTCTCCGCACCCATGCGCCCCCCTGGAGCTGGCATCTGAAAACTGGGAATGTGGTGGCTTCTCATGTCAGGGAGGATATGTGTGTATGTCTCTGTGTTTGTGGGTTATGTATATATATTACATTGTGGGGACCAAATGTCCCCACAAAGTGATAAAAATCGGTTATTTTACTATAATAAAAAGACTAAAAATGCCAAAAGTCTTGTATTTTGTTTGGTTATTCATGGCTAAGGTTAGGGCTGGGTAGGGGTTAAGGTTGTCATTAGTGGGATTAGGGTTTTGCACATAGAAATGAATGGATTGTTTGTGTCTGTGTGTGTCTCACAGCGATCTTCGATGCCGGTTCAGTCGGGCCCCCGGATCGGCCGTATCCAACCAGGGCAGATAGTTAAGCCCCGGGTTGAGGCTGCCATTAGCCCACCTGAACCGGTTCTGCCGTCTCTGTGAGTAAAACCTGCAGATCCAGGCCAGATACATCCCCTCTCTCCCCTTCTTGTGGCCTCTTAATCAGACCCCGTACCCAGGGATGGTAAAGGCTGCTGTTTAAACCGGCCACTTGACACGCACGCAGTGAGCTGATGGATGGCCGGGGATGTGGCGGATGCTTTTAAGGGCAGCCCGTTAAAAAGCGCAGCTAAATAGGGCAGGACTTTGGTACCTCTGAAACAGCTGCTGGGCATTCCTCAGCCCAGGGGCCACTAACTGCAGATGCGTCAGGCTCTAATGGTCAGCGAGGATATGCCGTAAAAGCGGCCATCGCCCCCCCCCCCACTGCTGTCTTTCATGGACATGAAAGAGTCCCCCTCCAGCCACTCTGGCTGACTCACAAAATCACTCCCACAAAATCTGCCCGTCAGCTTTAACGCCCCCATTTCTCTGCACTGAGTGATTGATTCCCGCAGAAGTATCTGCTCCTCACTTCTTCAGCTTCCTCCTTTAAGTACTTCTGAAACGCTTGTTACAGTCTACGTCCACATACATGATATTCACTCCCTGTGCTTCTCAGCCGATTGGTCCAGATAACTGTCACATGTTCTATTCATGTGAACCCCCCCCCCCCACACCTACAGTGTGTGGATCTTTGGAAGTAATGGGCGGCTTTTTATCGCCAGACTGCAGACGCATCAGTAAGAACTGTGGGTGTGGGAAACTTCAAATTTGGACAAATTGCAGAGAACAAATTGTAAAGAGTGTCACAGCTCCATAAACCGTAGAGATGTATAGAGAGGAGGAGCCACAGGGGCACTGGCCCCAGCTGAAAGCTGATTGGCCCCTGGAGTGCCCCCTACCTGGTCACTCAATGATTCAAAACATATCACCGCCTAATGATAAAATTGGCCTCACTGTATGAATTTCGGCCCGTTCATGCCCCCACACCTTAAAAATAATTGAGAATCAACACTGAAAAAATGTGTTTGGAGACCTGCTAACTTTCAGCTCTCACTTCAAAAATGACCACTCTGTTCCTCAGCCCAAGTTCACCACGTTCTTTCAGCTCTATTGTTGAGCTTCTTTTGGACCTTCTGTGCTAGCGATGATAGGTGAAAAAATGTATTTATAAATGAGGCGTATATCATGGCTGAGAAGATACTGGATGGGATACAGCTACACGTCAGTTACCACGTCTTGTGTTTTATTAATGAACAGCAAGCCTCACCGCTCGACTGCCCAAAACCAAGCACCCATCCACCAAGCGCAGGTGAGAGCGGATGCAGGTATGGCGATCAGCTCTCTGATTGGCTGACCGCCTGAATCCGCAACCACACCCCTCGCCTACGGCACCAGCTGTCGTTTGTCGTTTCTGAGGAACGCCAGAACGGCAGATGGAGGCAGGCAGCCGGTAAACGCTTCACAAGCACGCGCTTCCGGACATTTAACTTTGTTTGCTAACTCCTTTTTACGGGGCTGAGTCCTGATTTTTTTTACAAATGCCACCTTTTGTTTACGTTAAGCGTTTAGGTCGGTGCCAGCATCAAACCAGTGCATTCTCTGAAGACGACGTCTGATGTTCATCTTGTTAGCCTCTCTGTGCTCTGCCCTTATCGGAACTGTTCTTCACCAGCTTCTAATCAGCCGCTGATCTTCACTTCGTGGCATTATTAGAACTGACCCCTTCTTCAAACACTGAAGTTCCTCCACGACTCGGGCGTTGCTTTCAGGCTCTCTTACAGAGAGAGCAGCTCCTTCAGTAAAACTGTTAGAAGCTGGGCAGGGGGAAATATTGACAGTGTCATTAGGAAGCTCTGCGTAAGCAGTTTAATGAGGATAGATGGTCCAGCAGGAAGTAGGAGAATCATGAGCATAAAAGAGGCTCTTTGAATTTAACGCACGTCATGAGGTGGAAGTGTGTTAGCATAAAAGGGGCCACAGAAGTCTGAAACAATTCTTATGGAAGAACAAGAGCTTATAGTAGGCAATACCGCAGTTTATGGATGACTAACTTCTTTATGGGGGGGGGCTGCAGATGGTTGCTGGTGCCAGCCCCAGTAGTTCTGCAGATCCTTGAGCAGGACGGTTAACACCAGAGAAAGCTGTGCGAATACTGAGCCGCATGCCATCGTCTCTGACAAAATTTTCCGGCAGGCAGATTCAGTTTGACTCTTTTAGCAGATGTCTGTGATTTAATGGAACACTGTCGGAAATTCTTTATTTTTTTTTGAGGCTGCAGTAATAAGCATTTATTCGGCAAAAAAAAAAATCTTGTGAACATCATCCGATGGTTTGACTTGGGGTCACATTCTGCGTACAGAAAGTCAAAAAATAAAGAAAATTCTCACCTCTTCTCAGCTCACTGCTTTTCTTCCTCTGTAATCTCCCCCCAGTGTGCCCCGACCTCCTCCAGGGCAGTATAGTCCTTCACATTTTGGTAGAGTGATTCAGCAGTCAACCTCTTAATTTTTCGGCTGATGTGTGCCCATGAGGTCATCTCTCCAGCGTGTAAGGAGAACAGGAGACTTCCCGGTAGTTTTAAATGCAACCCATATCCATGGTGACAGGTTCTGGTGAGGAGTCAGGCATCCTAATACCACCCTAACACCAGCCCCCAGGCTGTGCCCTGAGCTATAGAAAAACACGGTGAATCCATTCCAATCCAGTCCAGAACCAGTTTGACCTGAATGTACAGTGATAACCCCCTTTGTTTTCAAACTCAGATACAAACCAGAATCTTTGGAGACAAAACACCACACAAACTCCATGCCCATAAAAGGTCAACTCAAATGTGTTGACCTTTAAGTGCGCGGCTTTTGACCTTTTCATTTAAAAATACTTTTAAAGGTTTTATATACACTTTATTAAGTACACCTAGCTAGTATCGGGTAGAATCTACTGTTGCCTTCAGAACCACTTCAAAGGTTGACGAGCTGTGTGCTCAGAGCAGCCAAACTGCACACCGCTACTGTGCCGAGTTATTTTAGCACTCCTGGCTGCCTGTTAGCTTTAACAAGTTCGCCTCTAACCTCTCTCATTAAGAAGGTGTTTTCGCCCTCAGTGAATGCTGCTGACTTTATGTTTTTCATTCATCACACCATTCTCTGTCATATGTGAAAACGAACTCTATAGGGCACCGAGGATCATACCATGGTCAATGTCACTTAGATCACGCATCTTAGACACTCTGATACTTAGCTGAGCAGTCAGTGATTCCGCTGACCGTGACTACACACTGTTTATGTTCAGTTACACACTAGCCAATTCTTAGGCATCTGACACGACACACTTTCAGACACTCATGATCAGGCAAGAAATCATACTGCAAATCTATATTATTCCATCATAAACCTAAATTGGGCTTTATCAAAAGTGTTGTGGTTGTCTGCAAACCCCACAGACTAATTACAAGGTAATAAAACTGTCATGTACATGTAAATAGATGTGCATGTGTGTGCAGACTTGTCTCGAATTGAAAATCTCACTACAGTCAGCTGACCGAATTTGACAGCTCTGAATCCCAGCCAACAGGGAACGTTCCCAGGACTTTAGCTAACACTATTTAAAGGCCTTCTAAAAGCTGGCGGAGAACATTCTTACTGTAACATTAATGGAATGTTATTTCCATGTTTTACATTTTAACAAAGGTTCTGTCAGCAAAGACACAGCACTACCAGGTGCTGTACCATGCCTTTCATTTGTTGCTACATTGTTTTTCTTAGTTGTAGTATAGTTGTAGTAGTGGGTTCTGGGAACAGTGAGAAAACTGGACATTTTGAATGTTTCAATACCTTAGTCATAATGTTCGGTAAACGTTCCTAGAATGATAAATTGGTATGGAGGCCTCACACTAGTGGATGTGGGGTTCAGATCCTGCCCAGGCATTCTTAGTGCGTGGTGCTTCCTCTTACCATCCAAACATATACATCACTTCTTCACTGATTTAGGGGTGACTTAACTGCCCATCGTGTGTTTTTCAGCCAGCTCTTCGGCATGCTAGCCCTGAAACGTGCCAGCCCTGTGGCAGGCTAGCTGTGTAGTATGTTAGTACTATAGCATGCTAGCCCTGAAGCATGCCAGCTGTGTGACATGTTAGCTGTGTGGTATGTTAGTACTATAGCATGCTAGCCCTGAAGCATGCCAGCTGTGTGACATGTTAGCTGTGTGGTATGTTAGTACTATAGCATGCTAGCCCTGAAGCATGCCAGCTGTGTGACATGTTAGCTGTGTGGTATGATAGCCCTGTAGCATGCTAGCC
>JAAGVU020000040.1:5992371-6004932 GCA_011763525.2 Mormyrus iriodes | reverse complement strand
AGTCAGCCACATCGCTGAAAATAATTTAATGACCCCTGCTTCAGTCCTAGGTGTTCTGTGATCAGATCAGACGGATGCCTATTACATTTCACAAAAGGCCAAATTACAAACTTGATGCGAATAGACGCTTTTATGCTCTTTTCTGGTAAGACGAACACGGCAAAGAGCCAGATGGGGCGGGTTGAAACACGCTGATCTCTTCTTAGTACTACGGTCTGGATGTGGCAGGGGGGGGAGTGGACCATCAGCCCCCAGCAGGAGGCAGCGAGGAGTCATTCCTGGAGGCTGTGTGAGTGTGTGAGGCGGGGCGGGTGAGAGTGAGAGTCACATGACGCCTGGGAGCCAACGGAGTTTGAGACAGAGAGGCTGCAGCAGCAGACAGGTGCGGCCCTCCCCGTCTGGATGGGAATTCATTTTCATTCATTTTTTATTTGATAACTTTATATGAAAGGATAAAAACTTTATTTTCCTTCATGCCCTCGAATTAGCCTTGTGTTTATACATGCTGGCTTTACAGAAGACACCGAGAAGCTGGATTTCTCAACAGCTGTTTGCATCCCCATTTAAACAGCGAGCTGGCACGATAACTTACAAATAAAAAAAACAGGTCCGGTCCAATGTTCTGGAGGTACCAAACGTGTCATTAAACATTCCACAGATTACTATGTTTAACCCTTGTGTATTTTACTTCTTCCGTTCTAAATTCTAGATTCTATAGAATTTAATCTCAATTTGAAAATGGACTGGGGTCACTTTGACACAGGGGTTAAAGGTAACAGGTAGCAATTTCTTAATAAACAGTATAATGAAAGGACTGTATATAAGGACGGCGTGGCAGCACCGTCCCCCCGCCCTCCTGGGGTTGTGGGGTCAGTTTCTAATCTGATTTTGTTTCGGAGGAAGTCACACCCTCTGTCTATAACAGGGCACTCCAGCTGTTTGGTTAATTTGACCCAAATTAAATAACCCGAATCCGAACCCTAACCCTATCAGCAACACAAGACCAGGGTGTACTGCCTATGAAAGAAAGAGAACGTCGACTGGGGCAGGGGGTGATGACATTAACTGAGTAGGTAGGGGGAATGGTGGCACACCTGCTGTTGTCTCACACCTTTGGGGCCAGGGTTCAAATCTCTGCCATAGCTCCATGTGTGTGGAGCTTGCATGTTCTCCCCGTCGTTGTGGGGTTTCCTCCAGGTACTCTTGCCCCCCCTCCCACCCCACAGTCCAAAACCATGGTAAGGTGAACTGGAGTTACCACATTGCCTGTAGGTATATATGTGTGTGTGAGTGTGCCCTGCAGCCTGTTGGTGCCTCATCATGGCTTGTTCACTGCCTCGCCCCTCTGGGCTCCAGACCCCCCAAAACCCTGAAAAACAAGTCATTACAGAAAATGGATGGATGGAACTTGGTTACCACTGGTCATTGGGTATTCTCCCACAGACCGAAAGCATGTGATTGGAGGAAATGGTGTCTCTAAGTGGCCAATAGTATGTGACCGTGTGTGTCTGCGATGTTTTCCTGGCATACCATCCGAGGCTGTTGGTCCCTGGGCTTCCTGGCTCACCATGAGCCTGTACTGGATACAATGGATGGTACATGGATGGATGTATGATGCAATGTCATTTCCCTTAACTGTATGTGAAAACCGTATGGAACCTGACCTACTCCTGTAAGGATGAGCCCTCAAGGAGTCTAGGTGAACATTTCTTGGGTTTTACTGTGTCAATGGAGAAGGTAAAAATGACTTCAAATTTATGTGTTTACATTCATAAAGCGCTGGCACGAGGCCATTAGCTCATTAGCTCATTAGCATACCGTCTCCCCGGCTGCTCTGCTTGATATACATCGTCGTATTTCATGCCGCCAGGGCCGTAATTAAATTTGTCCACATTCCAGCCTGCCTTCAATTAAGAAAATTGTTGATGGAGATGTTATTCAGTTTGTTACACAAAGTGTTGTTACACAGGGGTCACGGTGGATCAATCACTCTCTTCTCATCGATCTGATTCCTTCTCATGCCAGGGTGGTGGTCATCCTCCCCGACAACCTGTAGGGGGCGATGCGAGCGGGCACCTGATGGATGGAGGTATTGTTGACCACATATTCCAGGATTACTTTCTATTCTGCTCCAACATAAATAAAGACTCTGATGTGTTATTTTTGTTTTATTTGTGTCTGGTAGGTGGTCTCAGGTGGATTGACCACATCACATGTTTCACACGTTTAATTAGGACAGTAGCAGTTAATAGCTTACATCTAGTATGCCATATTAGACATGCATTTTGTTCATTATATATCCTTCGCATGCATATTTAGTGCTTCGATTTGTTATTTTGCAAGTCTTAAACATTCCCTCAATTAGGAAGAGCAAACTTTGAGACGTGTGTAAATACTATATGTATTCATTTATTATAGGATCACGCATTCATTCTGGTGGTGGACTTCTGCAGGATAGAGCTGATTTTATTCCAAGTGTAGCTGTCCATGTTGTCTTCGAAGACCCAGGCAAGGAAAGAACTCTTCTAGTTCAATGCCATGTCTCTCTGTGTTTATTAAATCGCAATCGTTGGCGATGGGGGCATCATGGTATGAATCCATGACAAAATGAGATGGACAGTTCCCACTCTAACTGACTTCATGTTATCTCCCTTCTCAATTTCAATTTTTAGCATTTATTAAATGGGAGCCTAAGGTGTATGGAACAACAGTAGATGTGAACATGCAGAGAGTTATGGTTACTGCTGGCTAGGGATAACAGTACGAGGAAACACAGGCTACTCTGATTTCAGAGATCCCTTAGTCATTTAGATGCACAGTGATCTGGACCCAGGCCCGGGAGCTATAAGACACAAGCCAGCATACAACCTGGACAGGGTGACAGTCCAGCACTGGGCACTGACATATTCACTCATTCATGCATACATGCTATGCGCAGTGAAGAGTTGACGAGCTGCTAGACTCCATATCTTTGAAATCTGGGCAAAGCTGTAGTACCTGAAAGGAATTTACATCATATTGCATTAACAAGAATGTGCAAACTCCTCACGCAGTACCAGTCAAAAGGGGGAGCACACCTACCCATAATAAGCTTTATTTGGAGTATGCTCTACATTTTAGAATAATTATAAAGACATCAAAATTGCCAAAAAGTATTAAGCAAAAAAATATATATATTTGTTTGGGGGGGAGACAGCTCTGTGCAGTTGGGACTCAGAAGGTTGCTGGTACAAATCCCGTGGTTGGCAAAGCGATCCCACCATTGGGCCCTTGAGCAAGGCCATTAACTCCAATTGCTCCAGGGACTGGCTGACCCTACTGTCTCCTCTATACCAGGTCCATGAAGTGGCCTCCTGGGATGCTTTTCCAGCTGTCCTGAAGGACGTCCCACATATACGCTTAGCACTCATTCCCCACTGTTCCTTCACTCTATGATCAAATTATTCCTAAACCATTTTTAATGTGTTTGGGTCAGGTGACCAGGTCATGTGATGTGACACTATCACTCTCCTTTCTAGGCAGCTTGGTGTGTCCAAACTTTTGACTGGCACTGTAGTTCCAGTGAAGAGTTTCTCTGAAAATGCACAGAAATAACAACAGATCAGACTCACGCCAGCACGGCTTCCTCAGGATAAATGTACGTACGCCTGACAAGTCCATATTAATCCATAAATGAAGAATTTCAGCTTCTATCAAGCTGCAAAATGACAGTGTTTCACTGATTCTATAGTTCTCACGATGCCTGGGACTTGATCTCGCAGCAATGGGGCCTTTGATGCTTTGATGAAGAACTATGCAGCCTCCTCAAGTTCTACAGTGTAGAGGGAAAACGGGGTCAGGCTTTGGTGAGAGAACTTTATTGGGCAAGAGGAGATTATAGAGGAGGTAATAGCATGTGTATCAGAGTATTGTGCTCCCCAGCTAATCTCCAGAACAGTGCCAATATATTAAATTTTATGTGATCCTATATGGGTTTCCAGTACAAGACCATGAAGAGGGGAATGACGAGACAAGCTTATTTTGGAAAAGTGAAGACCAGGCAATCAGTGTGAGTCAGTTTGAGTCTCCGTGAATCAGAAGTAGGCTAATCCACTGGGAGTTACAGTGGTACATGAAGGGGGGCTGGTTCACTGGAAGTTACAGTGTTGCATTAAGGGGGGCTGGGTTGATGGCAGTTACAGTGTTACATGAAGGAGGGCTGGTTCACTTGGAGTTACAGTGTTACATGAAGGGGGCTGGTTTGATGGCAGTTGCAGTGTTACGTGAAGGGGTGCTGGTTCACTGGGAGTTACAGTGTTACATGAAGGGGGAGCTGGTTTACTGAGTGTTACAGTGTTTCATGAAGGAGGCTGATTCACTGGGAGTTACAATGTTACATGAAGGGGTGCGGGTTCACTGGGAGTTACAATGTTACATGAAGGGGTGCTGGTTTACTGGGAGTTTCAGTGTAACATGAAGGGGGCTGATTCACTGGGAGTTACAGTGTTACATGAAGGTGGCTGATTCACTGGGAGCTACAGTGTTACATGTAGCGGATGGTTCATTGGGAGTTACTGTATTACCTGAAATGGGGCTGGATCACTGGGAGTTACAGTGTTATCTGAAACAGGGAAGCCCCCCCGCATGTCATTGCCAGCAGCCGTACCACCTCCAGATCAGCCTGGGTAATCCATCAAGCTAAGCAGGTTTGGGCCTGGTCAGTACTTGGATGGGAGACTATCTAGGAAAGCTGGGTTGCTGCTGGAGGAGGTGTTGGTGTGGCCAGCAGGTTAGCCCATCCTGTGGTCTGTGTGGACCCCAGTGCAATGACGGGGACATTGTGCTGTAAAAATGGTGTCGTCCTTTAGATGAGACATAAAACAGAGCTCCTGACTCTCTAAGGTCATCAAAGATCCTCTGGCATCTTTCAAAGAGTAGGGGTGGTACCCCAGTGTTCTGGCTAATATTTCCCACTGTGGCCCTTTCAAATCTGGCCTCCTAATCATGCCCTGTATCTAACTGGTGAATTCTCTCCTGCCCCTTCACCACCTTAGCTACTGTGTGGTGAGTGTACTGGTGCAAAATGGCTGCTGTCGCATCATCCAGTGGGGGGGCTACACAGTGGTGGTGGTTGAAGTGGCTTCCCATTGGCTCTGTAAAAAGTGCTTTGGGTGTCTTGAAAAGTGTGATATAAATGTAACATACATTCATTCATGAAGGGAGGCTGGTCCACTGGCAGTGACAGTGTAACATTAAGGAAGGGCTGGTTCACTGGGACCGAATGGGCTAAGTAACTGGATGTTGGGATGTTCCCAATTCTTAACTGCCTCATAGAAATAGTTCATTTTAGTAGCTTGCAGTTTTGGCTATATGTGATTACTTCCCACAACTGTGGCAAACTTATAAGTAACAGACGGGCAAACAGAGGTGCAGGAAGAAAGCTGTGATTCAGAGGGTTGGGAGAGGCTGACTGGCTCATCGGCATCAGGGTTCTAGAGCGAAAGCCAGGAGAGTCTGGGCCAAGCCTGGAAGTGCCTGCAGAGAGAGGAAAAGGCCCAGAAAAGAGGCTTGGGGGCCCCCACAAAAAGGCAGAGAGAGGCTGAGGGAACCAAGGAGGTGCAGCCAGAAAGGCTGGAGGCACAGCGGATTTTTGAAAGGAGGATGGTGTTAGTGGACCATGCTGGTGCCCTCACTCTACCTGTGTGGACAGCCATTCCAGGAGACCATTTTAAGACCAGCAGGAAGACGTGGAGAGTAAGATCACCAGTATGTAAGTTACCAGTGCGGATGCAGCATCCCGACTACCGTGGGGCCGTCTGCGTTGGCGTTGCGGGCTGTGATGTCAGACCCAGCCTGCCATCGTTGCAGTTTCCCCCTGGTCACACTGGCAGAAACGAGCATTCTCCTGGGAGACGACCCGCCCACTATCCCGGAAAAAAATGCGATGACACACGGGAGCCGGAACAAAGCCAACAGCTGCCAGGCGGAGTGACTGGGCCGGTGACCCGTCTGCCCCCCCACACACACATCGGAGGCCATGCGAGAGAGAGTGAGAGAGAGAGGGTCAGGGTGAGCAGGAGTCATGTGCTGTGTTTGTAATGAACCTAACAGGCATCCAGTCCCCCCCCTTATGTTATAATCCACAAAACAATTTTGACAATCTGCCCCTGGGGGGGGGTCACGTGGGGCTTCACTGACGCCTCCTCACACCATCTCAACGACTGCGATCTAATTAATAGTTGTTAAATGGGTGTCTGGCAAATGGAGCATGTAAATGATGCTTGTCTAGCTATCTGCGTTAAGTGCCTACTTGCCCTGCTTCAGGCCTTGACACACAAATTGCCCCCCTCCCCCCTCACCTCTCACGGACTCCCTCTCTCACTCCGGGAGTCACGAGCCACTTATGTGTGGAGAGGAGGTGGCAAGCTAATAAACAAAGAAAGCTAATAAGTGCTTTATGTTTGGAAAACTGCGGCTCGGTACAGATTGCCTCATAAAACGTGCACTCAGAACTTATTTAAAAAATACCATAAACACCGGGCTAGCAAGGAGCAGCCGCACCGAGCGCCATATGCCGGGGCTCCCTGTTCAGCAGGGAGAATGGATGACGCAGCACCACAAACATGACGCGTCGGCTCTTTTAGGCCCGTTTAGCTTCTCGACAGATAAAAAGCATCGGAAATGCACGTTGTTCATTAATGAAAATGAAAGGCATGGCCACCTCTAGTAAAGCTCACACTGCCACCTGTCTCAGCGGGGGTGGCACCAGGCGATCTTAGAAAATCACCGTCACCGCCCTCTTGCCTGATTGGTTGACCTGGTCACCTGACCAACGGGCCCCAAGAACCATTTCCTGTCACTATTTTCTGAAATTTATCAAAAGCACTTATGTTTGTACTGGTTTACAGAGGCGAAACACAGAAAGTACATCGACCCTACAAAGGGTTCAGAGTTATTTGACTATCCACCCGTATGTACAGTAGGTAGGTAAATTATACAGTTTTCTTAAAAAGTGAGCATAGTTAAACTAAGGTGCTCTCTCACAAGATAAAACTGAGCCTAAGAGACCCAATTCTGGTCATAACTCAATTTTGATAAAATATGCCTTTACAGTGTTTTGCCCTTGTATGGCAATACAGTTCCCTGGTCTCACACCTCCAGGGTTATGGGTTTGGTTCCTGGCCCGGCTTTGTGGGTTGAGTTTGTATGTTATCCCTGTGTTTGTTTGGATTTATTCCGGGTACGCCATTGGCTGCCCACTGTCGAGTGTCATGTGATGTGACATGTGACCATGCGTGTGAGTGTGTGCCCTGTGCTACCTGGGATAGGCTTCAGGCTAACATTGACCCTGGATAAGTGGTATGGAAAACCAATGAATGTACGTCTTCATGTCTGTCATTGGCTCGAGTCTGTGGAAATGCACAGCTGTACTCCTGTGTTTCCTTGGGGATCTTCAAGTGCTGCTTATTGACTTGCCTGTCATCCATGTGAAATGGAGTTTTCGCCACGAAGACCTTCCACATGAGCCACCCTGCTAACCAGCAGCCTTCGCAGCACCGATCAATCTGTCTGGTTTCATTCGTCAGCCGTGTTTGTCAAGGCCTAGTGGAGCACACTCGCCCCCAACATGGCCGCTTCAGAGGTCTCTGAACATCTCTGGGATGGGGGTGGAGGGGGGGTGCAGAATTTCTGTGCCTGTGTTTATCTGGGTGTTTGTCTGTGTTGTGATGCTATGCCATTGATTTAATGTAGTGGCAGTTCTGGGTATGAGCTGCCCTCCAGCAAGATACAAATTATACCATTAAGGAAATGTTAAAACAAGAACATGTATGAATGGAAGAAAGGACACTATGAATATTTATTCAGCCACTATCTGACCGCTACATACCTCATTCCTCCCACCTCTCACCTACACACCCTCCTTCCTGTCACATGGTTCTGTCGTGGCGTGTGTGTATAGCTTTCGGTCAACTGGCTGACATTGTTGCCTGTGTTTCTATTAAGCCAAAAACTGCTGCTTCTTTGAAGCTGTTGTGGGAAGCAAGCAAAAAAAAAACATAAGAAAGAAAATAAAGAATAACATATTACCGCTGCTTCATTATCATGACTTTCAGAGCTCTTTGTTATTTTGGTTCTCTGCCTTCCGGTGTAGTCCATTGACCTTCGCCGAGTTGTGTTCTTTTAGCTGTATATACTTAAAATAATCGCGCAATATTTATAAAATGCCGCTGGCCAGACTTTGGCTTGCTGGTTTTATAACTCCGGCTAGAATAGGCTGAATATCACAGATTCTTTTTGTGCTTTTGAATTGTTTAGCATGTTGTTAAAATGGCTAGTCGCCGCGATTGGCATCAGCGCTTACACAAGCTATTGAATTACGGCGCTTTTGAATTGTGCTGCAGATTGTTTTTTAATCACTTCTTTTCGGAAACTTGGCTCCAAGCGGCAGGGGTCCCTCAGATGAGTTAGTGTGGCTTATAGCAGTGCTATGGGCCTGTCAGTATGTGAGAAAGTTTGAGCGCTAACGGACTGTGGCTAACAAACTCCGGGGGCAAGTGGGAGATGAAGTGTAGATAAGCCCTGTTATTCACATTTAAGGGTATAGCCAGTGAGGAATTAGAAAGATTTTGAAAGGTGCTAACTCCAAAAAGCTTCAGTAATCACCAAAACTATCATCTTATCAGCTGACCAGGCCTCAGTGTTATGTAATAGCAAATGATCAGCATGTTAGCATGATGCTAGCTGACCAGACCCTGGTAGTATATATTAGCGAAAGGTCAGCACGACAGGATCATGCTAGCAGGCTATGCCTTGGTAGCGTGTGATAGGGAATGGTCAGCATGTTAGTGACATGTTAGCTGACCAGGCCTGGGTAGCATGCATTAACAGATCATCAGAGTGTTAGAAGCATGCTAACAAACCAGGCCTTGGTGGTATGTGGGTCTTAGCGTAATATCAAAGTACTGATAGAGCAAGCCTTAATAATAATATGCATGTTACACATAACCAACCTTACACCGGACACAAGCTTCTGCTGCTGGTCCAGCAGGCCGTAACGAGGTCTGTCAGGATCTCCATGCAGATATCGACATCATCACCTGCTGATTTCATACCCCGCGGGCATCATAGGTCCAGCTGCTGAGCTCCTGATGCTTTTATACAAACTTTCTTCCAGTTTATCCTCTTTTGTCCATGCAGCTACATATTACCCTTCTCACAGTGCCATAGCAGGGACCCCCTCAGGAATCAATCCAGCAGCCTTCTGTAGGCCCTTAAGTGGTACACTAGGGGCCACCACACAGTGGGAGGTGCAGAGGTCTTTGGTACTGGGGCTGCAAGGTGAAGGACATGACGCAGGTTAATTTTCTTTCCTTACATAATGAACACAACGCAGTGCATTGGGAAAGGAAAGGCCCAATGCATTGTGGGATTTTAGTTCTACAATTGCGCACCTTCAAAACCAAATATTTTGATAATTCACTGCAGGTGTTTCTTCGCTGCTTATGACCCCCCTGACCATCCTGACACGGTGCCACAAAGCCCATGGTGAGGGTGGCCCAGGCACATCCTGTAGCCACACACAGGATGTCATCTGAATACTACACACACATTGATAATAGCGTTTTTAAACATCACAGCAGTCATCATAGCATTAGTATAGCGTCTAACAACCTCATTGTCATGTCAGTTCTCATGTGCATGTGTAGAGATGTTTCTGTGTTCTTTGCGGCCTCCCACCATCCAGTAGCATGCACTTAGATGGTTTGGTGTCTTTAAATAAAATCCAGGTTTCTTGTGACCTTGTACAGTTAAGTAATCCAAGCCCTGTTAGGAGGCCCCCTCTTACAACATGAACCCATGTACATGCCTGAGCCTGTTAACACACTAGGGGACCAGTGTGTGACTCAGTGGGCTTGGATGCTTATGATCAGAAGGTCATTGGTTCAAATCCTAGGGACAGCAGAGTGATTTCACCAATGGGCCCCAGAACAAGGCCGTTAACCCCTAATTGCTCCAGGGACTGGCTGACCCTGCTTTCTGGGAAAGGTATGCCACTTTGAGTAAAAGGGTTTGCTAAATGAATAAAAATGTAACACTGGGTGGTGGGGTGCAAGGTCCGCCCCATTATGAAGCCTGCAGCTCCATGTGAGTGTTCCACCTGGGACAGATCTAGACTTCATGGGCAATGATTGCAGCAAGAAATGGATCAAATTTGTGTTTTGAAATAGTCCTGACTGAGCAAATTAAACTCAGAGAGCAAGCCTTCTGCCTAATTAAGGTAGCACACTATTTGTATAATAGACAGAGATTCAAACTGTTTGAAAGGAAATTTAACAGGGCGTGTGAAAGTTAATTACTGCCAGTCTTTATCTTTCCTCTCTTTGATGGGAGGGCACTTTTTATTTTGCTTTTTAAGTAGAAAGTAACAAATTGCATGTCCTGTTTGTGTTATTCATGCCTCCAAAGTACTTATTTGTAGTGAAAAACAATTTTGTGTTTAAAGTAACAACAGAAATTAATAGAAGTCCTCACCTTCAAACACCTTCTCCTTTGAACGCTAAAATAATAGTCACACTGTTATCTGCAGGAGTATCCTGATTGGTCTGCATTTTTCAGGGGGCATTTGCAGAGAAACTGTTTCATTATTGTGTCAGATTTACTTTCAAGACAGGTTTTTTTTTTGCTTTCCGTGTTTCAAAGCTGGATAAAAATAACAGGGGTAACGGCTGTGAAAAGAAATGAACTGAAGCTGACAGATAAAATGGGTGAATTGAACAGAGAGAATATGGAGGCAAGATTGGGAAAAGGATGAGGTAGAGAGAAGAATAAGAGGAGACTGGGAGAGGGATGAGGTGGGAAGAGGGATGAGGGGAGACTGGAAGAGGGATGAGATGGGGGAGGAATGAAGGGGAGACTGGACGAGGGATGAGGTGGGGGGAGGAATGAAGGGGAGACTGGGAGAGGGATGAGGTGTGGGGAGGAGTGAAGGGGAGACTGGGAGAAGGATGAGGTGTGGGGAGGAATGAAGGAGAGACTGGGAGAGGGAAGAGGTGTAGGGAGGAATGAAGGGGAGACGGAGAGGGATGTGGTGGGGGAGGAATGAAGGGGAGACTGGGAGAAGGATGAGGTGGGGGGAGGAATGAGGTAATGAGGGGAGACGGGGGGAGGGATGAGATGGGAATTGGGATGGGGGAGACTGGGAGAGGGATGAGGTTTGGAGAAGAAGAAGGTATGGGCGAGAATTTGACAGAAGACTTGGAGAGGGGTAAATGAGTCTGCTGAGAAGGAGACGGGGTGTATAAGGTGGGTAGTGATGGTGCACGCAGGTGATGTGGGGTTGGCTCACCGCTGGCTTGCTCCATCTTTCTCAGTGTATGCTGCTCCACCACTGACTCATTTCGTGAGCAATAATTAAAGCGCACTACTGTGAGGCTCAGTACCTTGATTAATGGAAAATCTTGATTAATTACTGACACAAAGTGCGATTACATGTGAATTGGCTGTACATCAGGTGCATTGTTGGGACCTAAATTAAGCTTCAATAAGAGCACTTTGCTCTGATGAGCCAGTGGAGTGGGAACAGGCTTAAAGAAACGCTCCTTACACACTGTAGGAAGGCCTGAAATTTTCATTTGAATGTTGTGGGCAGGATTGAATCATAAAATTCAATGTCAGTTCTGTGCAGCAGTAGGTTCCTCCTTAAGTAGTGGGGGGGGGGGTGCTTGATGTCCACATCCACCTGCCAGGTATGTCTACTGCTGTAGGCTGATCTGTACTAGCAGAGCTGTAAGGTCTCTACGTTTTACTCCAGTTTTCAGTAAGATCAGTGAAAATTCATAATCCGAACATTAAACGTTTTTTTTATATATATATATATTGCCAAAGAACAGGCATTTCTCAAAAAAATAAACAAAATCAGCAGTAAACAATAATAAAGAGAAATTTTTTTATTCAAAAATGAAAATTAAGTGAACCCTAAAGGGACACTGATTAAACATTTGCTGTTCTGGCATTCCTGATTTTACCAAAAAGCAAGGATGGTAGCCTGGAAGGAGAAATTAGATTTTGGGTCATAGACTGAAAGTTAACCTGAACATCTCGAAAAATTATTTTTTTAAGTTCTACATAACTACAAGCTGCAAATATTCCTGTTCACCCCAGAGAAAAAGCTGTTCCATCTTTTAAATGTTTAGCATTTAAGAGTCCCAAGAGAAATGGGACAAAGGACATTCTTGAGCAACTCAGCTCCAGTGTGATGATCTCTCTCTCTCTGTGTTTCTCCAGCCTGATCCCTTTGCTCCAGTGACATGATCCCTTTTGTGTTTCTCCAGCCTGATCCCTCTGCTCCAGTGAGATGATTCCTTTTTGCGTTTCTCCAGCTTGATCCCTTTGCTACAGTGAGATGATTCCTCTTTGTGTTTCTCCAGCTTGATCCCTTTGCTCCAGTGAGATGATTCCTCTTTGTGTTTCTCCAGCTTGATCCCTTTGCTCCAGTGAGATGATTCCTCTTTGTGTTTCTCCAGCTTGATCCCTTTGCTCCAGTGAGATGATTCCTTTTTGTGTTTCTCCAGCTTGATCCCT
>JAAGVU020000040.1:5962468-5978609 GCA_011763525.2 Mormyrus iriodes | reverse complement strand
ATGGATGGATGGATGGATGGATGGATGGATTTGCAGTTTCTTACATTCTTTTTCAGGTATATTAATATCAGGCTTTTTTGTCGCTGAGGTGAAATCAGAAATGACTTTTCCAGAGAATTAATGCTGGCTTACTACAAACAGCGTGTAATATACATAGTAGTCATGTGCCTGACAGATCATTAAACTAAAAGTGATTTTAGTTCCAGTCTCTTGTTCCAGAATTACCTGCACCCTGTTACAGGATGTCATTAAATCACACTATACCGTGTAAGTGCCTAGTGACTCCACAAGCATTTCCCATGCTCTCTGCGCCTTTCCACTCAATATTCTATGACTCAGAAAATCCTGTCAGCCCATCTCTTCCCACAAGCCGCTGCATCTTTGGGGGCGGTTTTTGGGGTGATGTGGGGCCCTGTGGGTTATGGCTGGGTGCCCATGATCAGATGGTCACCAGTTCAAATCCCATTTCTGGTAGAGTAGTTTCACTGTTAGGACCTTAAGCAAGGCCCTTAACCCCAACTACTCCAGGGACTGGCTGAACCTGCTTTCCTAATAGTATGTCACTTAGGATAAAAGCTTCTGTTAAATAAATGTAATGTAAATGCTAATGTTTCACAGCTCACTGTCTGGGCCTGATTATCTCCATACCCCTGGACCTCAACCCAAAAAAAAAGGCAAAGTTCACCACAGGTAGTCTTTGAGAACAACTTCGGGCGTGGATATAACCCTCTTAATGCCAAATGGCCGCACCGCAACCCTGGAAGAAAGATTTACATTATCGATCAGGGTAATTAATTTAACAAGTAGAGAAGAGAGCGTGGCCTTGTTGAAAAGCGACCCCCTGCCAGTTGGTGCTCCCGGACGCTGTCTCTGGGGAGCGGCAGAGAGATTTTTCGGCACTTAAAAGCCTGTCATTTGGAGCTGTTTGGGTGCAGCCATCGGGAAGGGAGTGTGGAATTGGCAGCGATGCTAACACTCCCCATCGATGCCATTCTGCATCCCCAGAGTTAAACCCATAATTTTCTTACCTTCAGAGTCACATCTTTCAGGAGGCTTAACGGTACGCCACACACTGTCCTGTTTGTGGCATATGCAGGGGCAGGGTCACAGAGGCATTTTCCCCCAGCTGATAGCTGATTGGCCCCCGAAGTGCTCCCTCCCCTGTCAGTCACTGAGTCGAAACATATCATTGGCTAATGATAAGGTTGGCCCCACTGTATGAGTTATGACCCCTCTTATGCCACCCGCCATAAAAACTCTTCGATTTGCCCCCATTACCTGTAGTGCCCACTAATTATGCGAAGCATCGCTAAATTACAGCTCGCGCTCACTCACGGACAGTAACCTGGAGGCTTTAGCTATGGCGGCCAAGCTAACGGGCTTAGAGATGAATTCCTTCTAGGGCTATGGCCGTCCACTTCTGAGGTATCTAGGAAAGTCTAGACCAGTTTGGGGGATGGCACTACCATTTGTCATCTGCTGACATGTCTTGGGGAAAGAAAGGGAAAAAGGGATAGAGGAGAGAGAGAACAGAACGTGGGAAAGAAGGATGGACAGCTGCTAGCCGAGGAGGACATTTACAAATGGCGAGACCGTGACTTAGTCATTAAAAAGTGGAGCTGCCCCATCAGAAATACATTATATTTTCAGGTTATATGTCTTCCAGGTATTTTGGCCTAAAGTGTAAATAATTAATTTCCCCATTTAAAGAGTGCCATGTGTGATTTATAATGCTGAAGAGGCGGTAAGGTCACCGTATCGGCGGGTGACGGGGACCATGCACCTCTGTAGGCAGGAACGGGGAGTTCAGCTTAGCCACCCCCCCCCCCCGTCCCTGGAAAGTCAACTTTTTTCAAACAGGCGGTGAGTGACAGTGTCACGTTACCCAGAATGATGCCACGTGATTCGCCAGTGATGTATGGCCGATAAGGAGGAGGTGGGTATGAGAACAAACCACAGGCATCATTACGTCACTGGTCACACCTCCCCGTCAGACACACCCACGGACCCTCCCCCCACCCCAGCTCATGTTGTGTGGGGACATTAATCCAAGCGAGATCATGAATTTGAGCAGATGTTATCTGAGGCCGTTAACTCTCAAAAATGCAGACAGGCTAGGTCAGGAAAATAATTTAATCAAGCTAAAATTAGCTGTTCGATTATGTCACTAATGAATAATAATATGTTTTCTAATCAGGGAATGCAAATGGGGGGAGGGGGGAAATGACGTAACTACCAATTAATGAAATATACAGTGAAAAAAAAAAAAATCACGTTCTACGGTATACATTTCTAAATGAACTAATGGTTGTCGGAACATTCTGGCTTTCTGTTGTATGCAATGGGAGGGGCTGTCACTTGACGTCAAAACACGAGACGTGACCCCAGGGCATGAGTAAGACACAAAGGATGGACACGGCAGGTTCTCCGTCAGGGTCAGGGGTCACAGGCATCAAACACGTGTCACCGTTTGTCAAATCATTAGTGTCGGGGGTTCTTTAGGGCCGCCAGCTTCGGGCAGCTGGCCGGGCCGGCGACCGCAGACAGAAATATGAGGCGAGTGACACTTGAACAGAGCGCGTAACTGGCTAAATTGTCAGGAAGACAGAGCGCTCTTTACTTCAGCCCTCAGATGCAGAAAGACATCAATCACGGTAATTACCTTTTTAGGTTATTGTCCTACACGGAGCATGAGGGCGGGGCGCAGTCAGCTGCTTTTCTCTGTCGGCAAGCCGAGAGGCCATTTCTCCGCTTTGAAATCAGAACAAAGCAGCACGCGGAAATGTATTATAGGGCAGCCGCTCACCGGGCGGGCAGCCGTGTGAGGCATCCTTGTGGGCCGACCGCACCGCACAGCTGCCTCTTGGAGCCTTGAAGAAAGGCCCTATTAAAAATTCTCACTGGTCCTCATTATTAATGCCTTTTTAAAAATTTAAATGCTCCAAACTCGTCCTCCCACACTATCTGTTTTACAATAAGGAATGAACTGTCTTTGGTCTCTGGGATGGGGCCCGATCTGGCACTCGCATCATGTGACTCTGGGAAGGCGGGGCCTAGCGTCTGTGCGAACCAAATCGGGAATGGCATCCGAGGGCTTTTAGGGACGGGTACGTGAATCCCTCCCATCATTTGTCGCTACAGGATTCGGCAAGGCGGAAGTTTGTTGAGAGCTTTCCGGACGGTTAGAGTCCAGGAGTTATATATAAAATGTGAAAACATTTTTAGGGTCGGATATAAATGTATATTGAATCACGGTTGCTTAGTTTCCTGAGGGCTGACTGGATGACTTAATTAAACATTTGACAGATATGGCCTTTAAGTAAGCTTTGCAGATCATTGAAGGAATACTCCAAAATCCTTTTATAAGGGAGTTTGTGAGAGCAGCATTCAGTTCAAAACAATCAAACACATCTCTCCTCAGCTCCTAATCCTCAGATATCTGGGGGTCTTAGAAGAGCTGGGGCAGCAATTTTAACATTACACAAGAGGTGAAATGGAGCGATGCCACGGGATATGGAAGATGATCGATGGCTGGCTGGCTCCGCCTCCTGCAAAGAGAGGCCGGCTGATTGGTGTAGGGTTCAGGTTTGCCTGCTGGCATTGGTTAAACGCCGTCAGTCTTGGCAGTGTGGTTGGCTCTCCCTATCCTCCCCCGTATTTGGCCTGGTACTTAAACTGGTTCAGCAGGGACAAGATGTATAACTTCATTGGCCCAATCCCCCTGCAACCCAACAACCCGTTGAGCACGCCAGCGCCCACTGGTGCTCAAGCTGGTACTGCGATCCAGGGCAGGGAAGCTGAAGCAGTGGGGACTGGCTTGATAAAATCATCATCTCTGAGATAACGAGACACGGCATGTTGATCGGCCTCACGCGAAGGAGCAGTGCACGCGCTTCCGATCTGTGCCAGTCGGGCTCAGATCCGTGTTGTTCCCGGCTGGGCTTTGGGATGCAAATCCGGATTGTTTGCATCTTGTCTGGTACATGATTAAGATTTCAGAACCTTGGGGATGGTAATTATGCATATCGCATGACTGAGCCTCGGAAGGAAATTGAGAGATGACTCCCGTGTTTGGGGGCCTCGTTAAGCCTCGTTAGCGGAAAGGTGCAGTAATCACATATGATGCATGAGCCCTCCTGATGGTGACAATCAGCTCTGTCCCTGTCCAGCACCTGCGCATTGAGCCTCAGCCATTGCAACCTCTACCTACCTACTGATCACCCTTAGACACTTCATTCTGAAGCCTCTTGTCACTGAGTTACCCAAATTTGGTCTTTCTCTAAGCTCTAATACCTGGCATCTATCCAGGGTTGCCAACTTCGGTCAGCTGGCCGGAGTGAGATTTTCAGTTTGAGTCTGCACACGTATGCACACACATTTACATGTATGTAACAGTTTTATTACCTTGTAAATAGTCTGTAGGGTTCGCAAACTACCTCAACAGTTTTCATGTAGCTAATTTTAGGTTTATAATGGAATAATAAAAATTTGCTGTAAGATTTCTTGCGTGAGTGTGAGAGTCTGAACGCGTGAGTGTCGCTCCAGATGCCTGAGAGCTGGCAACCCTGTCCATCTCTGGCACATGCCTGCTTGCATGTTCACTGGCATTTGTGCAAGAGGCCCAGTGGGGAAGCTAAGGGCCACCCCCGCCTTTGACGTCTGCAAGTTAGCGGAGCCATCTCCCAGGAGGCCTCTCTGTTCTGTGCTCATCATGGCGGCTATTTTGCCGACCTGCATTCATAATTCACGGTGCTTCCACCAGCCGTGCTCTTCCTTTATCCGCAGGGGTCCCCGCTGTTTTCTGGGCTCACATTCTCTAATCTGCTGTCCAAAAATGAGCAGATCTGAAAATGAGCTCTCACACCCCCGAGGGCTTGATCGAAGCCATCCGATTTCCTTCCCCCCTGCACGAAGTGCGCATCTCGGAAACGTTTTCTGAATGAACGCAGCTCTGTAACCAAAGCCGGTCAGTAGTAAGTCACCAGGGGTTCTTTAGAGGCATTTCTCACTGAAACAAAAAAAGTAAGATGACAGCATAATAAAATAGAGCTTCAATGAACCCCAGAGAGCCAAAGGAAGGACCACTGATGGCTCTGATGACAAGGACACAGAGCTGATTCCAGGCCCAGCCTGATGGCACCATGACCGGGTGAGCCGTGGTCTGGTGACATCACCAGCTAAACAACTGCACGGAGGGCATTTTAAAGGGGGGGGCTGAGGGAGAGGAGGGAAGGAAGCAGTGGAATTAAAGAGCTCTGTCTCATCTAATTTCTCTTCCTGGGGAGCGGATGGTTGCCACGGTGGTGGGTGGTGGGCTTGAGACTGGCTGATTGAAGTGCTGCCCCCCCTGCTTATCGGTGGTGGCAGAGGCATCCGGGGCCCCCGTAGAGAGGCTCTGGCAGGGCCCCCCGCTTGCCTAGATGCCGTCTGACCCCGCAGGGGGTGATGGGACTGATAAGTCCTCCAGCAGCCCAAGATCCTGCTGACTGGCGGTCACAACTGACCTCGCCAACTGCAGCAGCTACTGAAGGTTAACAGTGTTTGGAGATTGGAATTGGCGGCAGGGCGGGGGGGGGGGCGGGGGAGGGGGGTGGGCAACTCTTGCTTAGCTTTGTCGTGGCTGTTTCCGGCCAGAGAGCAGAGTTTCTGAAGGACAGCTGGGGAAGGTCACAAATGTGCCTGCAGACCGCCATGTCATGGAGAAGATAAGAGCTTATGCGATGGCCAGAAGAAGATGGCGAGTCCTCTGAAGCTCATTAGGAGCCACAGGTGGGGCTCTTTGCAGGCCGAGGCCATGGAATCGGGGCCCATTTGCTAATTATGCAGAAACTCTGTTTGTCACTGAGACATTTCTGTCGTTTTGATTATCACAGGATGTGCCCTGCTTGTTAGCTAAAGAGATCTCCTAAGGAACACACACCCACACCTTTCTCACGTGGATGTAGATGGCTTTCACCCCTCCATGATACATGTAGTTAAGGCACCTCACCACGTCTGAGCACTCTCCTAGGCCCTGACCAACTCCTCCAGCCCAGCTCACTGGCCATAGTGCCGTTCCAGCGATTGTCCGTTAACCCTAATCCAAAATAAGCTTTCAGTCGGATTGGATCGCAGGTGCTGAAATGGAATTGTATGAATCCTCAGCTGTGGTGCTCTGGGATAGGAGAGGACCTGGTCTACCCACACTTTGAAAAATGCCCCAAAGAGAAAGAGCGGGGCCCCTTATTTATGCCTCACACAGGGCTCAGCATGGCGGCACAGGAAATGCAATTGTCCACGGCTGGCCTTTGTGAGCACAAACCAGGCGAGCGAGCAGCCTACCGACTGCTGTTCTGTCATCCACCCTCGCGAATCAAAGGAAAAACACACCCATTGCCTTGTTTTATCCCTGTTGCTCAGCAAGGCATTTTACATAAACACTTCCTGTCATTTCTCTTCCTGTCTGCAGGTTTCCTGAAAGGTTCTGGAAGTTCTTTTCTGTGGTCACTCATGCCTGTTACCACATGCAGCAGTGGAGCTCGGAACTGTTACTGCATACAGCAGTGGAGCTCGGAACTATTACCAACTGCAGCAGTGGAGCCTGGGCCTATTACCAACTGCAACAGTAGAGATCAGGCCTGTTACCGACTGCAGCAGTGGAGCCTGGGCCTGTTACCGACTGCAGCAGTGGAGCCTGGGACTGTTACCGACTGCAGCAGTGGAGCCTGGGACTGTTACCGACTGCAGCAGTGGAGCCTGGGCCTGTTACCAACTGCAGCAGCAGAGCTCGGCACTGTTACCGACTGCAGCAGTGGAGCCTGGGACTGTTACCGACTGCAGCAGTGGAGCCTGGGACTGTTACCGACTGCAGCAGTGGAGCCTGGGCCTGTTACCGACTGCAGCAGCAGAGCTCGGCACTGTTACCGACTGCAGCAGTGGAGCTCGGACCTGTTACTGATTGCAGCAGTGGAGCCTGGGCCTGTTAACAACTGCAGCATTGGAGCCGGGGCCTGTTACCGACTGCAGCAGTGGAGCACGGGCCTGTTATTGACTGCAGCAGTGGAGAACGGGCCTGTTACTGACTGCAGCAGTGAAGTCAGGCCTGTTACCAACTTCAGCAGTGGAGTTTGGGCCTGCTACCAGCTGCATTTTCTTTGATGGGTGACTGTTTTAATTTGCAAATCTAGATCTGTATGAGAACCAAGACCACAGAAGACAGGAGAACAGATCAAATTACTCAACATGTTCAACTAATACATGGCTCCAGATCCCCCCATTTGACGAGCTGGAGGATAGAAAATTTATAATGCAAGGGGGGGAGGGGGCATCCTGTCTTTTTTCAGATTGAAAGTGGCAATCATAAATGCCCACAGAAGCCAAAATCTACTTGTGTAGTTTGAAACAGTAAGGAAACTGTGTGACATATGTGCAGAACGTGTAAAGTATAGAACTGAGGGTTTGCCAACCTAATACCCTGCCAGAAGAAGGTGGGATGTGGTGGGGGGGGGGGGCTGTCAGATGACTTTCCCACAATCCTCAGCCAGTCTGCCTGGAGAATCTCATCCCATTCCAAGGGAGAGTGCACAACAGAGCTCAGACATCCACAAACTCGTTGACGCAGCTATACAATGTACTGGGGCCGTCCCCCAAAATTCTCAGTATGGTTAATCAGGATTCATCAGCGAGCACTCCAACTAGGACACCACTGTGCAGTGAAGGCATCTTGGCTCAAAGGAGAAGGTGGGGTTAACTTGATTTGTGAGTGGAGACATGCTGTGGGAATGACCAGCACTGCCATCGCTAGTGACTAAAGAACCCATCTCCTTCCAAACAAATCTAACATGGTGCCTGGCCAGACGGACCGATCCTGCAAGAACCAGTGATCAAAGGACACCCTCAGATGCTGGGTGCTGCGCATCTGACATGAGCAAACATCTCTGAGGCACATGCACGCTTCCAAAGCAGTACAAATAAAATTATCTTGTCAAATTCCGGGAATTATTTTGGTAATTGGCAGTCATTAATCTTCAACTAGCGGGTCGTTTTAATCGAAAAGCTGCACCTAGGAGGAGCTCATTAAATTATGCAGTAACCTCATAACATAGTCAAACTAGTACCTCATAAAGATGAAGAACAACTCAGTATAGCCTCGTGGAAATGGGTGCAAATTTCTTTTTGAGTGTAATCCGATAACAGCAGAACTGGTGAAAGTCATTTTCTTCATAAACATTTATGAAATTCATGTGACAAATGCTGCCGGTAAAAAGAATTTTGGGGAAATTGTTGGTCACATATTTTCCAGTACATGCCGACGTGATGGAGACGAACCAGCAAAGAGTATGGGGGGGCATGGGTGGCTCAGTGGGCTAAGCCTCTGCCCCTGTGATCAGAAGGTCATTGGTTCAAGCCTTCCTTCAGCACACCTGTGGGTCCTTCAGCAAGGCTCTTAAGCCTGAGTTTCCTGGGTTCTGCTAAGGGTGGCTGCCAGCTTGCTGTCACCTGCAGAGAACAAGCTGGGGGAGATGAAAAGAGAATTTCCCCATGGGGATCAATGCATCAATTGCTATTATATAAAGAATTTGGTTACTACCTCTCAGTGTTTAATTATCCACTTTGATTTAAAGGGTCTCTAGATGATAATGAGGTCATATGAGGATATCCTCAAGCCAGATTGGGTCATGATGTCCGACATGACCCACTGTATCAGGCTTATGATGTCCCACGTGACCCTTTCAGTTTTAGGCACATGACACCCCATGTGACCCATTGTGGAATCTTTACCGAAGTAGAATATTGACTATGATCGAAAAAGAGTTTGGCAATGGTATTATAGGATGCTGGTGTGTGTAGGATTTTGTACATCAATAAATGTTTGAGTGGTGTTAAATGGCTGTCATTTAACTTTTATATTTTAACTATAGTAACGCATTTTAAATCACCCAGGCTCTCCCCAGAACTAAGTATAGAGATTAACCCTTGTGTATTTTACTTCTTCCGTTCTAAATTCTAGAATCTATAGAATTTAACCTCATTTTGAAAATGGACTGGGGTCACTTCCACCCCAAAAATAACACAAGGGTTAATGGCATTCTAGTAAAAAATACAAAAACATAATGCTTACAGTAAATTTATAGGGAGAGGAGAAAGGGGCATTTAAAGGCCTGGAAAGTACTAGAGCCTTTAACAATTTGTCATGATTATATGTCTTAAAAGCAAGAACACATGCAGGCTTCTTTATTCTCCTCTCAGAGTAACTCGACTTGACCAAACTCCTCAGAAAGCATGAAGGTCTTTGTCCTTTCGCTGTGCTGACTTCAACAAGAATCGCAGCAAGCAGACGTTGGACACAGATTGTTTGGGATTATTTGAAAATATCTATAAATCGACTGATGTCGCACAAATGAAACAATGTTTCTTTTTTAAGCGAGTTTCCGTTTCTGTGAGCAAGGTCTCACGTGTCACCAAAACTCCAAACACAGATACAGAAGAGGAAAGGCAAGCCCTAAGCGGCCATCGTGCATGCCCTTGTAAGTGGCATTCTCCTGCATGAAACAATTATCTGAAGCACGGTGTTGTTTATTTAACATGAAGCTGGCCCAGCAGGCCATGATCCCACATAAACAGTGTTTCTCTGTAACTAGATGCCGTTCCATTATGCTTATGCACAGTACCTGAGTCGGGGGTCCAATTTCACGTTGCTCTTCTGTTCGTTTTTCCATGGAGAAAAATGACACTTACACGCAAACAAAAGCACTGTTTTTCCATATAATACACTCTTCTGAGTTCAGGTACGTGCAAAGGCACCGCCGTGCTGATTCTCTGCTGTCACTCATCGTCCGGCCCAGCTATTGGTGGGGGGGTGGGGGTGGAGATGGTGCTGGGGTGTGGCCTGACTCTGTGCCCAGGGCTTTGGCATGCTGCTTATATTCTACTTCACCTTTGCCTTTTTTGGTACTTGAATATGCGGAACAAATTATTAGCTGTGCTGCAGTCTGCCATTTTCTGTGCTTTGTACTGAATAAAGTTTCCTGAGGAAATTTTTCCAACCCAGTTCATAAAAAGAAATCCTAATGATAACCAAAAGAAGTTTGCCTATGAGAGCTGATTGAGTGTGGAAAGTGACGAAACATCGTGGTACATGTGACTGACTTCAATGTGATATTAATGGTGATATCACTGTCATATCATTGGTGATATATTGGTGATATCACTACAGGAAGTCCCTCTTACACTACAGATGGTGCACCTAGGGAGCTGCAATGTGATTGGCTGGGTGATATCACTACAGGAAGTCCCTCTTACACAACACATGGCTCACCTGGGGAGCTGCAATGTGGCTGGCTGGTGTGATGTCACTACAGGAAGTCCATTGTACACGGCCCATGCCTCATCTAGGCAGCTGTGGTGCTATTGGCTGATTCGTGCACCGCATGCCGAGGAAGCATTCCCAAAGTGCGATGCAATTGGATAAGTGAACCATACTGTAGATATCCATTACAAATGACACAGCACTCTCCATGAGACTGCAATTAATTTCATGTTATTCCTGTAATTAATTACAGGCTTGGGCTTCAGATCATTTCATGCTGAGAAAAGAAATGAAAGCAAATTAAAAATAAAGGAAAAGGAAAAGGTTTGCTGGAGGAGCTCAGGTTCCCTGCCAGAGAATTGCTGTCAACATCATTTCAGCAGCTACAGAACAGCCAGTGAAACAAAATGAAACGCATCACACGCAAGTATTTTGGACAACAGAGCAGTAGCACTTCCCTCGGAGCCGAGCACTGTCTGCCTGACTGTTATACACTCTGCACAGTTTAATATAGAAAGTACCAGAAACAGGTGGAGGGCTGAATGGACCGCCTGCTGAACTGATCCATATTTCAGGCATTCCGACCACAGCCAGACCGGAGCATGCTGGCATCTCCAGTCAGGGTTCATACTTTTCCATCCTGGTGGGATGGAGAGGCTCCATCTGGGCACCAGAAATAGGATAACAGGTGGGGGTGGGGGGCAGGGCGGGATTCGGCTCAGGGAGAGTATAAAAGCTCCTCTTCGGTTTTCATCATTAACTTCACGTTGAGCGGGTTGGGGCTCGGAACACCTCCACCCTCCGATCCCCCTGCTTGTCCTCAACGCCAAGGACAAACAAAGGTCATTTTCAATACTGAGGGCAATACAGGACGTGTTGATGGTGGATATGGCCCCACTTATAGGAGCTACACAATGGCTCTTTTGCTAGCTGAGGGATGATGTGTGGCTCAGTGGTTTAAGACACTGTGCCTTTGACAGACAGGTCGCTGGATCAAATTCCCACATCAGCAGCATGTCACCATTGGGCCCTCAAGCAAGGCTCTTCACCCACAATTGCCCCACAGACTGTCCGGCCCTGCTTTCTCAAAACACATACGTCACTTTGTCTGCTAATTAAACAAAAATGTAAGATTCCTGGGATTACTGCCCTTGCTTTCAGTGACACATAGATTTCACAGGTAGGTGTTCAGTCTGTTCTTTAACCTTTATTTTACCAGACAAAGAATTGCCAACAGTTTGTTATTTACAGTGACAGCCTGGCAAGTGCCAGAAAACGCCTGTAAAACAAAACAAAAATGAAACAACAAACAACAAAACAAAAAAATAAATACGAATAAAACAAAACCCATAACAAAATATTTAAATAGAATTCTTCTGGTTAATGTAGCTGCCAAAGGGAATTTCTCACCAAACTTCAGAGCACATGAGTTTCCCTAAGCCTTCTCTGTGCCTCCGTGGCTAAACGCCACCAGCATGTCTCCTCAGCAAAGCATCCAGGACGAGGTCAGACACAGTAAACTCCACTTCATCCCTGTCCTGTCCGTCCATCCAAGGCAGAGCAACACACACAACTCCACAGCACGAATTCCATTTCTGTGCTACTGCATGTCTATTTCAGCATGGCATGGAGCAGGGGCAGTTGTAGGACTTTTTTAAGGTAGAGGGCATGAGAGGGATCATAATTTATGCAAATGGTTCAACCTTATCGTTAGTCAATGATGTGTTTTCAATCAATGAGTGGCAGGGGTTGGCGTCCCATCCTGGGTTATTCCCTGCCTTACGCCTGTAACCTCCAGGATAGGCTCCGGACCCACCGCCACCCTGAATAGGACAATGGATGGATGGAGTGACGGGGGAGGGGGCACTCTGAGGGCCAATCAGCTTTCAGTTGAGGCTAGTGCCCCTTTGGCCTACCCATATACACACCCCTAGAACTGTAAGTAAAAAAAAAAAAAAGTTACAGTGGCATTTATACAGAAGCATGATCTGCATGCAGTGGGGCACCATGGGTATTCAGATACACGCCTTGGCCTGACACGTTCTGTTCTTCGGCGACAAAAGACACATAATATGAGCTACGGTCGGGCCGTCCCAGATGCAGAGCCGCTGCTGAGCAGTAGAGTGTTTTGTCAGCAGATGCACCAGAAGGTTCTTGGTTCAGTTTGCCAGAAGGGATTTTATTTCTACCCTTGAGCTAGAAACCTAATTCTGAGATAAGCATAAAACAGCACAAAAGGGTAAAAACACACAAGCGAAGAGAATCCCTCAGGCAAGAGGGCATCTGCGATTAATGTGAAGGATCCAGCTTTACTGGTGAGTAAAAGCTGCCTGGTTCTCCCTGTATTTCCATGTGACCATCAGCAGTAATTCAGCCTATTAAAGGCAGCTCCTGGCAGGGGTTTGGCTGATCCAGGGCACGGCGCTCTCCTGGAACGCTCCTGAAAGGGGCTCACCCGGGTTTTACGGGCAGTCCTCATTGGGGCACAGTCTACGACCCCCCCCGAATGATGAGCACGTCCAGCGGTGAGGAGAAGGTCAGGGACTCTGCGGGGAAGTTCTGCAGATCTAGGGGAAGAGGAGCGTGCACCCCGTGAACCCAAGGAGCGCGGTCAAAATGCATGTCGCGTCTGCATTATAACGAACCCCCCCCCGTCTGCGTGCAGGAAACACACGTCTCTGCCATGTTACTCCGCGGCCACTTCCCGGCACACCAAGCACGTTGCCGGGGTCACGGGGCGGCCCAAGCCGCTGAGGACTCCCGCCGTGATCCTGCTTCGCTTGTTTTAAAGGAGCCTTCGAAAGCGTTTAGCTGATTAAGAGCATTCCCAGCCCACTCTAAGGTCATTTTAAGGTTCCCTGCTGCACTTAATGCCAACACGCCTGTCTCCAACACGCCTGCACCGCCACGCCCAACAAGATGGTCGCTAGCACTGCATGCTGGGTAATAACACTCCCCACCCCACCACGATGAGTAATGTTCTTCCCTCTAGTCACCTTCAATTTCACCACTTCACTGTTCTTAAAAAAAGTGGCTAGGGCACCATCTTTCCAAATTGGTATTCCCTCCGGATGATTCTTCTGAGAGGCATCTTCAGATAATCTTGTTAAATTTATTATAATTCTCATTTGATTTTTCTTTTAACTTAATTTATAATAAGTTCTATCGCAGACTTTCTGTATGCAGGCCCCATCCTTGGGCCCCGGGCCTGAAACATGTCCCCCGCCCCGATTGCCCTCTCTGCACATAGTGTAAGCCCCTATGCCCCAGGTGCCATGTTCACACTCATACTGCCCACTCTGGGTCAGCGGGACACGCCTCATCCCTGCCCCCCCCCACCCCGACCCTGGCACCTAAGTCCAGCACTAAAGGAGCTGCTTGTCTGCAATTGGACGACAGAGCTTAGGACCACGTCCGTTACCATCTCAGAACCCCTGCCTGGAAGCAATCCGCTCAGAAAACAAAAGCCTGACTGGATAAAACCAGTTTCTCAACAGCGTGGCATCTGCGTGCCGGGCTGGCGGTGTCCTACAGCATGCCACCTGTGGAGCCTCCTCCTGTCTTGCCGCAGACTGGCTTCCCACATTCACGCCGGAGCGCCCATGATCCTCCCCGGCCCCATCCCGACTGATCCGCTTTGCCGTCGGAGCCTCTGGCCCCAGGCCTAAAGTGTGCGGGATTGTTGTGATGGAATATAGGTTGAGTAGGAAAAGGAAGACGACGAAGACCAGTGACAAGCTGTTAACTGCTCTTAACACCCCTAAATATGATGCATTGAGCGCCTCCCTGACTTGGCGATAGCTTACGTGCCTGTTTGGGACTGGGTCCACACCCAGGCACCGGGTTTCGTGTTGCTGAGTAACCTTCAGATGACCTTCCTGTCTGCAGATGCTTCTCCGCATCAGCAGGAGGCTCTGAAGGAGATCACCATGGAGATCTGGGGTGAGGAGAGGAGAGGAGAGGAGAGGAGAGGAATGAGAGCGCTTCCTCGTTTGGGCAGGACCCAAGTCGAACACAAGCGCATTATATTGCTGTCACCGCGCCTATTCATTCTGCTGTCCCGTTAATGTCACTAGTGGAGCATTGGCTTTGCCAGTAACTGTGGAGGGTCTGACAGCAGCTCCCAAACCCAGTTACTGGCCAGTTCAGCAACCTATAGGCACCCTGCCAGCTTGTAGGAAGAGAGGTGCGACCCAACTCCCACTGCGTCAGACCCGTTCCAGAGAAATCCGGGTCACAACCAGCTGAATCAAGACAAGCGTTCCTTTCCTCAATCACCAAACTGACTGATGACTAAATGTCCAAACTGATCCTGGGTCGGTTGCTGGCACACAGGAATTCTGTGTTCATGTTCCAGTCGGTACATATAGCCGACTTGGGTTAAACCCCAAGATAACCAGATGTTGCCCTCTTTGTGAGTATCTGATGTGTTCTTCCGTTACCCGTCCTTCACCTGGACCGTGTTACGCTGGGTCATGGCGCACGCTTTTCCAGAAACCTGGCCTCGGTGGGATAGAGAGTGCTTCCCGTGCTCCTGTCAGGGATGGACTCCGCTAAGCTGCCTGGTTCGCTAGCGAGAGTGCAGAGCAGCGCTGCCAACGGGGGAAAATGACAGGCTCTTTAAAGACGCTGGTGTTCAGTGTGAGGAATCCGGTAAGTGCGTCCCGTAGGCCGCCGGGCCGCTCTTACGAAAACGTCAATCCCAAAGTGTTTGCTGGTTGACTCACCGCCCCCACAGGCTGCCCCCCCCCCTACCGTGTCCCCGTTATTGAACCTCGTTGCTGTTTTTGTGCCACTTCCTCCTGAAAGCGAACAGATACATTATTTACCTTTTACCTGTGTCTAATTCCTGCTATTTTTACTGGCACTTTCTGCAGTCAGACGTTTCTCTTTTTGTCATCATCACTCCATCTCCTTCCATTTAGATGTGGGGGCCCTGGGTTGGAGCTGTGAATGTGTAATATTCATAGTAGTAGTGCGAAGTAGTGCGAAGCTCCTGCAGGGGGCGCACTTGTGCAAGGCCCCAGTCTAAACTGGCTCACCTCTGTAAGTAATTGGAGCTTTTTTTGTAGCTACTGCTCAAAAGATATGTTGCTCAGAAGAAGACCGTTTAAAAGCATTTGGAGAGATTTATGTGAAAAAAGCACAATAAAGTATAAAGAGGAATCAAATTAAATGCAACTAAACAATTCATGCCATAAATATACAATTTATTAAGAAATGATTCTTCTCTATTTCAAAACCTACCCAAATTTAACCCAAATATACGCAAATATAATGTATCTCAGATTTTATGGACCAAAACCCCCTCTTATTAAAAAACCAGAATATGAATAAAATATGTGATTTCCATGTGCACCTCTGTCCTGTCATCTTGTCATGTCGGCTGACTTCCTGTCATGCTGCTTGGCTCAGTCAGGTTTCAACCAGTCAGAGGTGACATACGAGCTGCCAAAAAATTAGCTACCTGTAAATAGCTATCAGCACGCCGTATACGTACGCCCCCACCGAGGAATCATGGTGAACTGGGGGTGGGGTGGATGGCAGATAGAGATGGGATGGAGGGGAGAGATAGTAGGGAGTAGAACTCCCCCAAACTCCCCATGCTGACGATTTTAGATGAACCGTGTTGGTCTTCATGTTTTGAAGACTCTAATGCTTTCTTGTTGAAAAATTTTAATTGGTACATACCTTTATATATATTTGGGTGTCTGAGTGTGTGAATTTGTGTGTTTACTGCATGTGTATGTATACTGTATATGTGTGTGTATGTATGTATATATATATATATATATATAGATGTGTCCTCTCCCTCGGCGCCCATTGTTTACTGTATGTATATGTATATATCTG
>JAAGVU020000040.1:5939755-5959755 GCA_011763525.2 Mormyrus iriodes | reverse complement strand
GCAAAGTCTGACCTGACTCGAAGTGACCTGACTGGCCTCTCAGCATCGTCAACTGCAATCTTAGATCATGGTATCATTGTTATTGTCAATAATATTACCGTTGTTGTTTTTACCACTAATATTAACATTATTATTATCCTCATTCATAAAATGTTAAATGATGGTATTGTTGGGGGGGGGCACTGTGAATGTGTAAGACTGGTGAGTTGCAGAGGGGGGGCTAAAAGAAGCTTGTTTTTATTCAATAATACAAATATTCTGTAACTCACGCACTGTGCCAGGGGTGTGCTACACAAACAGCACAACTTCAGGGAATCATGAGGGAATCATATTGGAATCATGTAGTAATCATGAGGGAATCATATTGCAATTGTGGGAATCAGGGCAGATTCGGTAAAAGGTTACAGCACCACTGAAAATCTGAGCGCTTCCACACAAGCACAGCCCAGAGAGTGGGACCAGGAGAACGAGGGTCTCAAGCCCACGTAACGCCGCTCTCCATCCATCAGACTGTCCTTCCCCTTGCGTTCGCTTTTCCCCTTGCTTTTCCACAACTCCATGAAGCCACGTTCTTGTTCGCTAGCCAAGATACGCAATTTATAGGATCAAGCCTCGCTACCTCTCAGCGACCCCAATGTTCTCTTAACGCCAAGCCTTATAAATATTGAAAATTCTGCTCTTTTGCTGAGTACATGTTTCCCAACACTGGCGTAGACCCGGAGCAGATGGGACCCAAAGGAGAATTCGGATTATGGCGTTGTAAACAAAGCTTTAAGGACCCTGTAGCGGTCCCGTTTATGCGGCTGCCTGTTTTTCCCATGATCCTTTAGTGATGCTCGTAGAATGTTGCCTGCGTGTTGAACTTCCCACCCAGTCGCACGGCTGGCTGCCGAGTCATTATTCCACCCAGCCGCTCCTCAAATTTGGAACGACGTTGCAGAATTTACACATTCCGAATCGATAGCCCGGCGTGGGTGGAAGAGGGACCAGATTTTTTTGTCTTTCTCCCGCTTATGGAGCGGGACGCACAGGTGTGAGATGGAGATGCTGTAGGGGACCAAAGGTTTTAGTGATAAGTTAAGGTGATCTCCTTCGTCATGGGCCCATAACGTCACCGTCACCACCTGTAGTGACACGCCTCGCCACAAAATTGTTCCCAGCTCCGTTTTAATCAAAATCCTCCCGGTGGTAGCTCTTGGATTCTGTTCCCCCCGCACATTTGGACCTGTATATTAATTAGGCACTGGACGAAATTAGCTAATGAAGCCACTGTGTTGTTTTCCCTGCTAATTAATTTCACGGCGATGTGTCAACGCTTGGAAGCTGGCGGTGTGTTGTGAACATTAGCTTCCCTTCACACAGTAAGCTGGGCTGAGAGGGATCCACATCATCTGCTATTCCTATCTGCCTCGCTTCTTACCAGAACTTTAGGGTAAGCGGCTACACTTTAAATAGAACCAATTAATTCCATAGTCAAACACAGCATTACGCTTGGTGAACAAATTGGGGTTCTTTGCTGAGAATTTTCAGTTTTATTTTATTTTTTTTTAAGCATCTAGTTTTATCTCCAGGCTATGCACTGTTTAAGGGGGAAGAAAGTGTTTCAATGTGAAAATGGAAAATTAGACCCATCATATTTATTGCAAGATGCAGTAATTTAACCTCAGATCTTAGGGGCGATGCGGAGTAATTTGCTGGGGGCTGAACACCCCCTCGTTTTTAACTCTGCCCATACAGGGTAACGGCTTGGTAGCTTCTCTTTGTTTCAGAGTGAGTAACAGCATGTTCGAGCTGTAACATATGCGGTGAATAGGATTAATTACCGATTGCGTTAATGCACCTCGTCGTCCTCGGCGCACTGGCCGTGCTTCGCCTCCCCGCCGCTCCGCCCAGCCCGTTCTGTTCCCTGGACCCGCTCCGATTCTCCCAAACCATCTGGCATCGATTTCGACGGCCGATGGGCCCAGGGCACCTGCCCCTGAGTCACTTTCACGCAGCTTTTGTCGTTGGACGGCTCCTGGCTCCTCTCCAGGGATCGGGGGGGGGGTCTTTTCTGGGTTAAGGCCCCCCTCTGGCGGGAGTGTGTTTGTGCAGGGAGGTGGCAGTGTTGGTGGTTTGGGTGGAGGCCGGGCGGGTTTGTTAGTGGGGGTGTTTGCAGGGGGGAAGGTGCTTCACGCTATTATGATAATCCGCTACAGCTGTGCCCTTTGTTTACAGCACCGAAAACATTAACTATGGGAGAGACGAATGTCCGTCAGTCAAAAGAGGGGATGGGACTTTTGAAAAAATGATAGATTTGATCTGGGTGCCAAAGTCACAGACGGGTAAATGTGGCGTGGAGTGGGACAGTGTTTCGGCCCGGCGCACGTCACAATGTCTTTGTGGCTGTTTGTGTGTGTGTGCGTGGGGGGGGGGGGGGCTTGCCTCAGGCTGCGTGCCCCCACTAAACTGGGACAAAGAGGACATATGGCCAATAAACAGGAACAAAGGTTTAAGGGGTGAATAGCCTGTTGTTCCGCCTTGATCGGCATGTGTGCCAGCTTACATTACGCGGGATATATTTGGTGATAGGCGGCCTATAAATAATAAACAGGCCGGACCGGGCAAATGCACAGCCACGGCAGAGAGTAAGGAGGCTCCGGGGGGCCGTCACTACGATGGCGGCAGGCGGGGGATGGCAGGGGACAGTAGGGGACTCACAGGCCCCAGCCTGAGGAAGAACATCCCTACGCCAGTGGAGGAACTGCTGAGAGATAGACCTTCACACAAAGCAAACGCTTGCAAATTTGCTTAAAAGTAAACAAACAAACAATAAAGGTGCCTTAAAATGAGAATAGTAGGGATCCCCACGGAAATGCGAATACAAATGTTTGTAGGTGCAACTGAAAATATGTGCAGATTATATAACAAGAGTATCATGAGCTGTTTGGACACTTTTCTGTTTGCAAATAGGCCCAAGTGAGTGTGCAAAGTGTATTGAAGTATGTGTTAATGGCTTTGGATGGACATTGTCTGAGTGAGGATGCCCTGAGAGGGATACAGTGGGAACCTTCTGCAGCCAGACGCTCTCCTGAGAACTGCAGAAACAGAAAGTAACGCAGATTAAATCATGATGATAATTTCTATTGTATCTTTCACTTAGGATCATTCACTTCAGGATCTCTCTCTCTCTCCCTTTCTCTTTCTTTTCTTTCTGTCTCTGTCTCTCCTTGTTGTAATCCTCTCTCACTCCTGCAGTCCCCCTCTTTTTCTCCATCTCTCACTTCCATTCTCTTGTGCCCCATGAGTAATAAGCCAGCCGGTGTTACTGGCTGTAGAGTGGAAAACTTGCTGTAGGATAATGCTACTTGGGATATAATGATTGTTGGGATGCCACCATGCTGGAGACGATGGTAAGTAACAGCAGATTATAACTGCACTGACTGAGTGGCTGACTCTCACATCAAGCCACACGCACCCAGATCTCCATGCTCCATTCACACATGGGATAATGCCAACATCAGAGCTCACCAGCTCCCAAAATTCAAAACATGCTGAATTCAATTTCTTTCTGTTTATAATATGATAAAGACATCTCCTTTGCCTTTGTTCAAGCACAGGTCCGTGGGAACGTCTCCCAGCCTGCTTTCCTGTTAGTCACACACATATATACAGGTGAGAGTGAAGTTTGGCGATCAGAGCTCGGAGTCAGCCAGTTTTAAGCACCCTTGGAGCTGTTTTTGGGGTAAGGGTCACGCTCAAGGGCCCAACAGTCATGTGAGTACTCTGCTGCCACACCAACCACCTTCCAGACATGGGAGACATTTTTGAAGTGGGGGGGAGAAACAAAGAGTGAGCAAAAGGTCTCAGCTTTCGTGCTTATCCAGCCATGCTTGGTGAACCATTTGGTATGGCTTGAGTTAATGGTTTAATACAGTAAACATTTTGATTGACACTGACTGACATACATATACTGTTACTTGTCAGGTATGGAGTTGCTAGTCACTCACAAATGACCTATTGGACAAAGTATGAACAGCAGGCAGCTTTCTCTATGATGTGTTGCAAGTTTAAATTTACTGAGCCCCAGTATACTGTAATGTTACACATTACGTGAGGACACATTCATTGATTTATTGCTTTATTCTAACAGACATAATTTCACGTTAGGTAAAGCTTGGATGAAGTCGTTCGCTTTGCTGCAGTAACATAAATTAGCCTATCAGATATACGGGAAAATTATGTTGACAATTGCATGCAACATAGGCTTGGTATAGATTAAGCCTGTGTAGGTTGCACATCTACGTACACTGCTTGCTATTTGAAAGAACACTGTTGCAGATCTTTGTTTTTTCCTGCTTGCTTTGTTCCTCTGTTGCATACCGCTTTGGTCCCTGTGACCAAAACTGCACCGGGTACAATTTAAGGCAGCTCAGGTCTCAACTTATAAAGGATCCAAAACCCGCAAATGCGGTAAGTATAGATGTTTTCGAATACAATGTTTGAGAACGTGACATCAGTGCTTGAGTTATTTATCCTTCGATACAATCAGTAGGTTATCTTGGAAGTGGAAGCCATGTGTAGCCTGGAATGTGTGCACTTTACTCTGTCTACCTACACACAAGATAAAGGAGACAGTGGGAGCGCGTGTGTACAGGCACGGGGATGTGTACGCGTGTGTACAGGCACGGGGATGTGTACGTGTGTGTACAGGCACGGGGATGTGGACGCGTGTGTGAGGGGACTCCTACCTGCAGCAACCACATGCTATGAGTTGCTTGTGATGGTCGACATAGTTTGGTGAGTTCAAACATTTATATATCCAACCCTGTTTAGGGATGTAATTTATCAAAGTTTTCTTTTTTTTTTCCTCAAATGTGGGGAAACACATCCGGGTACCTATATTATGGGGGGGAAGTGTCCCTCCTGCCCCCCGGCCATCTGCGGCCCTGCCTCCCCAGCACCCTTCCGAAAGTAGGCTCCCCAAAGCGCTTAATGCTGATTCAGAAACAAGTGCAGTATCACTGGTGGACTTTTCTGCAGTGATTACACAGCGACAAAACTCTGAAAGGAACAAGACTGGAGAGGAAAGCAAAATATCCTGTGGTGGTGATTGAAGGAAAAAAGGTCAGCTGACTGCCCCCCCACCCACCTTGCTATACTCATTTGAGGCAGAAATAAACGTGTAGGTGTAAATCAGAAGTAGAGAGGAAAATTTTTTAACATTCCTGTGTTAATGACAGCAGCTGACATCAAGGCTGTGCTAACAGGCCAGGTTAATCTGCTTTCCTGTTGTTAATAGAAGGGCAGCGCTTGGATAAAAGCGACACCCACGGCTCTTTCAGTTTCCCTGGCCGCCTCTGCCTGGTTTGCTCTCTGGCACTGCGTGGCCCCACACCCTTCCGACTTGACGGACACCTCGCAGACCCCCCAGGCGCTGAGAAAACATGGGTGTCCCTGTATGACCAGCCACAGAGGCACCGGTACACTGCTAAGGCTTGCGATTACATGCCCACGGATACGCACACACACACATACGAACAAGGGGCTGATGGGAAGCCGACAAGAACGGGACAAGTGGAAAATGTCAACAAAAGTCATATAAGATCATGCGAATTTCCTCATCTGCCTCCTGGCACAATGACGCGTGGGTGTAAGACGATGCAAAAGCTCTTTAAACTCCTGCACAATCAAGTCACCCTCTCTGCTCCTCTCCATCGGCCATCTGCTTCCATGCTGAAGATCTCGTCCGGGGCCCAAAACCGGCCCCGCATGACCCCGCCAAGCAAAGGCTACGTGGTGGCGGCTCCCCTGGTGGCCAGTACCTCAGCACACCGTGACCTTGTCGAGGGCACGGAGATGCACCCCACCCCCTAAAACAACACCGTCTTCTTTGTGAAGGAGAACAAGGTGGCAGGACGTTATAAATTACAAGTCCCGTCCCTGCCTGGCTGCTGCTGCTGCTGGACGTAGGGCCGGGAGCAACAATGCCCGGGGTGTTCGGAAGATTAATCACTGCTGCATTTTCATAACAAAATACATCAGAAATCTGTTATTAATGGCTTTTGCGATAAAATTTAATTGCAAGGAAAAATTCCGGACAAAAATGAAAGAGCAATCCGAATCGCTTTATGTCGCCAGTGTGAGAGATATTACCACGGAGAGCCTGTTTGCGAGCGTTATTTATACCTGGGTCGCCGTGTCCCATGTGTTTATATGCTCTGCAATAAATATGGCACAATAAATGACTTCTGCCTCTGCTACTTTTGGGGGGGGGGGGCGGGAGGCGGGGTGCTTCCTTCATTGTGCATCATGCATTCTGAGATTCCCAATTTCCCCTGTATAGTGGAGCTTTTGTTTGTGCAGTGTGTCTGTCCCTTTGCAGTGTAACTTTCCCCACAGTGTGTCATTTCATTATGCAGTGTACATTTACCATGAGCAGTATGACTGCCCCTTTGCAGTGTAACTCTCCCATGCTGTGTGTTGCTTTTTTTGTGGTGTACATTTACCATGTGCAGTGTAACTTTCCCCTTTGCAGTGTAACTTTTCCATACAGTGTATAATTTCATTATGCAATGTACATTTGGCATGTGCAGTGTGACTGTCCCTTTGCAGTGTATCTTCCCTCCTATACAGTGCAGCTTTTCCTTACACAGTATGAATTAACCCTGCAAAGTGAATTTCTCTTCCAAAGTCTATGTTGTGTGTGTGTGTGTGTGTGTGTACATAAATATATATGATCCTTTGATATTGTAATAATTTCTAGATCACTAAAACACAGTACTGCACAATATTTAATGAGTCATGGACAGCAACAGCAGCAAAGACTGTAATTATCCCGGGGTAAATGATATCATACAAATGGCAGACTGAAAGCTCTAAATTCACATTTTCATCCTCCTTTGCTGTTTTTTAATTTTCTTCTCTATTTATAGAAAGAGCGTATGATATGGTGATTATCCGGTGATTCTATTCTAAATGTAATGCGATGAATCACAGTTCTCACCTATGCCACAGTTCAGCCCATAATGACAGGTGTCAGTGTCACATGGCCTCAGCGCTCTCCCTGAAGTGTGGGCTCCGCTGATATCCCCTGTGTGGCGATTATGCCACATGGCCTGTTACCTGGCCACACCCACAAAGGGCTGGGCCACCTGGGGCATTATTACGTCACGCAGGAGCACAAGCTTCTCTGTGCAGGAGCTGCCTTATTGGCTGGTGCTGGCATGAAGCATGGCTGTTGATTGGCTGATGGCTTGAATTCAAGAAGGAGCTGTTTTAGGACACACTTAGGAGCTTTTTAACAAATAGAAGGCAGTGTGTGTGTGTGTGTGTGTGTGTGTGTGCGCGCATGTGTGTGATTGATGCCGGACCAGTGGCGTTTCCAGGACGCCATCTTGCGATGCTGGATGGACACCAGTGTTCAAATGGTGTCAGAGGTCCAGCCTCGGCTGACTCCTCCGCACAATGGCCCCCCTCTTGAACAATCAGCAACCCCTGGGCTTCATATGAACGCCTTCCCACACGACCCGTCTGACGCTCGGCTTCCTCGACGTGGAGGTACCGATCGCAGCCGGCCCCCGCTGACTGCCCTCGGGGGGCTCTGCTTCTATCCTGTCAGTTATTAATACACTTGTTAATATTAATATTGCCTTTTTTTAGTTACTGCAGTTCCCGGAAGCATCACAACTCTTTGGTGATACGGATCTGCTTCCCGTGTCCGCTTATCTGCTACAAGATCACGGTGTGTCTGTCCCAGGCAGCCCAGTTCACAGGGCAGGGGACACCCTGAGCAGGATGCCAGCCCATCACAAGACAGATACAGAAGCCCCCCCCATGGGAACTCAGAGCTACCATTACAGTAACTGCTTATTTTGGAACCACGCAAAGAAACCGGACCACCTACAGGAAAACCACGTAAACACGGAGATGACGTAGAACCACCACGCATACCGCCGGGATTTGAACCCACAACCCTAGAGGTGTGAGGTCACACCACTACCGGCTGCGTCACCTTGCCATCCAATAGCTTAGTTTGGCCTATTCAGAAGTACTAGCAGATCCTGCATGTCTGGGTTTGCATGTGTCTGTGTGTGTGTGTGTGTGTGTGTGTGTGTGTCTGTGTGTGTGTGTGTGTGTGTGTGTGTGTGTGTGTGTGTTTGTGTGTGTCTGTGCGCGTGTGTGTGTGATTGATTCCAGATCAATGGCATTACTGGGATGCAGTGGGCATTTAGGTATGATGGCTGGGCATCAGTGCTCAAATTCTGTCAGAGGTCCGGAGGGGTCCCCTGCTGGGTAAAAGCTGTCAGGGGGGTGGGGTGTGGGGGTCTATAAAAGTTGTCGCTGAGCTGTTATGGGGAGTCCCAGGACGATATTATTACATCACTAATGATTGTTTAAATTTGGTCAGTCTCTTTGGGGTGGGCAGGCTGTTCATCTGGAGGGACACAAGCCTCACCCCCTGCCCACTTGTAGCCACACCCCCATGCCTGATCACCCTCTACACCCACCATGCCAGGTCCCTGTAGCCTTACCACTTAGCCACATCTGCTTTAACCTCCAGGTCGATGCCTCTAGCTTCCCTGTCTCATTCTGCCCTGGGGCTCCTGGCACCTCCTCCAAAGGTACGACATCGTGCTCCTTCTTGGCTCATTCCCTTGAGTAATGGACCCCCACTCAGGTCCCACTTGAAGATTCAGCAACCCCTGGGCTTCATATGAACGCCTTCCCACACGACCCGTCTGACGCTCGGCTTCCCCGACGTGGAGGTACCGATCGCAGCCGGCCCCCGCTGACTGCCCTCGGGGGGGCTCTGCTTCTATCCTGTCAGTTATTAATACACTTGTTAATATTAATATTGCCTTTTTTTAGTTACTGCAGTTCCCGGAAGCATCACAACTCTTTGGTGATACGGATCTGCTTCCCGTGTCCGCTTATCTGCTACAAGATCACGGTGTGTCTGTCCCAGGCAGCCCAGTTCACAGGGCAGGGGACACCCTGAGCAGGATGCCAGCCCATCACAAGACAGATACAGCAGCCCCCCCATGGGAACTCAGAGCTACCATTACAGAAACTGCTTATTTTGGAACTACAGGAAAGAAACCGGACCACCTACAGGAAAACCACGTAAACACGGAGATGACGTGGAACCACCATGCATACCGCCGGGATTTGAACCCACAACCCTAGAGGTATGAGGTCACACCACTACCGGCTGCGTCACCTTGCCGTCCAATAGCTTCACTTGGCTTATTTGAGCTTATTTTGAAGATACTAGGAGAGGCTGCATCTTTGACCAGGTGGGTGTTGGATCTTTATGTTAAATCTCGTTGGCCAGGGAACCTCAGCAGGGGTTCAGAGAGAGCACAAGACTGCCGTAAGCCCTGTTCTTCATTGATTATTATATTCAGGCGCTTCATGAATGCTTCATCCGCATGCTTCGCACTGCAGCTTGGTGAAGAAGGGCGATAGATGGTGGCGGTTTATAGCAGACGAGATGCGATGCCTTTCCTGCATCCTGACGAACGGGCATGACCTTGCAGTCATTGTCATATAAACTGAATGAACCGAATTATGACTTCAGGGTGGCTACAGCACTCGTGCCCTTTTGGAGACTGAGGCAGCAAGTTTAATGTGGGAGGATATTTCAGTATTTCAGTGCTGTGCCGGATCATGGTGTAATTGGTGTAAGTGCAGAAAAGATCTATAAGATGCCCTGCACCCTCTCCTTCCCATACAGATTATGTATATGCAAATACATTCCCACTTCTGAGGAGGTTGACCCCGTCACCCCTGCCATAGCAACACCATTCATGCCCCACTCACCACAGTGTTCCTGCCCACCTTCCCACCAAAGCCCCCGATTCCCAAATGTGGGAAATCGACGGGCTGGGATGCGAACCACTCCTCCAGCACGTGATCACCCATTGGCCGTTTCTAGGGGGTTAGAGATGACAGTCAGGTGGAGCGATGGAAAATCCTCATGCTCATATGCACACGTGTGCTGTCTGTAAATGACAGAATCGTGTAGATCTCTGCAAGCTAAACTGCCATGATCTCAAAACATAGCATGCAGAGAACTCCAACCCTCACATGTACTGGTGAACTGCGAAACGGGTAAATTGGACGGGGGCCCGCAGATCTGCATTACAGGAGCAGAGATGACAGGTTACGCTGTAGCAACGCTTCAGTTTAACTGGGGGATGTGGCCTTTTTGGGGCCTGCAGGAGACGAAACGGACAGCTGAGGCAAAGCCACCATCTTCCCGGACTCAGTTTCTCTAAATTGTGACACGTTTCCTTTCCAAACTGCCTCGGCGACCTTCCCCCAATTCCTTCCTCCCACATGGGCCGCCCGGCGCTCCGGCTCAAATTCCCAGCCCGAGTGAGCTGTCTGGAAATGATGACAAGAAAGGTCAGAGGTCAACAGTACCTCGCTCCCACGCCCATACCCTACAGAGATCCAGCTACTGCTGCCACCCTGTCTGGGTCAGAGGTGCCGGTACCTAGGAGCCTTTGGGGGGGGGCAATGACAAAACCTCACCACAGATAAATAAAAGTGGATCCGTCAAGTGGTCCATCCACCGCCATGCGGATGGGTCGCACGCATCACAGCCACGCTTTTGCTGCTCGTTCTTGAACTCCTCCACAATTTGGATCTGAAATATCATCCCTCGTAAAACTGGGGGGGGTCTTGCTCAGGAGGAGAGATAATGAATAGAACACAATCGTAAAGTTATCTAGGTAGATTTTTATCGGAGACATTTCTCAGCCTGTTCCACTCTTTGACTCCTTTTGAACTTCTGAAATATTGTCTGTCTGAGATGATAATTACCATTCAGATTACCCTTTACTGGAACCATGTGAGGCAAAAAACAGGAAGCCCAAAAACCTGGAAAACCAAATTAAATACAGGGCCATCCTCGGAGCAATTGTCTTGCATTCCAAATCTGAATTATTACTGCCAGTTCATCTGCTCCTGCTGCTAAGAAGGTAAAAACAGACCATTTGATATTCTTTCTCTGCGTAAGTGATTGCCTTTTCTCTTCTTCTAAATTAAAGCTGTTTATTTTCTGCTTGAAAGTCTGACTGCACTTGAATGATGCCTCTCGTAGCTGTGTTTCCAGTTAGCGAAGCTCGAAACCCAGCTGGTCTCCAAGGTTACGAGAATACAGACCTTGTTCCAGAATTCCAAACCCCTCGTATTTCCAAACAACTTTATTAAACCTTAATTCTCCACAATCTCTCTCGAGTATCTCTGAACAGAACAAATTCTCCATAGGCAAAGCAACATATGTACCGTATGGCTATTTGCTTAACAAAACATGTTTTTTTTCTTTCTTTTTTTTTAAAGAAACATGATTCCCAATCCATTTTCAACGGTGAATTATAAATGCGTTTAAGAGTGAAAATGCGGTAAAATGTGGCATATGCGGAGAGAGCAGAGCCGGGATGCCGGTATAATATGAGCAGCCGGATTCCTTTCCTGCCCCCCTACATCCTCCGGGGGGAGAGAGGTATGGCTCAGGTTCTGTTGAGTTGTTCCACTGCCTCTAATTTGATTTACAGAGTTTATGTGGTTAATTACCAAGTCCCCCCTCCTGCGCAGTATTTAAAACGGACCCTATAAAATCCGGACAGCTATTTCCTCCTCCAGCGATGATGTGATGCTGTTTTGCTGAGAGAACGATAATAATCTTTTGTGGAGAGCAGGATCGGGCTGTCGTCGTGTCTCAGCCTGAAGGCCAGTATGGTGATACTTAAGCTTCAGGCCCGGATGCTGTCGACTCGGGGGGGGGGGTCTGTTGACCTGGGCAGTTTGGAACATGGGTCACGCCGCGTAAATGCTTCTCAGACGGTCCATTCAAACCCGGCCCACGTCTCGAAGTTTAAAAGGCCGGGACCATTTCGCTTACAATGCGGAGCCGTCCACCTTACGGCGAAGATCTCAGGAGGGCGGGGGGGGGCTTTATTCACCTGGCCAAGGGCAGGACGTCTGCCCAGACACCACCGCCGCCGAGTGTATTTACAAAAGAGGGATTACTCAATGACGAAGCGCACTGACTGGTGTTCGGCGGTAACTGGAAAAGCAGACTGTCCGCGTGCTTTTCCTGGCAGCCGACACGGGTACCGTTTCTTTTCCACGGTGCCCATAAATCCTAGGCGTCCGACACGGTGCCTGCGTACCCGCCTCCCACCGCAGGAGTCCGTGCCGCGGCCCACAAGGACTCTTCCCGGTACTGTTTGTGTTTCCATCCCAAGTGGAACGATGCAAAAAGAAAACACTGTGAGCGAAGACGATTCGGGGCTGTCGTCATGTTGGAGGTTTCATTTAAGCTCTTCTAGTGGTTTCTTTGTTGTTTTTTTTGACTGGAGGTCAAACAGAGAGCATGTTACATTAAATCAGGTCCTAAGCTCCCACCAGTTTCCTCCTTGGGATCAGCAGCATCATTTTGAAATGATATTTAATGAAGCTTAATTTTCCATTTCTACCAGTGCATTGGAATGTGTTTGTTTTTGTGGAGTCCATCCTGCTCCATCTTTTTTTAAGACATGCACACAGAGGTGAAGCTTGGAGTCTGAGTGCAGGGTTAAGCGTCTATCTATCCATCTATCTATCCATCCATCCATACATCCATCCATCCAGCAGGCCTGGAGCATTTTTTGGGGGGGGGGATGAGGAGGTTAAGGACCTTGCTAAGGGACCCGCCATAGATGTGGAAACTCTACTGAGCACAGGATTTTAACCAGCGACCTTCCGAACATAGGCACAGAGGCCTAACTCAGTGGGCCACACACTGCCCCCCCATCCAACAAATTAATGTAGCAAGAATAATTCCACCAAGCTGCAGCCTACATACATAAGATGTGAAAATGAGTACTTGTCACCACCGATGGCCCCAAAAACACCTAGAGATTATCCTTTCATTTCACTTAAACGACTTAAATGACACCTACGCCTTGATCGAGATCTAAAGCGGAGATTACTCTTCCAGCTAGACCAAATCTTGGGATTAGAGTCCACAGGGCTTTTGGAAACTAATGGCTATTGATTGCATGAAGCGCACATGATTCCCAGCTCCTCCTGAAACATGGATGTGTTGTTCTAAGGCTCCATTAAAGGCCTTTTCTTCCAGCAGTGCCTGGCCAGATACCCCGATTAAACACAGCCATGGCTGTTTTGAGGGGACAGAAATAGTCAGCAGTTTCTTCAAGAATATTTACTTATTGTTGCTTGTCGCTGCTGTGGCTTCTTACATTGGTGCAAGAATAACATTGGTGTATGAATAGAAAGTGCTTTTCTGTCAGCCTGGGAACAGTACCTGCTTTTTGCTCTAAAGGGACAAATAAAAAGGAGAGAAGTCTTTGACTTTTCCCAGTAGTGTCAGCCGGGGTTCCACCCGCGTCGCCTGGATGGCCGTTCGCCGGATACCGGCACCGTCTCACATGTGGCTCTGCTCAAAACGGGCATTTAACAGTTATTTATCACTCTGTTTCTCACCGAATTGTTACTCATAACGCAACTGTTATTTCATGTCCTTTAATCGCTGCGCTTGGCATTTTTATTGCCTCTGTTTATGGCTGTGAAATACTGACAGGCTACTGGGTCTCGCTCACTTGCCCCGGTGTCGACTGTGTCGTCGTCCCGGCAATGGCGTTAGTGGAGTGACGTTCATGCACGGACTTGGGATCATCAGCACGATGTCTCTGTGTGCAGCAGGTGGGTCCCTCTCAGCAGGCCGCCTCCTGGTGGACGAGTGTTGGATTTTCACTCTGTGAGGAGGAAAGCTAATTCACCTTGTGCAGATTTAACAAAAAGCAGGTTAGGCTGAAGCAAATCGAACTGTGCCTGTGATGCCAGTTTGCATCCTCCAGAGCTGTCAGTCTCAGCTGGTCGTTTCAGCTGTAAAAAGGAATGTGTTTGGTTCCCAGTGCAGTGGTCTGTTCTCAGTCCAGTGCCTGGTTCTCAGTTGAACTTGGTTCTCAGTGCAGTAGTTGGTTCCCCATGCAGTCCCTGGTTCTTAGTGCTGTGTTTAGTTCCCAGTGTAGTGCCTGGTTCCCAGTGGAGTGGCGGGTCTTCCCCACACATGGACATGGGCCCTGAGCTTGTGCCACTCTTCATCCTGTCTGCTAAGCCACAAAACAAATTTACATGATTAATCATTGACTGACAGCACAAGACACTTTAAATGGCCCCCTGTCTAAGCCTTTGTGGTTCTTTGCCTGTCCTCCTACATGCATGGACCAGGTCTGTACCCATGGCAACAGCCACAGAAGCACAAAGAAGTGGGGAGCAGAAGGTCCCTCGGAATGTCATACACACTAACGCACCCAGCAGAGTAAAACTAACACTCTTAACCTGACTCAATCCAGCAGAGGAAAACTAACAGTCTTAACCTAAGCAAAGCCAGATGGGTAATACTAACACTCTTAACTTGACTCACCAAAGCAGAATGAAGTGAACAGCTCTAGTGGGTGTAAGACCCCTGGCTTGACCTGTTGCAGTTTGTCCTGATTCTCGTTTAAGCCGATCTGCCTGAAAGGGGCCCCATTCAGCAGCAGTAACACTGAGACACCGACATTTCTACTAACTGAGAGAAGCAGCTGATCTTCCGGAGGGATCATGTGGGAAGCCTGAGACTTACACCTGGGAGTTACACTAAGTCCACGTGGGGGTGATTGACACTTTTAGGAGTAAATAAAAACGCCATTCTTTTGGGGGCGGCTGTGATCATGTGACCTGTGAGGAGCAGAATGCCGGTGAACTTTCTTCCCATCTCTGGTGGGGGGTGGGGCTGCTGTGGAGGAAACCACTGAAGCCCACAGGGGGGGGAAACGGCATCCTGCGTTGACTTCCACTCGTGAGAGGGGCCAGTGGCCGGGTGGAGAGGGGTCGACCGTATTGGGTTACCGCAGCTGGTGCTGTTACTGCTCCCGCGCGATACCCGAAGGGCAGAAGAACAAGGTAGAGGCCAAGGAGCTGCTTAGCGGGTCACGGCTCCCAGTCTGGCCATACTCGCTAATGTCTGTAGTCACAGGAAGCCGCTTTCATCACCGTGCGGAGTGCAGAGCAGGCGGGGCCACACATCTAACGCAGAACTGCGGTTATTACTGCGCAGTGCAGAGCGGGAGAGACTGCAGGAACCACTGACTGCGCAGTGCAGAGCAGGAGAGACTGCAGGGATCACTGACTGCGCAGTGCAGAGCGGGCGAGGCCACACAGCTCACTCATGAGCGCGGACTGCGGTTATGTCTGCGTAGTGCAGTGCGGGAGAGACTGCAGGCCTCTCTGACTGCACAGCTAACTAATTAGCAGCGGACTGCGGTTATGTCTGCGCAGTGCAGAGCAGGAAAGACTGCAGGCCTCTCTGGTTGCGCAATGCCGAGCTAGTGAGGCCACACAGCTCACTAATTAGTGGTGGACTGCGGTTATTACTGCACAGTGCAGAGCGGGAGAGACTGCAGGGACCACTGACTGCGCAGTGCAGAGCGGGAGAGACTGCAGGGACCACTGACTGCGCAGTGCAGAGCGGGAGAGACTGTAGGGATCACTGACTGCGCAGTGCAGAGCGGGAGAGACTGCAGGGACCTCTGACTGCGCAGTGCAGAGCGGGCAAGGCCACATAGCTCACTCATTAGCGTGAACTGCGGTTATGTCTGAGCGGTGTAGAATGGGAGAGACTGCAGGCCTCTCTGACTGTGCAGTGCAGAGCAGATGAGACTGCAGGGACCTCTGCACAGTGCAGAGCAGACAAGGCACGGAGCTACACAGTGCAGACTAATAAGGCTCCAGGTCTCTCTGACTGCACAGTGCAAACAGGCAAGGCTGTAGGGTCCTCTGACTGCACAGTGCTGATGGGTAAGGCTGCAGGGCTCTCTGACTGCATAGAGCGCACTGCAGACGGGGAGCTCCCTGCCAGGGTGATGGATGGTGTCCTGTGAAGCCCCGAAAGCACATCTGTGTTGAATACGGCAGGCGGCACAGAAAGGGCACACGATATAGCCCCTGTCCTGATTTACGGCCTCCCATTTTGAAACCTTGTGACCACGGTTCATCCGTTATTCCCTGGAAAGCCGCATTGGAATGCAGAGCCTTTCGAACCTGTCCCACTCTAAAGGTCAATTCCATCAGGCTCAGGCTCTGCCTGTACTCCTCCTCTCAGAATCCCATACCATGGCGCCCCCTGCAGCACGGGAGGGCTTAGCGTTTAACCTCAGCCAAGCAAGCAGTAGCCGGTTCTGTCAGACAGGCAAAGCGCTTCACAAGCGATCAAACGGTCAAATGGGATGGGAGGAGAGCATCTGGGAGGCTGCATTTCCCCCCGCGGCGTGCAGTGTGCGCTGAATCCTGTGCCTCGATGTTTGTGGGTGGGAAAGTCAAACAAGGCAGCAAAAATTCAAATGAAAGGAGTAAAGCGGTGTCTAATTACTCCGAGTGGGTGCCGCGTGCGCTGACGGGCCAGTGGGACCTAGTTTAATCATGGCACCTTTCTGCACAGGCGGGAGATGGGCCTGTCCTCTTGGGGACATTCCTCCGTGAGACAGAGAGTAACAAGGCCCCGCAATGATGCACAGAGCCTTCTGGGGCTGCGAGGGAGGCGACCCCCGGAGCAGAGTGATGCCAGTCGCTGCAAGGCTGGAGGAACCATACACCTACACAGCGGAGACCTTCCGCGGAGAGAAACGGGCCGTTCCGGCCTCCCTGCTCCTCTCCGCCTTCCTGTTCGTTTCCATCATCAAGTGTGTGTGTGTATGTGTGCGTGCGCATGGGTGTGTTTGGCTCAGCATTTTCCTTCAGTGTATAGATCTGTGTGTGTTTGTAGGTGTGTGTGTGTGTGCCTACATTTGTAAATAAGTACTTGTGTGGCTGTCCACGTGTTTGTGGGCTCATGTTTATACATGTCTACATGTGTACAGGATGTGCCCACCAAAATGTCTCGATGTGTGCGTGTGTGTGTGTGTGTGTGTGTGTACTACCATTGGGATGTTTCCACAAGGCCAAAGCCTTTCCTACAACTTCCTGTGCTTTCAACTAAAATAAACCAAAGCAGAATTGTTTTTTTTTTGGCCTGAGAGATGATTAGTTACTGTGAAAAAGAGCCACTGCACTATAAACCATTGCAGCTGTCTGTGCATTTCCTGTTACTGCTGTGTGTCCCTGTGATTTTTTTCCGTTTGCCTTGTGTGTGTGTGTGTGTGCGTGTGTGTGTGTGTGCGTGTGTGTGTGTGTGCGTGTCTGATGGCAGCTCAGCCATGCTAATGAGCCATGCTATTAGAAGCCATTTCTCCCAGTAATTAGCCCGGGAGGTGTTGTGCTCCCTCCCAAAGACCCTCCTGATCTGCTAATTTAATCTCTGGTCTCAAACAGACCAGTGGCAGCCAAAGCAGAGCCCGGCTAACCCAGATATATGGGACGGTGGTTAATTTGATTTGGCCGCACGCTGCAGTGTAGAGGCATGCAGCCGCATGTGGGAGATGCCAGGCGAGGGATGCGGGGCCTCTAAGGGGCCCCTGATTCTCCCAGTAGCCTGATAACGTTATAGACAGAATGAGTAAATCTGAAAACGACATCTGTCCAGAGAGCAGAAGGGGATTCCTTGGGAGGGATTGGAAGAGACATTGGCACGACCTGGACCTGTGATGGTACTGAGGAGGACCAGGATGAGTGGATCCCTTCCCAGCATCCTCTACTCTGTTGTTGTGGTGTACATATGGATACCTCTGGCTTATCTGGGAAAAGCCTGGAACTGAATGATTAGTTAGAGGGATTTTTTCCGAAGGATGATAAATCCTTTCCAGGGAAGATGAGAGGCGACTCTCCGATCGGCACTAACACAGGACAAAGTAGGACACAGCAAAGGGACATCGGTGACATTCAGCCTGGCAGTAATACTGGCATGGCGGGGGGGCTGGGTGTTGTGGGGGGAACAGAGGGTGCATGGTTACTCCTCCTGGCTGTGACTCTCTCCTAACTGCCATTCTCCTTCCCAAATGCATTTGTGTATGATATTAAAATCAGACACCACCGACTCATATATCTGAAGGTGCTTTATTTTTACAGGGGAGGAAAATTCAGGCTGAAAAATCAGTTCGATATTTTTAATCTAATCTAACCTATTACGTACATATTGATATTCGTGTTGTTGGTATAAATTCTCTTTAAAAATATATGAATCCTTATGGCTCTGCTCTCTCTCTATCTGTGGCTCTCTCTCCACAGTCCCAGTTGTCATAATGTTACATGGAATGACACTGCAAAGTCGTGTTCTCGTCCTGTGTTTATTTTGGGGGCCACTGCAGTGGGATGTGTGTGTGTGGGGGGGGGGCCTAGGACAGCGGGCATCTCCATGCCCACACACATGTCATTTAGTTGCTCAGCCTCCCTGGGGTGCGGGTGGGGGAGAAAGGCATTATGTGTTTGCACTTTGCTGCGTGTATAGCTGTCTTTTATGGTGCCTGTCTCAAAACCCTAATTAAGCAGCAGGTAGGCTGACCTGCTGAGGCTACAGCCGGCTATCTTCCTCGCTTCGGCATTCACTTTCGCCTTGTTTTTTGCAGCAGAGGTTATTCATATCCACCTCAGATCTTTCCAGAATGCGTAAACGGAGATGGGAGTTTTGCGCAGAAAAAAATCTCTCCGAGCCGCCTGCCATATGTTTGTTCGGCGACGCGATTCCACGCTGACAGGTATGCCGGGAGTTTGCCAGCGAACCTGTCAGATTAGCAGGTGAGTCTCCAGAACGTTTCGCAGCGTCTCGGAGTAAGAGAGATGCCCTGCGTTCAGCAGCTCCTCAGGGCAAGAAGAAAACACTGGAAGATAAACTTGATGTCACAGCAACACTGGTAACTGAGTGCAGTCGTATCAAAGGCAACGACTTGAGATGAATCAGACTGCCGGTAGAGAGAATGGCCGTAGTGATTCGGCCAGATTATTCCGGAAAAGACTTCACACAAAGACCAGTGATGCTTGAAGCTCTCCAACTCTTTGTCTCCGTGAGGATATTAACAGAGAGATTGTGGAAAAGGCGCAGTACCGAAGCAGACGGGCAGGATACGGACCCCGCGGAGCAGCATGTTTGTCATTGTGGCCGGTCATCAAGGGAGTCACCAGGAATCAGGGGCAATGTCACAGGCTCGTCAAAGCCGACAGCATGATACGTCAAAAGTTTGATGAGTAAAGGCAGTCTTGGCGCATTTTGGAAACAGTTACCTTCTAGAGTCAATGCTGAGGCAGACACACGCACACACACACACCTGTGGACCCCCTTCCCAGCTGAGAGCCAGTGTCCCCAGCAAGGTCTAGTATGACAACTCATAAACCTCTCAGCAGGTAACAGATCCCACCTCGGGGGTCTGGATGGGGGCATTGGGGTCCCCCTCCAGGACCTGCCCTCCTATCCCCAGGCCCAGCATGTTTAGTGAGCCAGCTGGTTCCAATCAAGTAGATCCCAAATTCAAGGCAGCTGCCCCCCCCCGCCCCACCATGGCCGACAGGCTAATGGAAAGGTCTCAGTTTACATTTGGGTTATCCGGCAAAGCTGCCCATCTGGCTGCTGTGTGACAGAGTCACACCAGCTCTGGGGCTGCCAGGGGCACCTGCAGGCTGTGTCTCTCTCTCCTATAAACAGCCCATAAACAGCCTGCTTCGGCCCTGCCCAGCCCCTGTACCAGCTCGCCCTGCCTAGCCCCTGTACCAGATAAATTCCATCTATTAAGGTCTGATACACAATACGACAGTTACACAGTCAGTCTGATACACAGTCAGACACACAGTCAGATATAGCCAAATACATAGTCAGATGCACAGTCAGACACATAGTCTGATAAACAGTTAGCCTGATACACAATCAATCTGATGTACAGTCAGATGCACAGTCAGTCAGTTACACAGTCAGTCTGATACACAGTCAGATATACAGTCAGTCTGATACAATCAGATACATAGATACACATAATCAGAGTCAATCAGATGCACAGTCTGAAACACAGTCAGTCAGATACACAGTCTGAAACACAGTCAGT
>JAAGVU020000040.1:5901419-5919973 GCA_011763525.2 Mormyrus iriodes | reverse complement strand
CCCTCCTCCTGAGGCCTTTCATATGCCCCAGTCAGCACTGCCTCCTTCACTGCAAGCTCTGCTGTAACAATAATTAACTGGAAATGGTCAAAAGCGCTACGCCCCCACCCCCACCACCTTGACATGTGACAAAGGGGATGTCCTTATTTATTTATGTACCCATCCCACACATGCATTAAAAGCCCAAAAGAAGACGAATGAAAAGTGGGGCCGCTTCACTCAATCCCCGTCGTGACGTTAATTCAATTTGTCTGGCACTCGGGATGATTGCGATCGCCGCTTTTCCGCCCGTCACGCTTTGCCGCCGTGCCGGAACCTGATTACGGGACGTCCGGGGTGTCTCCGGCCCAGCCCTCAAGGCCATACCCACCCACAAGGGTTAAAGGCTGGGGACCCCCGAGGGCGCCAGGCCTGTCTCAGCTCACAGCAGGACTTCGGGACAGTGTGTCTGTGAAATTTGGGGGCATCAGCATGTCTTAGCTGGCAGAAGGACTGTCCCTCCCTTCACTGGAATTTCAGTCAGGTTCTCACCAGCTGCTTGAGGAACACCACATCTTCTTCAACCTCCCTCGCAGGGCAACACACGGCGGCATCACCTGGAGCAGTCTAGCTGCCTTGTGTTACATCTGACAGGATTTCTGCATGTCTGTTGTTATATATACTATGTTATATTAGTATATATATTATTATACTTCGGCACAAGGCAGACTAATTCTCAGGAACACCTGTAGGGTGTCGGAGGAGTCCACCTGGACCCAGCGTGGCTCCAACGGAGGCCGTAGCGGGCGGGGATCCAGGTACTGAGGCAGGCCCACTGCAGGCAGAAGGAGATCTGTGGATGGCTCTAATCTGCCTAATTTATTACACTGTGAAATTACACATTGTTTACCTTGCACGCCGTCCTGAACAGGAAGCCACGGCGACGGAGGCCTGGGTGTCGCGTGTTTACCAGAATCATATGCTCGCAAATGACTCATCATTTCTGGGAAATAAATCCAGGGACCTTACAGCAGGCAGCCATAGCTCTATGGTAACACAGCTACAGAGGGGATGCAAGTGTGAATAAATCTGAGATGAGAACATTAGCCTGATCTTCTGGTCATCTGCAGGTGCTCACGGTATCAATCACATCTGAGGATGGTGGACATTTTCTGTCCAACTTCAGGGTGCAAAGATCTACATAAATAATAAGGAGTCAAAGTCATGATGATAAACTCTGGACGTGCAGCGAACCCTTGACTTTTTACCAGTGTGTCATAGAAGGCAACCTTGGGTGAGCAAGGTCAAGAAATGGCAGGAAGTTTAACAGATGGGATCTCCTCCATGGTCACACATGTCCTGCAGCTCCGTGTGTCGTATTACGTACACATCACACTGTGATGCCCCGATGATCGCTTTTGCATCAGTGCCCAGTGCCACACAGACTAGCTGATCAGCTGAGAGGAGTCACATTGGCAGACAGTGTTTGAGTGACTGAATGATGCTCATAACCGGTGAATAGTAGCTGAGTTTAAGGAGATCTTCAGGAACCAGGCCTGTTGGGTATAGGGTCCATATCATTGTCCTGTCCACAGTGCTCCCCAGCCTTGTCCCCTGTGCTACCTGTGGTAGGCTCCAGGACCCCCCTGCCCCCTGCCATGACGCTACACTGGATCAGAGGTCAGAAGATGGACCGACATCAGCGTCGTGCCCAACGGCGAGTTCCGGCGAGTGAAACTGCCCGTCACATGAATGATTCCTCTCTGCCTTTGGTCCATGTGTGGAGTACACTGGCTCTTTATTCCTCATGCGAGGCGGAATAAGAGAGGCCCAGTGATGGCCTCTATCAAGAGAGGAACAGAGGGGATGCTGGGGAGCGAAGGGCTCCGTACATACACGTCCTACCAACCAGGACACAGTACTGTGCTACTCCTGAAGGTCCCAGAAACGGCTAACAGAACAATTAGTGCATGCAGGACTATTTATAAGCCAGGCAGGAAAGGGAGGGATCGTCCGGAGGAATGGGGCTTGCGGAGAGGACCCTGACTAGGAGTGGAGGAGGAGGTAAGGGCATGGTACAGGAACAGAGGGCTATCATCCTGTCCGTGTACGTGTGCGTGTGTGTGTGCGTGTGTGTTGTGTGTGTCTGTGTGTCTGTGGGTACCTTATGTTTGTCTGTGTCTGTGTCTGTGCGTGTGTCTGTGCGTGTGTGAGACATTCATTTGCTGTGTCCGGCGTCATCCCAAGTGACGCGTCCCTCACCCACCGCGTCAGGGGGAACTTGGCGTCCCCATCAGCTGGCACTGCCCCCCTAACCCAGCGATGCCACCGGCCCAGGCCCCTGTTCCATTTGTCTCTGCGATTATACAACCCTGCCCCCGCAACCCTCCCCCCCCACCGCACAACCCTGACACTGCACTCTATACGCAATACAGAGCCCTGCACCAACCCGGATTCCATTAATTCACCTTTAATGATAATATAATGATAATAATAATAATAATAATAATAATAATAATAATAATACATTGGTTAATAACACCAACATTGTTTTTATATGTGTGTCAGCATTTCAGGTCACATCTAGTCAAGTGGGATTTCTTGTTATGTCGTCCATATACAAGTATACAGGGGCTGGGACCAGTGGACCTCGGTGTGACACACACAGCTAGTGACTGGCTGATGGTTTCACAGCACTGGGACTGCAAAGACACAGGACAGTGTGAAACAAGGGCGCTGGACACAAGGGTTTGTATACACAGTGCAATGTGCATATAAACAGTAAGTACAGCAGCTTAAAAAGGTGGAATTAATATAGTGGAACTAAATGAATGGGTAAATAATAATGCATTGCAGTGACCAGTGACCATTTTCATGCCACGGTGTGTGTTACTCGCTGTTGGCTCGCCTAGAGACAATCTCACCACACAGTCAAGCAGCAGAGAGTCTGTAAATCTGCTCATCAGGCTGAGCTGACTCTCCCCAGCCCTTGCCACTGATGGGACTACGGCTCTGACTTCCCACTGGTGTCTGGGCTAAAACCCTTATAACTGAGCTCCAAGTATACCGTCTACAAGGGAACTGCTCCTGGCCGACAGACGCTGAGTCTGTCGCTCAGTTTATACGATTACAGCTGAGCTTGAAGTATACCGTCTTCACGGGAAATGCTCCTGGCCGACAGACACTGAGTCTGTTGCTCGTTTTATACGGTTGCAGCCAAGCTCAGAGTATACCATCTTCACAGGAACCGCTCCTGGCCGAAAGATGCAGAGTCTGCCGCAGGTGCAGGAACCGCTCCAGCTAACAGACGCAGAGTCTGTCGCTCTCTTTATACAGTTACAGCCGAGCTCAGAGTATACCATCTTCATGGGAAACGCTCCTGGCCGACAGGCACTGAGTCTGTCGCTCTCTTTATACGGTTACAGCTGAGCTCGGAGTATACCCTCTTCACAGGAAATGCTCCTGGCCCACAGATGCTGAGTCTGTTGCTCTCTTTATACAGTTACAGCTGAGCTCAGGGTATACTGTCTTCACAGGAACCGCTCCTGGCTAACAGACACAGAGTCTGTCGTGCTCTTTATACGGTTACAGCCGAGCTCAGAGTATACCGTCTTCACAGGAAACGCTCCTGGCCGACAGACGCTGAGTCTGTCGCTCTCTTTATAAGGTTTTCAGCCGCACGCCTGTCCTCGGCGCTCTTTGAAGACAGCGTAAAAGCAGAACAAAGCATTTCAGTTCTGGCCAGGTCTGCATTCACTTCCTGGCCTGGGGGCCCGACCTGCTAGAGCCCAGGTCTGGGGGGTCCTCCCGTCCCTGGTATCTGTGGGCCTGCAGGGTCAGAGGTTAAGGGTCACGCTCCCGGTCTGTCTCGAATCAGTGATGCCGGCCTCGGCCGCGGTGGTCTCTGCCTGTCCCCCCCGGGCAGACACGATGCAGATGGGCGAAGACGCGACCATAACTCTAAGCCTCTTTAAGATCCTCTTAAACCGCATGAAACGTTCCAGTCCTCCGAGAAACATAAAGACTGTGTGTTTATCACCTTTTTGTTTAAAGGGCGGCTCTGGGCCGCCCGCCTCTCGGATACGTAGGCAATGAAGCAGATTCAAAAGATGCTTTTCTCACTCCGCAGTCTCTCTTCCCAGCACAATGGCGGCCTTGTGGTCTAATGAGTGTCTCATAAAGATATAGCCATGGCAATATGCCTGTTTTGCTGGTTATTAAATTAACCCGGGCCAAATGACACTGTTGCTTATAAAAGCTGTGAAATCTGATTAACCCCTTCACCTCTCTGCACTTTCCCCACCAGTACTGGTACAGCAGTTGTCTTACTTTATAAGCAAAGAACGACTGAGTAAATCCTTTTGGAAGTAGAGAAATTCTAGGCAGGTACCCATTTCTGTGTCGCGCCAAACCGGAATCTCTTTTCTCGATTTTCTCTGCATTCACATTGCTAAGACTTAATGGCTACCCTCCTTTCGGATTCTTACAGCCCGATGCTCACTGCCACCGGGCACCTTGCTCAATGCTGCAGATCGCCAGCCTTTGGCCCTCCGGCTCCAGTTCCTTAACCACTGCGCTCACTGCCTGCCGGCCCCGTGGCTGTTCCATTTAAAACGCAGCAGTGTGGGTGGATACCGGAGGCCTAGCTGCATCGCTACCCTCCTCCAGCTCATCATGCTCACGGCGGGGGACAGGATGACCCCTCCACAGGAGTGTGGGGGGGCTGCGGTCGTCGTGCTGCAGGGCCTACCGCTCAGCGGGGGTCTCGGGGACGGCTGCCAAGCCCAGACTTTCGCACGGGCGGAGAGGGACGGGCCTTGTGGCACGATCGCGATATCGGGCCGTGTTCGCCGCACAGCTCTGGCACCGGACCGTGCCGATTAACCCTTTCTGCACCCTCCTCCTTAAAATCACCCACCAGTGGCATCACTTTGACCGCACTAAGCCTTATTTGAAATAAACAGAATGTCATTCACAGCGTACACCAGGCCATCCAGTGTTTACATGTGGAAACTTAATACACTTTGTTATTAACTTTTAAATTCAATTGGGGGGGGGGATTCCCAAACAGATTTTCAGAAAACAGGCAGCTGGTCTGTTCTTCCACACTGGTCCAGGTACGGCCCCTATGATAAGGTTCCATTCGGGGCCCGGGGGCCTCCCTGTGGCCCTTTCTGCTCACCAGACCCTTCCTTCAGTAAACATCCCACCACACTCTTATTATCTAAATTGCCCTCTCTGATTAGAGCTGTCTTTGGCCCTTCAGCTGAAACAGTACACCCCTTTGTCCCCCGCGGGTCCGTCGACATTGTCTTATCTAATCTGAACTGACCTCTGACCCCGGAGGGGCCAGTGACATTGGGGATGCTACCCAGGTCGGCAGGGCTGTTTTTGGGAGATTACAGATGCAGGCAAGGATGAATTAACCCAAACCAGCTTCGTGTGCAGTGAGTGAGCGTAGGGGCTATACCTCACTGTCCCTCCCAGCTCGACCATTCTGTCTTTATGTGTTACTTGGAGTCTCCAAAAGAAGTTTAAGATCAGCCCTGTGACATGATAGCACTTTGTAAATAACTTTGTCATTCTCTGAACTTAAAATACAGAGACCTTTTTATATACAACAGATGTGAAAACAGCTGGGGTAAAATTAGCACGCCCCTGTTTCACAGAAAAACATGTAATCCATGCCCCCGATCTCCGTGTGTATGTCTCATGCTCCAGTTACCTGCAAGCGTGTTCCAGATATCCATATCTATTTATAAATGGTTGTGTTAGCCTTCGATGTCCCAGCATTCAGTTGTTGTCCAGTCTGTAAGTTCCATGTATGTTACATATAAATATCTACACTGAAACACACAGAAACTGATTAAATCTATATTTACAGATAGCTCACTGCGCCCTGGCCTTCGATCTTTGATGACACTGTATGAGCAATATTGGGTCGTGATTATTTAAAGGTTTTCCCTCAAGTCCAGCAGATGCCCATCACCCGTAACCTAATCGATGGAGATAATTACGTATCGACACACTTAACCGCTCCTTCTCCAGTCGTAAACACGGCGCCATGCAATGCCTCCTGACGTCGGGGCCCGGGCGCAGGCGGCTGCGGATTATCCCCGTGCCTCAGAAAGCTAATTAAAGAACGCTACGTTTGTATCTGAGACACTTAAACCTGTTAATCCAGACCGTGACGTTTGGGTTTAAGCTGCAGATCTGACGCCTGGAGCAAAAGTGCCGAGCCGCGTGAGCGTACTCTTGGTCCAAGAGTGCCGACACCCTCACACTGACCCCCATCACCCGTGACGTCCAGCTTTGGGATCCAGGGCCTTATCTCTAATGGGTAATCCATGACTAACAGCACACCTAGCTTACAGCTGGCTGACTGTCCTTCTGAGGCACGAGGCTGGTTAAAGGGGGTTGTTTTTCTGGTTAATTTAGGGCCTGGTGGTGGGAGAGGGCAGCTTGGTAGATGAAGACAGTGTGTACAAGCCGGATGGCTAACTGTTTAAATGCGCTAACGAGCAATATCCAGGCTGAATGCGTCACTTTGAGTACATGCCCCCTCTCAGTAATCGAAAGTGGAGGGGGACAGGGCAAGCAAGGGCACAGGGTGGGTGGACAGCAGAGCCCGCAGTATGGGCACTGCTCAGGTCTGCTCTGTGAGCCACATGCCAGCAATGAGGCGCAGGTGAGTAGGTGCCAGCTGGTCACTCGCGGAAGCCATGGGGGGGAAGGCGCCTGGGGATTGGCCATGTTCTGGGTACCTGCAGAGGGCTGATAAGGGCCATGTCCCTGGGTGGCACAGTGCCCCAGGACAGCTGGGATACAGGAGGTCTGAGCTGCCATCTGATGTCTTTTACCCACTATCCATACACAAGAAAACTGTAGCTTCACTCCCTCAGCGGTGACCACCTCATGCTCTTCTGATTTTCTTATTACGGTTGGTGGTCGGATTGGTGTCTGTCTGACATCTGCTGTTCGTTTGTTTACAGATGTTTTCCCCTTTTCACTTCTGCCTTCTTCCAAAATCACACACCTACAATCCCTTAAGGATTTTGAGTCCTGTGTTCGCGTCCTGTCGCCTGTATGTTAAATTCCCTTCACCTATTACATTTCCCAGAATCCACCTTTCCTGGGCCCTGATGGCGTTTTTTTGTGTGGGTGATGTTTTTAAAAGCCGCTTCTTTATTCTCGTTCTGCTCTTTAACGAGGGTTCATGCTGTGATCTAGAGTGAAGATCCCTCACCATGCCGCAGCACCGCCCCTCCCCCCCGCTGGTTTCTTGTCTAACTGACTGTGCCACGGGTGAGCTGACTGGGAACTGTTTTGCAAAAATCTTTGTTTAAGCAACTCTGAAAAAGATCATCCGTGGTCTAAATTTCTTACCAAAATTGTTATTGCCAAAGGTTTCTCTTGCTATGAATTTAATTGCAATGTACACATCTTATTTGCCTGGCTCTCAATCCACCCCCACCCGCAGCATGAAAGATGAAGGTAAGTAGGAGAAGATGACAGAGTTTATCTGTTCATCTTGCAGTTTGACCTCTAACCCCTGTATCTCCCGGTAGCACTAATAGGCTTTTTGGGGCCTTTTACCTGCAGTCCTTCAAGAGGCCTGGTCCGAATTAGCCCCAGAGCAAAAAACGCTGACATTAAACAGGCATTTTCTGGCTGGGGAGGGGCTCTGTTTATGGGGTCTGCTTTCTCCGCAGTTATACTGAACCCCAGCACAAGCGCTCCTGCCTGTTTGATCCGAACCCTGTTCCCGTCAACCTCTCCGTCTTCCAGGGCTGCAGATTGCTCCTTCTCCCACACCGTCTGTCACTAGCTGGAAATCCCTCTTTCAATTGGAATGGCACCTTTGTCCCGGAGCCACGAGGGTGGCGTCAAAAACTGGGCCACTATCGCTGTCATCTGCAGCCATCAGGGACAATTGCCTTCAATACATCCCCCGGCTAATTCAGTTAGCAACACACAACTGTGCTTGCATGTGTGTGTGTGTGTGCACATGCATGCGTGTGTGTGTGGACTAGGCAAAGAGGCACAGAGGAAGGGGCAGAGAGCAGCAGATAACAGACACTCCTTTAATCTTCCATCTGTCCCTTGAAAAACACATGTAGAGACCACATTATTCATAGAGCTCTGGGCCATTGTGTGTGAGCTAATGAACAATCAGCAGACATTGACTAAAACAAACTCCTTACACGGTGCGTGTGTCCGGTCCCTGCACCCCATACCCGGCTGGAATGCAGTCTGATAACGCGGGGTTCCGGAATGGGGCTCAGATAATGCAATAGCTCCGATTCCACTTCTGAGGGATTCTGAAGAGGTTCTGGAAGAGCTGAGGCCGATTTGAATAATGTTTTATTTCTCAGTTCAGGATTTGAGGCCATATAATTATTAAAAATAAAGGGCTTTTCCAAGCCTAGGCTGCTGCATGGCGACTTTGCCTCCAGTTAGCCGTGTGTGAGGATTTATCGGGATAATATTGTTCCACTCTTGGATGAGCTTCTGCATAATCCTACGATGGTCCCCCCACCCCCCTACAAATGCTATCCCACTATGTTTGTGGGCTCATTCATCTCTGTTCCTTGCCTATTCATCGGGCCGTGGCTCAGAGGGTGACCCATCTCGCATGCGTTCCAGACCTAATTAACCTTCCCATACTGGGCGTCCTTAGAACGTGGCCAGCACTGGATCCAACTCCAGTCAGATGGGCTTTGGCCACTCTGTGATAAATATATTAATCATGGTACAACAGAGAACCCCCCCCCCCCACACACACAGACATAGAGACACACACACACACACACACATAATATTGATTGTTCCCGAAGCCTCTATTGTCAAAGAGGGCAAATGAAGCCGTAGTAATGGCCTGTGATTCATTGCCGCCTGGTCTGATCCACAAGCTCACCCATCGTCAGCTCATTTGCATATCTCGCAACTGATAGCTACGTGGCCACCGACGAGTCCCATACGGTTTCTGTCCACCTTTGGAGCGAAAGTTTCAATTTCCTAATTTTTTTTATTTCGCGATTGACAGCGTTTGAAATGGCGCCGTAATTGACCTTGGAGGCAATGAGGAAGTAATATTGTATCTGTAGGGTTGCCCTGGCGGTACAACCAAATGGTACAGTGCGATATCACAGCATCTTCCAAAGCAATCATCCATCCATCCATCCATGTCCCATATCAGGGTAACAGCAAGACTGGAGCCTATCCCAGGATGCCCGTGGCACAAAGCAGGGGACATCCTGGACAGGATGCCAGTCCACGGCGGTATTGCCATCACCAAATGTCATCTTTCATGAATGAGGTGACCATTTGCTCACAGATGATTCACCTTGTTATGACAAACCCCGAACAGCCCTCCACAGCAGGAATAAGCTCCTCACCCCCATGCTCCCCGCGGTTCCCATCGGCCGCCGTCACCCAGGTGCTGGAGGGGTTTCTCTGGCATTGCGGACCTCGCGCCACGCCAGCCGGGCGCTGATTTCGAGATTCTATCACGTGGGAGGCATGGAGGGACGGGTGTAGACCGTGTAGGCGGGGAGGCGTGATCTGCTTTCCGACCCTTCATTAAATCAGTTCGCACACCAGAGGGGAACATGAGTCGGTGGTGTGAGTTCGGTAAATATTGACTCCCATAGCCTGATGGGAGACACTGCTAGAGAGAGAACGGCGTCGCCTGAATCTGCAGCCCCCTCCCCCAGGCCCCGCTAGCTCCTCTTAAATAAACATAGGTGAAAGAATAAACAGGAAGATGTCCCTTTTGATCAGCCGGTGGGCACCCCTGGCTCGTATCGGCAGGGGTGTGAGTACGAAGCTGTCATCCTAACACGGAGCTATCAGTGTGTACCAAACGAGACCGGCGTTAACTGCCTCGCCTCCGTCCTCCTCCCCTCTCTTATCGTTCTGCTCCCTGTCGCCTCCTTTTAAACTCGTTTTAGTGGTCCCTGTTAGTCAGGGACCACTAAACAGATGGACAGATTTATTCATTACCTCCATGAGCAAAGCATGTGCTTGTGTGTTTCTCGGGCCTTTTATGCAGGCGCATTTTCGGACCTGTTGGGGGCGCCTGGGAGCTAGATCTTTCCAGGTGACTCCCCATCCTGCGGCTGAACAAAGATGGACATGACAAGTGAGGATGGGTACCGGTGTGTTGACAGCCATTTACCTGTGGGGGGATGGTGTGTGACTCTGAGGGCTAGGAATCTGGGTCTGTGATTGGACGGTTGCCGGTTGGCTGGCAGTATGAAAATATCACAGCATCTATGGGGCCTGACAACAAGGCCCAAAAACTGCTCCAGGGGTGTTGGATAAATGACGTCCATGTTCTGTTATCTGTATGTTTGTCCTGGAACAAGGACTCTTCTAAGGACATTTGATCTGTTACCAGACATTTTACTTCTTAGTTTGAACTTGGCTTTTTCACAGGTCATGCTTCAGTCGTGGGGGCTCAGTGGGTAATGCTGTTAACACATTCTTCCACAATTGGGGGTTCGAATCCTGTTCTGTTCTGTGTGTATGGAGTTTCATCATCTCCATGCCGGCTGAGAGTTTTCTCCCACAGTCCCAGCACAGTTGTCAGAGGTGTCTATACTTACTCATTTATAAAAGAAAAAGCATCTTTCTATAGAGGGAAGGGTTACAATTCCTGAGTGTTCCCTGAGGGGGGGGATTTGACCCCAAGACCCCGTTAGCACAATGCCCGACTTGTTGAGCTACAGGGGCATGCCTGCTGCGTATGTGCCCTGTGATGAACTGGCATCCAGTGCAGTGTGACCTCCCATCTTGTGCCTTACGCCAAAGCCCCCTCTTCTGGAAACTCCACAGAGAGCCAGTCATAGTTATTACATAATCACCTGATCTTGATTATTTGAGCTGACCTCAATTCATTTGCATAATCAGTAGAATCGTTTACATTAATTTATAAAAAAAAAACAGCTGAATGAAACATCACACTGTTTTCATGGATTGGGTAGGTTGTACTGATCTGTTAGGCTGTGCATATCGAGTAGGTTGTACAGATCATGTAAGTTGTACAAATTGGGTAGGTCTTACAGATCAGATAGGCTGTACGGTTCAGGCAGACTGTAGAGATTGGGTAGGTTGTACAAATCAGGTAGGCCGTACGGATTGGGTAGGCCATACAGATTAGACCACACGGATCAGGTAGGCCGTACGGATTGGGTAGTGACATGTACCACCTGCCCCATTTGTACCTCACATATCTGCACATGCACTGTTTTACACTTTATGGCATATTTTACTACAGTGCCTGATTTGTACCACTTTGTTTCATGACATTTTCTCTGTTTCCGCAACATCAGCTTCATGTTACGGGCTGCTTGTGAGCGATCCCCACCAGCCGAAATGGGATATTAAGCCAGATATTCTGATTTTGGATTCTTTGTGTTCTCTGTCTGTTTAAAAAAAAAGTTCTGCACAGCACCTGTACTTGTCTGGGTTCGTCTTTATGAGTGAAAGTAGGTGCCCCAGTCACGGTGGGATGACCGTATATGTCCCCGATGGCTGCCACAATTTATGCTGCAGTAAAGTCAGTAGATTATGCCAATAGGACAAACAATTATATAAATGCATGCTATTTTGTCACTTCCTATTGTATGTATTTACATCTTTTATTTTTTTCTGATCCCACTGATTTAGAGTGATATAAATATGACTGAAACAAATGCAAAATACGCCATTTCAGTTCAGAGTTAACCAAAGTTATAAGCATACCAAAATACCATGTTGCTGGATAGCAGCAATTTCAATTGATGAAAATTTAAACTATTATGTGAGGTAAAATCGGACAGGTGGTATGGACTGGCTAGTGACAACACCAACTGTTTATCTCAAGGCAATTATTTGTATGACAATTAATAGTTACCTAAGATTTCATGATCATGACAGCCTTACATGCACTGTGTTTGTGTGTGTGTGTGCGCAGCTGCTGTACATGCTGTGTATGTGTGTGTGTGCGTGTGTAGCTGGTCTCCATGCTGTGTGTGTGTGTGTGTGTGTGTGTGTGTAGCTGGTCTCCATGCAGTGTGTGTATGTGTGTGTGTGTGTGTGTGTTACTGGTCTCCATGCTGTGTGTGTGTGTGTGTTACTGGTCTCCATGCTGTGTGTGTGTGTGTGTGTGTGTGTGTGTGTGTGTGTACATGTAACTGGTCTCCATGTGATGCACCAACAGCTCTGCACCATCTGCCTCCACAGCCTCTTTTGACATTGATACTGTTACTGCCACTCCTTCTTAACTCTAAATCCCATGGCAAATCTTCAAAACATACTTAAGCGTTCTAGGGCAAGTCATCATCGGCTTCAAAGCTAGCTAATATCTCTCGGTGTCCCTCTTTTTCTTCCCTTTGTTCCCTTTTTAAATGCCGCTTTTAATCGTTTTTAGATGCCGTCTGACTTAGCACCGCTGCTACAGTGGTCAGAATCTACCTCCAGAAAGAAGCAGGGGTCCTGAGCTGAAGCAAACTCACAGCAGAATCGATTCTGCCAGAAAGCCGGCTTGTGAAACACCTCCACAGACATTCGCAGTGCACACAGTGACACACTGCAGACCTTGATTACAGAATAGGCTGTAGACATCTACAGACCCCTGCTACAGAAGAAAACTGAAAACTGCAATTATAGAATAAAACTGCAGATGTCATTACAGAATACAACTGCAGACCACGATTATAGAAGAAAACGGCAGACCACGATTATAGAACAAAACAGCAGACTGCGATTACAGAACAAAACGGCAGACCTCAATTATGGAACAAAACTACAGACCACGATTATAGAACAAAACAGCAGACCTTGATTATAAAACAAAACTACAGACCACGATTATAACAAAACAGCAGACACCCATTATAGAACAAAACGGCAGACCGCGATTATAGAATAAAACAACAGACCACGATTATAGAACAAAACGGCAGACCATTATTATAGAACAAAACGGCAGACCGCGATTATAGAACAAAACGGCAGACCATGATTATAGAACAAAACGGCAGACCGTGATTATAGAACAAAACAAAAGACCATGATTATAGAACAAAATGGCAGACCGCGATTATAGAACAAAATTGCAAATGTCATTATAGAACACATCAGAGATGTCTAGCACAGAGTAACATGCTTAAAGCTCCTTAAAATACTATAGATTGTTTACATGAAACAAACAGCAAAATCTTCACATTTTCTGCAAAATGCAAAACAGATATTTAATGCACAACACACCATATACGCTTCTCACAGAACACCCTATAGATATTTTAGACAGAAGACACCATAGATATTTTAATATTTTAATGGCTGCTGGCCACAGTTTCACAAACTGACTGTATCTGCGATGTTCTTTCTGATTTGAGAGTAGGGCTGTTCGTTTGCTGTGTGAGAATCTCGCGTGGAACAGAAATTTTCCGGATAATCCCCACACTCCTTGTGGTGAAGCTTCTCAACAGACATGGCCCTCCTAACAGGAGGCCAAAGTCGCAGAGGAGAGCAGCCAGAAGATACCCCATCGAGGTCACACCAAAAATGCTTCACAGAGGCCAAATGAGCTGAAGATTGTAAGTGTCTTAAGTGGGACATTATGACACACAATGTACTTTTAGTAATAATATATACTATTGACACAGGGTCATTCATTTCTCAAGGTGACACACCTTCACAACCAAATACTGCTAAACCAAATTTCTTCCTATGAACACAACTTTTTGTTTGGGGTATAAGTAGTGCACTATGCCTCTTTCCTGATTCCCTCCTGCATTTCGACTGGTGTCCATCCCGCTGTGACTGCCCTGATTGTGTGCATCTGTGGACCCCCCCCCCACCCCCAGATGTTACAAAGATTTAATAAATAGCTAGTGAGTGGAGTCAGAAGATCGCATCTAGCTAGCATGTCACCAGGACATGCTGTTTTATCATCTCCTAAAGGAATGTGCTTGTTCAATATTTAGTGTAGCTACTCTTTGTGGGCAACAGGGTGCCCCACGCAAATGTGTGGCGTGGGTGATGATATTAGGACCCTGAGTATGGCTCTATTGCCAGAGCAAGTGGCCAAAATGCGAAGTGAGTAATGTCTCTGTGAACACGACGTTTTCACGTTACACCTGTATTTCCTCAAGATTGACGGTTCAAAGGACCAGCTCCGCACTGCAACGTGCTGCTTATGGTCTCCCCCGCATCCTACACCTAAATGCAAGTACCCGACACACCTGAGCAAATAGGCATCGCTGAGAAACGTTAAGCTGAGCCTCAGTTCACGGTTTAATTATCTAAGCAATTAAACTCTGGCACAGGAGATGGCAGGTACAGCGGGGCGTGTGCGTGAATGCTTTGAGAGAGTGCTGTGTAACGCTCTACCATTACAGCTAAACACAGGAAGAGGGTTGGAGACTTGGGCGGAGCTTAATCCCGCGGTCCTGAGTTGCTGTCGATATCGCTGCCACAAATTCAGAGTCTGACTCGGGCTAACAGCCGGCCACTGAAACAGTAAGCAAGATGGTGGGGGGGGGGGGGGTGACTGATGCCTCTTGATGCTCCTTGAATGTTCTTAATGTTGCACTTTTAGTGATTGAATAGTCTAATTAGCTTCTTGCTATATTGGAAAGGCCTTGTGCAGCTCCTGCCCCACTGCTGCTTACATTCATACCTGGGCATTATTCATTGGAAGCTCAGCCTAGCTGCACTTATGCCTAGACAACTGCTCGACAGACATATGCTTATAATATGCTATTTGCTTCACTTGTACGTCGCTTTGGACAAAAGCGTCTGCTAAATGAAAGTAAATGTAAATGACAGCTTGAAAGGGGCTTCCAAACAGGCGGGACACTGGCTGTCTTGTGCCGTCGAGAGATTAGGCAGATCCAGGAGGATAGATGCCATCTTTACAGAGCCCGGTGAGTCACCAAAGCTTGAGAAATATCACCAGAATGACAATACAGATTTTGCGTGAGGACTAAACAAAACGTCGGCTGAATGTAGTTAGCCTGGACGTGGCTATAAGGTGCCGTTGTTGGCAGGCGAGGCTCGGGAGGGCCACGAGCTGACGGGAATTTGTGTGTTAGCCCAAGCCTTTGACACGCTACATCCACAACACCCTCCTTGGGTTCCCCATCCAGAGAGACCGCGGCAGAGTTATAATTCAGTTACATCAGCGCTGCTCACAGCTGGGACTAGGCTGGTAATTAAGTGTGATTGGATTTGAAATTTCCTATGAATTAATAATGAATTAATCAAAAAAAATCACCCAGGGTCTCCTCTTTTGTGTTAATGCAGATTTCCAACTTGTTGAGCGTTTTTTAAAAGTCACAACAGTCGCAGGAGACCCATTCACCGCCAAGCCGCCAGAAACGTAAGAACTCGCTTCTAATTGATGTGCTTTTAAACAGAGGTGACGAGACTCAATTCCAAAGTTTACTGTAAAGTAAAACCTAATCAAAAGGCCAGAAGCAGCATGTCTAACCTGTAGAGTACAGTATGTGGATATACTCATTTCAGACAGCCTTCAGGTGACACAAGATTAATGACTCATTACCTTGCCACCACTCAAACCACTTCAAAGTAACTTGCATGTATGACAATCAAAGAGCAAATTTCTGAAACTCACTCAGTCCATTTTCTGTTGTTTTTGCAATAATATTGCCAAGTCAGGCTTCCCCATCACATGATACAGCACTGGGAACCAAAACTCACTCAGTCCTCATGTAAACAAAGAACTTCTGTTAAATTTCCGAAGCTTACTAAGTCCACATAAATGGTTCTTACCTTATCCTGTCTATGAAGCCAGTGGACTGAACAGGTTTTGGAAATCTGTTCTTCAACTGGAACTAATTTATATAACTGATTATATATGGAACAGATTGGAATGTAGACTTTGCTCGAAATCTCTGAGTAAGCATTAAATTTTAGCCCGTCTCACAGTCACTGACAAAATTTTTAATTATTTAGACTACTATACATTTGTGTCAGGCTTATTATTTCCAAATATCACAGCTATTGTTTGTGTGGCCCTGATGAAAGTCTTGGGAAATTGATGAAATGTGATGCATCTGAAGTCTAAGCAGAACTTTACTGTCACAATATAAAAAAAGAAGGTGAAATTCAGTTGAAAATATTTGAGCCTGATATAGAAATATTTGTACCTAAAAGCCACTAAACTCTTTTGTGTTTTCCGTCCACTTGGAAGTGACCTTTTCGCCCGATGGAATCAGATTCCAAAGAGTCCAGAATGCCGAAAAGTCATCCTCCGGAGAAGCACAGCTTTTTCACTAGTCCCGGAACCCGACCGGATGGACGCGCAATTCAAGGACTGCTGAAATTGGAGTGCTGGATTTGAATGAATAATTTCAGGGGGACGCAGATGACCCCGGTGTATCTGTGTGCCGATTCCCTGAAATGAAAACAGTCTGAAAAAAGCAGCTCTGACCCTTCTGTTCTAGAATGTGACGTGACAGGAGCTCGATCCCGCAAATGCAACTATAACATTATATTAAATGCTTTTTTTTTTTAAAGTGAAGTCTAATGTTTGCGAGATTTTTCTTCATGTTTCATAACATCACCAGCACACAGCTTTACAATACCGCAATCATGTTTAGAAAATCATAATCTAGTTTTAGAAAATCAGATATATTTCTCATTCACAGAAAGAGCCTTGTAGAGGAGTCAGACAAAGGCTAGTTTGAACTAGTGCCAGTGAATATTTTCTAAGAAAAAGGATTGGCTGTCAAAATCATTCTCAAAATAATTCCTTAAACCAATTATAGAATTACATGTTTTATGTTTGTGTCTGTGTCTCTGTGCATGCCTGTGTGCGTGAGTGTGTGTCGGCCCCTTTGTGACTGTATGCATATAAGTGTCGGTGTGGGTACACTTGTCATTGTGTACCCATGTAAGTGTGTGCGTTTGTGGTTGTGTGTGTGTGTGTGTGTGTGTGTGTATGTGTGTGTGTGTGTGTATGTGTGTATGTGTATGTGTATGTGTATGTGTTGTGCATATTCCATTATGCCTAATGGCCACACTGCTCTAAGTCCAATGTGTGTATTTGGGAGAGTGACCTCAATATTATAGTCTATGAATGCAATCAAGAAGCTAAAAATGCCAGAAGTCTTGTATTTTGTGTGGTTACTTAGAACTGAGCTGGGTAGGGGTTGAGGTCATCATTGTTGGGATTAGTGTTTGTCCCATATATTCCCTGTGTTATTTTCGGGGTCAAAGTTACCCCAGTCCATTTTCAAAATGAGGATAAATTCTATAGAATCTAGAATTTAGAAAGGAAGAAGTAAAATACACAAGGGATATATGAAGGGACAGTCCCCACAAAGATATGAATACAGATATATGTGTGCGTGTGTGTGTATTTATGTGTGTGTGGGTGCATGCCTATTCCCCCATGCCTAATGGACACACTGCTGTAAGCCCGGTTCCCACTCGAGGCGCTGAAGAGCCGTGCTGCCGGGGATCCAGGCAGCCGCACCATGACAGAGAGCAGCCTCCGGCTGGAGGGTCTGGCCAGCCTTCATACGGCACAGCCGGGTAGCGAAGCCCGCAGCCGCGGTGCTGTGCCCTTTGTTCTGCATGTCGCGTAATCCCACATGTAATGAGCAGCCTGTCTTTATTTACAACATCCTGACAGAACATCGAGGAAGAGGCCTGTGAAAAGAATATCCCTTCGCCTCCTCCTCACGTCATTCCTAACCTCCTCACTTGCCTCCGTGCACAGAACCATCTTACCGAACGGACAGCCGCAAAGCAGGCTGAGTTGGGGGTCCTTCAATGGGGTCTTCATGAGAACGTGGCTTATAATGGACCACTGAGAAGTTTAAAGACCTTCTATAAGACAAAGACCACGCTTCTGTGGGAAGTTTTTTGGAAAAGGGCTGTATTAACAATTAAACTGTACTGTACAGTTGGTTTTGACTGCAGATGGAGGTAATTTATAATCTGACACCCACCTTATATGGTGCTTGCTTCTTTGACAGCTAAGGATGGAGCATGTGAGCGTGCAGGCTGAAGTAACTTATCCATGGTTGGGAACAGGGAACAACCACCAGCCCACATACCACACACTCTGAAACTGTACCGCATGGTTTCAACTGTTCACTACAGAAGACAAAGTCTGCATGCATGGCCAGTAACTCCATACCCAGAGTAACATAAACATAGTCAGAGGCCACCCTACTGTTTTTTAGGATGATATAGTTGTTGACCTGGGGCCGAGGGGGTGTTAGTTGAGGCCCCTTTTAAGCAGAGGCCCCTGCGTTTCAGCCTGGGTAAGCCCATGCATTAAAACATCCCTGTTTGCATCCCTCAGAAGGCTGCAACTTTTTCAATGGGAGAAGCCGTCATGTGATCAAATGGTGCAGGAGGAAATCATAACTGCTCTCCTACACCTTCACAGTTATACCTGTCCCTTATCAATTCAGGCTTATAGCAACGCAGCCTATACTGATCACTGCCATTACTGCTCTCCTACACCTTCAACAACAACAACAACAACAATTTATTCTTATATAGCGCCTTTCACGACAGAGTCACCCCAAAGCGCTTTACATGAC
>JAAGVU020000040.1:5890694-5901319 GCA_011763525.2 Mormyrus iriodes | reverse complement strand
GCAGAGAGCATGGATGGTCAGAACATGCATTGACACATTAATAGACAGGCATAGTAGATACTAGAGGCATGCACAGCTGCACCAGCAGCCTTTGTTTCAGTGTGTTATAAGTTAAGTTATGGGTAAGCTAAACTCACAGTTATACCTGTCCCTTATCGTTTCAGGCTTAGAGCAACGCAGCCAATACTGATCACTGCCATTACTGCTCTCCTACACCTTCACAGTTATACCTGTCCCTTATCGATTCAGGCTTATAGCAACGCAGCCTATACTGATCACTGCCATTATTGCTCTCCTGCACCTTCACAGTTATACCTGTCCCTTATTGATTCAGGCTTATAGCAACGCAGCCTATACTGATCACTGCCATTACTGCTCTCCTACACCTTCACAGTTATACCTGTCCCTTATCAATTCAGGCTTATAGCAAAGCAGCCTCTACTTTGATTAATTGGCACAGCATGACACCGGAGCTTCTGTGCAGGAGAATCCCACTCACACAATGCCACTTCATGATTTGCCATGTTGGAAAACCACAGTGGACAATCGCTATTTATGCTTCCTGAGTAATGCAAGCTTCCACACAGCATCAGGGAATCATGGGAAGGCATTTGAAGCCTTCGTTTCTAAAGTAAATATCATGAGGTACGAATACTTGTAGTTTTACGGCACTGAATACAGGTGACATGTAAGAGATATTGCTAAGATCAGACAAATAAGATAATATTTGTAAAGAAACGAAAGAAACTGCATAAACTCTGAGTTCTACTCCTGACGCGAGGTAAACTTTTAGTAAAAAAAATGATATATATATGAAAATCTCTGTGGAATAATTTCCCTTAGATACATATAAATAATGCTATGGTGAGCAAATTCACTTTATTTTTCAGGTGTACTTGTCTTTAATCACTCCTACTATTTGGCAAGTATAATCCCACTCAAATCTATTTAAGGTTTTTCAAACATACACAGGAAAGGAAAGATGAACTACCTCCCCTCTATCTCTGTCTGCAGACTGCACGGGATCAATACAGTATTGGGTGGGATTCTGTGCACTCGATTGGTTTCCTTTATTTGATCCCTTGGACTACAGACGCACCCTTGCAGGTCTAATGAAACCTGAAAATGCTCCTGGAGGTCCACAGCAGCTGGGTACTGGGTGTTTTCGTATTGGCGTCCTGTAAGTAAAATTGATACGAATGTCCGATGATCCCAATTTAACAAGTCTTTCTTTTTCAAAAGTCCAGGAGGGCTGGTGGTCTTGATATGCCTCCATGTTGTCGGCTGCCTGGAGACCCCCATGGAACCCAAAAGGACAGACCTCCCCCCCCCCCCCCCCCAACTTCTGACATCATGTTCAATGGATGGTAGTGTAAAATGAAATAGGCCAGACATCTTCCCCTTGGTTAAACGTGGAGAGCAGGTTATGAGCTCTGGGGCGACCCCATGCAGTGAAGGCGAGGCGACACCTCTTTGATCCTCGTCTCCAGTCTGTCCGCGAGCCGCCGGGGGTCCCGGACACCTACGAGTGATGACCCACGAGTGCAGGCATGCCAGGCAAACGCGTGCACATTCGCATGTTAGAACGGCAACCTAACAATAATGCAGCACCGGGGCCGTGAGCCTTTCAATGGCTTTACCTGCAGCCTGCTATGATATCCAGATGTAACATTGTAGCGCGCCACAGGTTCCCGAACCGGGATCCGTTCAAAACCGTTTTAAATCCACCTCTCCCGCTTTCAGCCACGCCCTGCAACTGAAACCACATCAGTATTCCCACATGATATAATATTTCTTTAACACTGATGGAAAGCATTGCATTGCATTTTTTGTAACATATACACCGCTGTGCGGCGACGTCAGTTTACCTCAAAGTAAGCAGTAAGCAGCAGAAAACCGCACATCTCATAATAGATATTTACTCTGTCACTGGCCTGTATCTGGAATGGGATTAAATACATTTTTAACAGGTATCATTCATGCGCAGGGTTAAAGTTTTCTTAGGATGACATAGCAAAATGCTAAGTATTATACTGGCACGCGGCCCGAAAATCCGGTATGATTACCTTTCAGGAATTTGTTTAGTATTATTGCCACCACTTGGAATTCCATTCATTTTCTGAAACCACTTGTCCTATTCAGGGTCGCAGGGGGTCCGTTGGCCATGGATGCAAGGCAGGGAACAACCTAGGATGTAGCGCCGACCCATCGCAGGACACGGGCACACGCAAGCTGATAACGCCAATTAACGTCAGCGGGGAGAACATGCAATTTCCCCACACAGGGAGCCATAGCGGAGACTCGAACCCAGGTACCAGCAGTGTGAGGCGACAGTGCTAACCACCGTGCGGCCCCTCGTTTTAAGTTAATTGCTCATTTTTCTGAAGGAGGCAGCAGACCGCGGAATCTCTCAAGGGAAGCGTCCTTCTGTCCATGGTCCCCTCATCCTCTTTGTATTACTTGGCTGGTGCAAACTGCCAGCGCAGAACACGTGAGCATCACAGCAGAGAAATTCGCTAAATGCATCAACCAAAGCACTTATATGAAGTTACGATTCAATTGCACATGGCTGCCGAAAGAGACGTGACTAAATTCAGTACACATAAGTACATTTGTGTTTAATAATGTAATAATGAGAAAAAACGTAGGGCCAAATTTTACGTGAACAAGCTAAGCAGTTTAGCCTCTGGATATAATAAGCACTGTTGCTATAATGTGAGAACATATACATATTACAGCGTGAGGATTATCTCCGCCAGTACTTATCCCGATGACGCGTTTTCTCCCTAACATTCTTATATTCGGATGTTAGGATAGGCCTTTTTCCCCTGTTTTATGAATGGCATGATCATCAGAATGTGAGTCAGTCATTGGCTGGTCCTGCCTCCTGTCATGCCCGTGCATTTGATCTACTGCTTTATCTTCATATCTCACTTCAGCTCCGATAAAACAGTATCCCCCCCAGCTTCCCCAGTAAACGCCGCTCCCGACTTCCAGTCCGGGTCTTTCTAATCGTCGCAAGGGGGCAGGAGGAGGTAGGATCTGGATTGGCCAGAGAAGCGTGGCTAGAAGACGGGATCCCTCTCCGCCTGGTTCGCTTGCAGCAGAGCCGGAGACGCGGAGTTGAGGTGGTGAGATCGTTGAGGGAGCCGCTGGGAAAGCACTTTCAGCGTTATTTTTATACAGAAACCCAGAATCATGAGCTTAACGCCACCAAGCTTCCAGCGCCGCACTCTCGTTCTACGAGTTGCCTAATATATCAACCCGTTAAACGGAACCTACTTTTTAATATTTTGTTGTTTGTTTCCCCCACTCATCAAAGAGGAGGGCGGCGGCATTTCGCACCGCATCGCACAGCTGGCGTTCACACGAGTCCTGGGACCCCTTGAACCCGATCCCTTCCTTTTTTTTTGCTTTTGTCGTTTTCACCGTTTCCTCCCTTTTGCCCACCATCACCGCTCTTTAACACTACCGCAAATACACCGGGGTGAAGTAACTGCCTTTCCACGTCTCCCCGGCGTCACAGAAGCGGCTGACATTATTATCCATTAAGGAGTTGATTTTGTCCTTTGCGCGATGGGGGAAAGTGGAGTGGGACAGGCGGGATACTTGGTGCCAACGTGCCCAATGCCGGGCTTGCTGCTCCTCGTCCTGGCCAGCGTCGGAGCTGCGCAAGGTAAGACGGCGTCCCCTCCGGTCCCCCTGGATGGCTGCTGCGTATCGCACCTCGGACCTTCCCTTGACAGTATGCGTTGGGGGTGACAGATGCATGTGAACGCGGTGATCGCGATGTGCCAGGGCAATTCTCCATTAGGCAAACTTTTCTACGTGATCGTAAGCCGCTCATTTGTGCCATTCAATACTTTCGCCCATTGTGCATAATGACGGCTTTTATATCCACATAAACAGTGCTGGTGCGTATTTATGTTCCCGGATTTGCTCGTTTTGTGCATGCGGGCGATTTTTGACGGAATAATCTGAAGTTTAATGGGCTATGTAGCCTACCGCGCCTGTTAAGAATCAGGGAAATCTGGGGAGAAACTTGCGCACTGTTAGATGTGCCGAAGATATGCGCTTTCCTACCTGCGTTTGCCTTCTCCCTAATTATTAACTGTGAATAAGCGACACATTTGTTCATTTCCACCGTAAACCCTGGTCGTGCGCCTGGAAACTGTCGCTGCGAAGCTTTGCTGCGTGTGGCCGAAATGGACAGACTAAATCTTCCTAACCGCTAATGGACTGTCCCTTTTTATCCGTGTTTACATATTTGTTTCCTCGCTATGATCCCTCAGAAAGTCAGTTTTATGCCGGCTTTTTAAATAGAAAAATCAATCTTCGACGAGGCAAGGGAAGGTTGCCGTTGTGGTGCCTAGTGCCTCTCGTTTGAGTGTTTCATAACAGAAATATTGATCTTTGCGTTTATTTCATTTTAACAATCATCTTTATGATATCATTTAGCTTTAATTAGAAATATGGGAAAGTGATGTACTGCTGCGAGCCTATTAAAACGAGAACACGGCTTCTAGTCTTTCCTATTGAAAAGGGAATAGAGTTCCTAGCCATTTCCGATCCCCGTCTTTCCTATCGAAAAGTGAATACAGTTCCCAGTCGTTACCATTGAAAAAGTATAGTTTGCCGTTTCTCGTATTGAAAAGTGAAATTATTTTGCCATCTTTCTTACACACAGATCAAACATATTAAAAGTTAAATCGCACTGGTTATAAACGTAAGTCAGCTTGTGATCGTCACGATTCGTGGAGTAATTAACTGTGCAATTATGAGCAATTAACATTTGAAAATAAAATAGCTGTGCCGTGTGTCTGAGCTACAGCGTTATACCGGTAATGTAGCTGGCATTTGGGTTAAGTCGCACGCTCTATAGAGAAGCCTAACGACGGGGCAGGAACATATCATTTCAGTAATTAGTGCAATGATATAAGATTCACATAAGAGAAACTATCCATTCGTGCCCCCAGCGAAAAGCTATTGTTACGTTCAGATTTACGACATGAAGAAAACCGCAATTATTTTTATACTTAACGGTGTAATTTAGGGTACTTTATCTAGGTAATTATACATTTAATTTTTATTAATACTAATTGTAATTTAATATAAGGGCCTATTTACAATCGCTGTGCACATTATTGGTATTAACAATAGCCGAAAACAGTTATGATGATTATTTTTCAATGGCCGCCTGTCTACTGTAAATTATTACCTTAATAAAGAGTTCTTTCTTTTCTGTGGACACAGTTCATTTTGTAGCAGTTAAACGTGCACACAATTTTGAGAGCTCTATGTTTTGGGCGTTTTGCTGTTTCATTTTAAAACTGTAATTATGTTTCGGTAAGCTAATTGCCGTTGATTTTGATTTTTTTTTTTTGTCGTTTTGCTTTTACCCAGATATAATAACATTTTATTTAGCTAATAAAATTCAGTTTGAGCTGATATTATAAAGTTTACGTCTGTTTTTATCATGTTTAGAAAAACACAGTTGTTGAAATGTTACTCTTGACCCCGAGATAAAAGAAAACTTAATAAGGAAAAGTTACTGTTTCGTATATTTCACATTATAAATGAAAGTGCCGAGCTGCACAGAGGTCAAAACCAGTTATTGATCTATAATTTTCCTGCTTTTGGGGTTAAACGGTAACCGCTTGAGCGCTTAACTAGTTTTATCGGTAATAACAGCTCTTTCTTTGTCAGTCTTTAAATTGTTAGTATAGCTGCAGGCGCCTTTTTCACATCTAAGTCTGTCTTTGTGAAGTGAGCCTTTCATTTTCCACTTTTATAATACAGCGATCGTAACGATTTTCCTTCGGAAGAAAACGTTTTTCCCCTAACTTAAAGCTTAACGTTTTAAAAAGACAGAACGTGTTTAATTACAGACCGTTTCCCTTTTGAGATTTAAACGCGTCTATCCACTCCGAGAAATACCCCCCACCCAAGGAACCAACATTTTACATTTTATTAAGATGACAGAAAAGGCAAAAAACATTTAAATTCAATCCCAACCCGCAGAACTCTTTAAATTAAAGTATTTATTTATTAGGGTTAGAGTTTGGAAGTCGATGTATTATTTTATAATCAAACATGAAATTGTATGGAGTAGGCCTTATAATTGCGTTTTAAAATGACCCCAAATGCGACCTACAGTTTTAAAGCTGTGCTTTAAAGCACGTTTTATACCAATACAGTAAACGCCTTAAACTGACTTTGAAGGAGGCTGTTTTTAAAAAATGTTTTATCTGTTAAAAACACGAGTCCGGTCATTTTAGCGCATTTGTGCAATTCTGAATTTATGCATTCCGTGTAGTTTTCTTCACCTATGTGTGGATCCGGGATATAAAATGCCTTGAGCTATTCGTGTTGGCAGTTTATTGTTTGGGGCTGGATATGTGAAACAACACAGCCGGTATGTAACTCCCTTTCAGGGCAACTTCCACGGACGAATCTCATCTTTGCCTAGATAATAACCCGCAGAAGTGTATGGATGTGCAATTTATGCTGTTTTCGGGATTTTTTGATAATTTTATTGTCAAACTGTTCAGCACCCTGCTGTTCCTCCTGCAGTATTAGTATTAACAGTGATAATAATCATAATTACCATTTCACCAAATGCTCAAGGCTATGGTACTTCTTCCGCACTGAGGCTTACAGAAGATGATCTTAGCGAGGATTTGGTACGACTTAACGAGATGGATATGAAACGGAGAGCCAGAGTGTTTATAAGCGTGTGTGCAGGTCTGCTGGCTCTGTGTGTGTGTGTGTGTGTGTGACCGCTTTGGTCTGCAAGCAGGAATGTGCTACTTTTGTTTGTGCGTGTATCTGTGCGTTTATGTGAGAAAGATTAAGACAGCCACAGAAACGCGTCGCGACGGGGACTTAGGATTTTTTTTCCCGATTTAAGCGTTAAGTTTAGGGGTGCTGGGTGATTTCCTTGAAGATGCACAGAGCCCCAGTGAAATCCGCCGCCCCTTGCATTTCGGCGTCGGGGCATGGCCGTGTCCGTCCTCCGCCGCTCCTGCCAGAGGAGCCTTATTTAAGCGGCTGGCGTCTCCGAGCTGGGAAGAGAGAGACAGCGCCGAGCCCCTCAGCCTATTAAAAAGCCATTAGCTAATCCGTCTTTCAATAACAAGCGATCGTGTGACAAACAAACGGTGCGCTTTGAAGCCTGGCTCTCTAGACGTCCGCTGACGGAGTAGCATGTCCCTCAGCAGGCAGGTGGCTGGCGGGGTCCAGCTCTCCTGCAGGCAGTTCAGCACCCATAATGCACTGCGGTCAACACCTGCGTGCTGGTAACCTGGCCTGGCCGCCCTCAAGCCCAGCTGCTCTTTAACATGCCTGTCTCCCTACCTTGTGGATTGCTCTCCTTCTCCATAGCCTTGCTGTAAATCGAGGCTTTGATGAAGCTGGCCTATCTCCATAGAACATATTCCGCCCGTACCCTTATTTTTGAACAGTGCCTGTGCTTGTTATGGAATATAAATATACCCAGATATCTGGAATCTAACGTGTGAGAAGAAGTGGTGTTTGAGCATGATAAATGCTTTATTTTATCTTAACAACCCTTTTGTCTGTTTGAGGGCGTCTGAAGTTGGCAGGCCTGTAAAGGTGTTGATTTTTATCTGCTGTTTACTGGATGATACTCCTGTGCAATTCGCGTCATTGGTGGACGCCCAGATACCAAGATCATGTGATGCCGGGCAGGCGGGGGTGAGCTGTGGCTGAACCAGGCGTGGTCACTGGCTGTGTCTGGGCCCAAAATGGCTACTGGCATCTCGCCCCACTGGCCGACCTCTCTAAGCAGAGCCCTTTACCCACAAACATCCAAGGTTGTCTTAGGGCGGCTTTCTGCGATATGCTTGTCTGTATGGTGGCAGTTTGTTGGCTTCCTGGTGGAAGAAGCTCTTCCTTAAAGTTAGGTGACAGCAGAGGGGGGGTTTGACCAAAATGAAAGGCAGCGGCGTGCAGCTTGGGCAGGGCAGGAGGGAGGGGGTGGTCGGGGCAGAACTTTGTGTGCAACTGTACATGACGATCACAAAAGAGACGGCAGGATATCGGGCGAGAGATGGAATGGCAGATGATATTCCACTGCAGGGCCCGGTGCAGATCGGGGCTGCTCTCAGAGGAATTTAAAGCGGGTCATTCCACGTCCATTAAGTTGTCGATTTGCCCAGGATCGTCGCTGGTGGCTTTTGTTAATTAGTGTGAGGTGCGGGTGCTGTAGGTACGCGTGCTACAGGCCATCAATCAAGGCGGAGCAAGCTCAAGGTAAACGTCATTCTGGGCCCTTAAACTTCCCGGCTGTCCAGGCAGGCTCATTTCACCCTTTCTTTGCTTAATCAGACATCGTTCATTGTCTCATTTCCCGCCCTCGTTCTCAAGCCCAGGTCTCCCCCTCCCTCTCATTCTCTCTCTCTCTCTCTTTCTCTCCCTCCCCCTCTCCCTTTTTTCTTTCTGTCTGTTCATTCTCTCCCTTTTCTCTATTCTTTTTCCATCCATTCTCTCTCCTTCCCATCATTCTCTCTATTCCTCTCATCATTCTCTCTCCTTGTCTCTCTTCCTCTCTTCCTTCTCTCTCTCCCTCCACCGTCTCTCTTTTCTCACCCCCCCCCACTTGATTGTATTCACAGAGATTTATTCTGTTTAATTAAGTTCCCTAGTTAGAGTGCGGAGCCGTTGCTGCGGTGCCATCGAGCGGCCCTCTATGAGTCTCGGCCCTGGAGCATCGTAGCCTCTCCCTGCCTGCCTCCTGACCTTCCTGCCATCTCCTCCATCTGCCTTCTCCTCCTCATACAGTAACCCAGGGTAACTCCAGCCTTTCTATGAGAGGGACGCCATGGAAAACCAGTTCGGATCAGAACAAAGAAAGCTGTCTTTGCACAGAGTGTTGGGGGTGGGGGGACATATCCCTGGTCGTAACGTGTAGATACCATCTTTACATTTGTTCACATGTGCCGCAGAGAACATTCTGGTGATACTTAGCGAGGTGAGACCGGGCTTGTTTGCTCGCCGTGGCTGTGCCACGCTGCCCCCATCTCGCCCTCCTGGCTCATGGCCGCCGGGCCCTCACTCGTCTGCACGCCCCACATTCGCACTTGACCTTGGGATTCGGGCTCGGCGGCTGTGGGCGATGTTTGGCCTCCCGGCTTCCATATGGCCGATCTGTGGCCCATCCACGGTCCCTTTAAGCAAGATCCCTGCCTATCCAGGGCTTTGGCAGGGTGTGTGTGTGTGTGTGAGGGGGGTGGGTGGTGTTCACCCATCCTTTTCGTTTCAGTAGTAAGGCACCCCCGCCCAGCCACCCTCCTCTCTCATCTGGGCCGGGGCCTGTCCGTGGTACAGTCACACCAAAACGGTAGAGGACATTCGCGGCACCTCCCCCCCGCTGTCTGTTTGGCAGCATGGTTGAGTCCTGTAGCACCTCCCAGCAGAGAGTGGGAAGAGACTGGCTCCGGGCCACAGGAAAGAGGCCAACGCTGGCCCAGAATGCACTGCAGTGGGGGCTCCTGCCGTCTGGAGGCCCAGCGGGCTGTGCTGGTGAACTAGCCCAGGGGTGGGGGTGGAGGTGGGGAGGGTGTGTTTTTAACCTGCTGAACTTCAGACAGCGCCGGGTCCACGGTCAGCTGTGTCGGCACATTTGCAGGGTCCCTCGGGAGAGGGAGCGTGCAGGCAGATGGGCGCCCCCCGGAGGCGACGGCCTGGATGTGCGAGGTGTGACACGCGTGAGAGCGGTGGCTGGCTTTTGTCTCCAGTGCATTTATTGTCTGCGACGGATGCCCTCCGCCACGTAAAATCTGACATTCACGCTCACTGGGGCTGAGCTAAGGTACACCGTGAGCCCCCAGCCCCCCCCGTCCAACCCTGCACACCCTCGCATAGCCATGTGATGCGACATGACCGTGTCAGGAAGGGGTATACTTTCAGGAGCTTGGGAGGCTGATTAGAGGTGCTGGGGAGATGCAGATATATATACACATACACATATATACATACACACACATATTTATATATATATATATAGGTATGCATAGGTGTGTGTATATATATACATACATACATATATATACACACATACTATATACATATATATATATATATACCTATGCACAATCAAACATGCATACACACACATACACACACGCACACAGATAAACACACAAACACACGCTCCACTCTCCCTCCCTTTGTTTATTCAGTATGGCTGCCAAATGCACACACTGGAGCTGAACGCCGTTTTAACACGTGAGAACATTATAGCAGAAGGGGCTTCTGTACCTGTGTACCCCCCCCCCCGCACCCTGCACAATGGGGACATTGTGAGGTCGTCTCTGTGAAGCGTAAGGGGATGCGAAGCGGGTGACATCACACAGGTCCCTCGGAAGGCCTCAGGCGCACAGTCGCTGAGATGCAGGGTGTAGAGAAATCACTGGAATCCCCCCACCCCTTTAACTTCATTCTATTTTTATCCCTTAATGAATGAGCGGGACAGTTTAGTCAAGGTCCAGTCCCTCCTTGTCACCATTAAAAAAACACAGAGTTCTTCTAGTTAATGACATTTTCTTTGATGGGGGAGTAGGAAAGGGGAATAATTCCCCCCCCCCCCCGCCCTTAAACTTACC
>JAAGVU020000040.1:5858643-5890314 GCA_011763525.2 Mormyrus iriodes | reverse complement strand
CTACCCCCTCCTCACCCTCCCCGAAAAAAAAAATGCACCGGCAGCACCTCAGCGTCTCGGCTTCAGGGGGGAGCGGGTGAGGCGCAATTAATCACGAACTGTCACACTCCCAACTACAGGAGAGTCTTCAGCCTTCCTGCCTGCGGCCTGTTAGCGGTCCATTAGCGGGGGCCCAAAGCCACGCTGCCATTTCACCGGCGTCCCTGAAGGAGAGGGTCCGACCCGGCACAGTGACGGGCCGAGGAGAGTGTCGCCCTGGCCAAAAGCATCAAAGTACATATATCGGCAAGCAAAATATCCCCTATTGTCTGCTGAGCTATAATTCCACTGTGCCACCCAGACGTGTTGATAGTGCCATCGCTGGTCATGTGACATGAATCGAACGGGTGCAAGTCATACAAAGGGCAGCATAAATGGGTCAAAGACACCATGGCGGGGGGCGCATGTGAATGTTGTCATGTGATGGAGTCCCATTTCCCATGGCCCACAACCAGAAGTCTCTGCCCCGCTCCCCGGCCCGGCCTGGTGTGCTGAGACCCCCCTGTCACCTGCACTTGCTGCACCCTCTCTGTCTTGGGCAGGAAGTGGAAGCTGAGCCGTCCTGAACCTCCGGGATGGGCAGATTATCAAGCGGCAGCTCCGCCGCCTGGAAAAGTAATTACCTCCGGAGAGCAGGGCCTGTTTCCCAGTGCCCGTTCATTACTCTCTCGCTCCTCCTTTGGATGCCTTCGTTCGCTGGCCTCCTAGGTCCCGGCGAGGAACGTGTTTAGTCGGAGGTTTCCGGAAGCCAGGGTGGGGGGCCTGTGGGCGGGAGATGGCCAGCAGGGCTCTTTAGGACAGGTGGGCTGGGTCACTGCACCACAGCGGTTTCTTATGAGGAAACACTGGGTGAACAATGCTCGCCTTGCGGTGTAGTGGGGGGGGGGGGTGAGTGGGTGAGAGATCCTACAGCTTGCTGAAATGGCATATGTACCCCGGAGCGAGGTGACACATGACAGAACCAGGAGCTGCACACAGTGTGAGTGCTTTGCCCGCTGTTACTTCCTGGGATGGGGGGTGGGTGGGGGGGGGGGGTCACGGTGCTCCTAGAGCCAGCCGCATTTTCCCTCTCCCTGCCCTCGGCTGACCTTCCCTGCTCCGTCGTCCTGGGGATGTCCCCCCACGTTCGTGTTTGGCAGGCAGCATCTCAGAAAATCAATCCCTTCCATATAATTTCATTCTGCTGGACGCTCTGCTTTAAGCAGTTTCTTGGTGGCCATTTAATCTGCGAGTGGCCTTCCTGGAGGCCTTCATGGAGAACTTGTCAGGATGTCACTTCCCATCGATTCTCAATGTCGGTATTTCACCTGTGATTAAAGAAATGCTAATTGTGGCCCGTGTTTTACTTCCGCTATTACTTTGTAATTCCCTACCATCGATTGTTCCCGCAGTGTATGAATCAGGTACTGCGGGGCGGGGTCACGGTGCCCGGTTGTCCAATGAGAGGCCAGCCCCGCCTCTCTCTGTCAGAGCACCCTCGTCAGCTGACAAACAGAACAGTCGTCACGCTGGTATTTAGTGCTGCATTAGTCAGCTGCTTTGCCGACTTCCCTGTCCAGGGCCCTCGTCACGTGACTTTGGCTCCTTCTCTTTAGAGCGATTTAGGGACTTTTTTGGGCTTTCCCCAGCCAGTCAGTTGATCCAGCTCCTAACTACCTTGCCATCTTCTCCCAGTGTATCTCTCGCCCCCAACCTGCTTGGTCCTCCAGCCTTCCCAGCATGCCCTCTGGCACCTCTGGCTGAGTGCTAGCTCCCGTCTGTATAATTGGGGTGCTTTGCTCGGGGCTGAGGCACCGTGAAAACTCCAGCTGAGCATGATGGGGCAGCCAGTCAGAGGCCTGGGACTCATCCATGCAGGGGGTTCTCTGCCTTTGGAGAAACAGCTCAGGTTGAGGTGTGTTGGGTTAACCCAATGTCGAGCAGACCTGGTCCAACCTATCTACCGCTCCACATTGCTGGAATCCACCTGACACTGGCATGGGGAGCTGCCCGGGTCATCCAGGGTGTGATCCAGAAGGGGCCCCAGTGCACCATCAAAGCTAACCACCCCCCCCCCCCCCCCCCATGCACCTCTACAGCCTGTGTAGGTCTGCACAGCTGTGGTAGGCAAACAGGGGCAGAATGGACTTCCTGGAGATGCAGGTGTGGGTGTTGGGGGGGTGGGGAGTGAGGGACCAGTTTACTGTTTGTATTCATTGTTCCCCGTGTTTATGCTGCCTTCTGTGTTAACAGATGGAAAATGTTAGTGTCCGGACGGCTCTGTTTATGTCGTTCCTTTTAACAAAAAGGCTGTTGTCAACAGAGGATGGCCACATCTACGCAGTTAGCTGGAGTGTTACTGTTTACTGCCCCCCCCCGGCCCAGGGGATCTTCTCCATATATGGCCATTCTTGTTCCTCTCCGCATGTGTCAGTGACAGAGATTCGGGTCATGTAGGGTGGGTGGGGGAGCCCACAGGTGTCCAAGCCACAGTCGGGTATGGGGGTTAGGGGGCGCCTCTATCCCTGGGCACATGCAACGGGGAGTAGCGGGGGGGTGCGTGGTTTTATAAGGTCAGCTCATTTCTCTGGCCATGAGGAAAATGCCACAGCGATGGTATTTGGGCAGGCGGGTGGGCGGGCGGGCGGAGGACTCGGTACCCAGCCTTCTTCCTCTCCGCCCTCACTAACAGATTGTGCAAACGTTTACAGTTTGTTAGCGGAAGTTTGATCACGGTGGGGGCCGCAGGCCTGTGTAATGACCTCCCCCTGCTTTTTTGATTACTCTGTGGCCCCATCCTGGCTCTTCGCCTTCCTGACGGTCCCGTTAAGGCTGCACAGAAGCTCAGTAAGGCATGCCCTGCATGGGTGTGGCCAAAGAAGGCGGCGACCGGTGCGGATTAGCAATGGCGCAATGGGGGCGGGTACAGGACAAGCTGTGAGGGGGGGGGGGATCGCTGCCGTGTTGGTAGCAGGTGGTGTTTGGCTCTGGGGGCCACGGGGGGTCATGTGGAAACATGACCGCACGCACCATGAAGTGCAAACAGTCCCATTTGTCGCCTGGGCTATTCATCTTCATCGTCGATGTTTTCTTGGAAGCCGCTTTTTGGAGTGACGCCTTCTGCCAACGGCCTCGTCAGCTCCCCCCCCCATCAGGGCCAGCTCTCAGAGTTGTAGCTGTAACTTGACACCCCCAAACTACGCTGCCTAAAATATGATGGCTGTTAAGGAAACAAGTTAACTTTTCAAGAAAAACAGAGCCTAAGAGTTTTGGAGGCTGAGCTGTAAGCTGATCCCCCTTGTGTTCGGGTTTGGGCCACTCCGAGCTCCATGTGGTGTAATGTGACCAGCCACCCACATTTATTCATGCTGGGGGGGGGGGGTCCCCCTGTCATGGCTTCAGTTGGACCCTGTTTTTAAATGTGAATTATTATCTGTGATCTCTGTGTCTTTCATTACCCTCCTCTGTTTATTCTTCTTATTCCTTCTTCCATCTCTCTTTCACTCCCTCCCTCTCTACCTCCCAGTTCCCGCCTCTCTCTTTCTTATATCCTCTTTTTTCCCTTGTTTTCTTCCATATTTTTTCTTTAGTTTGTGAGTTAATCTCACAAAGTTTTAGTTTTTTTTTCATTTGTGCTGAAGGAAAAAAACGTACCTATTTTAGTTAGTTTTTCATAACAAAGGAACACTTATTCCCAATCTTTTTTTTCTGTGATTTTCTACGGAAGAGGAGATGGAAAAAAAATGGGTATACAGTCCAGGGATGCCCCCCCCAGCACCCCCTAATCTTCTCGTCCTCGACGCCCCGCCAAAGCTCCAGAGACATGTCCCGGGTGCCGGAGAGCACTGTCGTTCCTGGCGACTTCCCACTCGCCATTGTTAGCGGAAAGCGGCACGCGGTTGTCCGGAGTTCGCTCCAGACGCTTCCCGTGCTCAGCAGGCCGATTAATCCCTCATCCCGGGCCACTCGCTCGACTGGAGACGTTGCAAAGCCATCGTTACGAGCCTCCCGGCGTCACCGAGACACCCCCCTCCCCATCGGCTTCCAAACGCGGGACGGTACGGTGGTTCCCTCAATACAGGTTCCTTTGCCTTTTCCGTGAGGCTCCGTGAGGTTCCGTGAGGGGTCTCACTTGGAATCACAGGACTAATCCCACCTCGGGCCTCCGCGTCCGTTTACACTCCCGCCGACAAGTCGCCGCCATTGGAGACATTTGCTTCCGATTCAGGAGCTCAGGCTGATGTATCCACATGGGAATCCTCATCGGGAGAGGGCATTCCGGCATGGGGGGAAGAGGCCTGTTGATCGGGGTGGGGAGGGAGTGCCGGGAGCCTGGGAGACTGATTTATGACCTGTGGGGGAGTATCTCAGCAGTTTCCTTCTCATCAGGCCATGGCTTGTTCTGTCCCCTTTGCTGTAGCCCCCCCACCCCACCCCAACCTACAGTCCTGTCCCCTTTCTCGGCCGCTAAAAACAACACAACACAAATATTCAAATATTTCCTGCGTGACCAACTTACCCAGAATTCCACATTATTTAGTCATTTAGTGCCAGGGTGACCAAAACTATGTATCCCGTCCGTCTGCCCTTTAAGATGCATGTAAATATACGGTATAAAAGGCACGTAATCATTTTAAAAGGTGCTGTTTTACACGTGTATAGAGACTAGCCCCATGAATTCAGTTTCCTGTTTATTTAAGGGTTTGAAGACAGTTGACTGATCTTCCTGGTCAAGAGGGTGTGGACAGTCCTGTTGGTTGCTGGTTGCCGTTTAGACCAGGGAATGGGGGGCGGGGGAGGGGGTCCTCAGTAAGAGTGAGCTGTGTGTGTGGGTATGTCACAGGACAAACATTCTGGTCTTTGCGAAGGACAGTTTGTGTACTGCTGTGGGCACAAGGCTATGGAATAAACTTACTTCCAGACCCTTCTTGAGTTGCACGGGAGCATGGTTGTTGAAAATGCTGGCTGGTACACAAGCCCATGACCAAAATGAGGACATCGTGGGATAGGCCATTTCTCCTTCTTTCTAAAAGCAGTTCAGCCCACCCTAGATGTACTGTAGCTTCAGGGCTGAACTTTCGCATATTTTTACCGAAATGTAACTAGAGAGCACATTTACTTGCATGTATGCATATTACTGCTGTATGCTGTATTTATTTGTTCAAATACTGTATAAAATCAGTCCTGTATGTTGTATTTCTGTATATGTGTGTCTGTAAGGACTGCATGCTCAATATGTGTTTAGTATATATGCATATTAGTACTGTATGCTGTATATATTTGTGTATATATCAGTGTCGGTACTGTATGTTGTATGTTTACATGTACACGTGAGTTTCATACACACATGATCACTCGCATGTATATGTACATGCGTGAGCCCTGGCCCATGCCCTTGCTGGTCTGTCAGTGGGGGCTGCCCTAAGATTGAGTTTCTTCCTAGACCGCAATCCGATATGTGCTGCTCTTCCCCGGCGCCCAGGTCCACCCTGACTCCGATGAAGGGGTGGGGGGTGCAGGGCTGGGTGGTCGCTGCTGGGGGCTCCTGGACGAACCTTTTAAGATTATATCAGATGCAGTAACATAGCCCAGATGTTTGTTCCTCTGAAGAGCCGGGGTGGGGGGGGGGGGCAAAGAGGGGCCCTAATCCTGCAGCTACGCTAATGGTTGCCCCCCTTCACCCCACCCCCCGTAAGTCAACACTTTTATGAACTGGAGTCCAAGTGTATCACTCACTAGCCTGAGCTGTGAGCATGCTGTTGTGATTATTTGTGTTTATGGTAGGGGAGGTGCCTGGGGGGGTGGTCTGCCTTTGTTCTTCTCCGGGCTACTGAAGGAGCAGAAGCGGCGCATTTATCACTGCGACGGAATAGCTGCGTGCGCCGCAGCCTCCTGCATGTTTACTCAGGCTGCAGTGAGATAATGAGCTGCTAACTAGCGCCACGCTCTCGCCGTCTTCTAGCTAGAAATTCCGTCCCTCGAGGTGCCTGTTGGAGGGTCTGTAATAAAAACCTTCATTTCTTTACACAGGGAAAAAAAATGTAACCCCCGCCCACCCCCCCCCCCCACGCACAGACGCGCGCGATCTCTCCACAGAGAAGCTTCTCTCGGTAGAATAGGGTTTGCTTACGGTTTGAGTTCTGTTTTTGTTCAGTGTTTGCAGAAAGTGTTGTTTTACACGTTTGCCAGTTCACAAAGACGGAGTGGTGGGAGAAGATCGGCCATATGGAGCTTCAGAAAGACAGAGCGGGAGTTTGTCAGCCGAGCTTCTGACGAGACCTCCAGTAGCTGGTGGGATCACATCTCGTCTCTGATACGGGAGGGGGTCTCCTCTTTGCAAACCCCCTCCGCCCTTTGGTCTGGCCCCGATTGCCTTACGTGGCTTTGGCTTGGCGGGGGAGGGTTCTGGCATTTCCGCTTGGGCCAGACGACCTCGCCGCCGCCTCCCCCACCATGCGCGGCTGCTCCTGCAGCCCCTGAGATTTCGCTGATTTCCCTCCGCGGACAGGGAGCTGTTTAGCTGCCCGCTTAGGCTCCTAATTGACAGGCTGTGCTAAACGAATCAGCCTGCCCGTCTCCCCTGGCTTTAGACCCTCCTGGTCCCCCCCAGGCCCCCTCTTTGCTCTTCCACACAGCCCAGTGGTATAATTTAACTAATGCCCCCTCCCCCCCTTTCTCCATGGACGCTGGAAAGTGAATTAAAAAGGGAAAATCCAATAGCGGATCCATAGCACCACGCGCATTAGCCGGGCCTCTTCTGTCTCCCTAATTGCGTTACACGACTCGGACGCTGTAACAATTAGGAGCTAACACTCTGCCCACTGTCGTTAATCTCCCCGGTTAGGGCCACACGCGGGTGCCCCAGCACGGAGGGGCGCCCAGCCAGGACCAAATGGCAGTGCGGGTGGAGAGCAAACCCCGTTATCCTTAACGAAACAGGCGTTATGCTATTCCTGTCGTGTTTCGTGTTCCCTGTGTTCTCAACTGGAAAGCAGACTGATGCTGCCTGGCTAGACACGGAGGAGGTCCGTAAAGGCAGGCACACAATGTGTCCGACGGCATCAGAGTAGCGCAGAGTTACGTCTGTGTGTACGCGCAGTGTGCGTGAGACCCTCAGCATTTATCTCTTTAGAAGAGCCTCCAGAAAGCCTGGCATCGTTTCAGAGCGGAACTGCCTGGTGACAAGTGCTTGCGAAGTTACTAAAGACGGCCAATTTTGAAACTCCCTGCTGTTATTAGGATTTCAGTGCTTGGCGGTTCCTCTCTCCATAGCAGTCTTCAGTGTGTACTGAGGCTGTACTCCTTATGTAGCACGCTCAAGGGTATAACAGCTTGCCCTTCCGAGGATTTTAAAGTTTCTTAAATGTATGAGTCATCTGTGCATTTACATTCTCGCTTATCCAGCCAGGGAATTTTCTGAATGTTCTGAACATTCAGAATGTTCCAAAAGTTCTGATCGTTGCAGTTGATTTGAATCTTCTGAAAGTTCTGAGTGTTTTGATTGTCCCAGTTGCCTGGTTCTTCTGATTGTTCTGTTGTGCTGTTTACCATTGCTGAAGGTCTAGAAAACAGCCACACCGTGTGGTTTTCGCACCAGAGCGAGGCTCTAGTACCAGGAGGCTCTGACATTCGTCGGCGTGGAGACACTTGGTAACACAGCGTGTTAATACACGACCGGTCATGTTAGCGTCCCTGTTTACCATTAGCTGATACCCTGTGAGCCATTTAGCCTCTTTTCACTTTTACACAGGCAGCTGCTGTTAGCCAGTGAAAGTGGGCTTTAAGTGGAGTGAGACTGAGCCATCAGGGTCCTGGGGGGTTAATCTAATTTGGATGGGTGAAATGTACATATGGTGGGCCTCAGACTCCCACCATGACCCTTAGCCGAGTCTTGTAAATCGATAGTAGTGTGCTCGCTCCCTCAGAGTCTAACGCACTACCACACCAGCCCTTATCAGCCAGATGATCAGTGCCTGGGGGCTATGTGACGCCCATCTGGCTGGCTGTCATCTCTGGAGGGGGAGGGGAGGGGATGTCCTGGAGTACTGTCTCTGCCGGACCCCGCGATGGTGTACCTCCTGTGCGTGCTGGTCTGCTGGTGGTGGCTCCGTCCAGGGAGAGAAGGTCACACTGTCAATCCTCCTGCCCCAAAAGGGCGTCTGTCCTTTCAGACTGTCACTCCTGGTTTATCCGCCGCTCCTGAGAATCGATCCTCGGGATGGGGGGGGGCTGCTCTGAGACCACAGCAGTGTCTTGTGAGGGGGTGTGATGAACTGTAGCTCTGTAACCTTTAGCGTAGTGTCAGCAGTCTCGAGTGGCAATACTCGGCTCTACCTTGGTCATTTTATGATTTTTGAGAGCGTGTTTATTTTAATCAGTCTTATCTCTGAAGTGACCCGTGACTCATGCGAAACGCGAGTCAATTCAGTGACATCACTGCAGTGACTCCTATTCCAGATGGAACGTGAGTCTAATCAGTGACATCACTGGCAGTGACTCCTGACCACTGATATCTTCATAGTTAATTCTCATTGCTTCTGCAGTCTTTGTTTACCGTAGTATTAGGGGGGACATTGATTAGTGTGCATCGCTGAACTGCGTCCTCCGTTCTCAGGGACGTCTCAGCGTTGACTGAATGTCTCACAGCAGCTCTTCAGCTGACAATGATGTGAGTGCGAGCCTTTGATTAAATACGGAACACCGTGTCTGGAAAGCCCCCCCCTGCTGGCCCCAAGCAGGACCCTCCCCCTCGCTGATGTGTTCAGGCATTTCTCTAGCAGCCTGCTGAGCTGGCATAGCTGGCAGGGGGTTGTGGTCTTTGCCGGGGGGGGGGCTGAGGCTGGACTCGTCACAGCGGCGGCTTTTGTTCATTGTGATGACATCACTCTTTGGAGGAAGTGAGCCCCCCACCCCCCAGGGGGGGACTTTTCCTGAAATGTGAGGTATGCCTCCTCTGAGCACACCCAGGGCAGGGGGACGTCCCCGAGGGCGCCCTGAGGGACATGTCCTGTCGTCAGTCCTGTGTTGGGAAGGTGACCTCTGATCAAAACTTAATAACCCTGATATGTTGTGTACAATATAACCTTTCTGAGTTGTTTTCCAACTGATCAACCAAACCTTATGAGGAGAGTGAAGAAGCCAGCTGCACATACAGACACACACACACACACACACGTACACACACGCACGTACACATACACACACACACGTACACACACACATACGTACACACATGCACGTACACATACACACACACGTACACACACACATGTACACACGTACACACACACACACGTACACACACACACGTACACACACGCACGTACACATACACACACACACATGTACACACACACAAACACGTACACACACGTACACACACACATATGTACACACATGCACGTACACATACACACACACGTACACACACATGTACACACGTACACACACACACACGTACACACACACATACGTACACACATGCACGTACACATACACGTGTACACGTACACACAAACACACACAAACACACACACACACACACACACACACAAACACACGCACACACACACACACACACACACACACACACACACACAAACACACGCACACACACACACACACACACACACACATACACACACACACACACACACACAGACCTGTACTCATATCCTTGTAGGGACCATCCATTCATTTCTATGGGCATAACTCTAATCCCTACAATCACAACCGTAACCCCCACCCCAGCCCTAATCTTGACCATAAGTGACCAAACAAAACACAAGACTTTTGGTATTTTGAGCTTTTTGATTACAGTCACAGATTTTTATCAAATTGAGCTTCCCGTTGGGGGAACCGAAAAAATAGTCCCCACAACTTCACAACGACAGGTTTTTATCACATTGGGGGAACATTGGTCCCCACCATGTAATATATATATACCCCACAACACCATCTACCCCGGTCTCTCATCTGTCTGGAAAGGAGAGTGAGGATCTGCCCCACCACATCCAGTTGAGAGCAGTGGGGTCCCCAAAGGGGGGCAGGATGGTTTTGGACTTCAGCTTCAGTGCCAGGGTGATGAAACGGCGGGAGGCGGGCAGAGAGGCTGCAGGCTGCTGCAGGTCCCACAGGACCAGGCCATGCTTCTCGGCTTATGTTCTTCAAGTGCTGAAGTAGGTCGTCATCTCAAGAGCCAAATATTAGCGGCGTTTACAGCACTTATGTCTGACTTTTTTCAGGAGAAACTCAGTGTTTTTTCTCAGTAAAGTGTCGGTTATCTGGACGGCGTTACCCCAGAGACTAAGTTTTAACAAAAGGGCTATCATTAAACGGCAGTGAGTGGTGGCTCCGGGCAGAGACGTCTGGTCACACGGGTCGGAGGAGACTCCAGGAGCAGAATGATTTCATTTCAAGACGTCCTGAGGTGCTTGGGAAGGGCAAGAAGGGAGCTGTTATTTGGATCCGGCTGCGAGGCTTTCAAAGGTGCCTTTTCATTAGGAAAGTTTGACAAACGTGAGCCAGGCCAGTAATTGTCGCCCCTGTGTCGTAACGATCCTGTTTTTATTTCAGAGAGGCGGAACCGAAAGGGGAGAATTCGGCTGACTTTCTTCTCCGTGCCTTGAGGTCTTACTAAACTGTGCTGTACTTCAATCTCAAATAAACACATACTGTGAGTGAATCACACACACACACACACACACACACACACACACACACACACACACACAAACGTTGTGCTTGAGCACTCATAAATACATGCATTGTGACATGCGCCCTCTCGCAAACCGCCCGTCTTGCTCACACTGTAAACAGGACAAAATGGGCGTTCAGTGGCCGCACAGACACCACCTTCCCCGCCCTGGATCTGCCCCCCCCCCACTGTAAACCCTGCTGGCTGTGTTTACCCTGCCTTCCACAGTGATGCCTCATCGCACGCAGTGTGGCGGGGGGGGTTTCTCTCCAGGTTCGGTGTAATTCCCTGGGCTGCTGCTCCGGCTTGGGTGGAGATGGGGGGCTGCTCCTTTGATCCACCACAACCCCCCCAGGTCACACAATGTAGCTTTTCATGGGCCACACCCAGCACATTAATTCTACCCAGGAAAAAGAACTTCCACAGTTGGTGTCTCTGGGCTGGTTTCCACTGGCCCAAATTTCAGGCAGAGGAAGGTGAGACGTGAATCTCCCCTCCCGCCCTGCAGAACATGACAGTCCTATGGGGGGGGGGCAGCCGGAAATAGAGCTCTCCCCCATTCGTCCGGCGGGAGACCCAAAACCTGTAGCCGGATCTGAGTCATGAGAGAACAGCGGGGGGTGGAGGGCAGCCCATGTTTACGGGCGATGAGGAACACGGTGCCTCCTGGGTTGAGGATCACCACGTCGCTTACGGCAAGATCGGAAAAACTCTTCTGCTCTGTTTTCCTCCATTCCATGCCAGCGCTCCTTCCCCGGATCCCTCGTTCCCTCGACACCCCACTTGTCTGCCAAGAAGAATTAGAGAGAAAGGTAGTACGTCACCCTCTCCTCCCAGCTCATGACCTTTTCACACTAGGCCTGAGGAACAGTACCACCACTCTCCTCAGCGGACCAAAAAATGGTGTGGCCCATTCTGTGTGGCCTATTCGCAGTGCAGCCAGACTGGCCCCCGATTTGTCCTGTCACCCCACCTCCGTGTTCCTCCATCTCTTTCGCTCCCTCTTTCACCCCCAGCCTCAAATTACCCTCAGCTTGAGCTCAAAATTCCTTTATCAGCCCAAGATTTCCCATAATCCTTTCAGCTGCTGCCTATCTGGCCCCATTAATATTCATTCTTCTAATGCTACATCTTTTTTCTGCCTTGGATATCCGGGTCCTTCTGCATCTGCGTGTCAGTGAGGCCGACTGATCGCCGTGGAATCGTGGCTACAGGTACACCTGAAGCAGTTCAGTCTCTTTCCCATAACCCGTGGTAATTATCCCGTATTTTCAGCCATTGTGTCTGTTCCCTGTATGAAACGTCAGCCTTGTCAGGAGGATCTTTCCTCAGGCTGTGTGATGTGTATCAGAGTAGGCCTCCATTGTCCTGGATCCTGTCCAGAACCCCATGCTGAAAGCAGAAGGTTTTCCCTCCCCTCTTTTGATGGGGGCACCCTCCCTGGCTCCTGGGTGAATCTCACCTGACCCGCGCTGGCCCGGTTCTGTACCGTCTCCGGGCAGGTCTCGCTCTCCCTGCTCTTCTGTGTGATATTGTCCTCATATGGACCAGGGCTCCATCCCAGACGGACGCTGGCTCGCTGCGGTATGTTTGGGAGGATTAGGGCGTGCCTCTTGCCTCTTGGCAGTTGCCTGTATTAGTTCCCCTCGATTAGCTTCTTGTAAGAACTTCCACTCTCCGCCTCCACATGCCTCAGAATCACCTCCACCTTCGCTAAGTGCCCCCCTCACCCCCACCCCAGACATGGATCAGTCAGCTGAAGTCTAGTGTTACCTGAATGGGGGAGGACTTTAACAGGCTCGCCTCTGCTTTATTTGTTCAATCTCACCCCCCCCCTCTCTCCCTATTTGCTTTCCTCTCCAATTGTTCCTCTGTCTTCCCTCCTTGGTTATTGTGGTGACCCCAAATTACCAGGGTGCCCGGGTGGGGTGTGGAAATCCATCCCCTGGTGAACGTCAGCCATGAGGGCGGGGCTTCTTTGAAACTTTGCGGGGCGAACAAGAGACACAGAGGAACCGGGGGTGTCTCGAAGGCCCGCGGGAGTATCTAATTGCTGGGGGAGGGGAGGGTCCATAGTAGCGGGCGCGAGGGAGCGGCCGAAACTGTGAGGGTTGAGACCTGCACTTTGTGGGATTTTTTGCAAGAGTTAACTTGAGAAAAGTGTGGATGTCAGAGCTACATTTAAAGCTGCGGATGTGGGTGCAGCGCGGAGGTTAACGAAAGCGGCGTTTCTCCGGAGTCGGCACGGGCGTTTAGGATAGATCCCCGGGCGGGATCACGGACTATGGATGCGCAAGAAATGCACAGCTAAAGAAACAGGTCACACTGAAGCACGAAGCCGCATGTGTGTGTGTGTGTGTGTGTGTGTGTGTATGAAAGCTTTTATAGGTGTGTGAGGTTTTGTGTGTGTGTGTACATGTCTGTGTGTGGATATTAAGGGACGTTTAGCACACTCTTATTAATGCAACTGATTAAGTCAAAGCTGAACTGAAATACAATTTTGTCTGGTACCCACGGAAACCTGCAAGAAATGGGGAAGCTGCCAGAGAAGTGTAGGAGGGAGAGTGTGACCCCCCTACCCAAACCCAGCATCCCGAGCCCCACATTCCCCACCCCCTCCCCCGTTCGAGACCGAGGGCCAGATTCGCAAGTGTTTAACATCGCTGTTTCACTGCTCAAATAAAAGACGTCGCATGCGAAAGGGAATGGCTGCCCCCCCCACCCCAGAATGTGCTCTTCAAGACGCCTTCTGGAGATTAACAGTGTAAAGGATGCAAACAGGGGGAAAAAAGCTCGTTATATTACAAGGCATCTGAGAGCCCCCCTAAAACGTGAAGCACTGCTCGTTTTGGCCCCAAACAAAGGGGCACTTGTCCTGTTTTACGTGGACAGCTCACTGTAAAACAATTTTTCACTTGCTGCCGATTCCAGCTGACACACGTGAGTTCGCGCCTTGCAGAGGTGTCTGTTTTCCCTTCGTGATGTGAGTTGTCTGGACTTTTAGCTTTGGGTCTTGCTGCATAGGGGGCGCCGTTGTGGTGCTTTTGAGCAGAATGTATTGTGGTAAATCTGGACGTTATAAAGCTGGGAGCTGTGTCAGCCGTTATGGGTGGGGCACCTCTCACGTTACACGATACCCCAGTCTCAGGCTGTGCCCCGGAGCTTTTGTGCCTCATTTTAATGAGGGTTAACGAGGGGACCTGCTGCCTCAGGACCGGCTGTGCTGCAAAGGGGGGTCAGATACACTACCTATTTCCTTAGGAGAGTTGTCCAGAAATCAGAGCATCTTCTACACCTTACACAGCAAGAGGTTCTCCCAAAGCATGGCCTCTTGGGTCCTGCAGCGAGCATCCATGTCCCCTGGAGACCAAGGACTCCTCGGATTCTGCATATCCTGTGTATCCATGACGGATTTCCCTTCATTTAGGCCACCCGTGGTCACGGCACCACCGTCTCTGAGAGGTAAAAGTGGGTCGGATGGGACAGAAAAGACTTTCTGAATTTCGGCTTTTACCCAGGATGTTGTTTACGCGTTGGCACAGTGACCATCGGCCTGAATGCGGATTCTGTTCAGATGAAAACGTCCCCTGAAGCGCTCATGGGTGCACACACCCACGTGCCCCACCCAGAACAAAGGCATGTTATTCAGCGACACCTGATACACTGAGCGCCACTGGGCAGTGTGTGTGTTAGCTTAAGAATCTTCTGGGGCCTCGGGGGGGGGAGGTGGGCGGAGAGTTTTCTCCTCTATGAAACCCCTCCCACAAGTTGTATGCCACGCCTCCCCATGCAACGCATAACAGAGTAACCCTAAGCAGCTAAGGGGCCAATGCTCAATATGAAAAGTTCTGGGATTCAGATCCTGTCCTGGGCACTGCTGTCGTACCACGTGGCATGGTCACTGGAAAAGAAAATGTACAAAACAGGAACGGCTGCGCGAACCTCTCAGGGTGAAAAAGCCTCCTGCAGCACCATGTAAATAATGAAACTGAAATGTTTTGGTGTGTTACTGGAACGTGGCGGGGGGGTGTTATTAAAGGATGGAGGGGTGGGGAGGGAAGGGCTCAGGAGGAGATGCAGAAAGAGCGGTTGACCACAGATCCTTGCAGTGTTGCCTGTCCGTTGCCTGTCCGCTGGCTGCCAGTCCCATGGCACTGCCTCCAGCTGTCTGGCTGCCGCTCATATCTGGTGTTTCCCTGACTGCGAGGGGCGCTTTGATAGATCGAATCTGTTTAGTGAAGGAAATCCAGAGGACAGTCTGCCTTTGATGCCCCTCTGGTGGCCCGGCCAGAGAGACACAGAGAGAAATATTCAACAGCCGGGGGTCCCTGCACAGCCATGGCTGGCCGGTAGCTCACCGCGTGTGGGCTCACCTGCTGGGCACAGCATGCCCGCGATGTCCACACCCAATGTGACTTGGGAGGGTGCTGTGAGAGAATGAACTCCCAGAATCCTTTGCCCATATATGCAAAATGTTGCCCGGTAGTGGTACCTCATTTGCTCATGGCCTGTAGCTTTTCATAGCTGCCAGTGTGGCTGGATGGTGTGAGGTGCTCAATAGATAGCATTAAGTTTATTTAAGGCGTGGGATTCATGAATGAAAGATACTGAGTTCAAATCCCAGGAGGGGAAATGGAAGTGAGTAACCCCTATGATGTTGTGAAACAAGCTATAGATGTCATTTTGGGGTTGATATATTCTGAGTAATAAATTTAGTGCATTTAGAGAGTGGGCCCGAAACTAGGACACTGTTTTCTTATCTAAAACCTTCCCAAAGAGTGTCCTGTATTCCCCTGCAGTAGAAGGTGATACATGAATAATCCTTGTGGTGTGGAGGACAGGACTGGCCAATTAGCAGGCCGAAATGAGCCGTTTAGCCACATGCAGCTGACGGGGAGGCAGTGTGCTCTTCCGTTTGGAGATCGCCCTTTTAACCGTGAAACGATACAAGGATGTTTGCTGTCGTCTTTGAGGTTGTTTTGTCATCTGCAGCCCACGCTTTAGCCGAGTGACGTGTTTCCCACCCGGCCACAGATGCTGAACCGGACTCTCGACACGGGATTGTCTTACGGCCCCAGAAGGAGAAAGGAAACAGGGCGGAAACCTCAGAGTTTGGGACATGGCAGAGGAAGAGCGGCACAGTCCTCCTTGCGGTCACCGCCTCTGAAACGGGACGGGGCTGTTCAGCCTCTCTTTTGTCCGCATGCGTCACCCTGAGGTTTCCATTCTATTCTCATTCTCTTTTCTGGGGCTGTAACGCAATTCCATGCATACCAAATTTAAGGTGTTCTGGACTGCTCCCCTCGCACCCCTAGACTGCGGAGCCACCAACCTCTGCCCCGGCTGCTTGGGGGCAGAGAGGAAAGAGGCCACGGCGACCCCTGCTGGTAGGGCTCGGCGCTGTCAGGCACAGACGGTCTGGCCTGATGAAGTGGCCTTTACAGCATTTATTGTGCTCAGCATCTTTTTCCTCCTTTTTATCCCTATCTGTCCTTCCCACTTTCTCTTTCCTGACCATACTAAAGCTTCTTTGAGCATTAGCCCCTGCTGACGATGCCCCCTCCCGGGTGTCATTCTCCCAGCAGCGGGCACACCAGCCACGCTGGATTGTGGCACAGAGCCCTGGGTGACCACAATAGCAACCCCCCCCACCAAACCGTCCCAGCACAGTGGGGTGCCATTTTGGTTTATTTGGGGGAGGGGGGGCGGAGGTTGGATTTTAGGATTTTAAGAGTCACTCCTGGCAGGACAGCAGAAAAGAAGAGAGGAGCAGGGCATTCTGGGCCGGGGGCGGCGGGGAAGGTCCACTGCAATTTCATCTTTTCTCACAGCATGAGAAATTCGCTGAGAGGTAGCACTTCACTGCCCCGGGTTTGGGCTGTGCTGGTGCTGATTGGGTGCCTCCTTCCCCTCCACTGCACCACCTGCCCCGGTAGCTGCGGGCCAGAGTGCCAGGGCTGGAGGCAGAGGAATGTGGGTTCTACACGGAGTGCTGTGGCCAGGGGCGTACACAGGAGTGCTGGCTCCAGGTGAAAGCTGATTGGCCCCTAGAGTGCCCAATCCCCTGTCAGTCACCGATTCTAAACATGGCTAGTGATAAGGTTGGCCCCTCTGTATGAATTATTGCCCCTCTTATGGCCTGCACCTTAAATAATCCTAGAGCTGCCCCTGGGTGAGGTGCTGGTGGCTGAAATGAACCCCTGTGTCTGCCACAAAAAGCTGACTCGGCTCATGGCATCATGGCTTGACCCGAATGGTTTGGGTCTCTAAGGCCGAACCCGGCTGGCTCGCTCCGAGGAGCGGGGGCGGTGTTGTGTCCCAGACAGGATTCTTGGGGATGCCCAGCCTTCATGGCTCAGCCTGCTTTCACAGGATGTTATTAGCCACATCCATCTGGCACGCAGAGACTTCAGCCCAACAGGGGGCGTCCCGGCGAGCACATCGCAGTCGGCCCCTCCCCTCAGCCCTCGCAGCTGGGACTGAGCACGCGCTTTGGGGCAGGCGGCCTGCCAGCGGGGTAATTAATCAAAAGTGGGAAAGGGTCGCGTGTCCGCAAGGACGGTGAGGACGGACTCTGTGTATGGCACTGGTTTGCTGACTTTAACTGGATTTGCGCTGGTTTGCTATAGTGCACAATAAAGCATTTCTGGTGTTATAATAGCCAGAGGCCTTAGGGAGTTTGCCACGAGGGAAGTGGGGGGGGAGGGGGGAATTGCAGTAATGGCAGCTACCGTCAGGAGCCCTCCCGCAATTCCTAGCTTGGATGGCAGGGGTGTGACATAGGAAAGGGGCTTGGGTGTCTCTGTTCCCAAGTCCACAGCAACACAAAAAAAACTACTCAGCCCCCCACCCCCAGCCCCTCAAACTTGGGGGCCAACTCCATTGCCACCAGGAGGGGGTGGGGAGATGCTATACAGCAAAAGGAAGGGAGGAAATGGTGAAGGAGGGAGGGGCACAGAACACGGAGCGAGGGAACTGGCTTCTGATGGGAGATAAAAGCCCAACCCCAGAGAGGGGCTTAAGAATGGAGCCCATTGTTTCAGCAAAGACTGGGTACTTTTTCGCTTAAACTCCGAATGAGTCTCACTTGTTTATTTTTCATTTTTGGGTTAGTGGAGCTCTTACATAAAGCACCTCTGAACACCTTGAACATTCGTAATGGTTGGTACATCACCATTTTGTTCATCCAATTTATTGGTGATCTCACATCGTTCTGCCTGAACACACCCTGTTCAGGGCTGATCTCACACAATTCTGGCTAACACACTCATTAGCCAAGACTTTAGGCTTTAAACTGCCACATCCGATTGAGCTCCCGCTGTTTCTGAATACGCCACTCCGTCGTGTTGACGTCATTTCCAGCAGTTACTGTGATGCTTCGGTGAACGGCAGAGAATTTGAATGTAAACAGCTTTTAATGACGGCGTGAGCGGGTGAACTGCACGGCGGAGCCTCACCGCGGCTTTGAGGGACACTGCTCGGTGTGCAAAGCTCTTGCTTCTGTGCCCTGCAGCACAAACAGGGAGACCTACAGCGCAGAATGCTAGATGGCGCCTTTAAACCCTCTGCCTCTTCATATCCGTCTTTATTTTTGCTTACCTGAACTTTTGGTGACCCCCACTAAGGGACTTATGGAGTTCTGTCAACCTCATGCAGACCCACAGGTGGGGGAAAGGGAAGGGCCTTCAAAATATTTTGTCCCTTTCAAGTTCATATTGGATGTGGTCTTTATCCTCACTAGAATTCTGCACTGGAAAACAAGGGGGGGGGGGGTTACCCAGCATTCTTGTGGCTGTCGGTTTTACCCCTTTCAGACCGAGTGACAGACTTCAACTGTAGAGCACCATGTGATTGAGCTCTTTAACCAGTACACCCCCTGCTGGCTACAGTGTGTATTGCAGCTCATCCTCCAGGTCGTAGCAGCCTCCCTGCTGAGCCATTATCGTTATTACCCAGGTCCCGGGTCGAGTATCTGCCTTGGTTCAGGTTGCCCTATTTCACCAGGAGCCTGTAGTTTGGTATGGGGTGGAGTGAGAATTATCTTCTACAGAAGAACAAAGTGAAACAAAATCAAATGGCAGGTAGTCGCGAGCAGGAAGGAAGGAGACAGGTCCAACTGAAAGGAGGCGGCCTCGCCAGAGATGGTTTTTCAGGCCGAGGATGTTTGCCTGTCTCTCAAAGCGCTAATCGATTTGCTGTTACGTTGCATCATTTCTCCCAGTCCCGCTCGAGAAGGAAGTGCACAGCTTGACAAAGCAGAACCCAGCATGGCAGGATTCCCCGCTTAATTACCCCATCGGAGGAAGTGGGAGAGACACAGTCTTGGCTTTTCTGAAGCGCACACACACGACAGGTGCAGTCCAGCTGTGATGTGCCTTTTCGAAGTCCCTGAACAGCATGCATGCAGGTGACAGCGGGTGATATTTTGGGTGCCCCTGGATGGGATAGAGAGCTGATCAGGGAAACAGAGATCAGCTCACAGGATGGCTGCAGCTGCTCGGAAATGAAGAGCATCTGGTTTTCACCATTTTCCTGTTCCTGGTCCCGCCACCCCGAACTGGTGGCATTTCTACAGGATAAGGGTGGGGTCTCCAGGACCCCATGGACACCTTGACACTCACCCATACACTACAAGGTGACCTCACCCCCTCCTTCCCTCCGCTCCAGACACCATTATTAAACAGTCAGGGAAACCATTTCTTTTGACCTTTATGTCAGTAATCATTTGTTTGTCCTATAACTGTGAAAATCAGTGCTCCCACGACTTCTTGTGTTTCAGATGCAGGGTGATGCTGTTGAAAAAATGCATTTGCAAATGTCATTTAGTGACAGGAACATGATTCATCATGTCAGAACATGGCCTGTGCCACAAACATATTGCATGCTTCGGGGAAAAAAAATGCTTACATTTACCAGGAAAGGATGGGAAGTCAATCCTGCGTGGGCTACATCGTGAAAAGAGAAATCCTCGCTGTTTAGAGGCAAACGTTTCCGGAATTCCCATGTAGACTGATTGTCAAACCCCCACAGAGTCGCCTGAACATGAGAAGTGTTTTGATCCGTTTGAGTAAAGTGTGGTACCGTGTCTCACGTACCCGGTGTGTGAATAATGGATTCGCTTCTGCGGGGTGATTGGGCGGGGTGGGAGAGGGTAAGATGGCGTGAACTCTCTGAGCCTGGGCCTCTGAGACCGCTTGGCTGTTTATATCTCACCCTGTAGTAACCTCGCCACACTGTGGCCAATCTCTTCACTCCAACCCCGTGCCCCCCGCTAAAGACACACCCACCGAGGGCTACGCCATGGAGATTTGAGTGCGATTTAGACCAGGGTGCCTTGGTCGCATCCTCTTTTCCTCCCATGCTTCCACCAAGGTACCCATGAACCTGGAAGCTGAGCATTCAGTGTGTGGAAGACCTACCAGAGAAAGCCACCTTCTAAACGTCTCCCTAATGAACATGACCTAAAAACGCTTCTCCCAGCCTGTCAGAGAGTAAAGGCTGCGTTTTTGACTTACCAGACTAAACAGGCGGCTCCCCACTCAGATGGTTCTTCACACACCGATGTCAACAACTACTGTTCATCCAGTTACCTCTGTTTGCACGATTTGACAGGAGCCTCAGAGACTATCCAGTCGAGTGCATAAAATATAAATTATTCAGTTTACCTACTCCTGTCTCCTAAGCCAAATGCCTTTTTGTCAGGGTATTTTGAATTAAGTTACACATACAAGAGTAACACTTGCACCCCGTACTGTGATTCGAACCCAGAGCCATTTTTCTGTGCGTTCCTGAGCCCCTGTTGCCTCCCTATACGGCAGGATCGGTAGTGATGCAGGTCTCTCTCGCAATCACTGCTCTGCGCCCCATCTTCTCCCCGGTCTTATTTTGCGGTGATATTTTCATTTTTTCTGAACAACCGGAGGGTGGCAAGGCGGTGGCAATGGTGCCCCTGGGGTAATTTTTTTTTAAGTAATCGCACCCGTAACATTTACTCTCTGTCCTCATCGGCAGCCTTCAAACCTTTATAGCTGTTAAGATTGTTTGGAAATTTGGAGGGAAATATAGAGAAATGTTTCAGGTCTGTGTTGGCCTGAGAAAAGATTTTGAGAGCAGGATTTTTTACGGGCAGCCAAAGGGCACTTAAGAGATTGAGTGGTGGTTCTGTCAGGACCCATCGACGGCAATAAATGAAGACAGCATCGCTGGAGAACATGGACTGCTGGCTGACAGAGGTGTGTCTCTGTATCGATTCCCGCCCCCGTGCCGTGGGGCAGCCCACGGTGTGCAGGATCTGAGCTGGCAGAGGCTCATTATGGCCTCCTTTTGACCTCACCCCCCAGAAGCACACTCACACCCCCATGAGGATCCTTACCCTTATGCTGCCACGTACAGCTCCATTATCACCTCCAGAAGTGTGGGGCCTTAATGGAAGGAGCAGAAGGGCAGCTGAATATTTGCCTGTTAATATTTAATACCTCGTGAGCTTCTGTGTCCTCTTCTGGCCCTGGGAGTCACCCCTTCAGCGTTCTCATTTTTTTCGGAGGTGTGTTGAGGTGTTAAATGCTCCTGTCGGCCGTTTCTCATTTTGATCGTTTCATTATGTCAGGTAAACAGCTCGCGTTGATGGCCAGGACCCGGGGAGCATGCGTCTTTGAAGTACTGTCTGTCGATCTAGGTCTAGCGTACCTTTTTAGCACCACGGTTACTTGAGCCGATTCACCACGAGTGGTTAGATTGTGGTGTCAGTATTGACCGGGGACAAATCTAGCAATGGTGGGCGGGGCTTAAGGAGGACCAAAGATGCCCATAACACTGTGGTGATGTGTGACTCCCCACAGTCAAGCGTCCTCAGCTGTCTTCAGCTTTAATGTACCCAGAGAACCAGTGAAGGATTATAAATTGTCATGTTGACTAGTGATGGAAAACACAGATCGATTCGGTTCTTTTTAGTTTGTTCAAGTACATTTACCGATTTATTCATTAATAACAAAGAATAATAATTTTTAGCCAGGTGGGGCAGGGTTCCCCTTGGAAATTTCTCTGTTAATCATTCTTTGTTAATGAAATAAGGGAGTCTCTTTCTTGAACAGCACTGCCTGGTTCACTGACCCGATTCCTGAATTTTAACACTCTCTCAGCGAATGAACTGAAAAAATCGGTGCAGAAACTGATATAATTTCTTTCAAAATTATTTTATAATGAGCGAATTGCTCATGGACGACACAGGCCTAATGTTGACGATCCCCAAAGCACTAGACATATTCTAGCTATCGGAGGTTGTTTGGCAGGTAGCTGTAATGTCTCGCTGCTTAATGAAGGGGAGACACTGTCGACCGCTCTGTGAGAGCGGTGCTGCCTTGCTCCATTCGCTGCTCCAGGGTGTCAGTAGGGAGACCAGGAGTGGAGCGTGACTCTACTCGGCCTGCGCCGTCTGTAATAGGAGACGTAGCGAGCTGATCAAAGATGTCCGCCGACAGTGCTCTCCTGTTGGCACGTCACACTAAACAGGTTCTGCGCTGCCGGAGAATAGCTCTTATAACATCCTGACAGGACACTTTCATCTCTCCTCCTGGGCTTCTCAGCCCAATATCTGCTCTTTATTTGATTTCTTTTATTTTCCCGGCAAACAGCATTTTTTTTGTGGGGGGGGGGTTACAAATTTATTAGCTTTTTATAGAGCATGATTTTTTTTACAGAAACATCTCGGGTTCTTGAGGTACAGTATTGTATGGTATACTTTGTTGGTCCCCAGGGAGGAAGTGATTTAGTCTGGTATTATCAATCCCCCTCCCCCTACAAGGAGGGCGGGGACGTTCTCAGACAGCCGACTTGGGGAAGTCCCTTCTAAATGAAAACCGCCTTCATAAGAAGATCTGCTTTTGTGCCCCACAGTCGTGCGGCCTTCTGTGCCAAACACCACACCTGAACCATCCTGAATGATATTAGTACTGCACAGACCATACGGTAGGATGTGAGTCCTGGGCATTCTGTAACGCAGGACAAAGCTAAAATGCCAGATGTGTGGGCAAAGGCATGTGTGTGTGTTTGCCGGCCAGTAAATGAGGGCAGATTAAGCACTCGTGTCACCAGAAGCAGCCTCCTGAAGGCCTTGGCCCTTAGGGTGACGCGTCCCTCGGTGGCGTGGCCGTGCCCACATAACTCAGTGACCACCTGGAGATGACACACCTTGTGTGGCCAGTGCTCGGTGTCACACTCCCTCCCCTTTCATCCAGACGTGTCGCCTTTGTGCTAAGTGACTAAACGTGCCCTTAAAGGAGCAGCAAATTGATTTATCATGTCGCTGACTTGATACGTCAGATTTTATTTTAACCGTACCTCTCTCTCCCTCGTCTTTGTCTGTGTTGACAGTAAAGTGTTGCCTCTGTTCTGGAGGGGTGATTTGTCAAAGTCAGCTGAAGTGGGCCGTGGGTAATCGGCTGGCCGCTCTGGGGTGCGTGACGGGCGCCGGGGATGCCCCCAGTGTCGATTCGCCGCGGTGCATGTCATCTGCAGATGTGACTGGATTGAAGCACGACAGGCGTGATGGCGCACTGACACACTCAGGTCCTACCTAATCCTGTACTCCTTTCACTCTGATAAAGTAGCGTGTGCCGATTATTACTCGTAATAATACAATAATAATTCTGCTTTATGGTAATCCTCGTTGTTGAAGGGGTGTAATTGATGACACGGCCTGTGGGAAGAGCGCCGGAGTCCCCTATCCCGTCACTGGCAGGTCTTCCTTGTGTGGTTGGGAATCGGATGCTTGGTAGGGGAATGCGGCCAGGACGCCCATTTAGGGCACGGAGCTGGCATTAAAAGCCAGCTTTGGGGGGAGGCCGCTGATGTCATTATGGGTGGTTCTTCCTGTGGTGCATTTTGAATGACAGGTGCATGGCAGGGGGGAGGGGGGCACTCTTGCTCTTCTCTGCCCTGCATGGCTGTGTGTAGCAGCTCTAACTGAGTTCAGCCCTGTTAAACCCCCCCCGGCTCCTTTGTCTGTCCTGTCCTCTCCATGGATACGCGTGGATACTTCGCTTCTTCATTCCCTCTTTCGGCCCATAAATAAAATCCATGGGGGGGGGCATAGAGCACTTCACTCCACATCTCTGTTGCCTGGAGATTTTGACTCACAAAAGGAGATGTATGAAATATAAAAAGGAGACCCCTTCTACTTGCTCTCGCACAGCTTAAACTCGACCCCCCTCCCTCCGCCACGATCGATGGCTGGAACGTCTGTGGGCTGCAGCGAGAATGGGCGTCAGTCCTGTGCAGCATCGATCTCGCCGCAGTTACCGGGAGCGTGTGCTGAGCGTGTGACCGCCGGAGACGGTGCGGCCCGACTCCCCCTCAGCGTCCTTCCTGGAACACCTGAGACATTTTCCCGCTCCGAACAAACAACGCCGATGAACGTGTATGGGCCTCGTGACACAGGGGCCCCCTGGAGAGGTCATTCTGCTGTCTGTCGGAGCACGATCCCTCAGCTCTGTTGGTCTATGCATTTGACACCCTAATTAGTTGTCAGAAACTCGTTTAATAAATTAACAGTGAAGTGCCTACAGCTCTTGGCTTGGCCTTCTATGGCAGCGTTTCCTAACCCGGTCCTCGGGGACCCACAGATGGTCCATGTTTTTGCTCCCTCCCAGCTCCCTGCCAGACAGTCCACATTTCTGCTGCCTAATGGGAGCTGGGAGGAAGCAAAAATGTGGACTGTCTATGGCTTCCTAAGGACCGGATTGGGAAACACTGTTGTATAGGATAGGGCAGCTTGTAGCTGACCTTAACAGCCCCCAGGCCACTTACCTGGCCTGATTTCACCTGGCCAGCTCAGCTAAAACTCCCCAGTATCACACCTGGGCTTCGAGTCTGTGGCTGTTAGGAGTGTAACAGCAGGATGGAGTAGAAGCATCTTCTAATGAATAATGCAGGCCGCTATCGGTAAAAGTGTCGGACACAAGGTGACGTGCCACAGAGTTTACATTGCCCAAAAACGTGGCTCTGTTTGTGGGTCAGAAGGTGCATTTTGGCCTGGATAGCCTCCCTATTCCTGTCCTTCACTCTCTGTCCTGGTAAAACAGGAACCCCTTGGTGAAAAAAATAGAGGGATTCTTTCGGAGAGTAACAACCTAGTTATGAAAGTGAAGCCGAAGGGAGTTCATATAGGGAAGCCGTGTTCTTTAAATAAATTCTGCACGTTTCCGAGGCCTCCTGCAGCAGAGTATGTGTGTGCGGGGGGGGGGGGTATCTGGGTATCTACATACCTGTGAGCTTACTTAGCATCTCTGGGCTTTGACCACGGAGCTTTCCATCCCACAGGGCTGGCGTCCATCAGACAGCGAATCACGGATAAGCATGTGACATGGAGGAGAGGGCGAGCAAGGAGAGAGAGGGAAAGAGCATTAGACGGTCTCTGTGTTACTAGGGAAACAACGGCATTGCGGAAAGCGTGATATGCCGGCCCCGACAGCACGATGAGAGACCACTACATAGCACCACTGCAAAAGAGCTCCCCTCCCCCATGTGACCAGCTGTGGAAGGTATACTGGTATGCCCATCTTAGAAGCTCCTGACCAATCAGAGCATGCCGTTCTGCGGCTCCTGCCCGATGACGCCCTCCAGGAGGGTGGGGCATGCAGGGCAGGTGGGTAGCATAGGGTAAACTGAGAGGATGCCAAGTGCTTTTGTCAGCACGCATGCTCGCTGTTTTCTGGGAGGAAAGGTGAGCGTGTCACAGGGGTGACTCCCGGGCCTCCACCCTGCCACCTTCTGCCGGTCTCTCGATCTGCCGCCCACCTGTCTAATTACTGGCCCTCCAGGCAGAACCAGACGGCAGCCCCGGAATGCCCACAGGTGGTGGCAAAAAATGCAATGATGTGCTGTGTCTGTTTCTCCACCCTTGTTCCCAGTTCACGAAGAGGTGAAATGTATCACCAAGCTTTATGAGATGTTTCCAGGAGTAAATCAATTAGGGCTTGACAGCCCACTGGATAACATAGCCCCCCCCACACACAGAGCCCCACCCCAGCTGTGTCAGGACCTTTGAATCCCTCCTCCCCAAACGTCTTAGTTGAAGAATAATCCTCAGTAGAGTAGCTATGACAGTGGTAGCCACATTTCCGAAAATGGCTAGTCTGTCAGCTGCCGGAGCTGCTTGACTCTCCCGAGCAGCAGGAGCAGAGTCTAAGCGTGGAAGTTGCTCCGTAACGTAGCAGTAGATCCACACTTTAGATGAAGTATTTATTGCATTTTGACAGGAGAAATTGAGGCACTAGGAGGCCAACATGTGTTGAGGTCTTAACACTCCGTGCAGATGATGTTCAGCAGGGTGATCCTTTCATCCCTCTCTCTACTTCTATTTTGGAGGAGATGAATGTAGCCGTGACAGACAGTGGCGGGCCCTGATGGAGGATGACATTTTAAAGCGCTGGAGAAGAGGGGGGGGGGTTTGTGTGCTTGCTCCTTTTTGGAAGAGGTGGCACCGATTTGCCTTGTCTAAGTCGTATGGAACCGTTTTCCAAGGAGATGCAGAATTTATTCAGTAGAAGCAGCTGGGTTAAGTACTGGGCTGGAAGGTTTGTAGTCAGGTATGGTTCTGGGAGTTGAACCAGAAAGCTTTTAGTCTGCCCCCCCAATAAAAAAATAAATAAATGGGTTCACTGGGTCTGCAAATGCAGAAGATACTGAGAGGTTTCTCAGAAATAAATACCAGTGTTTCCGTAGATAATTGTCATTAATGGCGCTCGGTGAGTTTTCCGGGTCGCGTGCGGCGGGATCGCGGGTCACGTGACTGCACGGCGGGAAGCTGCCACGTCAGCAGTCAGGGCGGCCGGGGTGCCGGTCCGCCGGAAAAGCAGACAGCCCCTTATCATCGGGAGAGCCTGTGGACTGAGAGGAGTGTTGTTGTTTTTTTTTTTTTTTGGGAGGGGGGCGCCAGCGTGGCGGCCCGTGACGTCTGTCTTGCGAGACTCCCGCGCCACGAGCAGGCCCCTTGCGCGGGTCGCGTTTCATCTGTCAGCGAGCCGTCAGTCGGAGACCGGCGGCGCCCAGCGACACTTAGGTAGGGGCTGCCTCATCCGGGGCGGGGGCCCAGGGCGAGCCGCGGGGGTCACGCTTCGGGAGTGAGGAGGCGCTAACGAAGTAAACCAGCGGCGGGCCGTGGGGAAGGACTCGCGGCGACGCCGCCCCTCCACGTGCCTCCCGAAAAGACTCGGGAGTCAGAGATAACGAGCGAAGACTGCAGCGCTGCGGGCGAGGGCTTTAATCGATTAATTTAGCAGGCGTTATAAAAGGTCTTTTATGTTCTGCGATTAAAGCAAAATTGAGGGGAAAAAAAGCCACAAGTGATGACATTGTTCATTTAACTTTACTACTCACTTTTACAATTAGTTTATAGGGTAGGCATAATGTTTAATTTCATTTTCCCTGAAACGGTGCACTCCGGAGTGTTAAAAAAGTAGCTGCTGCACGCTCCACCGTGATCCCGCTGCACCGGCGGTAATGTTTCCTTGTGTTTGCCGGTTTGACGTGCGGCAGCGCCCGCGAGGCGCGTTCGCGGGGAGCCGCTGTGCGCGTTCCGCGGACCCGCGATGATAACGCGTCACGTATGAGAAGCGGCACATGCGCTGCGGGCGGAGGGTCGATAGACGCCGCGTCCCCCGGGGAGATGTAAGCGATTACGGCGCGCTCTTTCCAGAGCCAGATTAGCGCCGTAGATTAGCGTCTGAATGAGCTACAGCTGTCAGAGGAAACTGTGCGCTAAGTGATTTTTTTTTTTCTTCTCAGGTGAAATAGCGGATGGGGGGGGGTCTGCTTCCCCTGTTTAAAATGCGGGGCCAAGTTCAGCCAGTGTTTTAATTACGACGTCAAGGCAGCGCATTAATAACTCGGGACAAGCAGGGAGTAATTTGCACATCTAGCCTTAACCCCCTCCTAATGTGGGGTCGGAAAAACATAGCAAACCGGGATGAAAGGAGCGTGAAAGGCTAGTGGGGGGGTCACTGGGTGTGGAGCAGCAGCTAAATTCATCCATGTAAATGTGCAGGGGAAACCAGATACCTCCTTACCAGAAGCTCAGTGGGGGGGCACTTATATGTAGGGCAAGTCAATCACAGCCTGCTGCTGTATTTTCCTCCCTAGTTAAAAGCCTGCTATCTGACTTGTGCTGTTTTTTATTTCAGGACCCCACTCCCCTCTACACCCACCAGAATTTGTAACCCGCAGGTATTTTATACAACAGTGGTGTTTCGATTGCCGTCCCCTCAGACTGCCCCGTGATGTCTCGTTCCGCTTCCTGGCCTGTCGAGCTGTGACTGTCCCAGCAGCGGTGTGGGTGTTTTGGGTTGGGCACCAGCTGGTCGGTGTGCTGTTTTTATTTTATTTCTTTTGTATTTTCTCCCATTTTTCGGCCTGGCGTAATGTAGCGGAGAGTTCGGCACACCTCGTAAAATTGGGTGGCCAAAAGCAGTGGGCGTCCAGATCCGGGGATGAGGGATGCCAGAGCTGATGCATACCTCACCGTCCTGCTCGATGATGATCATGCCACGGGTGGCCGACAGACGCGAGGGGGTGCAAGTCTCAGCAGGCTATGGAGATGCCCGTGTCTTTAAGCCTTAGTGTGGAGGCTGCGCTCCTGCTCGTAATGTGCATGCACCCTCTCATGTGGTCTGGTGGGCCAGTGACCCGAAACATACGCCCCCCCCTTGCCCTTTCATGTACGCCTCTCTACTGCTACAGCTCACATTTAAATGTTCTCTTTACTGCTTCCTCAGAGACAGCGGACATATTCGAGACAAAGGACTGACTTTGCGGTCATCCTCTCTTCTATGGAAATTGTCTTTCATTGTGGGGGGGTTGGGTTACTAAACATAAGACGTGTGGTGAAGGGGGGTGTCATTCTTTTGGGCAGGGTGCGTTGGGGGGGAGCACTTCAGTGTGCTGTTGTTGATGTGTAATTACTGCAGCTGGCTGTTTTGTTCCTGCATGCATTGTTCTCAGAGGTTCTCTTTGTTCTTGTTGCATCCTGCGCCCATTGCGTGCAGGGTTACGATGGCAGGTTCTTACCCATGGCCCGTCATGTGATCTCACCCCTGCCAGCCACAGAGAGTCACACCTTCCAAAGTCTTTGGCTGGATACCGTGCTGGGAGCTCAACCCTCTTGTTGCCGAGTTTGGGATGTCCATGTGTGCCTGTGATCTCAGTTCGGATTCTGCTCTCTTCCTCCTCAACCCCAACACTCCATAATTTTTCTTACGTAGTCTCCTTACATCCCGTTTCCATTACCTCAGCAGTGATCGCCGTGGCGACCCCGCCAGAGACGCCAGCTTCTCGTGAGTTGTCTGTCGTTTGTTTTCCAGTGAGGACCTGCAGAGGTTCTCTGAATACGTGCCAGTGCTAAATTAAAGGGCTTAAATCATCGCTGTCTGCTCTCCGGTTTCACCTGGACGGGAGCGAACAGGTTAACTCATGCCTCGCTTTAATTAAATGCATTCCCAGGGTAGAAGGGGATCCCAGGCTGATGCGGGCCCGGGGGAGGTGGAGAAGCTGGAAACTGCGCAGACTGACACGTGAAGCTTGCCAGACCGGACCCTGTCTGCGCAGTTTGTCCTGGGTGTGCGTTACATTTGCATGGTCTGCATTTCCCCTGCGCCTGCTGTCCTGTCTGCCTGCGGCAGCGAATTCCGAGATGCTGGCTCAGTCATTTTCCAACATGGCCAGTACTTCTCAAACTCTGGATCTGTGGTTTTTCAACATTGGGTTTGTAGTTTTATATAACCGGCATTGTAGTTGTGCAACACGAGGATTTAAAATTTTTTTTTTTTGTATTTTGATGGTTCGAATTGCCTACGTGGTCAATGGTTTAATAGTTTTTTCGGATGAGTCTGTAGTTTCCAGAGATCACATTATGGAGAGTGTTTGTCACTTGTAATACTTGGGCCAATGCTTAGGATGGACTGTCATTATACTCATACATACCTTAATAACCGTAAACTAAATAGAAGGGTCATACCTGGGTAAATATCAGCTTGTTAACGTGGGCTAGCTCATGGATAACTATGCTTAACATGGATGGATGGATGGATGGATGGATGGATGTATACCTGGGTACCTGTTAGCTCATTAACACAGAGATGTATGGATGGATAGATGGATAAATACTTGGGTACCTGTCAGTTCATTAACAGAAATGGATGGATAAATGGATGGATGGATGGATGGATGGATCCCTGTGAGCTCATTAACATGCCTGGCTAACTTCAATCTCTCTCTTTTTTTTCCATGTCCTGATGCACCACCTTGGACCTGACTCTTATATTCAAAGGTAAGGAATGGTCTGGTCGCCCCCACCCAAAACCTGAGAGAGAGAGAGAGAGAGAGACTGCCCCTCTTAGCTTCCATGGCGTTTTGTTACGTAATGCTTATAATTATGAATTATGGAATACGCTTAACTGCCTTGTGACCATGTACAGACAGAGATGTTTATGTAAAAAGACTGAGGGAAGGCTGGCCCTGAATATGAATGTGAATGAATGTGGAGGGACTTCACAGCGTAAACATTTCAGTCCGCAGAGACCATAGCTAATACCAGGCAAACATTACCTGACACATTTCTGTTTCTAAAATATGTTGTTTGCATATTTTTCATTATACATTTTACATTTTTTTTTATCGTAGAACCATTACTGAAGCGCCATAAAGGGAACTTGTTAAGTGCTACAAGGTGTTGACTGCAAGGTTTCCTTTTCAAATGAATGGGTAAATTTGTTTCTCTTGCCCCTAGGGGGCATCACTGAGCAGGGCTGGAATCAGAATAAATATTTAAACACTTCAAATTAATCTCAATTGTCTTCTGCATCCGAGGCATCACTCCATCTCCCCATGCAGGCAACCAGATGTTCTGATTTAGACCCTGAAATCAAAATGTGCTGTTTTACTCTGGGAATCAATCCCAGAATTTCAGACAGTGCCCCCCCCCCTCCCTCCAGGCCTTTTTCTTGGCTATACTGGGGGGTGTAGGCTGCAGTGAGAGCCTCATCCCTGTGTGCATAAGCAGGGCTGTGGGCTTCGGTCGCACGACGGAGCGATGAATAGCCTGACTGTGCCCATAGCTGTAAGTGACTTAGACTGATGGTGTCCCCCTGGAGCCCTGCGCCCCGGCCTGCTCACGCACATGGGAAGCCTGTGACGCGGAGCACATACTGAAGCCCTTGTTGTTTGGCTTCTCCATATGCCTGCTTTTGACGGTGGGGAAAGGGAGATCTGTGTGGCGTTTGGAGGGAATGGCAGCTCTTTGCCGCGAAAGTGATCCTGTCAGTGGCCAGGTGGCCCAGTAAATATTCCTGTCAGTAACTCTGTAAATATTCCTGCCAGTAGCTCTCGAAGTGCTTCTTTCCGTAGCCCTGAGGCCATGGAAATATTTCTGCCAGTAACTTTGGCAATATTCCTGTCAGTAGCTCTGAGGCCATGGAAATATTCCTGTCAGTAACTCTGGAAATAGTCTTTTCAGTAACGCTGGAAGTGCTGCTGTCAGTAACCATGGAAATCTCCTGTCAGTAACGTTGTGGCCTGACAGTGACTCTGTCTGTAGTTGCGGCCGTGACCCCATCAGCCACTTGGACAGTAGTCAGTATTCCTGCAGGCTGCTGACAGCTCAGGCAGTAGTCCTGCACTCTGTTGCTGTGGCGGTTCTGAGTTTAGCCCATGTGCTGTAAAGGCTGCCATGTCTCTGGCTGCAGACAGTAGCTACAGCCTGCGGGACCTTGTCGGTGGGATGCGGGGGGCTCACTGACCCATGCTTGAGTTCAACTCATATCTGCAAACGACACTTGCCCCTCGTGCCTCATGCCCCCCCCCCCCCCCCCCCCCCCCCCCCGGGGGGGGGGGCCCCCCAGGGTTTTGCACCCTCCCCCCGCAAATTTAAATGGGCCCCCCCCCGGGGGGGGGGGCCGGGGGCAGGGGGG
>JAAGVU020000040.1:5837937-5853850 GCA_011763525.2 Mormyrus iriodes | reverse complement strand
GTTTCATTCATATTTAATGAATCCATTTTCCGTCAGTGTGTCTGTATGACCTCAGCGCAGAAGCAGGAGACCCCCCCCCCCATCCACCCACCCAAGTCCTCCTGGTTTCTCATAGGCCGGTTTGTGTGTGATACAGTGGTGGCAGTGGGGACAGACACATTGTTATTATTTTAATGATTTATTTTCCCTGCATCTTTCAGTTGGTTATACTTGGCTGCCGATGTGTGCTGATTAAATGTTGTCCTGCACCATTCTGCAGAAAATTGAGGGTAAATCTGTGTGTATGACCCATCTTCTCCATAAAAGCATATGTCAAAAGGACAGAACAGTTCAATAACAGACTCAGTAAGAAGGTTTCATGATGGAGGGTGTGGTCAGCAAATGGGTATTTCTTGAGAAGCCGGACATGTGTGGTTTGAAGCACAGGGTGCTGCCTTCACACGGCGGTGTTGATTGGCTGCTGCCTTTTATTTTTGCCATTTGCCGTTCAACAGAAGCGATGCAGTTTATCGAAGGTTGTGGGGGGGTGTCATCCCATAAAAGGCACCGGTGGTACCAGACCATGTCAGCATCTCTCATGTATAATTATGATAATAAATATCAAGTAATTATTTATTTGTGGTGGCTTTTCTCATATGTGTTTCTGTATTCCCGTCCTCTGTATTCTCTGAGGTTCTCATCAATATTTTATCTGAAAGTTACATTTTTGCATTTAAACGTCACATTTTGTACAACAGCTATTTTTAATCTTTAGTCCAACTGATTATTTTTTTATTTTTTTGAAAGCCCAGTGTGAGTGAATTTTAAAAGGGTACAATAAGGTACTCTTACTCAGCCCAGGATGTCTGGTTTTGAGTCTGAGAAGGAAAGAATAGAGAGAGGGTGCGTTGCACAGGCTCTTAGCCACTTCTCAGGTTTAATAGATAAAGCTGTGTTTTAGGTTGGATCAAAAGGAATGGGATTAGTGCCCTACCTTACGTTTTGAGATCGGGGGTTCCACTGAGAGCGCAGAACTAACAGGCAAACCGGTTCCGCCAGACAGCTCTGTCTGGTGTGGCTCGGCTTGGCACAGGAGGGGGACTTAGAACCCGCTGTGCTTTTTATTATGAGGGCTTGCTCTGTGGATTCCCGTATCAATGCTCAAGGGAAAACGTTACTGCCCAGAGCAACTGTGTGCATGTATTACGGGAAACAGTATGTGCCTCATTGTCCGCGTCCACTGTCTGAATCACTGGCGAATGGTGCGATAATTGTGGTTTTCGACAGAAGGTATGTGACTAGTGGAGGTCAGAAGGTCAAACTGTTTATATCTTCTCATAATCTCATTTGGAAAGTTACCTGAGACACCTGGACTAGAAATAGAATGAGCCTTTCCCTCATCTCACAGAGATCCTGCGGACCTCTTTGTGTGGTTTCCATAAAATACTTCTGTTAGGCAGCAGTTCTCTCTGTTTACCTTTCTCTCTCTCTCTCTCTACCTCCTCCAAGGTATATCGATATAAACATTTAGGAACCTACTTGTGACCTAAATTTTTCTATTTAAATCCAGAGGATCAGATCTGAAATTGTACCCTTGAGCAAAGTGCTTAAGATGAAATTTCTTCACTAAAATAGCACAGATGTACAGGAGCAAACAAAGTGTGGTATAAGAAACAAAGTCACTTCGCATAAATCCGTCTACTGAGAGGAACGTAGAGCGTGAATCTGCTTGGAGCACATTGCCGGGACATGCATCTCCGCACAGCGTGGGATAAACCGTGCGGATTATCTCTCAGAAGAGGTGGGCCAACTTCTTAAACACCCCCGCGAAAGTATCATTGGTATTGCAACTGTATATTTTCCTTCCCACATCCAGCCCAATGAGAATCTACCCCCATATTGCCCCTCAGACACTTAGTTCAATCTTGACACATGATTGCCATCTGATGTTGTGGAAGGAGGGAGTCGCCCCCGTGGTCTAATAACCTGCCAGGCTGATTAACCGGTTAACAAATTTTTGCTCATTGCAAGCCCTGTAAGTCTTCAGTTTATTTAGTGTCATTTCCAGGAATTCTCCCAGAACTGTCATTTCCTGGGGATTCGTTTTTCGTTTTTTTTTTGCTAATCAGCTCTGAATTTTTCTGGCATTTTAAAATCTTCTCTAAAGATGTCCTCTGGCTCATACGGGACACTGCTCTTTGACTGATGGGTTCATTTAATTTGAGTGATTTGATGTCGACCCAGGAGAGATTTGGGGTCCAAGTTAAATTCGGGGGAGGTGGGAGAGGGCCATGAGAGAAATTGGGGCAGGTAAGCTTGGCGGTGTCCCCCTTGTCATCACTTGAAGTAGGGCAGAGGCGGAAAGGCTTGCTGAGGAGCTAACGGGATGTTAATCTGAGTTCTGGGGTGGATGAGCAGGATGTGGGCTGGCTAGTCGTGAGAGCGGTACTCGGCTCGGAGCAGATGGGGTAGCGGGGTGGGGTAAGCTCCCACAAGCCCCGCGGAGGGGAACCTCCTCACCTAGCCCTTTGTGAGGGAGCGAAAAAGGAATTGTCTTTCATCTCCATCCCGCCCAATCGCTTTTTCATTCCCTTTGTGGCTTGGGGGACAGTTAGTTTTTTCTGATACTTGGCCCTCCACTGATTTGCAAATTAGGCGTAAATGTCGATCTGCTGAGACCATAGATAGAATCATGCTGTGGCAGATTTGAGCGATGATGGCAGCTACATGAAACCTAATGCAGTACTAGTGCTGTAATTATCCTTTTGTTTTAAGTGGCTTATTATGTTTCTTTGCAGTCCATGTCATGTTACGATTACTAAAGAGGAGAGATCCAGGACGTCTTTTTATACATGGATGGCATGGTCTTCTGTTTAAACGTTGATTAACAAAGGGACTTAGAAGCTTATGGCAGTGGGTCTAAGTGTCCTAAGACTGACTCACAGGAACTGTCCTGGCAGCCCGCTGAAGCAGAAGGAACCGTCCCACCCTCAGCCATTTGAATGTGCGCCCAGTGACAGCTGTGACCGTTAGACCTTCCCTGCAGGTACCAGGTGTACCATTCACGACCCAGAATCCCGGGGTCCTCGGAAATTGGTTTAGCAGGACTCACTCTTACATCGCTGTGTGTGCATGTGTATGTGTGTGTCTCTGGGGATGCCCTTATTTTGTTTGCAGACAGGAAGTTGTATCAAACTCTAGGTATCGGACAGATGTTCTTCATTAATCTTTGCTTGTCTTTGTTTGTCAGCTCCCAGACAAACACGTACATAAACTCTTGCACTCCCTCTCTGTAATTAAGCAGCTTTAAGGCTCAGTAATGATACAGTGGAGTCGGCATGGTGGTGCATCTCCAATTAGCTGTATGTTGGCACGCCTTGGACCCGCTGGGCACAGTGAGGGATCACGGACTCATTCCCGATCCTCCTGTCAAATTTTTGATTTGCTTTTTAGTCCACAGTCGGCGTGGTGCACAAGCTGTCCCCTTTGAAACCATTTGGCTTCACTCTGATGCCCTTTGGACTGCAACGAGCCTCGGGAGCTGACCAGGATGCAATTTGGGGGGCTGGTGGGCCAGAGAGGAGACACACTTCAGCGGCCGAGGGGCAGAATCGCTGTGCTGCTGCCGACTTCATTAGTTCGGCGTTTCGGCAGAGATCACGGGCGGCACGACTTGGGTCTTGTTCTCATTTGCCTTATAGAACTTTCTAATTAGACCTTTGGAAATGGCCCTGAAATCTGTCCTTATCCCCAGCTCTCTCTGCCCTCTCTCCCATTTTGGTCCCCCCCAGCTCTTGCAACCCCCCCCCATTCCACACTAGTTTCCTGTCCTCCCTCGCATCCATTCCCATTCTCCAGACACTTGCTGAGTACTTTAATAACGAGTTGTCTTGGCAGAGGCCCTCCAGGGAATTCCAGGACTACCTGAGATCCTCTACCACCTCACCTCTGATGAAGTCTTTCTACTCTCCCATCATGCATCACCAATTCATCCTGAGAGCATTTGGGTTATATTTGTCATTCCAGGGTCCACTCTCATTTTTTGTTTTATGACGGTGAAACATAACGGGCAATAATATATAATTTCTAAAAAATTCCAAAAAATACCAAATTCTCTTGAAGATTCTCTCATGTGGGTAGGATCAGTTAAGAACTTTGTGCAGACTCTGTGCATCATAATCTTAGAAGGGGCTGACTGGAGGCCCCTGGAGAAGTCGGGGTTGGGCCCTGACGTGACTGCAAGGGGCTTTGAGGGAACATCTGCTCTTGCTGCATCACCTTGGTGGATGAGACTGGACACAGGAGCATAGAATACAATAGAACAAAGATATTTCATCCCTTTGGGGAAATTTATCTGTTCACCTACTCTGTCTTGCTCTCCATGAGACACAAAGACACATTTCCACTTTAGAGCAAGCTTGGGGTCACAGCGCAGGGTCAGTCAGCGTCCAGCGTTGGTGGAGCTTCCTCAGGACTCGAGATGACCCAAGGCTGCGGCAGAGGCTCTTCAGCATTACAGACGAGGCTCTGTGGTCTTGTTATCTTTGCAGTGCCTTGGTGTCCATTAACAGCCTCTCCTGAAATTGGTACAGTAGCAGGGTGGGGCCATAGGCCTGGCCCGCGTGGACTAGCAGTCACCCAAGGCCAATTCTTCCAGCCTCTCGTCCTAATCCATGTTATTAAGTGAGTTAATCATCTGAACAACAACCACCCTGGCACCTGCAAGGACTAGTATCCTGGAGTCTGGCCAGGCGGGCTGGGAGCAGGGTTGAGGAGGGCTGAGGGTTGGCACCAGTGGCTCTGCTTATCTGCCAGGATGCATGGAGAGTCAGGTTCAGAGCACTAGTGCAGGATGATGTAAGGATCTGGAAGCAGAAAGATGGTCCTACCTTCTCGACTTTGCTCTTGCCAGAGCAGCGAGATCCCATTGTCCACACAGGCAGTACCAGTGCTCGTGGGCCTCAGGCACCTGTGTCACTTTCCACTGAGACAAAGCTGGAGATGACTACAGATGCTCCACCGGATCTTGATCAACCTCCAGTTGAAGCCTCATCACAGCTGTGAGATGCTGGACAGGCTACCTACCACACCTGTGACACTCCTTCTGAGAGGGGAAGGGACAGGGAAGCACAGGACTTTCTCGAACGTTTCTCTTGTTTGTTTTGTGTCTCTACCCGGGCCGGAGCAGGTATGGTTGGTTTGATTTGCAAGTGATTACATCACTCTAAGCTGATTGGTTAGTCGAAATTAGAATTTCAGGACTTTTTTTTTTTCAAAATTGAATTTTATTTTGCATTATTTATTGATTCAATTTGTCTTGCTCGAATCCTGTCCCAGATAACGGGCATCTGTAATAGGGTCTGCTATTGGTTGGCAGTGATGTAACAGACTTTGTGAGGGTAATGTAGCCTTCAGCACTCTAATTTTGGGGTAAATAAAGCATGTCCCCTATCGTCTTTGTACAGGGAGGGTTCGGGATGAATTATGAGGGTGTTTAGTGCTCTTTGACAGAGGGTAGGCTGAGAAGGAAGGGGGTCACTGAGTATCTAATGGAAGCGGTCAATAGCGATCTGCTGCGCCGAGATCTTATGTTCATTACACCTGACTGCCTTCATGTGTTTGTGTGTGTGTGCATGGATGTGCATGTGTGTCTCATAAGGGGTGCCTAGTGTAAGCTTTAGCATTTAGCTTAATATTGGTATATAGATACAAAAGCCGTAACATTTAGCTAATGGAGTGATTATGCGGACTTAATGCATTCATTATTCAATAAATAAATGATAATGACATGAAATTACCACTGCACATTTTACAATTTTTATTTTGGACCATGGTAAACTGCAGATAACTGAAGCTGCGGCTACTGGTTTCCTACTGTATATCCGGTACGGCCATATTGGATCAGACAGAAGCACTCGAGTGAAAATGATCCACCAATAAAAAAGCAGTATTCACTAGAGCCCTCCCTCAAAACTTGATGGTTGAAAGTGACAGTTTACATTTCAAGGCTTATTTCATGCCATGTACAGCATTAGTAAAATAATACAATTAATTAATTAAAGCAGTAATAAATCAATAATGAAATAAAAACTGGAAGAAATAAGCACTTTTTGCAATAGATTTATTTATGCTCATATTTCATGTCCTTATTTATTTATTGCTGCATTACACAATATATTTATTTATTAATGCATATATTTATTTTTTTAATAAGTCCAAATAATCCCTCCATAGAAGCTTAGTATCGGTATATAGATATAAGAGTGTTAGCATTTAGCATCATATAGGCATATAGATATAAGGGCTTTAGTATTTAGCCTCATTTAGATATAATGCTAACACTCCTAGGCCGGGCCGTGCGCCAGCCGTTTCTCCCCCGGAAAATAATATGTAGGAGTGTTAGCATTCAGGCCTCATATAGATCTGCAATGTTAGCCGGTCCACAGTACCCCAGAATACTACGTCCTGAGTTCATTGCCTCTCAAAGCGAATAGTGAATGCACCCATGGGCCACCCCATTACCTACTCTGTACTCAGCGGCATTGATCCAGCTGGCTTTGCACTCTGCGCTGTGTGCTCATTCTTCGCCACAATAAGCCGTGCGTGTGACAACGGCCATGCCTATCTCTCTCACTCTCTACCACGGGAACCGGAATCATGCTAACTTTAGCCTAGCTGAATGCGGTTAGGCCTAGTTTGTGTTTCTCTCATGGGCCGAGTGCATTTGTTCGTAGGCCTGAGACACTCAGGCACCAGAGGACCTTCTGCCATCGGGCATAAAACTTTGAGAGGAAAATGAGCCTTTTTGTGAAGCTCTAGCACTCATCCGATGTGTCGCTAGATGAAAAGTTTCTAAACGCAACATAGTATGTGAGCTGATGAGGAGGGAACATTAACAGGTCATTTGTTCTTATCAGGGTTTCGGTTAAGAGTGTCGTTGCTGTCCAGTGACCTTTTTATTGAACAGATGTGGGTGTTTACAAACGTTTTCATGGAATATCTTTGTCAGCTTTCTGCCTTCGTAGCTCTTCAGTAGCTAGTGTGCTGAAATGTCTTTGTCTTCGACCGCTTTCCTGACGGTGAAGAGGGCTGCTGGTGTTATCCAAAATGGCATGACTCGTGCTGGTGAGGATGGTCTCATTCTGGCAGTGTAGGCCTCTGAGTCCAGTTTTTTTTTTTTTTTTTATCAGTCCTGATTTTGAGATTTAAATCGACACAGCCTGTCAGATATTAAAAGACAAGCCCCTGTCGTCCTCTGCGTTTATCGCGTTTGGCACTCCGTCCCCCCCTCCAGGCGCTGGACTCAGGGTCGGCGGGGACTGTGCTATCGTGTGGATCTCGCCCAGCACGGCATCACACTCCCTGAAGGTGACCCGCTGCGTGATGGCGAGCCGCCGGCAAATTGCCGGGCAGCTGGGCCGGTTTCCTCTCAGAAAATGTCAGCGCAGGCTGGTACTGTGGTTCTGACCTCCGACTTCTCCGGTCTGGCGGATGAGCTTTCCAGGAGAAGAAAGACCGGCTTCCCTGCTGAGTTAACCCGGAGTTAACTCTTGGAGATAACCAGAGACCGTGCGGAGCCGGTGGATCAGCTCTTTGCTTCGTGTGCTTTGAACAACTTCAAAATAAACGGCTTTCAGCGTCTAGCGGCACGTGTTTGGTCCCCCTAAACGATAATGGCGGGAGTCCTTTCTGCTCCGTGCCCCTCGCGTCCGTGCCCGCTCCCTGCAGATCGGCGGCAAAGTTCCTCTCTGCCTGCAAGCGGACCAGAGAAACATAAAAGGAGAAGGATGTGGTGCTGGTGCCGGCCCTCCTTTCATCATGCGTGATGGACCAGACTGGTGGGAGCTACACAGTTGATGTGCTTTTTTTTCCGGGGTAAGATAAATCTGGTTACACACTGACAGAGTGGAGCTTATCTCCAGAGCAGGCTGGAAAGGCCAGGCCGTGCGCCAGCTGTTATCACCCCCCCCCCCCGAAAAATAATAACTGGATTTCTAGCCGGTGTTGCTCCCTGCCTCGTAGGGGGTGCAGCCACAAAGGGGGTGTCTAAGGCCAACAGCGTTATCTGCTTAGCGGAGCAGAGGACCCCGCTCTGTCTGCACCCCAACTGCGCTCAGCATCTTCTCGCACGTCTCCCCCGGTTCGCTCCGGGCTTGTGTGGCCAGGCCCCCACCTTCGGCCCTCCACGTCTGACGTGGCCCAGTGCCCCGTCCTCCTTTCCTTGCCACCTTTTATCACCCTAAGTGCGTGTTGAATTCCCTGTGATTTACGCACTGAGAGGCATCCTACTCTGTTAGCTACTTTTGGGCTGATTTATCGGCAGTCTGGATCGGCGAGCTATTTAAAGCCTGATCGATATGCCATTCACTTTCCGCTAGTGTTTAATCAGCACGGGAGGGCTGGCTCTAGAATCCACTCTCGGCCTCAGGCTTGGTCTCGCCCAGGCCATGTGCCGCCAATCCCACCACCGCTGCGCCTGGCTCCTTCCATGCAATCGATTCACTTTGTGGCACCGCCTCAGTTCTACCTCTATAGCCAGGTCTTCCAGAAACTTATAGAAAACGGAGCATGTCAGGTGCACTCAGATTGTGCCATTCTGCTGGACCTCTACTGGACACTGCCCCAAGGGAGAATACTTACATTCCAAGGGTTGATGCTGAAGGAGTCTCCTGAGTGTTCAAGGAAATGTCTCTTAATGGATCTCAGCCTTATATTTCTGCTCCAGGTTAACGCGGTTCTTCATTGCCGGAAAATCTATAGTTAGGAGTGTGGCTTCTCGTTGAGGAAACGTGCCTTGGACGGGCAGCCTGGGTGGGTGGGTTCCTACTTTTTAGGTAAACAAGACATTGCCTAGGTGACTTTTCACACCTGTCCCTGGCTGTACCATGTGATCGCAGCCTTCCTATGCAAGACAGGCTGTTTTTATTCGGATCTTCACGCCCACTTGTCGCACAGGTGACTGTGTAATGAACCGATCGCCGTTTGAAGCTACGAGGGCTCGGTTTGATGATGGCATGCTGACAGAAGCCTTCAAACGGCTCTCTGCAAGACCCCTGTTGTGCAGGCTCCAAGCTTAGATGCAGGAGATGAAGACAATCACGTATATTTTTATTATTACTCCTACACACTGACGTGTGTCCCGGGGTTCCGGTCGGTTCTTGAGAGTCCGTGGGGTGGAACGGCCCTTGATGACCCGTTCTTTGCTCTGACCTGCAGCTTCTGTGTTTGTTTTGATTCTTGGTCTGCTTTTATTTTTCCATTTCAGCCACTTGACATTTTAAGTGTTTGTGTAGGGAGAGAGGGAGCCGCTCATTTCACACAAGCATATGTTTTATTCTCCGCTTATTATTTTATTTTGAGTGTAACTGTGGAGAATTTCTCCAGCGCTGAGCCGATATTCTCTCTCAATATTAGTTTAACCTTTAGACACGAGATATGCTTGCTGGACCTGCGTGCAGATATGCTGTGAGAAAATACCTCCGTCGGGGGTGGTAGTAGTGGTGGTGGTGGTGGTGGTGATGATGATGATGATGATGATGATGTTGGAGTCGGATGTGTGTGTTTTTTTTGTAAGCACTTGCAAGCCAGCGTGTGAGTTTATACGGGAGGTGTGTGTTGTGAGGGGGCTCCAGACACCCTGAATGGATCAGACACTTTCGTCTCTCTTCTTCTCCCTCTCTGTTCTCCTCTTTCTGTCTCTGTGTCATTCCCCTGTCCACTCCCTATCACTCTTTCCTCATAGCACTCTTCTCCTCCCCTGTCCTCCTTTCTCTGCCACTCTCCATCTCCCATCCTTAATTCTTTTTTCTCACATTCCTCTATTCCATCTTCTATCTTTCTTTTTCCCTTGCTCTAGTCCTCTCTGCCCCTCCCTCTGATTTCTGTACCCCCCACATCTCTATTCAGACCTCTCTTTTTAACAAAAACCCCTGATTCTGTTCCCCTGTCTCTGTCCTTGTCCCAGTTGGATCTTGGTCAGTTTTTTTTTAAACTCCCTCCATGCTGCTATTCTATGGTGGGTGGGGATATTTTAGTGATAAATGGGGGAACTGTGTGTGTGTGTTGGGGGGGGCATCCATGGCTAATGCCCCTCTAACGAGTTTCCTGAGTGGTGCATGGGGTCAGGACCTGGGCTATATCGTTCCTGGTATGTGTTTGGTGGAGAGATGGAGGTCTCAAATGCAGCTGCAGTACATCTCTGTGCAAATCTCAGACCTCTCTCTGGAATGCGGCCACAAAGCTGTAACGCAGGCTAACGTTCTAACATGGGCTCTTTACTGCCCCCTTCAGGCAGTGCCTATCAATGGCAATATCAGTGCAAAGTTGTTTCATAAACGCAATTGTGATCGCGTTACTTATACCACAATACAGCTTGCTAGAGACCAAATGAAGCGTTTGGGGACCTGTACTCATGCATCAGCTAAGGAGTGAAAGTGATAAATGATAATGATAATGCGCTGATACGGAGCTGAGTAGACAAATTAAGGAAGCATCTATCTGTCCTTCAATCCATCCATTCCTTCTTCCATCTTCCGATTCACTTCTCCGGTGCAGGGTTATGGTGAATCACAGAAACAGACTGCTGGTGATGTGCGTATCAATCTGCATCAGTATACCTGCACGAGGGTGGTGATGGATTCAACGAGCCAGAGAAATGAACCCCATTGTGCTATAATTCATAACTTTGTCACTTTGTGGGGGTGTTAGCTGCCAGAGGGGCCCTTTCAGTCACATGGGGATAGAGTGTGTGTGTGTGTGTGTGTGTATTTTCACTGTCAAATACAATGAAATACTGTGAAATTGGCTGATTATCGCTATATGTATGTAGTGAATTAGTTGTCTTGGACCTGAATTTGGGGGTCAGAGGTTCAGGCACATTAGAGGTACCAGCTAAACATGCGGGTAGACATGCAGCTCAGTGTAATGCAGGGAAAGAAAGTGGAGCTTGGTGTGGGAGGGTGACTGTATGTCTGCCCACACACACACCGTGCGTTTGTCTGTGGATTTCTGTATACAGGGTGGGGGGGGGTGCTTTTCCCACTCGCAGCTGCTGATCCCCAGAGCTGATAAGGCTCGCTCCATCGGCCGACACGCTGGCTGCGCTGATAAGCTTTCTGGATGCTGGGGGGAGTGTTTAGATTTGACATACCAGTCAAATGAAGCGATTCAGCAAAGAGGGTGGAGGCTGGGAGTAGGTGGGCGGGTTTGTCTGACAGTCCAACAGTAGGCCTCCATGCGAACCTGCGAATGTCCCCAGAATCCCAGGCACATGTGAAATCACCTCGAGGTTCCACATGTGAATAAGTGCTGAAGTGAGCGGCAGAGCTCTTCACATCTACCAGCGCTCGGGCTAATGGAGCCACTGGGTTGATTTTCAGTGTGCCTGATGTACCCCGAAGGATGCTGATTAATGCCTTTGCTAAGCCTCAAGCTGGGTAAACTGCTTAAAAGCTAAATAAAGGCTGTGGGCCGGCCCGGGTGCTGCGACCTTTGACCCATCAGAGCAGGCCAGAACCTCCCCCAGCCAGGGGCAGAGCGGCAGCCAGGATGCGCCGGGGGCCCAGCAGCTACGTCTAAGTGGCCTTTTGATAGGATTCCAGGCCGGTATATTCCCACGCATCCCACATTTATCCCACTTCAGCTCGCACTCCCGCGCTGGGAACATGCTTTATTTATTCCATGTATGCGATTATGGAGTGTGGGGGGTGTGCTGGCAGCATGGGGGCGGGGGCTATGCCCTGCCAGGGCTCTGGCTGTTTGATCTTCCGGCGAGGAGGGTCCTGTTGTGTGAGGAAGAAGTCTGGGAACGGCAGAGTGGGGAAGAATGGGAACACGGAGGGTCCCGGCGTGTGAGGGAGAAGTTTGGGAATAGCGGAGAGGAATGGAAACACGGAGGGTCCCGGCGTGTGAGGGAGAGGTTTGGGAATGGCGGAGCGGGGCGGAATGGAAACACGGAGGGTCCCGGCGTGTGAGGGAGAGGTTTGGGAATGGCGGAGCGGGGCGGAATGGAAACACGGAGGGTCCCGACGTGTGAGGGAGAGGTTCGGGCATGGCGGAGCAGGGCGGAATGGAAACACGCAGGGTCCCGGTGTGTGAGGGAGAGGTTTGGGAATGGGGAAGCGGGGCGGAATGGAAATATGGAGGGTCCTGGCGTGTTAGGAAGAAGTCCGTGAATGGCAGATTGCGGCGGAATAGGAACAAGGAGGGTCCCGGCGTGTGAGGGAGAGGTTTGGGAATAGCGGAGCGGAATGGAAACATGGAGGGTCCCGGCGTGTGAGGGAGAGGTTTGGGAATAGCAGAGCGGAATGGAAACATGGAGGGTCCCGGCGTGTGAGGGAGAGGCTTGGGAATGGCGGGGCGGAATGGGAACACGGAGGGTCCCGGCGTGTGAGGGAGAGGTTTGGGAATGGCGGAGCGGGGCGGAATGGAAATATGGAGGGTCCTGGCGTGTGAGGGAGAGGCTTGGGAATGGCGGAGCGGGGCGGAATGGAAACACGCAGGGTCCCGGCGTGTGAGGGAGAGGTTTCGCAATAGTGGGGCGGAATGGAAACACGGAGGGTCCCGGCGTGTGAGGGAGAGGCTTGGGAATGGCGGAGCGGGGCGGAATGGAAATATGGAGGGTCCTGGCGTGTTAGGGAGAAGTCCGTGAATGGCAGATTGGGGCGGAATAGGAACAAGGAGGGTCCCGGCGTGTGAGGGAGAGGTTTGGGAATAGCGGAGTGGAATGGAAACATGGAGAGTCCTGGCGTGTGAGGGAGAGGCTTGGGAATGGTGGAGCGGGGCGGAATGGAAACACGGAGGGTCCCGGCGTGTGAGGGAGAGGTTTGGGAATGGCGGAGTGGGGCGGAATGGAAATATGGAGGGTCCTGGCGTGTTAGGGAGAAGTCCGTGAGTGGCAGATTGGGGCGGAATAGGAACAAGGAGGGTCCCGGCGTGTGAGGGAGAGGTTTGGGAATAGCGGAGTGGAATGGAAACATGGAGGGTCCCGGCGTGTGAGGGAGAGGTTTGGGAATGGCGGAGCGGGGCGGAATGGAAACACGGAGGGTCCTGGTGTGTGAGGGAGAGGTTTGGGAATAGCGGGGTGGAATGGAAACACGGAGGGTCCCGGCGTGTGAGGAAGAGGTTTGGGAATGGCGGAGCGGGGTGGAATGGAAACACGGAGGGTCCCGGCGTGTGAGGGAGAGGTTTCAGAATAGCGGGGCAGGGCGGAATGGCTCCGATTTGCCCACGTGCCTTTAGAATCCAAGTTCTGAGTAAAAGTTGATCGTGGTGGATGTGGGGTACAGTCCAGGCAGCGGGGCTGTGGGCCCAAATCCAAGATTGGAGCAACTGTATCTGGGGGAGTGGGGTTAACGGGATGGCACTGGCTGTGGCCTACTGAACACGTCTGGGGGGGGGGGGTATAAAATCATGTCCACTTAGCTGCTTGCTTTTGAAAAACTCAGATATAACCTTTTCCCTCTTCATTTTCCCCCCAAAATTCTGAAGCCTGCTTACCTCATGATGCACTTCTTTGCCTCGCGATGCATGCTGGGATTTGGCTAATTCCACCAATGGCGTAACATTACACATGCAGGCTAAACATACTGATTGGGACATATCAACGGGTCTGGGTGCCCCTCCCCGGTTCTGCGGTCCACGGCTTTAGCTATGTAAGCTAATGAACAGAATGCCAAGTGGAGAGTGATTAAGGTGAGTCCCTGCTGCCTGCTCACTGTTGCCCCCTTCTTTTCCCCAGTGGACGACGACTTCCTGGGGCTGGGAGGGTTACCGGAGTCCTTCCCGTCGGACCCCCCAGAACCCCTGCCCCACTTCCTGATGGAGCCGGAGGAAGCCTACATCGTCAAGAACAAGCCGGTGAACCTGTACTGCAAAGCTACACCCGCCACACAGATCTACTTCAAATGCAACAGCGAGTGGGTGCACCAGAAGGACCACACGGTGGAGGAGCGTGTGGACGAGACCTCGGGTGGGTGCTCTGTTTTTCTGTCTGTCTCTGGGGGAATGTGGGGCTACTCTGTGTTTGTGTGTGCGTATGGGGACAACTTTTGTGAAATTCCTCAGTGGGGACAGGGAGAGACACAAAATAAATACCCTTTGATTGAAAAATTGTTTTGTTATTTTGTTTGTTGTTTTTTTCCCCCCTCTGTTTAAATTTCATCTGATTAAGTTTTACTGTAATGTGTTCAGGGATCATTAGGCGCTTTGAAACGAGAGTGAGCAGGACATCCCCACACAGGCGGGAGTGGGGATGGAGGGAGGGAGAGGCCAGGATGAACGCACTAGCCTGTGAATGCAGAACTGGGCGAGAACCAAAAAAACAGTGAAACGGCACAGAGCAGGGACAGATTACACACACGCACACACACACACACACACACACACACACACAACCCCCCGCGTCGTGATGTCAGAAAATCAAACACACAAATATCCTAATAAGACTGACACTATAATGAGGATGGAGGTCGTTCCGGCTGCCCGGGGACACGTGCAGCTCATCATGAAAGCCAAAACCATTGGTGGGGGTGGTGTGGCACCGGGGGGCACGAGCCTGACGTCCGCCATGAGGCCGAGGCTCCACACCGCGTGTCTCCTCTGGCATCGCCTGCGGCAGGAATCGCGATGGCGTCTGCGTGACAGGCCATCCCGCTCTCTGTAGGCGGTGTCCTGTCTGCCATGGTGAGACGCCCCCACCCCTCCATCCTCTTCCTTTCTCCTGCCATTTTCTTCATCTGTGTTTTTTTCTGCTCTCTCTCTATCTCTCTCTCCCCCCGCTCTCCCTACTCTCCCCTCTCCTCGCTCCTTCTCTCTCCAGCCAACCGTGCAGTTCCGACTCTGGACTGTGACTCGCGGTAAGCAGAAAGTCAGTGAGCCCATGCAGGACCCTCTCTTTCCCTTGTCGCAGTTGCCCCCCCTGCAGAATCGACTGCCAGGCTGTATAAATGAGTTCTGGCCGTGGACACGGGGAAGGAGACATTTCCGAAGCTGGTAAATTAGTCACGTGCCTTTCTCTCGGGCGGAGCGGGTCAGACAGTGCCTCTGCATTCCCTGCCAGTCTGAGCACGTTTTCGGAACGTTACCGTGTTTGCGACCAAGTTTATGTTGTCACTTGGTGGTGTTTCTTCCGAGCTCCGTCGCAGGCCACCCTCTTGTCACAGAGACGGTTACCACAGTGATGACGGGCCGGTTCGAATCGCTATGCCTATGAGCCAGGGGGGCAGGTTATAGTCGGCCCTCTATTAAACCCTGTCCTTCAGGATCCCAGCTAGAGTGATTGAGCAGGGAAACTACCTGTGGGCAGTGCCCAGAACTCAATTTCCTACTTCTTGGCAGGAGAACAGTCGACAGGGGGAGCATATAGTACATAATGACACCCCCCACCCTTGGAGATAGTTTATGGTTTATTAAATTATTATTATTGTTTATTAAAAGTTTACCCAGTTCTGAGGAGGTGTTTGTGGGAATCGTGCCTTGCTTGGGGGAGCTGTGCTGGAATTCCTGATGGGTGGGTGGATGGATGGATGGATGGATGGATGGATGTTCCTTAATCAGCCTACTCATCTCTCTCTCGCGGTGCCAAACATCATAGGCATAAACCTGAGGGTCCCGTAACGACATTAAGGCCCTGGGCTGGTGTGGGGCAACTCTCTTGATCTGTAGCCCAGGTAGGGCAAGACCACTGTGCCCTCCGGACGGCTAGCGTGTGAAAACGGCACTAAATAAAAGCGTGCGGCGGGTAACCAAATCCACTAATGCCGGAAAGGCGACACCGCGCAGTCTGTGGCGGGTGCTGCCGTGGCGACCGGGGGCCTCTCCGATTTCCCCTGACTGAAAGGAAAAGATGGAGGGCGAACCGCTCGATACCTATTTGGGCTGGGGATGGGATAATGGAGGACTGGCGTGCGGTGGAGGGGGGGGGGGGGGGGACTCG
>JAAGVU020000040.1:5799702-5834987 GCA_011763525.2 Mormyrus iriodes | reverse complement strand
TTGATTTGGCCGTTTCCTTTTTATATTGAGGGTAATGGAGAAGGATGCTTAGGCCTACAAGTAGTTGTGGTTTGTTGTTGGGTTGATTTTTTTTTTTTGATTTTTTTTTTTTTTCCCCCCCCCCCCCCCGCCCCAAGTTTGAGGTTGTGTCTGGTGCCTTGTGACATCACAGTGCTAATGGTGTGATGTCAAGCATTAATAGGGCAACATTACAAAGAACCACTATTGTCATGGTGCCATAATGTATGTCCTTCGTGTCCCAGAAGCTGTCACTTTCTAAAAAAGGTGCTGCTCTTGTATGCCCCCAGTGCCTGTCCTCTGACTGGCCGTGTGCTGGATACTCACTGGACCAGACCTGACCCAGGTCTCATTATCTAAACAGGAGAGCTGTGGAGTGGCAGCAGACTGGGTCAGATCAGATGGGAGCACATGAGGCTGGCTTCTCACCAAACTGCTGAGCTTGTGCCCCTGCCTCTACATTGTGCCCCTGCCTCTGCCTCACTCCAATCTCTCACAGCTCACCCTCATTCCAACATGGGAGACAGGCCATCTCTCTCACTCCCATTCACTGCAAATTCTAGATCTTTTGCTCATATCCTTAAGACAACCGCTGTTGCTCTACTGTAACAAGAACAATTCAGCAATTCAAAAACGAGCAAGTAAATGGGCTGGTAAGCAGTGTCACTCCTCTTCGCATCAAAGATACTCAGGTAGCAAGTCTGATGATTGTTATTCTCCACTCCCATGCTGCATGGGGACAAATTGAGTTACCGACTTCCGCTCTTAGCAGCTGTCCTAATCAGTGTTCTGGACTTTTCTGCACTGGGTGGAGTACATTAATGTATTGATCATCTTGGAGGCTAACCCTAAACGTACAGGGCGGTTTTTGGAGTGTCCTATATCCATCTCTGTGTGTAACTGAAATATATGTATGAGGAGACCATCATAGTCACACAGCTCTTCTCGTGGTTGTGTACCTCCACCTAAAAGATCACCGCTCACCCGGAGGGGCTGACAGCCTTAAAACTGGAGCAGACATTCTGCAGGAGCGCGGCCTTATCGGCTCATTTAGGCTCATTTAAGGAGCAGGGCCAACGCCTCCATTTTCAGGAGATTTAGGAGCACTGGCATATCCCCAATCCATGGCACCCTTCTCTGTGTCCCATCAGAGAGCATTAAATAGCCCTCAGCTATCGACATCTGTTTGTTGCCGCATCGATTCTGTGCTGTAGCCACGGCGACCGGAACAAGTTTATTACGAATCTGACTTTAATATTAATGAAGATTCCAGTGGAGAGGAAATTGAAGATTTTATTTATTTATTTATTTATTTATTTTTACTTTTTTCGGACAACTTGAGATCACAAGGTTGAGCTTGTCAGTGCTGTGTTAGCAACGTTTTCTTCAGGGTGGTGGACACGGGTGCCCTGCGTGAACATCAGCTGTCCAAAGTCTTAGTCTCATCATGAATGCTGACATATGTGTGATTGTTAAGGGTGCTGCTTTGATATTTGCACATTGTGTGTGCTGTACACACCGTATGTTCTCCTCAGCGCTCACTGCTCTCTGTCCCCCCTTTTAGGGCTGGTGGTGCGGGAAGCCAGCATCGAGATCTCCCGCCAGCAGGTGGAGGAACTCTTCGGCCCAGAGGACTACTGGTGCCAGTGCGTGGCCTGGAGCTCAGCTGGGACCACGAAGAGCCGCAAGGCACACGTCCGCATCGCCTGTGAGTCACCTATCAACTCTCACCACCGACGCTCCGCGCTTGTACACACGTCCACTAGGGGGAGTCAGTGGTACCTGATAAACAAGACCAGGGTAGAGAAATTCACGTTCAGGGTGCCTACATGCAGCTCAGGTGTATGAAGGTAGCTAAAGGGATCCTGTCGGCATGAATAACAACAGCCTTAAAAGCCCCCTGTGCCCTTAATGAGATTAAAACCCAGCTGAATGCCCTTCAAAGCTTTGACTGGAAGGAAGAAGCCCCGAAGAGCATGTGGATGAGCTCTCTGCCGTCCTTGCTCAGATCAGGCGGTATGCTGTCGTTTGCAAGTTCTGCCAGTGAAGGGTGTTTGAACTGCCAGCGCTGTTTGTGTCTGTGTGGAGCAGTTTGGCAAGTCCGTAAAAACACAGATCTTTTCCTGCGAGTGGATTGCGACAAACTGGGTTTGACGGACCCTGCGCATCTACTGTCTGTGTTTATGTGCCGTGTGTGTGCGTGTAGGGTTTGCGTATATCAGCAATGGGGTGTGGGGGTATGTATTTGCACGCACCAATAGAGGTGGGTGTGCACGAACAGGTGCTTAATCTGTCCTGCTCCTCGAGCTGTAGGATTGTTATGAAGACCACATGAATGCTTTCCATCTCATGGATCCTTCTGAAGGCTGTAGGAATGTTCTTCTATGGATCGTCATGAAAACCACATGGATGCTCTCCTTCTCGTGGTTCCTTCTGAAGGTTATGGGAATGCTCTTCTTCCTATGGATCGTTATGAAGACCACATGGATGCTCTCCATCTCCTGGGTCCTTCTGAAGGCTGTTGGAATGCTCTTCTTCCTATGGATTCTTATGAAGACCACATGGATGCATCCATGTCGTGGTTCCTTCTGTAGGCTGTAGGAATGCTCTTCTTTCTGTGGATCATTATGAAGACCACATGGATGCTCTCCATCTCATGGATCCTTCTGAAGGCTGTAGGAATGATGTTCTATGGATCGTCATGAAAACCACATGGATGCTCTCCTTCTCGTGGTTCCTTCTGAAGGTTATGGGAATGCTCTTCTTCCTATGGATCATTATGAAGACCACATGGATGCTCTCCATCTCGTGGGTTCTTTTGAAGGCTGTAGGAATGATGTTCTTCCTATGGATTCTTATGAAGATCACATGGATGCATCCATGTCGTGGTTCCTTCTGTAGGTTGTAGGAATGCTCTTCTTTCTGTGGATCATTATGAAGACCACATGGATGCTCTCCATCTCATGGATCATTCAGAACACCAGAGTGATGCCCTACTTTCTGTGGGCCCGGTGAAACTCGTCCTCTAAAACACAGCCCTCCTCCTGCCATCCATTACTCTTGTGCCTCCCCCCTCTCAGATTGCTGACTAATCCCCCAGCACCCCCCCCCTCCCATCACGCTGGCAGCCTCCTCCTCAGGTGTTCTCAGCTGCCTCCTCTCTGTAACCTTTTCTTTAAAATGTCGCTCCCCTCCTTCTGTCTTAAAATCTTTTCTGATTAAAATGTTTTTTTTCTGCTGGGCAGATAAACACAGTCTGCAGGAAGGAATGCGCAAACTGAATAGTTTTAACCCCCGGCCCCCGCCACGCAATTCAGTTGCTGGTTGCCCGACCACACCCCCCCCCCCCCGCCCCTAGCCACGACACATTTTACTCACTGTTTGCCCAATTTCCCACCGCCCTCCCTGCACTCCACCCCATTAATAAGTAGAGTGCTTTGTTGTTGAGCAGCGCTGATCGATGCCGGAGCCATAAACGGACCCACTTGTGTGGCCGGTACCACCGCAGCGAGGGTATTAATTGTGCGCGTGATTTGTGCCGGGCTGCTCCTGCTGTGAGTTACAGACGGACGTGAGCGGGTCATTTCTCACACGCCATTCCACCCCGTAGGCCCTGTCTCCGGTCGATCCGCTGCCCTGCCATCACATGTGAGTCTGGGGGGATAGGCTGATCACTGGGGGTCCAGTGGGTCCCCCCATGTCTATCTTCTGCTGTCCATGTGTCTGAAACGGATTCCAGAGGAAGCTGGGGGTGCGTGCCTGTGTACGTGTGTGTGTAAGAGAACCATAATTATGACATATTTAAGAAATGCCAACTCCTCAAGCCGTAAATGGCATGAACCCTCTACGGTAAACATTTGCACAGAGCATTTTGTGGTGAAGCGTTTGGAAAAACGTCGGCAGCTGTTGGACACGTGCCACACAAAGGCTTCTGATTATTTACCACGGCCTTTTAAGGTAATTACGTCAATCATCTCGGATGATTTTTCCTGTAGTCTTGGATCGCCACGCTCGCCGCCGGTTACTTACTGCCCCCCATTACATGCTTCTCAAGTTTCGTCTGAAACGAGGTGCAATGCCAGCTTCTGGAAGTTTCCTTAGCAGGATGTAGTCATTTGTTGGTGGAAGTTTTTTTTTTTTAAATCTAACACAATGGAATTTTACAAGAATCATTTATAATTTAGCGTGACAAACAGCCAAAGACACCCACTTTGTATAATTATAGTCAGATGTACTTGTACTAGAAGCCTAAGGAAACAACCTAGACAAAAGATTAAAAACATTCATGTCTGGGTTTGGTATAAGTTCCAGTATTCGGATCCAGCCATTGTGAGCGCTGGCACTTCCTGGACCTGTAATGGAATGGGGTGGTTAAGGGGTTTCAGGTAGCAGGAAACTTACTATTAATGATTAATTATTACCTAGATTTTTCTGATGAAAGTCTCTAATTCCACAGTGTAAACAGCAATGTGAAGCTGTTATTTTCAGCTTGCTAGGCGAGCCCACCCCAATTTGTCCGCTTGTGAGAGAAAGGGAGGGTGTCACAGAAGGCTTTCCCATGATCTGTTGCTCTTTGTGTGGAGATGTTAAAAATCCTTTGTCCCCCAAATCAAAAAACAAGGAGTGTTTTCCTCTTCTCCCGAGCATCTTTTAATCTCATCATTTCTCAGCTGATTTGTATGGAAATTGTATTTGAAGTAACCTCCCCTCCCCACTACAGTTTAACTTTTCTAATGATGAAATGGGCTTTTAATTCTATATTGTAGAAGGAGAGGAATGTTCTCCATTAGGGGGTGAAGATGAAGTTGCTGGATCTTGCTGGATAAGGACTAATCATTGGTTTCGATGGTTGGAATCCCATGCAGTGACACTTGGGAGATTAAGGAGTGCGTCATTAATAACAGTAACTGCAGATACCATCTAGATAGCAGAAAGACTTCTAAACCTGAAGGTCCCCCAGGGTTCCGGCTGTTGTACCCTGTAGCAATTTATGCTGAGATATGTTAGTCACTTTGGATAAAAGTGTGAGTCCCCCCCCCCATTCATGCGTCTTGACCTACCTGCTCTCTAGGGGGTGCTCTTAAGCTTGCCTGGCTTTTTAAAAAATTTTATTCTTGTCTGGAGCTGTGGCAGTCAGAGAAGGGCATGCTCGCTGATGGAATATCTCCTGGGCGACTTTGAGCCACCCGGCACTTCAATACCTGTGGCTGATTAACGGCACACTGGGGACAAGACAAGAGGAATGGCGTCGAGGGCTGGATTTCACTGTCCCCTGAAAGTCCTGATATCCCTGGGTCTGCTTCCTGGATGTTTTTTTTTTCAAACACTCACCACCTTGCCATGCTTAGCAAACAGATTTACCCGAAGGAATTCACTATTGTTAAACTCCCACCCGTTTATACAGCTGGATATTTTACTGAAGCAATTTGCGTAATTTTCCTGCTCAAGGGCATGACAGCACTGCTTCCAAGAGCATTTTTTGGTCTCCTGTCCAATTCCCAAACCATCTCGCCCAACCAGCTCCTGGAAACAGAGAGCCAGTCTGTGAAAACAGTAGCTGTTCCTCCGGATGAGAGGGAAGAGAGGAATGGAGATGGGGGATCTCGGTGCCAAGCCACAGTGCCCTGAACGGGGCCAGCGCACCCCTCACGCACCCCTGGGATGCCCGGCTTTTCCGCGCGATTTACGAGTGCTGCTGTTTGCTAACCCGCAGCATATCGGAACGCGACCAATGCATTCCGCCAGTCAGGGAGCAGCCTGGAAGGCCACAGAAGGGCTCATGTGACCCTGGGGGAGTCAGCTGCCTGGGCTCGGGCTCAGGCTCAGGCTCGTAAAGGTAAATGACAAAAAAAAAACTAGATCCATGCAGCTGGTAGCGATTTTCCTCCAGAATCGCAAGGCATTGTAGCTGGAGTGCAGAGTTTGCGGGGCTCATATCTTTCCTGCTTCGAGTCCATCTCCTGCCCCATGAACGGGGGCTACATCGGGTCTGATACAGAGCCGAACAAAACTTTTTTGGACATTAAGTCCCCCAGGGTACAGTTTATGTGGTTCCTCATTAGTCCTTAAGTGCCTTCGTAGAGTTTTTGGAAAAGCCATAAAACGCTCATTGTATGGCTGTGCCCAGCTGATGCTCACCTTACTTAAATAGACAAGCACCGCACCACTAAGCTGTTCGCTAAAGATTATGGGCTATCCCATTCATTTAGTAATGAATGGATTAACTACAGAAAAGTTTGAAACTGAGGATTATAATGGCTATACTAATGCCTGCTTCACATAGGAGTCGCGGTAAATGGTCCCCCACAAAGTAACAGAAGAGAGTGGGAAAATGTGATTTTTTTTTTTTCTTGGAGTGAAGTGCAGTGCAGTACAGTGCTGGAGCTTCGCATTCCCCCTCAGGTGGCTTACCGGGGTGTTATCCCGTCACTGGGCCAAGCGTCGGTCAACCGCTTGGATACTACGCAGCCATCTGAGGAGTCACTCCACCCGCTTGTCCTGGCTCCATTTCTCTTTTAATATGTGGGGGAGCGAAGGGCGTGGAGGTGGAGGTGGCGCCAAAGGTGGCCTCCCGCCAGCTCCGTAACAGGGAGGAGGGCACGTCCGGATGAGCCGGCCGCTTGGAGCTGCACTCGCCAAGTGTTACTCAGAAGGTCCTCCTGTCGAAGAGCATTTCTCTCAATGGGGCAGCGTACGGATGCATTAATGACCCGCACACTACTGGTTGATTAGGCAGAATATGTCCTGGGAGATGACGGCCAATCAAAACTGTCTCTCTGCACTCCCTGTCTGTCAGCACGGTTGGAGATAACTACATGTTTTCTTTGGTGACAACACCCTCTGTTTGTCTGTTTCTCCTGTGGTTATTGTGGGGGAACTGTCCACTGAGGGTGCTGGGGGGTGGCAGGCTACCTCCAAATGTCCTTCAGCCCTGTTCTGGTCAAAGACGATGCCGCACGCTAAAGAGCTTCGGTGGAGCATTCCCACTGAGATGGATCCAAAACATATTTCTTTAACCCTGACATGCTGAGTGATGTAAGGGGACTGGAGGGAGGCTGACTTTCTCACCCCTAAAACGAGAACGTCTGATGGAACGATAGCTGCCAGAAGCTCACCTTCTCACCGCAATGCATTTGCACGGAAAACTGTGCTCTGCCCTCGCTGGAACGTAATCTATCGGCATCAGAAGCTGTTAGGCCTTGATCGGCACTCATGCGGGACATATCGTGTCAATACCGCTTCCTGCATTACTCACCACTCATGCCGCTTTCAAGGTCAGTGTAGCCCTTTGGCCAAGGTCGCTATCCCATTCAGCGCACCGTCACCCCACAGGTGTTGGCTTTCTGCCTGTTTATGGCTCCGTTTATTGAATATTATGTCATTCTAATAAGTGGGAACCTCCGGTCAGACTCTGTCTTATCCGTAGTGTTTCACTGAAATTATTCATTCTGTTATTTGGCTGTCGGTGAGGCTTTGCAAAAGTCCCGGTCACCCACCCATGGAAGGCTGTTCTCATGGCAACCACTTCTTTGCTGCACACTCCTTCGTGCTAGAAAGAAAGAGCAGGCTCAGGAATCAGGTGTCGTGGGCCCAGCGGAGAACAGAGTGACTCCGCTGAATGAAAGAAGAGAAGGAATCGGTGAAGGTGGAGCCTCTCTCAGCTGACAGATGGGGTTACGAGTGAAAAATGCAATGTGACTACATTACCACACCATCTACAGAGACGGCAAGGATTGTGTCCAAAAAAAACGTAAGCCTGCCTTCTAGTAGACAGTGAAATGGGGTTTGAAATGTACTCCACTTCCTAGTTCCAATTGGATGGTGTGGAAATTTCTGGCAATGTTCTGCAATCCGCCTTCAATAAATAATTTGACCTGTGTCACAGGTTGCACTTTCAGCACAAGGATAAGTTCTGCAGTAATAAACAATGGCCAAACGGCCTCTGTGCGATGGAGGAGCTGATGGTGAAGGAATCCAAACAGACACCTGTTAGATTACCAAACATCCCGACAGAGATGAAACTCAGCTGTCCAAATTATGAACGAAGATTTTGAATAGCGGCTTTCATCTCAAAGTGAAAACAAAGATCTAAGCCCGTAAAGCCGTGTCAAAGGGTTGGCAGTGCCTGTGAAGACATAAGGAAAACATTTTGTCAACGATCCAGCTGAAAAACAACGAAAACAGGATTCATGCCTCAGCTACTGGGAGGTATTTAGACACTTAAAGTGCAAACAGTACTAGAGAATGGAGGCGGAGCACCAAACATGAAAGGGAAGATGAAGCTATCTGAAATCCATCTGCACCAAGCCATTAGAGTGAAAATGACATACAGCAAATATAGACACAGATGGTAAAAAGCGGTAGGCTGGGGAACACACTTAAACCTGGCTCATGCACTCTGTGTTATCTTGTAGAAATGTGTGCAAAGCCGCGTTTCAGGACAAGGTTATAGTTTGGTGTGGTTCCACAAGAGGTACCCTCCTTCTTACTTTGGGCTTCTCACCAACATCTCTCACCCCAGTTTGTAGAACATCTCATCTTCTTCTCACTTTGGGTCTTCTCCCTGTCTATCTCTCACTCTTTGTCTTAAAAGATTTGTGACTGATTTGGTCTCCAATAAGTACCCAGTGATCCATGGGAGTTAACAGATTTTGTCCTGTCGCATTACAAACACACCCATGTTATTAAAATATGATGTCTGCACTGAGAAGCAGGTTAATTAGTTTTCTACCCTACTGTGAGAGTCCCTTGCATCAGGATGGAAAACAGAACCACTTGAAATATAGTTTATTAGAAAGATTTCCTATCATGGGGACCAAAATAGATTGGGTGATGGGGGAGCCCACACAATGTAAACAAACATGAAATCTAGGAGCAACATGAAATCCAGAAATAAAAATAAGTACGAATATATGGAGATTATGGGCCTTGGTTCTCATGTCAATAATGGGATTCTGGGTTCCTAGGGGAGTAGGTGGGAAACGCAATTGAGCATACCAGTAGAACATATAGAAAACAAACACAAGCAAGCAGCAAAGCCATGCCCCACTACCCTCATTTTTTGTCTTATGCACTTTTTTGGCAGTTGAGTTATGGGCTATTTTTAGCGACCACGACTTCACGAAGACTCTGTCCCTGGGAAGGAGAAGTTGTGCTGAAATCGTGAGGAACAGTGAAGACTGGAGCTCATCTTCTATCATCGTATCGTGCTGAAGATGTGTGCGTTGTGCGTGTATATTTAAAAAAGCACGATGCATGTCACCTTTGGCAAAAAAGAAAGAAAAAACTAAATACAAGAGAAGAAGGACAGCAACGAACGGAAAGATAAACTTACAGTGTCAGCTTATTTTTATCGTTAGCAACCTCATGACGGTGAAGTGAAGAAATAAGGGCTGCAGTCTGTACGTGCAGTAAATCTGTACAAGAGAAACTGTGCTCTCAGTCAGGGGTGTAACCGCACCAGCATCCATTATTAATCAACACGGAAAAAAGGCAATTAAATTCTTGCACCTCAAAAACGATCCCCATTTTATTTTTCCCAGTTCAGTCCCTGGAGATAAGCTGAAAGAGAACTCCACCCCCCTCCCCCCTAGCCAGTTGGTCCTCAGGCAACATGTTCAAACCTAGGCTAACATCCCAGCCTCAGGACTCAGAGGAAGCAAAGTCATATCACGACACAAGCAGAAATTCGAATGGCGCCCTTGTGCTCGCTCTCCTCCCTCTCTTACCTGAACACCCTGGCTCCTCACTCTCAGGGACATGCGTGTCACTGTGGGGATCCTGCCAGTGACCAGCACTGTAAACCAATGAATCATGTCTAACCACAACCCAACAGAACTTTAAAGTTGGGGCGATTCTAACATTCAGCACTTAGCAGGTGGCCTCAGACCCTCAGACGCTATTAGGATAGTCAGTTTTAATCTGAAGAAATATCGGAAGGCACCCCACCTCCCCTAATATCCCAGACAATAACATTTGCCAAACGGGGGAGGGGGGCATGAAATGTGTACAACAATAGAGCACAGTTCGCAGACTTTGCAATTTTTCAGGGGGTCGGAAACAACAAAATAGGGGTTTTGTAGGCCCCCTAAATAGGTATAGGATTGCCCATGTTTCACAAAGATGGTTGACACCGTTAGCTGTGTGGCATCCTGCTGTCCTAGGCATGTCAGGGTATGTCGAGAGGCCCAGTGGTATGCTGGAAACTGGAATCATTTACTCTTTTTATATTTCAGTGCAAATGGCCTTCAGGAATTACCTGTGGGGTAGAGGGTGGTGCCTCAATTCCCCATTTGAGAATCTGCCAGGTATTTCAGCTGTTCCAGCTAGTTCTGGCCAGAATATTGACTGTCTGCCCCCTAGTGTCTGGCCCCAGCATCTGCAAGTCCATCTCCCAGGCTGCGTTCTGTGTATCTGTGAGGTATCGTCCCATCACAGGGCACATGACAGGGACGCCCCATTACCCCCCAAAGAGAGACCATTGCAGGATTTTGGCACGGGAATCGCATCCCACCCTCTTGCGCCCTCCTCCCTACCCTTTGATTGTGTTTGTCTGACACCCCCCTGCAGCTTAACCCTGAACTCCCGGCAGGGCGACACCCAGTGTCTGTGTGCTACTGAGCGAGAGACGGATTGGGGAGGGGGGGGCAGAGGGGCACCTCGAACTGCGCCTTAGCCAAGCGTGTAATTAGCGGCCTGCTCGGGGCCTCCGGGGAGTGCCAGCGTCACCCAGCTGTAAGAGGAGCAGCCGGTCACCGTCGCCACTCTGCGGGGCTCTGAAAAAATGCGACGACGGGGAGGTGTCCCCCCCTTCAGAACGGCCCTCGCACCCCCCGCCAGTCTCACCGGCTGTCGTAGCCTCTGAATGACGGGCTGTGTGACACTGGGCGACCCCCCCCCCCCCCCCCCCAAGTTCACACATACCGCCATTTTAGAAGAACAGTTAGAAAGTGCATTTAAGTGTGAGGCGGCGCCAGCTGAATCCGTAACTCGCCCATGGTGTGGTGTTAAAGGGGTTGTCTTCTCGGCTCATAGCCACACGGGATGCCCCGTTTTCGTGGCAAAGGGTGTGGACACATGTTGAGCTGACAAGCCTGGACCCAAGAGGCGAGTGGTCATCTGGCATGCTAAATGGTGCCTGTCAGGCCCAGTGGAGTGCTTCCTCTGCCTCAATGGGGCTGTCCACTTCTTATCTCCTCAGATCTCAGGAAAACCTTCGACCAGGAGCCATTGGGGAAGGAGGTGTCCCTGGAACAGGAAGTACTCCTGCAGTGCCGTCCGCCTGAGGGGATCCCGGCCGCTGAGGTAGGCATCGGGGGTGTGGCTGAGCCTGACCAATCGGGGGCCAGATGGACGCAGCTCACGCTGTGGGAGATGGGTCAATTCGATGTGTCTCAATGGAGCCATTCAGACTGGGGGTAGCTTGCCACTTACATGGAAATAAAGCGGCCAGGGGTCTTATTCAGTCGATAGTATTGTGAGATGGGGGGGTTAAATGAAGTTACACTTTATAATACACTGAGGCCCTCCTCCATCCTGCCAGCCCCCCCTGAAAGCTTGAGGTTCCATGGAGCAAACTGTGCTCAATGGAGCCATCATCAGGCTGGGGGCATGGGGGCAAGGGTGTAAAGCTCGGCCCACACACACCTCACTGGGCTTTCCGCTTCTTGTTTGGTTTGGGGGGGGGTTCTGTTTTCACTTGGGAAAGTGGTAGGAAATCGTTGAACTACACATCCTGAGTTATGGCATCATAAAAGTAACCCCTCTCCCCACCCCCACCCCTGTCACTCCTTTCACAAATCAAGAGCTTCATGTTTCGATGTTCTTTCTACTGCGATTTATCCCCCCCAGTCAAAACACCCCAATAACAATGATATGACAGCAGCACTAGGAAAACTGATGGCAGGAGTGATAAAAACATTGCTGTGGCGCCCAAATATTTAATCTCCCTTTACTCTGTCATCATGAGCACTAATTCTGCCGTCATTCAGTAAAATGTAAACCAGGTACAATTAGTAGATCAGAAATAATGAACTGTCTGCTAACTGTATTACTGTATACTAACTGTAATCCTGTAGATCAGGTACTAACTAAAATGCAGTAGATTCACCCTAACTTCATGTTTTTGGACTGCATGATGAAACCAGCATGACATGGGGAGAACATGCAAGCTCCACACACACACATGCTCACACGCACAAACTCAGACACAGTCCGCAGCCCCGGAGGTGTGAAGCTACAGACCTGCCCACCGAGCCGCCATTCTGGCCTCAGCCAGTCAGAGATAATGACAGAAATACCTGCTGGTGAAGCAGAAACTATGGAGAAGCTACAGTAATGAGAGCCCCTGCACTCTCAGCAGTGCAAATCCACACAGGAAGTTCCTCCCAGCTGCCCCGTCACCTGACCCCAGGCCCTCTCCTATCGCCTGAGTTAGCAGCCAGGGCAGGGCAGTGGCTAGGGGGCCCAGGGAACCGCAAGCAATGGGAAGCGAGGCACATAGATGGCCCCACGTTGCAATTTCCACCTCCTCGTTAGAGTAACGAAGCCACTTCAGCTTTGCTTATCTTTGACTGTGTGGCTCATCTCCAGCTCTCAGGTGGCAGGCTGGGAAAAGAGGGGCTGGGCAGATGGATAGAAAGCGAGAGAGACGGAGAGAGAAGCAGAAGGAGAGACAGAGGGAGGGATAGAGTGGCGAGGCAGAAATAAGTGCAGCCACGACAGACAGGGGGAGAGCAGCGAGCGGGGAAAGGCAGGTTAGCCCAAGGAGAGGCTTAATGAGGGCTGGGTGTTAGCAGGAGCTAAATGTGAGCTGGTGTGTGGTGGGGGGGTCAGTTTGGCTCAGCAAGGCCTGGGGTTTCACCCAAAGCCTGAGCTGCCACCCTTGCCAGAGACCTCTCTCAATGAAACAGGCATCAGATTCCGAAATCGGCCACAGCTCCCAGGTGATCCTGGCAAGAAGACGCTCCGAGCGGAATAGTCGAGCTCCATCTTTGGGATGCATTAATTCCAGCCCACCCACACACACATGCACACGCATGCCCACGCAGACGTAGACCTGTAAGGGAGCAGCTCCCCACCTTTTGATGACCGCGGACTGGCATAAGCTGGCAAAACTTTCATAGCCTGGTAATCTAGCGGGCCAGGTATAATACATTTAGCTGTTTCTGTTTTTTCCAGATGCCTTTAGAATGTGTGATCATGAGTGGCTGAAAAAAAGTGAGGCCTGGCTTGAAAATACATAGTTTATTTTTGGAGATGAACAGGCCCCTCCCCAAGCCCCCAGGGACAGCCTGTTGGGATCCCCTGCTGTAAGGGACCGTGTGCATTTGTGAGCGCTCTGCACCGTGTTCCTGTACGCATCATGTGGGTTTGGGTTCCTCGAGATCCTAAGCTGTGTCAGTGACAGCAGAGCGGGGGAGCGTCACGATGGGTCCATATGCTCACAGGATGGGCTTGCAGTTTGTCATCTGCTGTCAGATCTTCTACTAATCTATGTCTTTAAGGCCTTCATTCATAATAATTACGAATATTATAACTGGAGATTTGTGGAATCCTGGAGCTCATCTGCAGTAACGTCCTGTGTCCTGCGAATGAGGGACGGACATCACCGTGGCCTGAGGGAGACCGTTTGAGCAGAGTGTTACCGATGTGGTCTGGCAGAAGCTCTCTGTACTGTCCCAGTGTCCCTGGGGGGTGGTGGCTTTATCAAGGCGGTTAGTTTGTCCCTGACTCAAGCGTGCCCCCCAGTTGAAGATGACTTCATGTTCAGCAGGGTTGCAGTGTCCCATGAGCTTGTGACTGGAGAGGGGGCTAGGGTGCTGGGGGAGGGAAGCAGGCCGGGCAGCGAAGCACCGCAAACACACCATGGCTGGTTCCGCTGGCTGACTTTGTCTAGACGGATCTCCACCCCAGAATAGGTCTCAGGCCCTGCACTCTGAGACGCCGTCCAGCAGTTATCCGATGGAGACCGAGCCAGAACGCGTTTGCCTTGGACTTCTTGGTGATACGTTGCAAAGAATTCCTACGGGTGATTGGGGGGTGTGACGTGGAAGCCCCCCCCCCCGAGAAAAGCCTTTTTGAGTTTGGGGAACTCCGCAACGGGCTGACTCAAGCGGAACGTGAAGGTGCTTTGTGTGAGCATCACACTTCGGCGGTGGGGGGAGTCTGAAGTGCGTCTTTCTCTGCTTCTCCACTTGAGTGAGAGCTTGACAGGGGAGGGGGCAAGAGGTGGGAGCGGGGGGAGACATGTGGGTAGCCCTGTGGAGAGAGCCTTTACAAACTCCTTTCATAAGCCCCCCCCCACCCGCCTTCTCAAAGGGGGGTGGGCAAACAGGAAGGAGGGACTCATCTATTCACCCGGCCGGGCACTTTGCCGGCCTCATAAAAGTCTATTAAAATTTACCAGCTACAAAACGCCCCCCACCCCACCCTTTTCTGCTTTCCGTGGCACCTCCCTTGTCTCCAGGGGCTTGCCACTGCCCCTGCTTTGAAAACAGCATTCAGGGGTGCCAGCAAGCACGCCACGGAGAGGAGGCGGCGGTTGCCACGGGAGCGGGCTTTCCAGTCAGGCAGTGGTGCAGCCACCCCATGGGTCCACTGTATTCTCAGGGCCAAAGCCGCAATGACAAAGGGCTGCATTGTACAGTGGGAACAGAAGGGCCCAGCGGGGATTTGGGGATCCTGCGCCAGACAGCGGCATGCATATGTCATGTAACATACACGTGAGTCTGCGTGTTTCACGCATGGCATGTGTGGCACACCGAATATACCAGAGGGAAGAGGTAAATTAAGATGGTAACGGCATGGGGGGTCACATGACTTTGTATCCACAACATCATTGGCTGAGAGTAAACACCTTTGCTGCAGAATCCAGCTTTAGTCTGGGTCCATGTGCGCTGGCTTGTGTCTGTTAGCGTATGTCAGAGTGCTGGTTGCTGGAATGTGCGTGTGGTTTTGTGTACACTGTAAATGTGTCAGTGTTTAATGAGCCGCTGTGTCGGCATGCGTGCAGGGTACTTTGTGTGTGTCCTGTCTGTGTGCGTTGGCTGTCCGCATTGCTGTGTGTATTTCAGTGTGTGTGTATTGGCTGAGTGCTTCTCTGAAGTATATTGTTTGTCTCTGTGCACTGTGTGTGTGTGTGTGTGTGTCTGTGTCTGTCTGTCTGTCTGTCTGTGTATCTTTGGGTGTGTGTGAACATATGCGTTGGCTGGTCATATCTCACCGTTATTTGTTTTGTGTGTGTGTGTGTGTGTGTGTATCTTTGTGTATATGTTGGCTGGCCGAATTTCTCCGTTTGTATTCTGTGCGTTGGTGTGATTTTTTTCCTAAGAGAGGGAAACACAGAGAAGCTGTTGGCTCCTCTGCCCTGCGGTCACATGGTCCGGGCCCCACAGATCACACAGAGAGCGGGGCACCATGTTAACACATGCTCCAAGGAGGCACCTCCTTTTCGCTCTTTTTGCTCCGCCTCCCATGGGGGGACCTGACCACTCTCTGCACGGTGTCCTCCAGCCTGCTTTGGTGGAAAGCTCCGGAATACAGTGGGAGACAATGGCCCCTGGCTGAGAAATACATATTGTTCTTGTGCTCCGTGTGATGTGAGAACGTAATGTTGGGGACTGTATCAGGGTTTTGTTTGCATATCTGTGTGTGTGTGTGTGTGTGTGTGTGTGTGTGTGTGTGTGTGTGTGTGTGTGTGTGTGTGTGTGTGCGCGTGCAAACGGCTGTATTTATGTGTGTGTCTGCTACTTGGCAGTGCCTCTCTGTTTCAGTTGTGCGTGTGTGAGCTTTTGTGTACCTGTGTGTGTTACTTATACACTCTTGATGTGATGTGGTTGATTTTGGTTTAAATTTGACAAACTCCCTTGAAAGCCAATGAGATATAACTGGCATGTTAGCATCCTGGCTAGTATATCATGTGACTCTGCTACCATGGCATAGGGCTGACAGGCTCAGTAGCACTAGTTCACACTCCTCTGACAGGCCTTGCTAACGCTGTCGGGGCGAGGCCTGCTCCCAGTCCCAGAGCCATCTAAACCTGGCGTGTTAGGAGGTTAGCGCTCCGGGCCATTCGGGCCGGCGTCGGAGCCAGCGGAGTCTTTGCTGAGGCACGGCACGGCACAGGAGTGCGGCGAATGTGAAAGTACTTAGAGAGCGAGCCTCAGGAAGCGTGTGTTCATTAGGCCGGACCCCTTGGGTTCGCTGGCGCATTCAGAATCCAGACGTGGTCTCCGCGGCGACCCGTAACCAAGGCCCGAGCTTAATGTCTCCCCCCTGTCAATCACTTCAACACTTGAGAGCATCGCTGAGTGTGTTTCGATGCCCCCCCTCTGACCTGGGGTGGGGGGGGGGGGTAAAAGACCCGAGACGGCTTCTGGTCTCACTGGCTCAGCAATTTATTTTTTTTTAACACAGATGTTGGATATTCAGATTTTGCCCTGGATTTTTCACTGACAGTTTTGATTCAGCAGCGTGTGTGTGTGTGTGTGTGTGTGTGTGTGTGGGATGGGCTTGACTGGGATTGCAGGTTCCTACTTATGCAGATTGCAGCAGGATTCAGCAGTGTGTGTACTGCTCTCCTCAGTGCTGTGCTCTGTGTGCTGTTCTCCTCAGTCAGTGCTGTGTTCTGTGTGCTGTTCTGCTCTGTCAGTGCTGCGTTCTGTGTGCTGTTCTGCTCTGTCAGTGCTGCGTTCTGTGTGCTGTTCTCCTCAGTCAGTGCAGTGTTCTGTGTGCTGTTCTGCTCTGTCAGTGCTGCGTTCTGTGTGCTGTTTTCCTCAGTCAGTGCTGTGTTCTGTGTGCTGTTCTCCTCTGTCAGTGCTGCGCTCTGTGTGCTGTTCTGCTCTGTCAGTGCTGCGTTCTGTGTGCTGTTCTCCTCTGTCAGTGCTGCGTTCTGTGTGCTGTTTTCCTCTGTCAGTGCTGTGTTCTGTGTGCTGTTCTGCTCTGTCAGTGCTGCGTTCTGTGTGCTGTTCTGCTCTGTCAGTTCTGTGTTCTGTGTACTGTCCTGTTCTTCCCTGTCAGTGCTGTCTTTGTTGAAAGAAAGGGAATGACACATACACCTGTGTGAGTCCCTACCTCCCCAGGGACTCCAGAGGGGCTGGTTCAGTTGAGTTCAGCACATCCGGAGTCTGATTTATGGGATCTCCACACCCCCCATCCCCCCGGCTGAGGGTCAGTGGTTAATGATGGCAAGACCGGGGCCCCTCTAAGGGGCACATGGCGGTCGACGTGCCTGCTGCTGCCTTTGATCCAGGCTTCATTTGCTCTCCGAAGCCGTACGTACAGATGCACCACAGATCGGCAGTGACAGGGGGCTCTTTATGTGATTATTGTGTAATTGCCTGTAATGAGAGGCCTGTGTTGGGTTCGGATGTTTCTGTGTGACGTTAAGACCATGTGCAAAGCTTCTGTTTTTCTTTCCTGCATGTGTAGCCGCCGGTACCCAGCGTGTGCCTTTTTCTGGGGCTCGCCATCTTTGTTTGTTTCCTGAAGGGTACAGCAAAACTGGGGAAAAGATCCCTCAGGAAAACCCCCCAAAAGCATGATTATAGAACGTTACTATTTTCATTTTTTTCCCCCTGTTTATTTCCTTTTTTTTTTAACTCTTCTTCTACTTTTACAGAAATGATTATGTACATAGAAGTTTACAAATTAAGCAAAAGCTGTTTACTTGCAGTTGTTCGAACCTGCAAACCTCCGGTCGCATGTTCAGCTCCTTACTCACTCCCCTCTCCCCTCCCCCAGATTTTCTCTGCTCCTTTTCTCTTGCTGTGGAGGTAGTGTCTGGTTCACCTTGGGGGCAGAGTTGTTCGCGTGGTGTGACTGTCTCCTGCTCTGACTTCCAGTCTCGCTGGTGGTATTGAGTTTGGGGACGGATGTGGAGGGCTTCTGAATATAGTCCAAGCCCATTGGGGCCCGTTTGGGTGCTGGTGGCCCAGTTCTGTCTCAGCAGGTACCTGTCTCCTCTACCTGACTTTCTGCATGACTCTCTGGCGCCCTCTGTCTCCCCCTGCTGATCACTGTCGCATAGTGTTTCACGGGCCCCAAGCCACGGGTCATAGCGGGAGTAGGTGTACAAAACCATAACTCTTGGAAGAGTCTGTTATAACAGTTTAGGGGGCTGCGCTTGAACCAGGAGATTCTGGGTTCAGATCCCATGAGGAAAATATCTGTTGTGTATCTTGGCAGGACCTGGAATATCTTTGGTAAGATATACAACTGTGGACAGAAATATAATGTTTGCAAGTCATTTGGTACGAAATAATAATATATTCCATATACATCCTGCTGCAGTTTGGGTCAAACGGAGAGCAAGATGGTTATTGTATTGGCCAGGTGGGCCTCTGAAGTGGACTTCCCTGCAAAACAGAACCTGTTTATGGTTCTAACTTCTAGGTGAGGCAATTGTGGTAGCTATATGTGAAGATTATCAGGCTCGGTGGGAGACTTGGTGCTCCTCTTATGGTGGAGCCTTAGATCACAGCTCTTCAGCCTCTATACACCTGGAACCTTCCGCTGATCAAATTACAAACGCATAATAAAACAAACCAAAAACAAAGGATTCTTTCTTTGAACCGAGCCGTCTCTCCCGGCTTGTTCCCGTTTTCCTTCTCTTAGAAAAAAAAAAGAAAAGGCATGTTTGGCTGCCGCGTTTAAACCTGCGCTGCAGCTCGCAGCTACAGGAGGTCCCAGGACGGAGTGACGAGAGGCGACAGGGCAGTGCAAGAAAGGGGTGTCGCAAGGCGAGTAAAACCTCAAACCTCAGAGCGAAACTCGTGCGGAGAGACGGGCAATCAGTGCCGGAGCAGAAAAACGGTAAATGAACGCCGCGAGCCCATGGCAGCTTCCCAGGATACTGGTAGTCTCTTAGATCTTGACTTGTGTTATCCTGGATCAGAGGCCAAAGTGCAATAACAAAGTGGCTGAAACAGAGACTTTAAATTACAAACCGTTCTTAAAATTACAGGCCACGCATGACGTGTGGGACCGGAGGGTATTTCGTTGATGTTGCTTACCGGGACTCTTCAGGTGAGCTGAATGGATTTAGGGGAAGCGTCGCACCGGTTTGTGTGTACAGGCCTCTGCGCCCTGAGCGCACACGGTTTGATAGCTGGTTATTTTTCACTGGCACGAGGCCCTTCCAGGGAACATCTGGCACACACACACACACACACACACACACTCAAACACATATACTGTCACACACACACACACACACCCACACACACACACACACTGCACTGCGTTCTGTCTCCAAATCACGTTTGCTACGCTTTGAGCTGATTGAGTTGCGCTCCTGTAATTGGCCCCGTAATGGCATTTGGTCTCTGTCTGATGGCTGCCTTGATGAACGCCGTCGCCCAGTGTTTAAACTCTGAGAGGAAACATCTTTTCTCTCACGCCTGAGTGTGGCGTGGTTCTGCCTTCTCGGATCTGTCCGTCTTTCCGCCTTCAGTGTGATGGCTTTGGACTGACGGGCCTCCGACACGTGCTCCCGGACTGACATGTGGTGCTTTCTCTGGGTTAATGACAACAAATGAGCCAATTATTCTAATGAATCTCCTGGTGCCAATCAGTCAATAATGAGCAGGGGCACATCTGTTTGTGAACGAGGCTGCGTGTGTGGAATGTGTGTGTGTGTGTGGATAGTGGAACATTCTGGAGGTAGGCTCAGAGAGGAAGCTACCCAGATGTGAGGCCTTTGTAGGAACGATCCAGAGTCTACAGAGTGTTGGCCAAAGTAATGACCGTGTCCCTTTACCTCCTCCCTCAGCCTGGTGAAGTCAGGTTGAGGTCCTTCGAAAGCCACAAATGACCCTGAAATGAGTCTTCAGTCCTAAATGGTCACTCTGTGAGGACACCAACTCTAACTCTGACTCACTTACACACACACACACGGCCTCTATCTTTAATGCCACAACAATGACGTGTTTAAAAAGCGCCCAATGATTCCCAGCAACAGCCCTTTTCACTTCCAGAAACCTTCTTTCTGCTGAAGTTCGACCTTTTTACTGTAATGAGTTCCCTAGGCTGAATGTGGCGGTTACGCAGCACCTGGGACAGCAGGACGGTGGCCTCCCAGGAGGGTGCATCCATCACCCTCCTGGACCGAACGGGGGCACCTGGCCTGACCCAGAATCACTGCAGCTGTGTAAATGCGAAAAGGGGGGGATATGAAATTATGATCAGTTTCCCCCCGAAACAATGAGGCAGTGAATATGAAGCAAACAGGAATTGATCCGTGGCTCAATAAAAACTACATAGAACATGGTGGCAGTTTTTTCCCCTCTTCGCTTTGAACATGTAATTTTCCTCCACTTTAGGGCTGCCCCCCCCCTGCACGCACACACTGTGAGCTACATTCACAGCGCCACATGATGGTCCCACACTGTTGGCCTCCTCACCCTGTATCACACCGGGGGCCTTTGGTGACGGGGACAGCAAGTCCATTTCATACTTGCTTTCGGCGCCGGGACGATGCAGGCCTGTTAATGATCCTCTGCTGCCCCCACTCTGAAAATGAGAGCCGCGTCCCAGGGCCAAACACCTGTGTTAACTCTGCCATTAACATCTTTTCCCCACCGATCTGCATAACTGGCAGCCTCAGTCAGTTTGGGTTAAATGTTGACCCTGACGACAGATTGTTAATAAATCTCTAGTTTTTTCGTTCCTGTTTAGCAGTCCCTAACACAGAATTACGCTTTACCCACGTGAGTGTTCTGGCCTCATCCTGCCCTCCCCACTCATTAACCGTTACGGCGATTACTCTGTTTATCCTGGTTACCTCGCTCCCAGACACCTAAAAATAGTGCCAGATTTAGCTGGTTACAATGTATTTTGCTAGTAGTATACATCTGCTCTGCTTCTAATCAACGATGAATAAAGAAAACAGTAAACAGTGATAAAGGTTCAAATTTCAATCACAGATAATTCTGTAGCATGCGAGAGGCTGCGTGTCTCATCTCGGCGCGTTAATAGGTGGAAATCTCATTAGTACCTGCCACTCTGTCCTCCCCATTCACCTCATCCGTCGTTTATGGCTGCCTGGAAACCCTTTGATTTTCCACTGTAAATATAAAATAGCCGTATGGAAAAGGCGACCATCCATTCTGTATAGGAAGGAGGTGCTCTACGCTGTAATGGTGGTGTGGACCTACCTTCCGCTCAGGCACCGTTCAGAATCGCAGTCGAAAATGCAATTTTATGTTTTGGCACGAATATAGGGCGGTCACTAATTAGCCGCTTGGCCGTCTCCCCCCTGCCCGCGCCCCACCCCACCCCCCGATGGGTGATTGCAGCCGTCCGAATGCTTTTCTAAATTTTTATCTTTTTTTTTTTCTTTTACATCGTAATTGCCATGATTTCCAAGCCCCCGTGGTGCTCCGCAGGCACGGCGATAAACCCCCCTGGGGTGGGGGTCGGAGCAGAGCACGGAGCCGGGCGCAGGGGCATTCGAGCGGAAGAACGGCGGGGATAAAGGGCCTCTTGGGGGGGCAGGGGGGTCCTGTCAGTGAATGGAGTGGAGGCGTGGGGGTGCCTGATGCCCCCCCTTGTGCTCTCATCCTCCACCTCAGGCTGCACTTGACGTTGAGTAGAGGTCCCACATCGCCCCCCACAGGTCAGCTCTTCTGCTGACTGCGGCCTGTTATGTTATAAATATTATTGTTGTTTATTGTCTTTGCAGATGCTCTCCGGCCTTGTGCTGGCTTAGCTGCGGCTCTGCTTTGCGGGGGAGCCTCGCTAGCGTCGCGGGGGAGGGGCTTCACGGTGCCCCCCTCCTGTTCCGTCGTCCCCTACGCTCCTTAAAACAAACCGTTTTGTCATAATTGCGTAAACCGGTGCTTGCAAACCATTTAGTTATCTGTGCATGAGTCACCAGCATGCCTGATTTATGCTTTAATATTCTCGTAATGTCTACAACATTACCGCTGATGAATTATGCACCGCCGATGTAAAAGTGAGAATAAAACTCACTTCCTGGGGGCATCATGGTGGCAGGGGTCTGTGGACGCAGAAACATGCCCCCACCCCCCTCACCTTTGTCACCACTTCAGTGGTTGCCACACTCACAAACATACAAGGGCGCTAGCAGCCATTTCTGCTGTTCCTCTTCTGTAAGCTCCGGTTCTCCTGGCCACAGAACCACACGAGGACATGGAGCACCATATTGGGTTTGCCTTGTGTGTGTGTTTGTGGCAGGATGGCTGCCTACACTAGGGGTGTTGCTGTTGCTCGAGAGGGACGTGCGGATGTTTTACTGATGCGCCTGGCCGCCTCGGACCTGCTCGCGCGTAGCCGCGTGCTGTGCAGGTTCCAGGCTAGCTGCGCGATCGGTCTGCTCGGCTTTTTGTTTTCCCACAAATAAAAACCGTGTTTGTGATGTCAGCTGACAAATGAGTTTTATTATTGCAGAACAGCCGTATGAACAAACAAACAGTGATAAGGCTGATTTATGGCCAGTTAAAGTGTCAGTGATTTGTTCGTCCGTCTGTCACCGCGAACAAGCTCGGGAGGTTAGCCAGATCCACACCCATGGGATTCTTACTCTCGTCGCTGAGCGGTGGGGGAGAAGTCTGACCAAACAATTACCTATTCATGCTCAAAAATGAGTGAATTCTAAGTAGTACGTATATATTTAACCAAAATCCGTATCCTATTTGGAAACAGTATTGTGTTTATTGGTGATATGATTCCTGTTCATAATGCAAACACGCTATATGATGGACATTTACTATTCCCGTTCTTTATCAATGGAATGAATGTGGGTTTCACTTGCAAATTATTATTTCATATGCCCTTTTTCGTTATTGGGTTTAATATTTTTTGCTTCATTGCTTTCTAGCGCAAAAGCAAGATAACATCTTTGATTTTGGCCCACAATGCACTGGGGAAGGTAGTGGCATTAAATATGTGTACGTGATTTCTCAGCATTGGACTTGTTGAAGCAAAGTGTCGTCATGTGACTCGTAGCGGTATAGAAGTTTGCGTCTGACCTCACATCTTCTTATGGCAAACACAGTTGCAACGTGATGTTTCGCTTTATCCTTCTGTACACTCCAGGAGTGCTGCGGGGAATTTTGCCAGTCGGCTTGGAGAGGAGGTTCAAAGCGGGAACGCCGTGTTAGCCCGTTAGCGAACTTTCCTCTATCCTGTCTGACCGTACCTGACCTCGAACTTGGATCAGCCCTGGCTCTGTAACTGTGAGGGATTACCTCAAAGCTTCCTGAATCATCAGCTCTGAGTGGATTTGGTTGCTGAGCTTTCGGGTTAACCTGTGTTTAAAAAAAAGAAAAAATGATTTTCTGTTTCATGATCAAACAAAACCTGGATCTTTCTGACATAGCCATAAAATAACTTAATTGTAAGTGTTATTTTGGTAGGTAAAACTAAAGTATTTATCCAACTAAAGGGTAGCATAGGAATAGGCTACAGATAAATAAAAGGCAGGACAATAACAAGTACTACTTTTTTGTATATGAACATATATTTCACAGCATTCGTGTTATAAAACCTTACCAATGATGATAATTAGTCTTGGGTCTTGGGTCTTGGGTTTTGGGTCTTTTGAGCCTATAATGACATACACACCTTATTCCTGGTCTTCGTCAGTTCCTTTCACCGATATTCACGTCCTTCCATCCATGTCTCTGCCCCTGTGTCGCTGTAGGTGGAGTGGCTGAAGAATGAGGAGGTAATCGATCCGGCGGACGACCGCAACTTCTACATCACGATTGACCACAACCTCATCATCAAGCAGGCCCGTCTTTCGGACACGGCCAACTATACCTGCGTGGCCAAGAACATTGTGGCCAGGCGGCGGAGCACCACCGCCACGGTCATCGTCTACGGTAGGTGGGGGGTGGCGGCCTTTCACGCCGAATATTCCTGGGCGGCTCACCATCAGCTCGGCCGTACTGTGGTCTCTACAGCACCCAGCCTGCATTCTTCAGTACATCATGTATCTGATGCCAGCTCTCTCGTTTCCTCCCAGTAAAGCCATCACCCCACACATGATCTGAAACAGCATCCTTCAGCCAAATTAGCTGAAATTGCTGTAAAAATACATTTAAGTCCTTTCCAGATCTGATTCATATCTATTGTTTTGGCTGCACAGTAAAATCTTCCTTATAACTCCATGTTATTTCTGTCAGTATCAGAAACAAATAGATTTTTAAATTAAAATTGCCCAACACAAAAGTCTTATGCATTATACTAATGCTGTTTGTAGTATTAATATTAACTGGTTGGATTCCTTAATGACATTGTGCCTTGTCAGAGGTATAAGTTTCTCAGTCTGTGAACATGAATATGAAGTTGTTGCGATGAATGTAAATACTTGGATAAAATGCTATGATGGAAACACTTTTGTTATATTGTAACTCGTCATATATGAGGAAATATTTGAAAAGTCTAAATGTCATGCAGTTGGCTTTTCTCCCCCACTATAAGATATACATTTGTTTTATTTCCTTAGCCAGACGTGGCCGTTTCCACACTTTACCCGCGCGTTTGGAGCTCTGTTTCATTAATTCACTGTCAGTGCCACAGGGTCTTTTTCGGGGAGCGTATTGCGGAGGAACATTTACATTTACATTTTACATTTACATTTTCTCTGCTCGGCTGACGGCCGCCTTTCCTGCCGTTTTGGAGAGATGCAAGTGCGTTTCCGGGAAGTGGCGGCGGAAATGGCGCCTGCGGTATTCAGGTTCACTGTGGCGACCCGGCTCGGTTTCGGCCTGGTCCTGAATGTATAAACTAAATTTAAGAATCTCCCAGATCACGTTGGATCGCAGGGGGAGTTGATTTTTCTGATTGAACGACTCCTTTCCTGGGTGGTATTGGAACGTAATCAAAGTCCCTCAAAGGGGAATTGTAGCTGACTGCAGAGCAGATGTGAATAAAGATTATGTCGCAAAGGGAGAGAATGTAAAGTAACAGAATAATAGGACATGCTCTGACTTTGGGCCCGCCGCCGCTGTCCCTGAGCGCTGGCCATGTTTTTTGGGTGTGCGAGCTCACATGGTGCATGGGTGCGTGGAGCTCACACGTTTATGTGCATTCCTCTCCTCCTTTTTACAGTCGGGGGATTTCTGTTTTTGCTGCAAATTCCACCTACATGCCGTTCCGGGCTCAGGGCTCACGCCCTCTAGCTTACAGCTGTGCATCTCTTGCCTACAGTCTCATCTCTGGCTGTAAACATTAGAAAGATACATTTGGTCCCTTTTTGATTCCCATTTGTAACACCTGATTGGAGCAGGATGGTGAACAGAATGGCAAGGCATAAGGCTGGGAGGAAAAAGTAGTAACTTCCTCTTTTGGGGTGGGGGGGTGGGACTAAAGACGGCATAGAGGGACAAAAACAAAAGGGCAGCCATTTTGGGCCCATAGGAGGGCTGCATTGGGCATGCCTGGAGCTCCTGACTCTCTGAGGTCATCAAAGATCCCCTGGCATCTTTCAAAGAGTAGGGGTGGTACCCCAGTGTTCTGGCTAACATTTCCCACTGTGGCCCTTTCAAATCTGGCCTCCTAATCATGCCCTGTATCTAACTGGTGAATTCTCTCCTGCGCCTTCACCACCTTAGCTACTGTGCAGTGAGCGTACTGGTGCAGAATGGCTGCTGTCGCATCATCCATGTGGGGGGGGGCTACACAGTGGTGGTGATAGAAGAAGTGGCTCCCTAATGGTTCTGTAAAGCACTTTGGATGTCTTGATAAGCACTATATAAATGTAACATCAATAAATCAATCAGTCAATTAATTTGTTCATTTATATGACAGAAAGCAGAGAGGCCAGTCTTATTTACGGACGAGGAACAGATTTGTTGGCTGGTCACATGACTTCATTCAGCTGTGGATGTCCACGGTCCGCATCTCACAGCATTATATGCAAATGGCTGCCAGCCCTGGTACCACTCCTTATTCAGCATGTCATATGTTCCTCCGTTCACATGGTGTTTATACAGATTCCCAAGTGAGAAGCCAATCTCATGTCCTGAATATGCTTTTTTAATAGGATTATGAGAAGAGCAAAGTTTCTGCATGATTCCTGTCCCACTAAGTGAAACTAGATAACACCGTGCTAGAAGTTTCATCAACCCCACATCCCCCGACCCCCACGTTCCCCGGCTGCCCCCAGGACCCTGGGCCTACTCATCATTCATTTCCCCTTAATGGTGCAGAGTCAGCATGTCTGCCCAGGCAGCCAGGTGTGATCAGCACCATGGGCTCTGAGTCAGAGATGCAGCCCGATTGGATCGTGTTACCAAAAACCACCTCCTTTCCTATGAATGTTATAAAACACGACACCATAGTCTCCAAACAAATTACTCCTGAATGCTACTTCCATAGCAATTTATTGTGTCTTGTTTAAACTCTTATTTATAAGCTCACTCACAGTGTAGCGTCTAAAATGATCACGGCCCAGTATGGCCGAGGCGGAGGAGAGGCTCACAACTGCAATCGGGTCACGACACAGTTTGGGCTCTCCTTTCAGGCCCGGACACCCCTGTTAGGAAGTCAGCCTCTCCACTGTGGATGCGACACGTGACCCAGCTCAGCCATCCAGCCAGAGCTCAGAAGCACACCGGTCGCTGTGGCATTTATCGGGAAAGTTCCAGACACGGTCGATAGAGAAGATCCTGGCCAAAGAGTGCGGTGAATGGAGATTAGAGGGTGAATGCAGCGTGCCGGCGTGGTCTCCGTCCCGGAAAAGGCTTCCCGGCTGCATCGTCTTTCCATTCATGTGTGGATTATCCTGCGAGGGCCGAGGAATATTTCGATTCTCTTTCTGGAAAGATTTTCTAAGTTTGTGAACTCCCAGCACTTCTGGCTGCAAGATGCTGGTCTACAAACAAAGACTTGCCGAACTGGCCACATTCAAGACCCCCAGCACCCCTCTTCCTCCTCCTCCACAAGCAGCGTGCGAAAGTGTGTCCTTGTTTGTCCTGCTTGTCATGGGGCATGAGGCGCATCATGTGACTTACCTCTCATGAGTACAGCCATTTGCTTCATCTTTTGGGCCCGAAGCGTACTTCAATGTCTTAACTTTCATTTTAAGCATGGCTCTCTCAGATAAAGGAGCAAAGAGCTACTTATTAAGTGCCCAGTGATGTCATTCAGTTTGTTAGTTATGAGCTAAGCTAGCAGCTGGTGCTGTCAAGCATGGTACGCCCTGAGAGCGAGACCGGGAGCAGATGATCGGCAAGAATGACAGCAGCTCGTGCAGGAGGTAGAAAGGATCGTCGATCTTCAGCTGAGGCTGAGCAATGACTATATTAACAAGCAGGTGCACCCTAAGAGAATCATTAACGTTACAGAAGCCAAGATAAAAATAAAGTTCTTTTTCTTCCCCCCCTTTTTGCTTCTCGCTGGTTCTGTGTCAATGTGAAAAAACACGGTTTGAGTCGTCCTCTCTGGGACCCCACTTGAAAAGATGGTGCAGCATTGCTTTTTTTCGCCTCATCCTTTGTTGCCGCTTGAAGACGGAGCTGGTGTGGCTGACCTCGTTTTGGCGGCGTGAGGCTGGCTCCTGTGGAACCGCGTCAAAAAAGCACGCGCGCAAAAGGGCTGGGAGAACTGCGGACCCAGAGTCGTCACACGGGGGGGCCTGGGCTCCCTGGCGAGTTCCAGCCGCTCGCTAATGCCACTTGCAAGAGCACGTGTGCTGGGACGCCTTTGATGTGGGCTCATCCTTTCGATGGGAAAAGCGCTCTGATTGGGCCCGTTTGTCATCTGGACCGTTTCTTCTCTCAAGCCTTCTTGGATGGAGGGACAGAGGTGGGGGGAGGTGGGGGGGCCCTCGAGTGACTGACAATGGAGCGAGGCGCAGAGACTGGTGATTAATCCGCCACATCAGAGGAGCCCCAGCACCGAGCGAGATCAGAACTTTTTCGAAAAGCACGCAGACACACGCGTGCACTCTCGCATGCGCACGCACACACACACACGGCTCACGCCCAGTGACACACACCAAATCCCCGGATTTGACTTCAAACTATAAACCAATCAAACTCTTTGCTGGCTTTAGAAGAGCGCCACATGTGCTCACCCCCGCTCGTGCATCACCTCTGAGAGACCTGTCAAGGAGGCTGTCGAGATGCAGAAAGCCTCGTGGGTGCCAGAGTTACTCGCCTGCTGAATGCTGTGAGCAGGAGAGAGGCTTTGGGGAGAAGGGGGAGGGGCAAGAAATTGGGTTAGCAGCGATGGAAACCGCTGTGGAGTGAGCTGGATGGGCAGAGGAGCAGGGTGATGGAGAACTCTCATGTTAGGAGGTAACAGGAGAAGGACAAGAAGACCACAGGCAGGGAGGAGGTGCAGGGACTGCCTATGAGAACCAGCCGGCCATTGTGCTTCTACAGTAACGGCTGGTCTGGAGATAAACCACAAGAACGGGGGAAATGGAAAAATGGAATATTGGCCTGTATTTTGGGGGGACTTTGCAGCCGTGTATGATTTATTAGCACGGGAGAGGGGCAGAGGAGCGGTGAGGGGCGGGGCCTCTTCCCGAAAGGGTGTCCCGGTATTTCCTTGGGGGAAAATTTGCTAAGTAAATATTCATCTGAATTAGAGGGTGAAACCGCTGAGTGTGTACAGCAGGCAGGCTGCACAATGACGGGAGGTAAGATTCTAACCCAGTCCTCTGCCCACAGTGAATGGAGGCTGGTCTACCTGGACAGAGTGGTCGGCGTGTAACAGCCGCTGTGGTCGGGGATACCAGAAGCGGACGCGTACCTGCACCAACCCGGCACCACTTAACGGCGGGGCGTTCTGTGAAGGCCAGGGCGTGCAAAAGCTGGCCTGCACCTCCCTGTGCTCAGGTACGCGGCCGAGAGCCGCCGCCTGCAAGGCGTGCGCTTATCGGTGTTTCTAAACGTTTCTAAAACACGCTATTCACACTAGTCATTTGTGATATGAGATTACCATTGACGTCAAGTCAGGCTTCCTCATCATATATTACAGTTTTGGGAACCAAAACTCACTCAGCCCTCATATAATCCAACAAAGAACTTTCATTACATTTCCAAAACTTACTAAGTCCACAGAAACGGTGCCTACTTATGAACTTACAATCCCATCCATGCATCCTGTGGAGTTTTGGACATTTGCTCTACAATTGCTTCCCGGTTGGACCCCTCATAAAATGCCCATTCAAAGCAGGTAGTCACTTTTAAGCCCAGTGGACTAAAATTGATTTTCTTCTTAAGAAAGACAGTGGGATTTTCAGTAATTGTGAGAACGCCCTCAGAGCATCTATTTTACAGGAATATCTACCTTTAGGGGACAATTTCTCTTAATCCTCCCCTACGGGCAAAGCGCAGAGATATGCGCACACCAGAGGAATGCAGTCCAACTGATGGTCCATTTGTCATCCCCCTCCCACAGTGGACGGCATGTGGACAGAGTGGAGCAAGTGGTCCACCTGCGGCACGGAGTGCACCCACTGGCGGCGGAGGGAGTGCAACGCCCCTGCTCCCAAAAATGGGGGCAAGGACTGCGAGGGTGTGGTGCTGCAGTCGCAGAACTGCACCGACGGGCTCTGCATGCAGAGTGAGTAACCTGCTGCGTGCAATGCAAGTGTCACTGCATCGGAGTTCCTCTGCACCGCACATGCTGTTTGCTACAGGAGCAAATGCAGAAGCATAAAATATAAACATACACACACACACACACACACACATATATACATATATAAAAATAAATAATATATATAATATATAATGACATAATCATGCACTCATATAAACAAGCATACATTCTCTCTCCCTTGCATATACATGTGTGTAGCGATGACCGATGCCGATAGTTCAGGGTGAGCTCTGACCACAAAACTGCAAAGGTATTAGAAAGGGGTCAGGTGCTAATTGGTTCAAAACCCACAGGCCCCCACAAGGTCACGTCCTCTTTATATAGCAGGAGCCGCAGGAGAAACAGTGTGGGTGATGTCTGCATAAGAGCAGGAGAGCAAGCAGACACACACGCACATGTGTGTCACATGTAGGGCGTGACATAGAGCAACGTGGCTGTCCGCGCGCAACCCCAGCGAGTCGAAAGCATGCCGCTCGTTCCTGTACCCGGCGCCCATCACAGGCCCCATGTCCGACATAACAAGGAACAATTACTGTTTGTACATGTGATAATTACCGGGCCGCGATGCTTTATTGGCCCCCCGACCCCAATTTAGGCACACAGGCGATTTTTAGAGGAGCAGACAAGAGGCGAATTAAAACGCAAAGTCACAGTAACGTGAATGTGTGTTTCCACGGCAAAGCCAATTACATGTGTGGCTGCACCGGCGACGTGGCTTGCCTGCCGCGTCCTTCCCTGCACCGCCGCCTCTGCTGCGCGTGCCCCGCTGCAAGGTGAATCTAATTACTCAGAAGATTAATCGCCGTCTGTGGCCGTCTCGCTCACCGTCTGTCATCTCGCCCATGCTCGTGTTAATTTTATTTATCTGTTTGCTTGTTTGTTTTTCTGTCGAGTCAGAAGTGAGGTTTTGCTCGGCTGGTGTCCTGGGTCTATCCCCGCACACCGGTTCTGTACTATGTGTATCTGTCCTGTTTCCTGCCAGGGATCTGCCCACTGTGTGTTCGGAATGAGGGTTGGGCAGAGTTGCCACATGGATTAAGTGCTGGCAGGATGGGAAACCCATACCTGGGCCACATGAGGATTTATGTCTCCAGTTCCCCTTTTCAGCTGATATCTCTTTGGGCTGCAGTCACTGTTCTTACTGAGGCCCACAGGGGGAGCGTCCAGTTTATGGAAATCTGCAGCGCAAGTTTCAAACGGCCCAATTCGATCCCAGCCGGACCCGTCGAACATCGCCCTATCACAACAGCTGCCTTCCGTTAAACTGCTGGTGTCGCTCCCTGGATGCAGTTGGTTAACGGGGGGCTTAAGAATAACCCCACCACAATCCCTGGGCTCATTTAGCACCTCCGCGGGCCCCCTGGCCCTATCCCGCGGTGCTAAGATGCACCATTAGGGGGCCATCAGATGGATGAGCCATTCGACGGGAATATAAAATCCACATCGATATAGATTTAGACTCATTTCCCCAGATTGATTTTTTTTTCCTGCCCAGATTGAGTTAAAAGCCTGCAGATAGTTTTGTCCTCACTAATGACTATTTCCATGTAAATTTAGGGGACAATCTGTGTGCTCCAAAAGCTTATATTATTGCAAATGTGATTGTGAAAATTATAGTGGGTGATTTAGCCCCCCCCCCCCCCCACGCAAACAGGGGGAGTGAGAGGGAGGGAAAGCGGCCTATAGCATTCAAACTCTCGGACAAAGAGCCGCTCCCCATCCACGTCTCATTAAATCAATCACTTCATCTCCCTTCTTCTGTCACTCAAACCTAATTGCTTTGCTTGTTGGTAAGGATGCCGCTCTTTGGATGGATTTTTCCTCTTTATCGGATTATCCTAAATGTGGGCTGACAGTGCTGTACTACACTGATTGCTTTGTCCATTCAAGGCCCTGCCAGCCCAGGCTGGAACCTACTTCCTATCACAAACATGAGTTAAAGGAAGAAGAGAAAGAACCTCCCCCAGTGATATTTTAGTTGCTCTTCAAACTTTAATGTGTGTGGATAGCACTGTTATGATTTTAGATCAAGTACTGCATCTGAGTTTAATAATAATGAAAAGCTTCACAGGCTGATAAGAGGCAATTTCGGCATCTAAATATTTGTGAGGGGTTGGCGGAGTTTTCCGGAACATTCCACGCTCCGTGGGAGGTGTCCTTCTCTCCCACCGTGTTCTGATGTGTTCCCCCGCTTTGTGTGGCTTGTTGTTCTTGCTCCAGGCTCCAGTCGTACGGAGTTACAGGACATTTTTCCAGTGGTACCACAGCCCTCTGGGGAACGGAGGACAAACAAAAAAAAAAAATGCAAACAGCAGCCTCTCTCTCGCTTTAGTCACCTCCCACCCTCCCCCCCGTCTCTCCCAGTTAGCGGAGTGAAGCAAAACTTAATAAATCAAATTCATCCAAAGGAATGGCAAAAAGCAAATGGGTGACAGCGGAAACCAGGATGGAATTACAGCTTGAATCACATGACTTAAGTGCGTAAGTCGGCGACTGCGCCAGGCTCAGCGGGATTTAATTGAAACATTAGAAACCCAGTGGAAATGAGTAGAGCGCCTATAAAAATAGCCCTCGCCCTGATTCGTGAAAGGACCTCTCCCCCCTCAAGGGGTCATTAATGTCCGAAATGAGAGCCCAGGATTCGCGGCAGGTGCTTAAATCGCGAGATCTTTCAGAGTCCAGCCTGATGTGGTTATGGATTCACCTGATATCCAGGCCAAAATAGTACTCCATCATATTGCACTTTTTTCTGTTATTTGCTTAGCGAACACCTTTCATCCTTCTAGCTCTGCCCCCTCCCCCCCCTCCATCCCCCTTCCTGACTCGTGCGGGGTGTTTTTGTTAGGATGTGAAGGTTAAGCATTTAGCGCAAGGGTATAAGAACCAACTCAAGCCGGGCCCAGGAACCCACAGACCTTCCTGCTCCGGGGACTGTGGGGCCTTAGTCACGCAGTAATCGGAAGCGCTTTCGGAATGTGGCCAGGTTCCGAGCGGCATTCTAGATGCACGTAGGCATCGCCTTAGAGCCCCCCCAGCCCGCATGGACCAGGAAGAAAAACGCTGACTGCCGGTTAATTAAATCGGACGCACTGTTTCCTTTTCTGAATGTCTCTCTGTGATGAATGAGCTGTTTATCCACCGTCCGCCATCTTTGTTCTCATGACTGAAGGCAGCAGGCATGAAAACGTCAGTTTGGCTCACGGCGTGAAACCAGGAGCCCTGGTTTATGCTGCTCTGCGCTACTCACATACCGGTTAAATATTAGGCTTTCATCTTTCGTGTTGTAGTGCTGCTGTGCCATTAATTAACAGTTTTAAGTTTTATCTTTTCGGAAGGCATCATTAACACACTTATGTTAACAAATCACAGTCCTATCTTCATAAGGTCTCATTATGTTTGCACCCCCCTCCACCCCCACTTCTCCTCAGTTTCTTCATTTTCTTGCCTTTATCTACTCAGTACGACTACAAATACTCCCCTGGATGTTGTTTTTCTACTCCTCTGCATGCTCACATTTCTGTGTTCGTGCATCCTGTTTTCACCTGTGCCTGGCTGCCTGCCCATTAGCCCTGGTGCCTGTTTCCTGCCTGTCCATTGGCTCTGGTGCCTGTCTCCTGCATGCCCCTTGGCCCTGGTGCCTATATCCTGCCTGCCTGTTGGCTCTGATGTCTGTCTCCTGCCTGCCTATTGGTCCTGCTGCATGTCACCTGCCTGCCCATTGGCCCTGCTGTGTCTCTCCTGCCTGCCCGTTGGCCCTGATATGCGTCTCCTGCACGTCCATGGCCTAATGACAGAGCCCTAGCATGTAGGATGACCAGAGAGACTCAGATACCTGCTAAAATCCATTCCGTATCAGCATCCCTCTCCTAACCAGCGTGATTTGCTAACCAGTACCCTAACGGCCCCCCTGCGAAAGCGGCCGATTTGTTATGGCCCCCCGCCAAAGCTTCTACTGCAAACATATTGTGCTCACTGACTTGAGTCTGCGAATCAGCTGGAGACGGTTAATTTTTTGGGGCCGGTTGTCGTTAATGAAGCAGTGGGGGGGGGGCATCTCCCAGAGACGGGAAAGTCCAGGAGAAGCAGCGTTTCACAGAGGACGTCATACTGCTCATCGTGCATGTCTTTGTTCCTCGCATTATATTTGTTTCTGTTTGAATATGATTTTCATCTCACCCCCCCTACCCCCCTCCTCCCAAGGTTCATTTTTTCAGATGTCTCCCGAGCCGAAACACAAGACTGATTTGGGATTTTCATGTGAGTTGCTGCGTTTTATTTTATTTTTGTCGCCCTTTAATTCCTTCGCTTGCCGTTTCATCTTCAGCTTCCCTTTTTCTCTTTGTTTGTTGCTTTGTCTTTCTTTTTAAATGCTCTGTTCATCATTTCTGCTTTCTTCACTGCTTTTTTCTGATGCAATCGCTCTGTCTGGGTTCCGACTCTCGGCTTCCACACCCCCCTCCCCCCCCAGCCCCCGCTGATCTTTGACCGATGTGCGGACGTTTCCGGAAAACGGCACTATTTTGCATTTCCCTCTCTGAAGTACGAGAGTTTTTTTTTTTTCTTCAAGCATGTAAAATTCATGCCTGTCCTGAAGCTATAGAGGCGGCCGTTAAAACATAATAATTCTCTGATTCTTGCTGCTTGGAGTTCCTCTTTTCAGAGTTCAAAGACATGTATTAATGCGGGGGTATGTATTACAGAGATATGTATTAATGTAATGTGCTTTAATGCTAACATTTTAGAAGCTTGGTGCCGTTATCATCAAAGGTGACACAGCTTGAGGAGTATCTGTTAAAAATCTGCAGGGTGGATGGCGAGGCAAAATCGCTCCACCGTCAGACAGCCAGACTTTGAGCTGCACTTTAAAGTGAGTCTGCTTGTTGCTGGTCTTGTGGGACCGATGACAGTTCTGCCCTTATCAGAGATGAGCTGCCCCAGAGCCTGGGGGCCAGTATGGGCTGGACACTGGGTCTGCAGTGATGGCTGAGCCATGCTCTGCTGTGGGACTTGAGGATATCTCCTTCATCTGGTAGACCATGGCACCATTGGTCACCTCAGATGCCTACAGACTTAGCAGGACCATCCCAAAGATTTATAAGGACCCTTCTGTGTATTTTAACCTAATTAGGGCCTTAAAACACTAATAAATATGTCTAGGAATTACAGAAATTAACCAAAATGGGTGTAAAAACATTGGCCACAGCACAGACATGGTCAGTTACCACAAAAAGGGAATTTTAATAAATGATTTTAGTTAGTTTAGTTTTTTTAATTGCCCCTTGTGGATAAATAAAGTGATTTGATTTGAATTGAATTGAAAATGTGAATAGTGTATGTGTGTATATAAATTAGGAACACAGAGAAAATTGCGCGCTTACTCCCTGACCCCTTTGAAGATGATGGTGGAGGATTGTGGACAACAGTGTCTGTGGGAAGTCCAAAGAGAACAGCAGCTGTGTGATGGGATTAAAAACAACTCGTAATGGAATATCGTGCCTGGATGAGCGACCACGGTTTGATGGTCCAGCTGTTGGAAGCAGGACTGAAAACGGCTCGGTGCTGAAAGCCGTGTCATTATTCTGGATCGTGCCAGCACACAGATACGTTCTCTAGACTGTGTTACAGGCTGATGATCTGTTGGATCAGGACCTAATGGCTCTAGCAGGGAGGCCATCATATGGATA
>JAAGVU020000040.1:5763822-5799603 GCA_011763525.2 Mormyrus iriodes | reverse complement strand
CAGCCAAACGAGGAGCGTAGGAGCTGATGGGATAATTACATGTAATGTTAGTGCTCCGGCACTGATGGCTTGGTCAGAGATTTTTACGACTTTGGGCTTGGTGTTATGATCACTGCTCATTTCTCTAAACTGGGATTAACCGGGTTTTTGAAGTAGTTTGACTGTGGCATTCCAGTTGAGCCTTGTCTAGAAGTGGTCTGTGCGGCCTCTGACTGCTTCTGGAAAGCATCCTCTTGTTTGCCCGAACATCCCGATGACATTTTCGTGCAGTGACCAAATGCGGGGTATGTTTTCAATTGCCTGGTCCATATGCTAATAATCACTTGGTTTCATCTTGTTTCTGCCTTTATGTGGTCAAGCCATAGCCATTTCCTGTCATTGTATGGTGGTTGCCCATATGTTTTGAGGAGGCTGAGTGGGTGGGGGAATGGGCAGAGTTAGGTCAGAAAGGGGTGTGGCCCAGGGGAGGGACACAGGTGACGGGACTTTTACCAGCTCTTTTTTCCCCACTGTGGCTGGTTAGGCATGTTGACATGTCGCCTCCCCATTGACAGAAACTCAATGGTGCCCAAAGCACCCTGCTTGCAGACTACCACATACTGGGGGCTCAGAGGCGGGCGGCCAATGGAAAGCCTACCCCCCCCCCCAACCCCATAACGATCTGCATGGTTTCCGGGTGGCTTAATTAGGATGCAAGTTGATCGATACCTTCTATCAGAGGGGCTAAGTGGCGTGAGGTTGCGTCACCCGTTGAATACAGATTTAATCACCTCTCTGCCTTCTGCTTGGCAAAAGGTTGAGAGAGGTGCACCCCAAATGGAGCATGCATCACGTGCGACGGCCGTGCCAGTGTGATATTTCATCCTGAGGCTTAGTGGCCGCAGCTCAAGGTACATGCTGCTTGTTCTCTAAGAGCGACAGGAAGGCAGGTTAGAGCGATGTCCTCAGAGCCAGATTTCCGCTCGTCTAGGGCAAAGATCACATTAGAAGGGCAGATTGATTCCCAGTGCCATGGTGACTGTCCGAGCCCAAACCTACTGCGGCTCACTCTGACATCGATTTGTTCTGCTTTTCAAACCGCCCTTGCTTACGGCGCCTCGCTCCGCTGGAGATGGAGTCTTCACTTTTAGTCTCTGAGCAACTCCACCATGTGTACCCCAATCGATGGCTCGTGGGGAAACCCCTGGGAATGACAGCTGCCTCTCAGGTGGGGAACAGGCTGTGAAATACGATAGCACCTTCCGTCTGGAGATAAACGATGACACTCAGTGGTGAAGGCTGACACCCAGTGGTAGGAGGATGAATTGCTTGATCACTGCCAAATGTGGACTCAGATTGATGTTTTAAGGTCACGGGCGGAGACATTTTTAACTAGAAAATAATCACAAGAGACATTGGAATTTGAGCTATTCTGAACCTAAGCAACAATTTATGCAATTGTGAGTGGAAGCAGTCTGTGTATACCCCCTGCCCCCAACATGACAGTCCTGCTGTTGTTTCAGCTCAAAAATATTTCCTCTGGAGCTATATGTATCATAAACACTGCAGACGAAAAGATGCAAATGATGATAGAGGTTTATATATATAAAATACCAGCCTATGTAAGAACTGCAGAAGTATTGTGGTACAGGCTGTACAATTTTACCATCTATAACAACTAAAAATGATTATGGTACATATACCATACAGTAGCTACCCGGTAAAAATGTAGACCAATAATGGTATAGACTATTTGGCTAATAGCTTCAATAAGAGATAAGAATGATAATGGTACAAACTGTACAGTTAATTTATAGACCATGTAAATCTAAAGAGGATAATGGTACAGGCCACACGGCTAAAAGATCATGTAAAGGGCCAAAAATGATGATGGTACAGACTCTGCTATGAGTGGTGTCTGGAAGATTCCGGGGAAGCAGTACTATTGCAGCTCATAAGCAGGTTGGAGTGTAAGTCGTTTTCCCAGAATCCTAATGGAGATTTTCCCGGAGAGAATCATTTACCGTTACAGTCACCCTGTCAATTAAAACTTTATTATGGGTAGGACTTTGTTCCAAATGAAAGTCTGCCCTGGCCGTGTTAATGAAAATTTCACAATTTTACATCTGCGAGCCTATTAAATATTCAAGTAAATTGCAGAAAGTAGCTGTGGAGTTCATAAATTAATAAATAGACAAATCAAATTATATATTTTTTAAAATCTGTGTGGGTGTATGTAATGTTTAAACTTTGCGGTGTATTTTTAGTCATTAACCAGCATCTATAGTTAGAGCAGTCACATGACACCCAAACAAGCTCTAATTGGTGGTTAGACTTGCCCCAAAAACATGCTGGTCACAGGTGAGACATCTACTTACCCGCATCCCCGCGTCTCTGCTAACAGCCGCGCCCAGCACAGATGACGTGGCGCTCTACGTGGGCATCGTCATCGCCGTCATCATGTGCCTGGTCATCTCCGTCATTGTGGCACTGTTCGTCTACCGCAAGACCCACCGCGAATTCGACTCGGACATTATCGACACGTCGGCACTCAATGGCGGCTTCCAGTCTGTCAACATAAAGACGGCCCGCTCTGGTGAGTCACCTGCAGGGGGCAATGTTGGGTCACCGGGCGGGGGCTGGCTGTAGCCAAGCGGAGATGATCAGTTGTCCTGAACCATCAAATGTACAGTCACCCAACAGCAGAGACTGTTTCGTATTAAAGATTTTCTCTGCTGTTGTGGTATGGAAGCCATGTTTCCCTGCATTTTCTCTCCCTTCTGCTACGCCTGATTGTCTCTCCAGTTTGACCTCAAACTGTCAAAAGCAGGAAGGTCAGCCTGGCAGGTTTTTCAGCCTGTCCCCAGAACCCTCTCATTTCTACCCTCTTTTTTTGTAGTTATATTTGCCCTGTGAATAATCATAGTCACACACGATGATATTGGCCCTGTCATAATTCAAAAGAAAAAGTACAGTAGTGAATGGAACCAAACATTTCTCCATCGCTGAGGCTGACAGTGAAATGTAATTACGTCCGGATTAAAAATGTCAAATCCCAGCTCAAACAGCTTTGCCTAATCAGGGCTGCTCTCCCCCATCCTGATGCTAAAGGTGGTCTTTTGTAGTGGGTTGAAGTTGTGCAGCAGGTCCTCGCGTGTCTGGAAGAAGAAGACACGTGCAAGATGTAAATGCAGCGTCGGAGATGGAAAAACCAGGAAGCAATTTTGGACGCTGCTGCAGTGCGCAAGGCTCTGCTGACATTTCATCGGGAGGCCATTAGAATGCATGTCACTCCGTGATGGAGACCGATCTCGGATTATCACTGATGGAGAATTATGCTTCCGCACCCCTCCTCCCCCAGCGCTCCGTGACTTGTTCCTGGTTAATTAAATTTCTGCCGTGGCGAATCGGCTGAAAGATGAACGGACTGTAGGAACAGGAATGAACAGGGTAAGGAGATTAAAGCACTCTCTCCTGGATGGGAGGGTGGACTGTCCCAAACTGGCTTTACCGTGTCTATGAACTAAGGCAGTGAGCAGAAGACAAGAAGATACTCAACAGATTTTTGGTCTGGTAATAGATAATAGCATGTAAAGTCAGTATTTTTCAGTCAGTAACAATCCCAAGGCAGTCTCCTTACAGTCATGTACAATAAAGTCCACAAGACTTGGTTTGACTGAAGGCAATGAAGCAGTCTTTTTCCGTAATAATCATGGGACAGCCTTCTTATAGTCACATAAAGTAAAAATCCTGAGGTAGTCTGGTCTTTTGTAGTCACATACTACAGTCACATACAGCAGTCACATACAGTAAAGATTATGAGGCAGTCCTGTACAGTAAAGATCATGAGGCAGCCTGCTTACACTCATACAGTAAATATGAGGCAATCTGCTTAGTCACATATAGTAAAGATCATGAGGCAGTCCTGTACAGTAAAGATCATGAGGCAATCTGCTTATAGTCACATACAGTAAAGATTATGAGGTAGTTGTCTACAGTAAATATCATGAGGCAGTCTACTTAGTCATATACAGTAAAAATTATGAGGTAGTCGTCTACGGTAAATATGAGGCAGTCTGCTTAGTCACAGTGAAGATCATGAGGCAGTCTACTCAATCACATACAGTAAAGATAATAAGGCAGTTTGCAGTCATGTAGTAAAGATCATGAGGCAGTCTTCTACAGTAAAGATCGTGAGGCAGTTTACGTACAGTCACATATAGTAATAATCACAAGGCTGTCTTCTACAGTAAAAAGTTAAAGATGGACTTGGGTCTGTCCCTGGAAAGCTCAGGAGCTATTTTTCTTACTGATGTCTGGGTTATTATAATTTCGGTAAGCCAATAGGCCGACTGGCCGTTTTTCTCACCAGTCATGCAGGGGTTGGAGTTGCAGTTTCACGTGGAAGAACGTGGGGTGGGGTGGGCTGGGATTGGGGCAGCAGAGGCCTGCTCTTTTTGGGGTTCAGCTTAACCAGTGCTGTAACTCATGATCATCGTCATCATCACCAGATCATCTGATGTACTTCTGACACTCTTGAGGATTGGAAGCTGTGGAAGAATGAAGGGCACCCCCTCCTACACACACACACACACACACACACACACAGTTGTACAGCAACTCAGTCCTCTTTCATTCCTCCTGCTGTACATTCATTGAATTAAAATGTCCACTTTAATTAAAACAGCCACCCCCCGTAAGCTTTAATTAGCCTGTGAAGACTGTCACTTTAAGAACAATACTCCGGATCCTCTGGATTGGAGGCTAGCAGGCTGTCAGATACTATACAGATTAAAAAGCATTTCATGTTATACAGCAGGTGAGCTTTCTGAGGACAGTAAATAATTAAAGTAGACAGGCACAGAACATTTAATAAGTGTTAATGTGTTTTAATGACGCCTTCTGCAGCCCCTGCTAGCTGGTTGCTGTCTTGGTCACCTTGTTCTGGCTTTTCAGATTCTGTACTGAGTGATAAAGGTTTTTCGACAATCTCCTTCATGATCTCAGATGACCATGAATGGGAATTCTAGTTCTGCTTTCACTTGATGCCCTTGACTAGTCATTTAATACTCTTAACAACCACCGGTCACACTGGGGAATGTCTACATATTCGTTGGGCTCCAGTTTGTCTGAATGCTGTGTTTGTTTTGCTGGACGAACAGTGAAAATTTGTTGATGTGCCCCCCCGCCCCGCCCTGCCCCCCTTTACAGCTGACCTAATGACCGCGCCCCCTGACCTGACCTCTGCAGCGGCCATGTACCGCGGCCCCGTCTATGCCCTCCATGACGTGTCCGACAAGATCCCCATGACCAACTCGCCCTTGCTGGACCCCCTGCCCAACCTAAAGATCAAGGTGTACAACTCGTCTGGCTTGGTCACACCTCAGGAGGAGCTGGCTGACCTTGGCTCCAAGCTGTCCCCCAAGGTGACACACTCCCTACTGGACAGCGAGACCATGAACCTGCGCAACCAAAGCTTGGCTCGTACTTGTGACCCCTCCTGCACCGCCCTTGGGACCTTCAACTCCCTGGGGGGCCATCTCATAGTTCCCAACTCAGGTGGGTTTGCTGAGAAACCTGTTTGTTGAAAGATGTATTTATGTTGATATTGTTTGACATTACTCAGTTGATTATTTTATGCTTTTATCAACCTTAGTTTTACTGTACTACCATAGTTCCTATTCAACAGCCTAACTGCAAAATTACAGTGCTCTCCTTGTGGACTGTATGTATGAGATTTATCTAGATTAATGAAGCCTTGTTGCTTGGGGTTACAACCTTTTATCCACGTGGAGATGAAGTCACCATCTCTTTCATCTGTTTTTGGAGCTCATTTGAAATCTGCCCACGCTTATGAACCCTGCTGAAGATTATGGAGCATTTGGGCTGTGATGTGATGTTAGAAAGAACATCCCCCTCATAAATCCTCAGTTCAGGATGGCTCCTGACATATAACTAAGATTGTGCAGGTTAGGTGATGCATTGGAAGGTAGGAAGTGGTGATTTTGTGATAAAATCAAATGATGGGAAAACTGGCCTGATGTTATACACTCGTGTAGATGTTTTTAGGCAGTGGGCAGTTAGCAAGTTAATCAGAATGTAATATTGACCTCACCAGATGGTTTTAACGGTGGGGTGACTGTGATCTCTGTAAAAAGACAGTAATTTCATTAAGACAATGGTTCATCTCAGTTCGACGATGTTAATGTTAGTGCCATGATGGTAGTCTCAGGGTTAGGTGATGGTGGATCTCAGTGCGATGATGGTGATGTCAGCGGCGTGATGGTAAACTCAGGGTTAGGTGATGTTAATCTCAGTGTGATGATGGTGATGTTAGCGGTGTAATAGTAATCTCAGTACAATGATGGTGATGTCAGCAGTGTGATGCTAATCTTAGGGTTAGGTGATGATGGATCTCAGTGCAATGATGGTGATGTTCTCAGTGTGATGATAATCTCAGTGGTGTGATGGTGATCTGAGAAAGATCTGGCAGGTCCACCAAAGGTGACTTGTATCTTTATGAGTCCATCCCTTGCCGGCAGGTAACAAATCGACTTTAAAGCACCGAGCAAAGCTGCCAGCAATGCAGGGACGGGATTTAAAAGTTGAGATGGAATGCAGGAGGGTCAGTATTAAGTGCTGTGCAAGGTCTTCTTACGGCGATGGAGAGGAGTCTCCTGTCCCTCTGAGAAGCCATTCACTGCATTCTTCACTGTGCACTTAAGTCCGTCAAAGCCTCGGCCGCCTGCCAGGTCTAGGAACCATTACTAATTAAGAGTCGACCCATGTGTCTGCGAGCTCAATGATGACTTCGGCGGTGTCCCTCCTGGCTGCCGGCGGCTGGCATGTCATCGCAAATCGCGGTTACGGCTCTGTGAGAAAAACAAAAAAACGGGCACGCTCTGCCAGACTACAGATAGCCGTGATTGGTGGCTTGGCCCAGTCCCAGAAGACTTCATCACACATAGGCTCCATTATGAACTTGATGTAGAACCCCATCGGTATGCATGCGCGGCGCGGCGGCCTAATGCCCCAGCAGCGTGCGGAGCCACAATCCCCCGGGGCAGCGCGGGATTCGGCCGCCTTAAAGAAGTCTTCCTGGACTTTCAATGGCCTTTTACAGCACGTCTGCATGGATTATCAGAGATGTATGATGGGCTAGCGCAAGTGGCCAGCCTTCGGGTGTGTTACCAAACACGCTACGTGGGAACAGTCTGGATGGTGTTCTCTTCTTTCAGGCAAATGCATCACTCCCCTAATGAAATTACATTTACATCATGAAGAATGAACATTGTCTCTTTGAAATGCTGTTTGTGAGGTGTATGCATGTATTTCTGGTGTCCTCTCACCCTAGTACTTGACTTTTGTGTAACGGGAACGCATAGACTCTCCATTTTGACGGATATCTGCATGGACTAAAGCCACCTTCCAGTTATAAGCCGATGTGGCCCTCTCTTTGAAGGAGAAGTCACGCCCCTTGCAGTTGGCTCATAATTGCAGTGTCTTTGACACTGGAGTCTCCTGGCTCCACGGGACAGGAGAGTAAATGTCACATCCCAAGAGTATGAACACCGGGGGGGTGCGATGCGATCAAAGAGCTTGAGTCAGTAGCAGGTGACAGCTCTGGGAAACAGAGCAGCAGCAGCATATTTCAGGAGCCAGCAGGGGGTGTACTGGTTAAGGCTCTGGTCACATTGTCTAAATGTCAAAATGAACAGAAGTGCCATTTTGCCCTTTATGAAAGGCACCCACCTGTACAGATGGTCAAATATAGAGCTGTGATGTCAATAAAATCAACTGATGATGAAACGAATATTAACAATTAATGACATTGTCATGATACCATGAGAGTGTTTATTATTCCCTGACTGTTCTCTGCGAAGTGCTTGTGATATTTCGTCAGCATGTCATCTCTGGTGTCAGGTCTATTCCCCTGTTATCAGAGCATCTCTAATCTCTGCATATTGTCTACAGAGCCAGGGAGGTGTTTACTGTACAAAGTTATTGCGTTGTCTCCAAAGTCAACGTTTCATCTCTTTAGTCCCCATGTTATTTTCTAAATCATCATGTTGTCTCTGGTCATCTGGTCAGTCATTTTGCGTCTGATGTCAAGAATCTGTCTCTGATGTCATCCTGCTATCTCATGCTGACTTCAGAGTCATTATGCAGTATTCAAAGTCGTCATTTTGTCTCTGATGCTAGCATCTTGTCTCCAAAGTCACTGTGCTGTTTTGACAGGGGTGAGCCTGCTGGTGCCAGCAGGGGCCATTCCACAAGGTCGAGTCTATGAGATGTATGTGACAGTCCACAGGAAAGACATTATGAGGTATGGACCCAGCTCACAGCACCCCCTTCTTCAGCAGCTGTGGTATTGCAGGTCAAACAGGACGCATGTCCTTGGAAAGAGGAACACCTCCAGACCCCCCACCCCCTTTATTTGGTATTAGTTAACCCGATATGTATGTAATATGGTCTTACCACTTGAGAATCAGAATCAGAATCCATCAGGTTGCCTTCCATAATTTGCAGTCTTCATAATTAATGACTTTCTAATGATGAGGTGATTATTAAGTTCTTGTCAGTCTGAGGCACAGCAGAGAACGAGAGCGTAACCATGGTGATAAAATATTAAAATGACGGTCTTAAGGGGGAGGGGTCAGTCAAAAGAAATGAGTCTCTGTGCCTGGCAGTGCAGGGGAATGTTAAATGCTATCTGTCTGAGCACCCTCCTCTCCCCCCGTACTGCCAGGCCCCCACTGGAGGAGGCTCAGACCACCCTCGGCCCTGTGGTGAGCTGTGGCCCCCCAGGGGCCCTCTTGACACGGCCCGTCATCATCACCATGCACCACTGCGCCGAGGCCCACAGCCAGGACTGGCAGATCCAGCTGAAGAACCGCTCGCCACAGGGCCAGTGGGAGGTGAGATGGCATGTGGGGGTCGACGGGGGTTGTGGTCCACCTGGATTAAACACGACTGCATTTTCGCACAGTCAGAGGTTGCTTTGTTCCTGGATCAAAGGTCTAGGGGAGTCGAAATGGCGATCAAGGACACGTCTAAGCCAGACATCAATGGCAATCATGATAGAACGTGTGATAAACTTGCTGTGTGTGTGTGTGTGTGTGTGTGTGTGTGTGTGTGTGTGCATATCTGTAACTGAGTGTGGGTGTGTCTGTAACTGAGTGTGGGGGTGTCTAACTGAGTGTGGGTGTGTGTCTAACTGAGTGTGTGTGTGTCTGAGTGTGGGTGTGTGTCTGTAGCTGAGTGTGGGTGTGTCTGTGACTGTGTGTGTGTGTGTCTGTAACTGAGTGTGTGTGTGTGTGTCTGTGACTGAGTGTGTGTGTGTCTGTAACTGAGTGTGGGTGTGTCTGTAACTGAGTGTGTGTGTGTGTGTCTGTAACTGAGTGTGTGTGTGTGTGTCTAACTGAGTGTGTGTGTGTGTGTGTCTCCGTAACTGAGTGTGGGTGTGTGTCTGTAACTGAGTGTGGGGGTGTCTCCGTAACTGAGTGTGAGTGTGTGTCTGTAACAGAGTGAATGTGTGTCTGTAACTGAGTGTGTGTGTGTGTGTGTGTGTGTGTGTGTGTCTGTAACTGTGTGTGTGTGTGTGTGTGTGTCTGTAACTGAGTGTGGGTGTGTGTGTGTGTGTGTGTGTGTGTGTGTGTGTCTGTAACTGAGTGAGTGTGTGTGTGTCTGTAACTGAGTGTGTGTGTGTGTGTCTGTAACTGAGTGTGGGTGTCTCTGTAACTGAGTGTGGGTGTCTCTGTAACTGAGTGTGGGTGTCTCTGTGAGTGTGTGTCTGTAACTGAGAGTGAGTGTGTGTCTCAGACTGATTTTCTTTTTCATGCATCTGGTTGTGTTTTGTAAGTGTGTGTCTTCCATACATCTGTTGATCCAATCAGTCCAAGGTTGGGCTGCAGAGAGAAATCCCTATTTCTGCAGCAGGAAGTGGAGCAGTGTCTGCTCATGCTCCCTGCCGCGGTCATCCTCACCATGGTGTCAACATGCACGCCTTTCCCCTGCCCCTTGTCCTTATCACACGCCAGCACCGTGTCTCCTCTGTGAGCACAGAGACAGAGGAATCAGGCCACTCGGCATGGGGCCTCTCTACAAAGCATCTCCGTTCATGAGGCCGTCACGTGGCCCACAATGCATCTGTTCTCTTTGACCGAAAGCGGTCCAGGAAGTCCAGGCTCAGGGGAAACTTTAAACGATACTTACTTCATTTGATGTGTAAATCGGCCTCTGAATTCTGTGATTTCTTACTGGACACTTTAAAGATAAAAGGGTTCTTTTTACCTCAACTAAAAGGAGCAACAGGACCAAACCCCATTTTAATTTTTTGATGCTTACAGCCTGAATTGACTTGCATCCTGTGGGTTTTTAAGGGACAGCGTTTCGAAGGATGCTTGACTTGACCCTCATCTTAAGCCATAATTAACATAAATGTGACATCCTTCCAATTTGGGCACTGATCCAGTCAATAACCCATATCAGTATCTGAGCTCTCTGCAGAGAAGTTGACTTTTAAAAGTCAGCCTGTTAAAAAAATTAATAGACAAGAAAAATGGAAAAATACTAGTAGTAGGTCAAGTATTTCAGGGAGTTTGAAATTTAAATAAAAAATCTGTTTATTTTTACTTTTATTCAGCTGAAATTTGAAATTTTAGCACACTTATAATTATTTAAATCGCAAGACATGCTCTAAGCTCAAGACACCTCAATCAGACATGAAATACAGGTTTCAACAGTGTTAATTACATTCCGTGTCCCCGAAATGTTCCTTATTTTTCTGGGAAATTGATTCCTTCACCTGTACCACCTATCATTCGGGCCCGTTTAACTGCTGGAATATGACAAATCCAGTGTGACACATCTCTGGCCATTTTTTTGCCTTGTGAGTTTAACGCTTGAAAACTTCTGACTGCCCTGTCCGGCACCTCAGTGCCCCCTAGTGTCACAATGAAGGGTGTTCCCGGTGTCTTGCTCTAGGACGTGGTTGTGGTCGGTGAGGAGAACTTCACCACGCCCTACTACATCCAAATGGACGAGGAGGCATGTCACATCCTGACAGAGACGCTGGGGACCTACTGCCTTGTGGGCCAATCTATCAGCAAGGCGGCCACCAAGCGTCTGAAGCTGGCCATCTTCGGCCCTGTCACTAGCACCGCCCTGGAGTACCACGTCCGGGTCTACTGCCTGGATGACACGCAGGACACCCTGAAGGTATTTCCTTCGTCCAGGACCGCAGTTCAGCTCATTAGATGCTGTCATTAATTCAGTTCATGTTCTACTTAATTTCACATCCCTGTTTACAGATGTGTTTTTACTACAGCGGTAAGTGTAAATTGCCATTACATTTACACTTTTATTTATTTAGCAGATGCATTTATCCAAAGAGATATACATTGTTTGAGAAAGCGGGGTCTGATCATCCCTAGAGCAACTGGAGGTTGAGGGTCTCACCTAGTGCTGGGCGATAAAACAATCTCGGTTTTTTATCGATAAAAAAGGAGGACGATAACAATGATAAACGTAGGCCATAAAGTTCGACCAAATCTGTTTGCTCCGTTTTTGACTGCGCGTTGAGACCGACAGCGCCGTGGCCTATCGCGCGGCACGTAGGCTTTGCTGAACGCCAGCGCAAAAGCCAATCACCGACGACCTTGCAAATTTACCCGCCCCCATTAAAAAGCCGATGTTGTAAGCAACAGTAACGTGGTCGTGTGTTTGGGAAAAAAGATGTCGGGGAGCGCGGATGCACCGCAAAGTGAAGCGGAGGAAGAGAATGTGTTAACTGCACAGGAGGAGATAGTACCGGAAAAAGGGTATACGTCGTCCAAAGTATGGAAGTGGTTCGGCTATCTCCGAACGGACAAAACACAGATAAAGCCAGTTTGCAAAACTTGATAATAAATAACCTTTTATAATTTAAGGGAATTTTGTATTTATATAGTTTGTGCCATTCGTTAAAAATAAATCTTATTTGTTAATAATACTGTTTGTTTATTTTAACTTGTTCATTCAGGTTATATTAGGATACATACTGTTTGGAAACTGGAACAGCATTATAAACCTATAATATCGATAAGTATCGATATCGATCAATACAGGTAAAATTATCATGATTTTTTTTTTCGTATCGCCCAGCTCTAGTCTCACCCAAGCTCCCAACGGTAAAATCTATCTGCTGTCTATGGGATTTGAACCAATGACAGATATATTCCTATCCTGCTGAGCCCCGCCCCCCAGAAAGTACCTGGCTGTTCACTAGAAGCAGCAGTTCCCAGAGTTATACCATGTACACATTCACTTTGTGTGCAGTTCCACAACCACTGCACCACCTAACGGCAATTCCTGTTTCTGGGTGTCACTTCCGGCCATGGAGAGGGTGGGCAAGGGAAGGGCTCCCTCTGCAGCTGGAAGGTAAATTTCACCAGTCAAGGGCAGAGATTTCATGGCTTGGGTCAGCTTGGACTCCCCTGTAAGAAGTTGCCAAATTCCTCGCTGTTCAGCCCAAGCAGAAAGTAAAAATAGGATTGTTCCCTCTAAGAATAGATCTGAAATCCTCTGCCCTTTACTGGCAGCGAAGTTCACGGTGTCCCAGCAGGGGTCGGACAGCCAGGTGTGAAACAGGCCAACGGACTCGGAGCCAGTGAAATGTCGCATTGTCCAGGAAGCTAAAAACAGCACGTGTAGGAGGTGTTAAGTTCTGTTTGTTTCAGTATTGTGTTTTTTTCTGGTTACCTTGGTAATTTCATGCTGACAGGAGATTGCCCCCCCCCCCCCCACCATCCCTTACAGACCGCACTGTGTTGTTCTCGCAATCAGACAGATGGTCACAACCTTCTCAGGTCACAGTTGACATTTTTGCCCTTTTGATTGGCAGATGACCAGTTAAGGATTTGCTCATAATTAGTGGCTGATTGACAGACCCCCTCCTGCTGGTCACTCTCTGTTGCGACCCCCCAATGAATGACAACACCAATTCCTGTGTGGGCGTTTATCCTACCACAGTCATGTTTTTTTTTGCCCCTTTACCCCCCCCAGGAGGTTCTTCAGATGGAGACGCAGATGGGAGGGAAGCTGCTTGATGAACCAAAGACGCTGAACTTCAAGGACAGCACGCATAACCTGCGTCTATCCATCCACGACGTTCCGCACGCACTGTGGAAGAGTAAGCTGCTGGCCAAGTATCAGGTGAGCTGGTGAGGGAGAGGAGGAAGAAGGACACCAGCCCTGCCCCCAGTCCCTCCCCCCACAGCCTTAGCCCCGCCCCCGGTCCTGCCCCCAACCCCAGCCCTGCCCCTGGCCCCAGTTTCAAATCCTGAACTTCCCCATAGGAGTTGCCGTTCTCTGAGGTGTGGAGCGGCTCCCACCGCACCCTCCACTGCACCTTCACCCTGGAGCGCTTTTCCGGCAGCACCACCGAGCTTACCTGCAAGCTGTGCGTGCGGCAGGTGGAGGGGGAGGGCCAGATTTTCCAGCTGAACAGCACCCTATCAGAGGTAAGCGCTGAGCCCATGTCCCGCCCCCTACCGCCCAGACACACCCATCCGACCCCACCTGACACAGACATACCTTTCACCCATGCTTTGAACCTGGGTATTATGTGCTGTTCTGTTGAAGGCCCAGGGAGATCAATAACATGAAATATTTATTCCCCTCGCTCTCCGGACCGTGACCGTGTCGTCGTGTTCTGCTGCTTTTCGGTCCCATCAATGGAGATCCATCCCGCCTCACAGGCACCCAGCGGCAGGTTCTAATCGCGCGGAAGCCACCTTGTGCCAATTTATATACAGCAGCAAAACATTTTCAGTGCTGGTTTCATCGGGTGTTATTGCTTTTCTGCACCGGAAGCTCACCTCGAAATCAGCATGTTGGCTTGTCGAGCCGGTTGTTCAGCTCGGCGTACTGTGTGTTTTTAACGGAATTGACCACGCCGCGCCTCAGTGCTGAAAACCGTCCAGGATCACAGGAGCCATTACCGGCTGCAACGCCTGGGAAACCTCGTAGCCCATATCTCTCTGCTCGTTAAAAGATAAATTGCATGTAACTCCTCTGGATGCCATTTTAAATCTTCCAGCCTTTTTATTGGGGTGGCCTGCAGGTGTGGTCCACTTGGCTTAGGGTCAGTGGGGTCACATGGTTAGCCAGTGTGACGGGTCATCCAAGGCTTTCAGTGACCCTCGGGCGCTCTTGCCTGACCTGAGCTCCTCCCACTCCACTGGTGTCTTGGTTAAAGAAAAATTTTCAGCACTCGGCCCCCTGCTGCGAGCGGGGGCGGCTAAAATGAGTCGCGATTATCATTGATTGCTTTTACTGCCCCCAAGTGGCTTTATGGTCAAAATAGCTTCTGGCTCCGGATTATTATTATTATTATTATTATTATTATTATTATTATTATTATTATTTTTAGTATTATATTGGCTCAGTGGACCTTGGCAGCATCAAATGGCCCATATGTCACACCAGCAGTATGTCTCTGATTATAATTGCAAACAGATCTACCGTCCTCATTTAACTCTGCCGGTTAAGTTGTTTTCCCCGATTTCATTCTCGAATTTGCCCTTGTCGTTTTCTCAGGCATTAATTTTAACCTGATTGCGGTTGGAGATGGTAAGAGTGCCCTCGTGTGGGCATTTCCACTCCAGTCCTCTGCCTCCTCCACTCCAGGTGCTCTGATCCGTCTTCCACGCACGGCTCCTTGGGGAGATTCTGCCTGTGTGCTGATGGTCTCAGCTTACAAACACAGTAAATATTACAAATCTCTGCTCTCAGCCTTACAGATTTATTTTTGTGACAGGCCATATTAATTAGTACACCGTATTTTCAGGGGGGGAGGGGTTTAGAATTGTAGTGCAGGCAGTTTTTCGGCAGAAACAAGCTGAGTCTTGTGATAAGCTGTTTTTTACCAGGATTCATAAGAAACGGCGTTTAGAGCAGGGTGGGGAGGGGCATGACTGGGATGGCGTCCATTAATTGGTAGGCAGGATGAGGTCAGCAGAGGCGTGGCCTCCTGGTTTTCCATGCTGTTGTACGACATCATCGACGTGCTATCGGGAACAGAAGTACAAGCGGATGGAAAGCTCTGTGCTCAACGGGTTGTTTTTCAACAACCAGTTGGTTTCCTAGGTGACAGAATGTGTATGTGCCAGCATGTGTATGTGTGTGTGCCTGTGTATGTGTACGTGTGTGTGTACGTGTGATTGTCTTGCAAGCAGCCTGTGCAGCATAACAGTATTAACCCAGAGCTTTTTCAGGAGCAATTCCAGTTAAGAGGCTTGGTCTAGGATTCAGCGCCAGCGTCTCCTTCTTCCCTCTATGGGCCTGAAATGGGAAACGGGCCATTTCTTAACCAGAGCGCTCTCTGTCGCCCTCTCCAGGACGACTATAGTTCTGGGAGGGGCCTGTATTACCCCTGTTTTGCTGGGTCTTGTCAGACCTACGAGTTGCCGCCCAAAACTCTACCATCTCCACATATATCAGTAAAGAGCCTCTGATCTGAAACAGGTCACCATATTTACCATGTGTGTTCTTTCTGTCGCCCTCTACAGGATGCCCAGAACATCGACACATCACTAATGGACCCTGCCAGCAACATCACCACACTGGTCGGCCCCAGCGCTTTCCGTATTCCGCTGTCCATCCGGCAGAAGCTGTGCGGCAGCCTGGATGCCCCCCAGACCAGGGGCAATGACTGGAGGATGCTAGCGCACAAACTCAACCTGGACAGGTGAGGGTGCCGCAGCTGGGCGACCGCGGTGACAGGGCGAGATGGGAATCTAGCTGTTAGAGGGCACAGCACTTTGCTCACATGTCCAGTGACAAACCAGCAGCATGGAGACCATCGAGCATCCTGGCCTTTCACTAAGAGCATGATGTTCTGACTGAACCATGCAGCATTTTTAGTCCATCTAAGAAAGTGCTTAAGTCTATTTATTTCTATATGCTTATTTACCCAGAATAAATAGCCCCAGCTTAACACTGGAAGACATGCCAGTGACCAGCAGCACAATGAAACATGTCTTCCATTCTCCAGAAAGTTACGTCTTGTATCGGTTATGTCTTGTTGAATGGCTTGAGGAACACTGATTCTGTTAAGTAGTTAAATTTTGCTGCCAGCTTAATTAAATAATTCACTAAATAACTTGATGAGGTATTTATTAGCCAAACATGGTTTGCTAGTGGTCAAGTCAACAAATACACGGGTGTATTGGACGGTACGGGCAAATTCTGGGGTGATACTGAGGTTTGGAAATGGTTCAGCTAGTACGCTTTTTCAGACACAATATCAAAGATTTACGGCAACATGAAGCTCATTTAAGCATGATGTTCTTAGGCAGCCCGCGCGCAGTACTGTGGGTCACGATATACACGACGCATTCGATGGTGTCTTGAGTAATCAGGCTCTCGTGCCAGGTACCTGAATTACTTCGCCACCACGTCCAGCCCGACCGGAGTGATCCTGGACCTGTGGGAGGCCCAGCACTTTCCTGACGGCAACCTGAACCGGCTGGCCGCCGTACTGGAGGAGATGGGTCGCCACGACAACATCATGTTGGCGGCCAGTGAGCACTGACACCGGGGCGGTGTAAATCCCGATACTGTCTCAGAGAACACTAAGGCCATTTTGTGTATGGGTTAGGGGAATCTTCTTTAATGTGTACTTATGGAAAAGAGACCGTGCTAATTTACAAAAACAGAGGATCCCTCTTGTTAGCCTTGGCTGTACGTTCTTCGGTACAGTTTGAATTTTAATTTATAAAGTTTCTTAGGAAACGCTTTATCCTGCTGTCCATATGTACGTGGATAATCTCCAAGTCCTGGCGGGTCATTGGGTGGTGCGGGGGCAGGGGGTGGAGGCAGAGATAGCTGTGACCCCGCCCACACATATACATACCCCCATTCCCGCCCCCGAAGGTGCAGGCCCGTGATGGAGAACCAAATACAACATTTCCACCTTCCTGTGGCATAAAATCTGTTACGTCTCACGTTTCTGTCGCAGTAAACATCGAATATCCACCACTTTGATATATATATATGGATGCGGATGGTCTGAATGAAACACGCACTGTATATAGCAGGAGGCAGGCTGTGGGCTGCCTTCAAAGAGGTGTATCTAATATTCAGACCATCGCTGTCTTCATACAATCGGAACTGAAAAAAAAAAATATATATATATATACGTTTAATGCAAAGTATTATGCTTGTGTAACTTTTTCTGTTTTATGGATTTAATTTCAACCTATTTGGTGCCATGTGGAGGATATACAGATCAGTTACATCTACGGAAGCAAGTCATTATTTTAACCAGTGCAAAAATAATTACAAAAATATATGTATATATACATCTACATAGAGCATTGTAATATCTGTAAAACTTTTAATAACGTTTATTAATAACCATTGCCATTGGTATTATAGTGTCTTATTTTTATCTTCTCTCATTTAAGACATAATTCTCAGCTAAAATAAAACTTAATTAAAAATAAATGCAAATATATTGTGGTTTTGTTAGGTCCCTTCTTAGCGGAGGTACGATGGTGCGTTTCAGCACCTGTGTGCCCGTGGGGCCGCGGTCAGGGTGCCATTTGCTGGGGTCACTAACAGTTGGGGGAAAGTTTCATGGGGGCAGGGTTATTTTCTTCTCTCCTAATGTGATTGTCACGCCCCCTCCCATATTGTTCAGCTTCCTCAGGATGGGGTTGCGAACCACTGCCCTAAGGGACTATGACCCGCAGATATGCAAACACAGGTTAACCCCCCCCCCCCCCAAAAAAAAATGGAAGACTGATCTAAAAAGAGACCAGAAACTGTCAGTATAGGGTTGGACCGTGAGATCAGTTTCTATCATAAGAATTTCAGGATCGTTCAAGCAACATTTAACTTTTAAAATGTCAACTTTTATGTTTTTCTTTTTTAAAATGAAAGCATACTGTAAGTGTTTTGTAGCTTCTTCGTTTGTTTTTTAAAGCGACACTTGCAGCCTGGGGAAAAGTTATTTTAGGATTATGTGTATTTTAGTTGTGGGGGGGTTCGTAACAGAATGCAGAAATATTTCAGAACGAGCCCTTTGGAGATGGGGGCTTTTTGGCATCGCTGCTGGAGGTGATTTCATGTTTGTTTCGTAATAGATACACCCAAACTCCCAGTTAATTAAATAATGACAATTTTGTTTCCTAGTGGATTTTACTGCTGCTTTGTTCAGCATGTGCTCATTAGCTGTTTTGCTTTACTGTGGCTTAAAAGCTTACATTTTGAATAAATGCTTTTACATGTGTGTTTTCTCATTACATTTGCAGTTTGTAAGCCTCTAACAAGAGGTGTTAGTATTTGTTCAACAGGAACAAGATGAATTGGAGTTCATCCTAATGTGCAATGATAAAATGATAATACATTTCCTGGCAGAAACGATGGTAACATCACTTTAAATGTGCTGTAATGCTGATGAGTGCTAGTTATAGTGGAGAGTCGCTAAAGTAGCAAAATGTCACCAAGTAGGCAAATTTGACCTATATGATATGATATGATAGGATTCCTTCCTACCGCGTGCTCTTTTTTGTGTTGTGAATCACTGCCACTAGGGGGAGCACTGTGCATGCCAGGTTACCCACCCCTGCAGACTCACTCAAATGCTGTTCTTTGGTTTGATATTCTCTACTGGGATCAAATACTAAATAAAAAAATAAGCATAAGTTCCTGCTATAAATTTCGGAGGTTCCACGCCACAGTCGGAGCAGTCAAGTGTTCATCTAGAGTTTTCTCTGTAGATTTTGTTTTATATTCCGTCCAGTATGCTTTCTGTCCAGAGAATCAGCATTTTATTTTATTTTTTTTTATGAAAAGAATGCATGTAAACCTCAGTGAGATGGGGCAAAATACTGCAAGGGGAAGAAAAAAAAATATTGAAATGAAATATCATGTTTAGGTAATGAAATGTATGTAAATGCCTAATTATGTACAGAAGTCTGCCTTCAGACGCATCTCGACGTTCTTTTGCGGTAAAATCTAACAGCGGTATGCATAGATAGTACTTGTTACTTTCCGGCTTTTCCTTTATACTTTGTTTTGTTTGTATTGAATGCTGTCATTTTCTAAAGCTGTCCACTATGCAAACCTGGGCGATCTTTATACGTGTACTAAAGAAACACTCCTGCAATGGAGGCCGCCTTTGTTTTGGTTGGTGATTTTTTCGGACCTCCTTTGATGACTGGTATTATTTGTATTGTGAGGATGTGGCCCCCACACGTTTTCTCAGCACGCATCATGACTCTGGAACTGAACTTCTAAATGCTTGCAGCTATCCCTGTCCAGTTTCTGTACAAAGTGTAAGAAAGAATTTTTAAGCGAGTAATAAATTATATTTATAAGCATTTCTGAACAGAGGGTGACTCCTTGCTTTATTTGACTGACTCTCCTTTTTCTGAGTCCGCAGTCAGATCATTAAACACTCTCATCGCACCCTGGCTTGTGTAGGAAGCACCAGGTGTCAATCGATAATACCGCTTTTGTATGGAAATCCGTCTGGTAACCATGTCCGGACCTGGATTGTGGTCATTTGTATCTTTTGCCTTCTGCTTCCAGGAAATTCAGTCTCAGTCCTTATACTGTGTTTACCCAATAAATATTATAAAAGATGATTTCTTTGAAATCCATTGTGGTGTACTTGCTTTCGGAGCACTGCTCTTTCGCTCTGGCTGCTCTACTTGCGTCATGTTATAAAGTTCAACATTGCTCTGATGATTGATATATATCTGCCACACTACCAAATGAAAATGTCATTTGATACACAGTGTGGGAGGTCTGATCCAGAAGGTCCTAGATCCCAAAGCAGTTCTGAAGTCTGGCCCCATTGGGTTGTTTCTTCTCCTCCCCCCATTCCCCATTTCCATCCCCATACCATAGTCAGCAGCCATACCACCTGCAGTTCAGACTAGGTACTCCACCTGAAGCTAAGCAGGTTTGGGCCTGGCCAGTACTTGGATGGGAGACTAGCTAGGTTGCTGCTGGAAGAGATGTTGGTGTGGCTAACTGGTTAGTCCATCCTGCAGTCAGTGTGGATCCCACTGCAGTGATGGGGACACTGTATCATAAAAATGGTGCTGTCCCTCAGATGAGACCTAAAACTGAGGTCCTGACTCTCTAAGGTCATAAAAGATCCCCAGTGCATTCTTTGAAAGAGTATGGGTGGCTCCCCCAATGTTCAGCTTAAATTACCCACTGTGGCCCTGTCAAATCTGGCCTCCTAATCATACCCTGTACCTAACTGGTGAATTCTCTCCTTCACCATCTCAGCTACTGTGTAGTGAGTGTACTGGTGCAGAATGGCTGCTGTCGCATCATCCAGGTGGGGGGGGCTACACAGTGGTGGTGATAGAAGTGGCTCCCCAATGGTTCTGTAAAGCACTATATAAATGTAACATTCATTCAGAAACACAGTAGACTCTAGCAAGATGAAACCATTTTATTGGGGGAATGTTAGGCCTTGGATTTTATTTTCCATTTATTAAATTAGGTATTTATGTTAAATAAGGCACAGGCCCTCTGAGAATAGGGGGTTTCATTCTATACACATAAAAAAGTTTACATATTCAAGTCCTTAATTAACAATAACATAGTTTACCTTCTGGAGTCCTTAATTATCAATAGCGCTTATTCGACCTGTGAGGAGGTGTGACACTGAAGAGAAACCAAGGAAACCACAGACGTCCGGACCAATTGCAAGAAACACCAGTGCAGCCCTGGAACAGAAAACATAACTAAAGCCCCAGGCAGGAAGTGATGTCACCCCAGAGTAGTCTTTTTCTATGCCTGCCTAAAAACAATGATGCTCATGCTAAGAGAGACACAATCACACACATTCAGGTATTTTTTGTCTGTTTACTAATAAACAGATAAAGGCTGCTGACTGGATTCTCAACCAGATTCAGAACCGGTCCTGAGATGTGCAGGCAGGGTGTGTTCTGGGCAGAGTCCATTACCAGCTGCACGAAAGCACTCATACTCACACATACATAAAGAGCATTAAAGACTCACAAGCATGTGATGAGTTCTCCCTGGGTGACAGGTTTTTTTTCAGGGTAGCCCAGTTTAGTCCAAAGGCATACATTCCACTTAATTGGTGTCTCTAAGCTGCCCTCTAATGTGTGTGATTGTCTGGAAATCTGCTTAAAACGAACGGGTCTCCCATACAGTGTGTTCTCTTGCCTTGTACCCAGTGCTGTCTGGGAGAGGCCCCAGGCTCCCCTGCGACCCTGTCCAGGATAAGCAGGTGGAGGATGGATGGATGGATCTAGGTATTATTGCTTACTTTATTTCATCACCTTCGTTGAAGGCCAGGGAATCATGCCAGCATCACTGTTTTGGGTCTATTATTGATTTTTGATTTCCTTTGAAAAATGTACACTCAATCACAGTAAAACTCTTTGAGACGAGCCCTCAAGCTACAATTTCAATGACTGGTTCAAAGATGGATTCTGTAAAACATTTTGCAAATTGTAGTTATAGCTGCTCACAGGTGCTTTCAATCCCCCTTAACTGCACATCGCGGGTGAGACACTCCATGAGACGGTTACAACGCAAAGCCAGGGGCCCCAGCCAGCTGCTCTTTGTGTGTGAATGCTTTTCCTAATGTCTTTAAACAGTATTTAAGTAATGGCACCAAAGTAATTAAATACAATATTATCTTAAAGTTGCAATCGGTTTACTTAAGTCCAGAGCAAATAACCCATTTTTGGCAGTAATCTTAGTTTTGCCATTTTCTTTTAACTGTAAAACTCATTTTAAATCACAGCCTTGTTGTTTAACGTGATTGATACTGACAGAAATCACCGTACAAACAAGGATTTGTTCTCAGTCAACAAACAGCGTCTTTCACTGAAAATGAGTAAAAGTGAGCTGTGACTGTACTAACCACCGAATTCTCCGTTCAAGATGTTCATTGCAATTGGCCCATGGTCTCCACCGAAATACGTTGTGTCCCTCTAGTGGCCAAAAGCAGCAAACACAATTATGGTCACAGTTACTGCAAATGGTACCACTGAGGTGACGCGGAGAATGACATGTGTTTGGCGCACGCACGCGCCCATGTTTTCTATGACGACAACACACTTCCACGGTAACGGCACGTGGCCGCCCCCTGTGGCCGTGTTGACCATTCAGCCTCCACTGTAGGGACTCTCAGCACACCGGTACATGTGGACGGGGGACATGGCACGGAAATCGCGCCAAGGTCGCTGATTGTCAGAGCCGGTGCGTCTCGTTGCCTCAGCGCCCAGAGGGGAAATCACTCACCTTTATCAGCAGGGGGCGCCCCGACACCTGCTCGAGTGAGTGAAGCTTTCACAGAAAGCAAAACCGGGAGCCGGGAGGGGGTGGGGTTGCTTGCAGATTTGTCCCTGTAGCTCTGAAGCAAACAAAAAGTGTTCTCTGGGCACTGCAGGCGTGGGCCACGGAAACCAGAATCAAATGATGACGATCCAGTCCGCTGGGAGTGTCCCCCTCCCCCTCTGAGCCAGCCCGGCCGGCACCGCAGGATGTGGCCCCGTCCGGCTCCTTCCCTGCCCACTGATGGGGGGTTCGAGGGGCGGTACTCGTGTCTCTGGCTGCTCGCTGGCGCCCCCCTGTGGCTCTGCCTGCTCACAGCTTGATGTCCTGCGACTCGGACATTCGGGCCAGCGTCTTCTTCACACGCAGCGCCGTCAGACGAGAGGCGGGGCCGTGTGCCCAGCACTCAGTCATCAGCTTCCCCATCTGCCTGAGGCACTAGGGGGGGCGCCAGGGAGAGGGAGGGTTTAATCACTCTACATGCATGTAAGCATACATGCCCCCCTTAAAAGTGACCCCATTCAGATGAAAAATGCACCCTATGCAGATGCCCCCTTGGGGTAATAAAATGCCCCATAAAATGACAAGCTAAGTCATTCAGCAGTGTGCCTTACACTGAAGGTACAAAAACGTTCTTATCAAATTTCATGTTTTTTGGTTACGCATCTACTGGATTTACTGCATGCTGAATCATGGGAACCCATTCAGAGGAAAGGTGCCACCTCAGAGCAGACAGTGTGGGGACATTTCCTCAATAAGCGGTGTGTGGCTCAGGGTTAGGACTCTGTGTCTGTGTTCGGAATGCTGGCAGCTCAAATCCCAAGGACAGCAGTGATGTCAGAGTGATGTCACCATTAGACCCCTGGGAAAGGTCCTTAACCCCCAATTGCTCCAAGGGCTGTCTGACCTGCTTTTTGTAAAATCTATGTTATATTGACACTGTGGGGACCATTTTTATGACTACAATCAAAATATATTAAAAATGATTTTTTTTTGGTTAATTATAGTTAAGGTTAGGTCTGGGTAGGGGTTACGGTTGCCATTGTTGGGATTAGGGTAATGCCCATAGAAATGAATGGAGAGTCCCCACAAAGTGTTTGTGTGTGTGCGTGTGTGTGTATACGTACCTCATCACTGCTCCAGCGGTTCGGAAAGGAGGGTCTGGACCTCTTGATGCAGACCACCTCCCGCATGTCCTCGTAGGATGGGTCTGTGGGCACCATGTCGTAGTAGGGCAGCTGATACTCCTCCATGATGCCTGCAGAGGAACCGTGACCATAGTTAAGTGGGACACACAGAAGGAGCAGTGGGTAATGAGCGGTGGCCAGCCCTCACTGATGTGCACTTCCGATTCGCCCACCCAGCCTGCCTCACCTCCGGACACACATCTCCGTGCGATCTCCCACAGGATAAGCCCGAAGCTGTACATGTCAGCCATGATGTAGGACTGGAAGTGCTTCCTGTTCAGGCTCTCGTCCAGAACCTCCGGGGGCATGTAACGCTTAGTGCCGACCCGCGTGTTGGGCGGGATGTCCACCTCATTGGTGTCACTGTGAGGAGGGCTAGGAGTTAGCTGGCATGTTTGACATGGACTGGAGAGGCAAACTTACACCGTCCTCATACTGTCAGTCGGACTGATTAAACATTTTCACACCTGAACCGCTACGCCACCTACTGCCATGTGCATGCATTTGCAGGTTCATGTTGAGACTGTTCACTCACTGCCCTGCTTCTGTACAGTCCATTGACAATGTGGAAATGAAAGATCTCATGGACTCACACTTCATGTTCTTTAGCCTCCTAGTCACCCCCCTGTCTTCTCCACTTCCTTTGTCCTCTTCTTTTCTCCCACTCTCTAACCCCCAGCCCCATACCTGCTGCTGCTCTTCCCCCTCCGCTCTACCCCCACACCCCCCTGACCTGATGAACTTGACGGCCAGCCCCAGGTCAGCGATGCAGCACGTGCCGTTCCTCTTCACCAGGATGTTCTTGCTCTTGAGATCACGGTGAGCGATGGCAGGCTTGCCCTGTGTCCCAAAGATCTCGGTGTGCAGGTGGCAGAGGCCGGATATCGAGGAGTAGGCGAGCCGGAGCATGGCCCTGCTGTCCAGCGTGGTGGATTTGAGGTAGTCATAGAGGGAGCCGCTCTCGTGGTAATCCGTGATGAGGTACAGCTGCGTCCAGGAGCCCGTGCCCTTGATGTCAGCCGCGATGAAGCCTGGGGAACAGAACAGGCCAGTCAGACCCTGACACTGGATACAGAGGAGCAGCTCCGAAGACAGATTCATTAATTACATACCACGACAAATCGATCAGGCAGATACAGAAACATCATTAATCAATCAGGCAAAATCGATGAAACATTCAAGATTGCGGTTTAGTCATTTATAGAAATAAACATAAGGAGTTTCAAGAAATAAAATATTGTGGCAGTGAAAAAAATCACACATCCTGGCATTAAAAAAATGGGACAGTGACAGTGAAGAAATCAGTGACAAAAAAAAAATGAGACACAGTACCAGTGAAGAAATCACACACAGTGACAGTGAAGAAATGAGACACAATGCCAGTGAAGAAATCACACACACTGACAGTGAAGAAATCAGACACAGTGACAGTGAAGAAATCAGACACAGTGACAGTGAAGAAATCACTCAGAGAGCCACTATCAGCTGCATCAGTGAGCATTAGTGAAGAGCTCTCCAGGTCTTCAGGTCTGTCTATAAAAACCCAGCCGAGGGCTCCCTACCCAGGATGTTCTCGTGTCTCATCAGCACGGTCTGGTAGATCTCCGTCTCCCGGAACCAGCTGGCCTCCTCCGTTGTGAAGAACACTTTGACGGCCACCCTCTCCCCCCGCCAGCGGCCCATCCACACCTCGCCGTACCGACCTTTACCGATCTGCTTCACCATCTGGATCTGCTTGGCGATGGTTCGCTGCACCTGCAGGATAGGCCAGATTCAACCAGGCTATCGCACAGTCCAGCCCTTTTTGGTATTACTTAACCACTGGATGTAAGTGGTACCTGCAGTGCATAGGTCTTACCAGCAGGGGGAGGCCTGAGCCACTGCCAGAACTCTGTGACTGCTCGATCAGGTCCTTCAGTGATTCTCCAGAGGGAATATAGGTCTCGTCCTGCTCGAGACCGATGCTGTAGCGAGGTCGTGACTCCTGGCGCTTGTATCTGGCAAAGAAGCTACGATATCAGCAAGGGTTCATCTCTCTGATTGTCACCAGCAATTAACAAAGGATTGCTAATTTAATTTCAATAACGGGTAGCAAAATGGGAAAAGACAGTAAACCCCTGAGGTCTAAGGGAACACACTCCTAAAATAAAATGCCTTTTTCAGTTCTTTAAGTTACAGAGTTTGAAAAAAATCTTGATTTGTTATAAACTTTCATGTTTTTGAGTCAGAGTGATAAGTTCCCACAATGACATGTAGTGCATGTTCATGCGTGTGTGTGTGTGTGTGTGTGTGTGTGTGTGTGTGTGTGTGTGCTCACCTGAAGTAGCAGAAAACTATGATGATGACAAGAATGATGCTGCACACAGTGATGGAGACGAGCAAAGCCAAGTGATGAATAACCTCCCCATCGGTATAATCTACAGGAAATACATCATACACTGTGTCAGAGTCAACAGGAAATACATCACACACTGTGTCAGAGTCAACAGGAAATACATCACACACTGTGTCAGAGTCAACAGAAAATACATCACTCACTGTGTCAGAGTCAACAGGAAATACATCACACACTGTGTCAGAGTCAACAGAAAATACATCATACACAATGTCATGCAATACAGGGAGTATATCATGGAGTACAAGTCTACATGCCAGACGCACAGTTTCAGCAGAAAGGAAGAATATCACACAGAATCACATTCTCCAGGAATTACGGTGCATGTATTGTCACATTTTACAGGGAGTATATCACAGGGTACCACATTCAACAGGATGTACATCACATAGTGTTAACATTCTCAAAGCCTCTCTCTGACACCAAAAGTGTCAAAACCTCACCAACACAGTGTCATGATCTATACAAACCTCTCAAACGCAAACATCATTGCATCACTGGCTATGAAAAAGCTGTCACACTCGCACCGTGTGCACAACCTTCCACACACTGGAGCTTTTATCAGCCAAAGGCTTCGGCCTGGTGTCGGCCAAGCCTTCAGGGGGCTTGGGGAACCTGAGCCCTGATCGATCACGTCCCTTCCTGGAGCTCTGCGATGGAGTTTCATGCTGATGACACAGCAGGAAGTCCGCCGGGTAGCTGCTTCCTCTGGGGACGCTTGTCTTACTGTCACGCTATGGAGAACGTGACCTCTGAACTGCAGTGACCTTTCCCAGAACTACCACCCCCCCGCCCCGCTCCTGGCCAGATCCTCAGGCTTCCAGAGACTCATGCACGACTAAAATGACGGCCTCCCCCCAGGAGGGAGCTGAGTCTTACTGGGGGGCTTCTGTGGTGGCAGGGTGGGGTGAAGGTCACGATTGCAGAAGTCCTCATCTGTACAGCACTCCAGACTTCGCCTCAGGCGGGAGTTCCCCGTGTCCTGCAGAGGTCATTGTGATCAGACAGCCACCATCAAACTCAACTCATAGACCAGGAAACCAAGTTCAGGACAGGCTCTCAAGTCTGACCCCACCAGTCCAACCTATACTCACCCTGCACTGGAACTCTGATCCCACCAGTCCAAGGCACCCGGACGTGATAACTGGAGCTCCACCCTCTTCTTCCTCCACCATGGTGAAGCAGTATCCATCCGTCCTGCACAACAATGTAAGAACATCAACAGCACCATCATGTCCATTATCATCCTCACTCAACCATTCAACAGCAGTATGGTAATCTCCACCTTCAGGCTCAACATTACCACACCAATGAATACAATACCATGGTCCTCATCATATTGACCATCATTCTAATACCTACTGTCCCTGCCAAGTTAACAGTAAAAGATGCCTCTCTGTGAAAAAATACATTAACAAGATCTTTCAACTACAAGCCGAGTTTAACAGCACCACTCAAAACACCACAACACAGCTGATTGCCCCTGCAAATGCGGCCAGATGAAATCAGTTACAGAGTTTGTGAGTGGCACTACATGTAAACAACAGCATAACAAAATATGTCTTTTTCTCATTATCGTAATCATTTTCTCATGTTCCACTCGATTTTCGCTCATTTGCAGCCCTGGCAAGAAAGTCATATGAGGGACCCTCAGTTTATTTGCCCCAATATGCTAATTTCATGTGACAGCGTATGTGTTACATGCTAATTGGCGAATTAAGCAGTCATAACAGATGTCATGTGATTACTCGTGCCGTGTGCTGCTTGCTGGCGAACTTCCATGAAGTCGAATGTCGTCCGGGCCCTTTGTTTCGACAGAAATACTCTGAGATTCGCCTGGAGCAAACAGCGAATGGCAGGACTGGCACTCGTCAGCATACCGGAGCCGGTGCCTACCTGCAGGTGTTGTTGGCGGTGTCTTCCGGGCAGTGATGGTAGCAATAGCACCAGAGGAGGCGCGGGGGCGGAGCCGGGACGGTGCTGCTGCCATCGCCCTTCGCACCCTCCGCCGGGGCCTTCCCTGGGCTCCTATTCAGGACGTTGGCTGGGAGGGGAGAGGAGAGCCAGGGTTAGGCCAGAGGGTCTTAGCAGAGCGGTGAGCAGAGCCTGCTTCGTGTTGGGGGCGGTGGAGAGAGGTCGGGCCAGGAGCTGCGGGAACGAGGAGAGATGGACCAGGAGTGGAGTGTAGCAGGGAGGACGGGAGAGGAGATCAGGGGCAGGTCAGACCTCCGTCAGTTTGGAAGAGCATCGCCACTGTGATTGTGAGCCTGGCGGCTGCTCCCAGCTTCTGCGGGGCGGTACGGGGAGCAGGAGCTGAAAAGAGGCCGTCCCTTTGACCTCTGCACCCTGCTAGGTGGATGACTGTGTTGGAACGTGCCGGAACAGACAGCCCATGCATCCTTCAACACTGAGCCCCCTCCCGATGGGCACCCATCTTTCAACGCCCCTTCCTCTGCTAATGGTGCATGATCGAACTGGCTCATTCATGGCGCATCCCTGTCAGACCCACTCGTCGGTCACATGGCCTACCACCCGGACACAGCTCTACCGCGGTGGAGAGGTAGAGCGGGCAAGCTGTGCGGATTTTTATCTGCGAGAGTAAAGGAAGATGAAGGAAGAAGGGATGAAGGATGTGTGTATCACTCGTAAATCTGCCCCTTCAGCGCTGGCCAGCTTCTTCATTGAGTCCAGATGGCAGCACAGCTGCCTCGCAGCAGGACTGAATGGCCGGTACCATGGAGCCCGACCCGCCCGACCCAGCCTGGCCCGGCCGCCTGGCTGACATCTGGACCGGACCAAGTGAACAGCTGGGTGTGTGGGGGGGGGTCAAAAAAGCTAGTAGGTCCACATTAGCAGGGCGGATGTTTCTGAGAGACGGTCGATGTACGCTATTGGCCAGCGGAGACGACCATTCATTGCACCTCTACCATTCAAACCAGGAGATCCGGCCACACGGGGGCCCGTGTTCATCATTGTGAGATCAGAGCACACAGATACCAATGGCCACATTACCATGATGTTGCATTTAACCCACGCCATGTCGAATGGGTCCTCGGTCCTATCGCCACCACTTCAAAACTCACAAAACTCCTGGCAGGGCTGGCAAATGGCACCTCCCCAGGGCTCGCCTGCGAAGAAGCACCTCTGCCATCGATGACTCACAGGCAAATAAATAGCCGCGGCATGTTATTAGCCGGCCGTGGTCAGCGCTCGTTGTCATAAGTGAGATTTAGTACGCCTCACCGAAGGCCCGATGGACCCCACGGCTTTCCACCTGCTAGACGCTGCCATCCAGCCCATCCATCACCATCCCCCAGGCCCAGGAATTCCCCAGTGAGCCCATTGGTGTGGAGCGGCGATCCCGGCCGCCAATCACACACCGACAACCAATCAAAACCGACTGATGCCCTCCTGGTCAAACTGCAGCGAGGGAGAGGATATCGCTGCAGCCTGTATCTCGCCCGAGGAGCCAAACAGGATGAGGTGGCTTCGTGTGCGATCACCACCTGGACGGAAGGCTCTGGTTATGAAAACTGAGCCGCCCCAACCCCCACCATCTCTGGCCGCCTGCCCACCGTGACCAGACCCAGAAGCCCTCTGCTCATTAAGCAGTGAGCGATGCTCTTTCCCTCTGCCTGTCCACCTCAAGGCTGCCTGGACCTTATCTTCACTCACTGGCTTAGCCGCACCACAGACGTGAGATAACCGGGTTATGGAGGCCGAAAGCCACCAAAAAAAAACAAAGCCAACCAGCTTCTAAGAGGTCTACATAGACCCGCCGACGGTGAGGTGGTGCCAGCGAACTGGGCCCAAGCCTCTGCCACCTGCCCGCTGCTGTCACACAGCCCGCAGCAACAGTTAAATGCGGTCTGTGCCTCCCCAGCCCTAATATTTTGGTAACTCCGATTAATGGTATCGGCCAGATTGTTCAGTGAAGGCAGCGTGAGAAATGTAGACTTCATTAGGGCCGTGTTATGTCTGCTTTAATTCCCGCCACGACGCGTATACTACGCCGCGCCTCAGGAATTGAGTTTGACGTTAATGATGCGATGGATTACGGTGAAAAATGACTCACAGCTGCCTGGACGAAAATCAGGAATTTCACCCCCTTCGCTTTCAGAATAAAGGGCGAGTAACGTGCCTCGGAAAGCTCTGGAGACTGCGGCTGATCGCCCGGCATCGCGCATAACACAAAGCGTCAGTCCGCCGCCAGTTCCTTGACTGCTCCCGCGTTTCACCGGGAATCAGGGAGATGAGGAAATCCCAAAAGGCCGTAGGCTGATAATTCCTGCAGTAACCGATGTCGCAAAGTCATGGCAAAGAGACCCACTGGAGGGTATTTAATACGCCTCCAGGCGGATCCAGTATCCGACGGGAGGATTTAGGCTGTAGGTGTGCAGCAAACTCATCCATTTTGGCTACATCCTACTCTTTCCCAAACTGTGACAGGATGCTGAGAAGTCACATGATCGTAAAAATCTGTGCTAAAGGTCACATGACCAGGCCGTCAGGTACAGAAGGCCCAGCCACAGACAGCAAGCGTATTGGTGTGTCACCCAGCATATGCAAATGGCTGGTCGCCTTAAACTTACATAAATGTTAGATGTCGCCGCTAGCTGGCTAAGAACCACGTAGTGACCTTTCTCTGCATGCTTGTTTTCTGAAAGGGACGGGTCACAGATAGCTGATTCTGTATGACCGATACGGGAACTGCTATCACCAGGAATACATTATGTGGCTCCGTCTCCCGGGTTTCACTGCAGTTATGTGTAAAAGGTTCCCTGTTTGTTTTTTTTTCCCCCACATTCTACTCCCTCCATGTCACAGATACGCAGCTCCAAGGACACGTCAGCTGAGGAAAGTGGTGTGTCAGTGGTCACATGGGTATATTGGGGCTGAATTGGCCCAGAGCTCATTAAACAATTTTTTTAAGATCTGTTTTTTTTGGGTGCCCCCCCCCCTCCATCAGACACATCAGCAGAGAGTCTCACACTTAAAATCTTCCGACTTATTTTAGGGGTTTTTAAATTAAGCCCTGGAATCACGCCACTGCTTCTAGACATTATTTTCCCTCCCGTTATCCGCGCTGTAATTTTCTCATTTTCAGATTATGGGTGGCGTTCAGGATTCACTCAGTACTTTATATTGGCAGGAGTAAAAAAACAGCCAGACACCTACATATGAAAAGATGGCTGTCCATACATCCAGAACAAAAGAGCACTTCTATATCCAGAGGAGAAGCTGGCAGCAGGCCAGGCAAGGCACTTTGGGGGGCTCAGAAATCCCCCCGTTAGCTCTACGGCCAGTTATGTGAGTTGTTGGTCTGTTAGTGCCCGAATCAATCTCACGACCCCTGCATCTCGCTGTTAGGCCACAGGAAAGCTGCGCTGTCCTTTCTCCCTTTTACGCTTATTTCCCTTCGTCCCAAGTGAAGCTGTAGGTCATGCTGTGTTCTCCACACATCCAGAGGCAAGGTACTGAAAGCTGATTGGCCGGTGGAGTGTCACCTGGCCTGTCACTCACCGATTTACGACATATCATAGGATAACTATTTGGTTGGCCCAACTGCATAAATTATGCCCCTTAAAATAAAACCCTATGGTTCCTCTGTACACAACTGTCTGTTGCCAAAGCTGATTGTGTGCTACGGCGTATCACAAGCGAAAAAAAAATCACCAGGCGAGCAAGCCAGTCCAGACGCTACATGCTGGCAGACAGCCCGACACACCGTCCTCAGCTCGTAAAGCGCGGATGCAGCTGGAAAAGTGTTTCCCGAGGTGTATACCTAAGGAACTGAAGCAGGTCACTGCACAGGTCTCTGTAGAGGCTGTGCTCCTGTACCCTGGAGCCAGAGAATTCCTTAAAATACTAACCTATACAAATACCCAACATGGGGAAAATCTCGATAAAAATGTCCAGTAACTTTAATGTCATGTAATATACTGCAATATGAACTTCCTCCCCTCAATAAAAAAGATTATAATCCAGCCCCCTGACACTGGATTTTGGATGATCCCATATTCGAAAAAGTAGAGAGTGGTAACTGAAAAGACGACCCCCTCTTCAGTGAGTCACTGTCATGTTGCGCTAAATGCATCCGCCATGAAGGATGCTGGCGCAGGAGAAAACCCTCCATTACAGCGCTGAATACAACAGCAGAGAACGTTCCAGAAGTTCATATGAGGAGCGCGGCGGGGTGGGGGGGGCGGCACAGGGAACGGCACAGGACGTTACCGAGCCACCGGGAGACTCGTACCCCTCCCGAAAAGAGGAGTTTAGGCTGCCGTCCTCATTAGTCTCCACAGATGAACCCACAGGATCCCCCCCGAACAAAAATGGTAGCGAAAGAATCTTTCTAAAACCAAAACATGGTCAGCCCCCCCTTGCCCCCCCATGCCTTTTTATCCTCCTCTCAGAAAGGAGCATCAAGGGGGTACTCAACATATATCCTGCAAGCCTCAACCTCCCGCGCCAACATTTACTTAGCCAGGATTGATGGCTGCTTTCGAGGGGTGTTTTTCGGTGTGGAGACAGAGCAGGCGCTGATCCTTATCCTTGGAATCCAAGGGAGGTGGGGGGTGGGGTGGTTCCCCTTTGAAAGACGGTCGCTTCCCTCACCCAATTAGCATGACCACAGACACCTTGGCCCCGCCCCACCTGACCCGGAGTGGGTGACAACGCTCATCAATTACAGGCGCTGCTGTCAAACATGCCGCAAAGAGCAAGTCTTCATAAGAATGTGCAGGATGTAAACAGTGCCCCCCAGCCCAGATCATCAAAAAGAATCCATTTATCTGCCCCGTCCGGCTCCTCACTCTCCTGCTCCCCGTCCTTTGCCCCTGTTCTTTCCCTCCTCTCGCACCGGGGGCTGTTTGACAGAACTCTCCATGCTGAGAAAGGACATGGCTGACGTTAAAAGCCGCATGTTTTCACGCAGTACTGACCCGGTCCGAGGCCTGGCCACGCCTCTCTCCTCCTCACAGGCAAATAACTCATGGGAACTGGAAGGTTTCCACCAAGCGTGAGACAGAAGGACCAGAGCACAGGAACAGGCGGTGACCTTGGCGTGCTGGGAATGCCCCCCGGGGGCTGCCGCTAGCCCCCTCCCAAGCCCTCCCCAACCTCCCCAGAAGGTCCGATGAAGCTTGTTTGTGGGGTTCCAGACCTTCAGGATCTGTTCCACTCCTTGTGGTCATGGCTATGGCAGGACCAGGGCTGAGATCGGGAAGCCTCTTGACCCTGCAGCATAATGATGATGTCACCCAGAACGGGCCGGTGCTGCTCGACCTGCGGTGGATCCACCGGCGCTGCAAAGAAACTGGTTCGGATCATCGGTAACTACAGTGAAGAGCTTTGGACCCCTAGGAATACCTCCCTGTCCTCCTCTGAGCATGGGGCTGCTCTGTTTTCCACGACCCCCCCCCACACACACACACAGGTGAGTAACAGCGCAATGCCTCCCCGACGATCCTTTGTCGCCTCAGAGGTGACAGGACGTCGCCTGGGATCTTGGGAATGCATGGAAAAATTAAGAGGACCCGGCAAATAAACACCGCGCCTCCCCAACTCCTCCCGTCGAGACGTGGAGAATGGTAAGACCCGTGCCGGGCCATGCCGACGGCCGAGCGATCCAGTCAGAGATGAATCTCCCGGTGAGGTAACGGCCAGCTGGCCATATTTCATGAAGTAAAACAGTCTGGCGAGCCAGAAGCGTCGTCAAAATACGCTATGAGGCAGCGAGGATAACGATCCGGGGGCCATCCAATTCAGCTCAGGCGTAATTCAAATGGGGGGGCACAGTCCTAAGACAATAAACAAGCCAGGAATGGGGGCAGTTTGGGGACGGCCATTTGGGCGGTCAGGGGAACGCCTGTCACTTTGAAAGACATTTTCTAGTGGCAGGTTTAAAACAAAGAGTCGAATAACAACAAGCAAAATGAAAACGGGAGGAGGCGTGCCGGGGGAAGCTTACGATGTTAAAAGGAAGCCCCTCTTAAACGAAGACGACTGTACTAACTAGCTGATCCCAGGAAACCCTCACAGCACACCTGTGGAAAGGCTGCGAGATCCTGGGACCGAGAGCCGATTAAACAGCGGCCTTAGGTAGCGGCCTCCAAACGCCAGCCACAGAGAGACAATGCTGCTTTGTGGACAGCAGACAGAGAGGCTTCCGAAACAGCGGCGACCTGAAAATCCAAAAGTCCAATTTCTCTACCCTTAGCATCCTTATTCCCAGGTGATAAGAGTCTTCTGACTCTTCATAAGTACCAGGCCAAGACTGCTTCTTCAGTAACTGCATTCTCATTTTGCAATTATTATTCCGGCTCTTTTTTACATTCATATGTGACCTCTCCCTTATAATCAAATTGTCTTTAAATATCATTCTATTTAAAGATAAAGACATCAAAAGGGATGAGTTAATAAGCAAAAAAAAAAAATTCTTCAAATTTAGTCCCAAAAATATCTGTTAAACCGTTTAAGGAATAAAAAAGTATTTTGGGTCACAGGCCAGTAGGGGTCAGATATCCTGGCCCGAGCTGTGTGGGTTTTGCTGGGTGTGTCACTAACTGATGCCACGAAGGGCAGTGGATCCCTGCTTTGCAAACTGAAGACACAAGCACGATCCCACAATCCTTAGCGTCGTCCAAGCTGGCCTCGCACCTGGATGCGAGTACACCAAAAAAAAGCAGTCACATCAGAATCAGAAAAAGGAAACGCATACCATGTAAGATGCTGGGGCCCATTGCATGTTAGAATCCTGCCGTTATTGGACACAGATGGGAAAACAAATGTGACGAGCCAGTTCCGCACCGAAGGCCGGATGCAGCGCGAGAGAGGGATCCAGAGAGCAGCGTTATCTGCCGGATTCCCGCTCGGCACACCTGGCCACACGGCCGCCGTTCCCAGAAGAAAGCGAACAGAACCTGGACAGGGGTCCAGATTCCTTCCACTGATTTACAGTACAGACGCTGAATGTGTTTCTGCCATTCTGTAATTATTACATTGCAGGGAGCAAATTTCCCCGCAACGTGATAAAACCCTGTAACTTTCTACCTCTATTTTTTCAGTTTTATAAAAATCTGTGAATGCTATCAAAAAACTAAAAAGGCCACAAGTCTTGTATTTTGTTTTTTATGGTTAAAGTTAGGGCTGGGTAGGGGTTAAGGTTGTCATTGTTGCGATTAGGGTTATACGCATAGAAATGAATGGACGCTGAATGCAAACGTGTGTGTGTGTGTGTGTGTGTGTGTTTGTGTGTGGGTTGTGTATATATTACATTGTCAGGACCAAATGTTCCCACAATGTGATAAAAAACCTGTTATTTTGACCTTGCAGGGACTATTTTTTCAACTCAATTTGAGAAAAATCTGCAACTGCAATCAAGAAACTAAAAATGGCAAAAGTCTTCAATTTTGTTTGGCTCCTTACGGTTTAGGTTTGGGCTGGGTTAGGGGTTAAGGTTATCAAAGTTATGACTAGGGTTTGCCCATAAAAGAGAATGGACGGTCCCCATAAAGATATGAATGCAAACGTGTGTGTGTATGTGTGTGTGCGTGTGTGCGTGTGTGCGTTCGTGCGTGCGTGTGTTTTTGCATGCTCCCACGTTGATAATGCCCTGTGCTGATTCTCACGGAGCAGCTGGGGAGGGAAATTGATGCCTTTCCAAAGAGTTGCATGCACGGAGAGGCTGGCCCATGTAACGGACACCCAGCGGCCCAAACGCCCCCAGGAGGGTGTGCGTGTAGGGGGCACATTCCTCACCTCTGACCCCCCCCCCAACTTGGCACCTTCGCAACCGAACCTCGCTTCAGCTGTTGGGCAGCCAAAACTCCTCAGTACGACTTCCTCAGCACAGCCCCCCACCCCCCAGCCTCCACCCAGCACAATGGAGACGGA
>JAAGVU020000040.1:5720505-5754429 GCA_011763525.2 Mormyrus iriodes | reverse complement strand
TCTCCAAGTGGGTGCTCCCGGTAGAGTGGCCATCCTCTACCCGCCGCCGCGACTCCCAGAGCGCGCCCGGGCCCTCCCCCACTTCGCGGGGGGGGGCCCGGGGTTGGGGGGGGGGGGGGGCAGCCGACTCTCCGCGGTGTGAGAACCGGCACACGAAGCAGCTCCTCTCCGGCGTGCAAGCGCGCTCTGAACTGACGGCCCAGCTGTGAGGGAGTGAGAGAAAGACAGAGAGAGCAAGGGAGAAAGGGGGGGGAGGGAGGGAGAGAGAGAGAGGGAGGGTGGTTAGCGGGCCGCTCTCTCACTCGCACGCCGCCTCCCGTGCAGTTTGGCCGGCCCTCTCTCGCCGGGCACCTTGTGGACGGGACAACAAAGCAACAGCTAACCCCCCCATCCCCCCGCCCCATGCTGACCTCGCCCCGTTCACCTCACACTTCCCCAGCTCCTGTTTCCCAAAGAAAGTGGTGGGGAGGGCTTGAGCGAGGGGCCGGGGAAGAGGGTTTTTGGGGGTGGGGATAGGGGCCATTGTAGCCCCCTCACCGCACGAGGGGTGGTAAGCACATGGGGGAATTCTTTCGCAAGCCACTGAACTGCCTGTGAGAGCGGGGGTGTGCATGGGCGGAGGGGGCGGCGTGACAAACAAACCCAGTTCACAGCCAGTCGGGATGTTGTCTCCCCGCTAGTTGGGCCCGTGTCCAAGTGATGGCGCTGTGGCGCAGGTCTCCGGAGCACCTGACCAGCCGGCCCACACCGGTACACGCCAGGCTTCTGAGAAGCGGGAGATAGGTCTTTCATACTCCTGAGCCACAGGCAGAGGGTCCTGCGGCCCACAGTGTGAAGCTTCTGCAGTGGGCACTTGCTGAGCTCCTTCAGCAGCCCGCAGACGCTCTTAGAAGGACAGACGGCGATTAGCCTGTGGGGGGGGCCCTTACGGAGGCCGTGACCGCGAGGTTGTGGGTTCGAGTCCCAGAAAGGTGTGGGTTCCGGAATTGGCGGCAGATTCCCCCCACAAACAGGCAGCTGTATAAACAGGGCCCCTCCTGCGGGTCACGCTGGACTCAAACGCCCACTGAGCAAATAAATTATATAAATACAGCAGGAATCCAGGGGAGCCGTTTAAGAGTCGCACCCCACATCCTTCCATGGGCTTCAACACCAGTTTGGTGTGGTGTCTGAGAACCACTGCTGGGTATGAAAGTGATTAGTGTAATTACTGCATTATCAAAAATGCAAAATCGCAGAAACTGATGCATTTCTTTTTTTTATAGTTGCGTCCGCCCCCAGGACACACTGCACAGGCTGCAGGCTCAACCTGTATCTGACAATGTGGACAGAGTTTCGAGACAAATGAGTCAAAGTGACATTTGGAATGACTGTGTTCAGGACCAGCATTTTGGATTCAGTGAAGAACATGAGGAAAGACGGTCAGCTCCTGGCCAGTGACAGAAACTCAGGGACGATGCAGTTTCCGGAAATCTGTAAGTGGATAACCTGATTGGTCAGGCATGCTAAAATATGTGTTTCCAATAGCAACAAAAAAAAAAGTCATGAAAACACATCAAAGCTTCGTGCGTTCCTGTGGATCACGCTCACGACTGAGGACCAGAAACGCTGCAGTGGTTCTGTGGGCCAGACAAATAGGAACGGCGTTACGACCAGGAGAAAACTCCAGTCCTGCCTCCATCCAACGGCACGGCACTTGTATCCAGCTGGACACTAAACAATCATAGTCATTAAAAGAGGCATCTCCATGCTTTCTGCTCAGAACCAAGGCGACGACTGCTTTATATAGGTGTAGTTCCGAGGTTAAGCCGACTGTTAATTGTACATGACTATTAATTGTTCTGATGCTAACTGTTGGTAACATACCAGTGACCCCTAGAGTTCAGGAGCTCACAACATCATCGGCAACAGCGAGCAGCACAAAGTGACCCTGCAGACACCAGTAGCGATCAGAGTAGCACGAGCCGACAATCGGGACCGAGAGAGACGCTCAGAACCAGTAGAAAGTGTTTGAACAGCAAAGACGCAGTGAAATGGATCCTGCTATATTTAGCCGGCTGTTAATTGGTTTCCATTCGCTGGGAAATGGCACTGTTCCTCCCCAGCGCCCAGTCCGCCCATCCCAGAGGCCTGTGGATCCCGAACAAAGCCCAGCTCTTCACCGTGCCTAAAATAGGGGCTATGGCAGGGCTGTCCCGGCACCGGGGGAAGGCAAAATGGCACGGGAGTCGTTGCTAACGTACTCCTCTGTGACTCCACAAAGATTCCCCAGAGAGTGAGGGAGGGAAGTTAGGCTCCTGGGACTAAACAATCGGGGGTCAGGAAGCAGACGTGTGAGAATCGCAACTGAATCATGTGTGTTCAGTGACGTCAGGCAGCATGCGGCTGTGTCAGAGGTTAAATGTATATATATACATGTTACAGTAACGTGAGCCAGTCCAGGAGAAGCACGGGGGCTGTTAGGAGGGGGTGTTTCCCGTGTAACACGTGACCCGTGACTGCAGAGAGCCAACAGCCCCCAGGCTGACCGGTGGCACAATCGTCCCACGGGGACCGCAACCCGATCCGTTGCCACGCCCCCCCCCCCCCCACCCAGGCAGGGTCACCAGCGGCCTGACCTCCTGACACCCGTAACAAAACGGTGCCTTGCGCGGCACAAGCATTTCCTTTAAAACGGGTACAAGTTAAGCCGATTAATGTGGAGCTATTATAGAAATTACATCAAATTTGCCAAAGGCGTTTGAAACAATAATGTGGCTGGACGAGGGGCAGATACGGGCCCTCGTTACTGACTTGATGCCGTTAGATTTTTCCCGTGAAAAGGGTATGACCTGCCCAGCAGGCTGCCACGCCCCCTCTCCCTGTGCTAGCCAATAGCGGTGAAGCCAAGCACCCAGGCTGAGGGCTGAGGGCGGACACAGTGTGGGCTGCCAAGCCAAAGAACAGGACGCCGCAGGACGACAATGAGCGCGACCGAGGACACATCATGCAAATGGGGGGGGGGGGGGGGGTGACCGACAGCCTCCCTGCCTCCCTTCCCTCTCATCATTCATCTCCCTTTCTTGCCAGCAGACTTGCTGATCATAATCAGCTCACGGTTAAACCATTATCACATTATCGGAGTCAGGGTGGCCATTTCTCTGATTCACCGAGACCTGCCCACATGCCCTGGGCCTCACCCATCCCACTCACCAATCCCCCTCTCCGCCCCCGCTGCCTTATCACTATGACACAACTCAGTGTTGCCAAGGTCAAGCTGGCAGTATAAAAGCAAACAGTATTAAACAACCAAATACAAATAAATTAATCGGGTAACGTAGTCAACAAAGGCAGCGAACAGGCAGGGTTTGGCTAATTACACTGTGAGGTACAGTGAAAGGGCAATTAATGCAACGGTGAAAAGGGGGCACTGATAACGACGAGCAGGAAGTGGAAAACTCCTGAGTTTCGAGTTCAGCTGTCGCTGAACGACTCGTTCAGTAAATATTAGCGAGACGCTAATGAGAAACACGCCAATCGAAGACAGACCGCTAGGAGTCATAATTTAATCGAAATAAGTAACGAGAAAGCAACAGAATAATTAGAGAAACAGGAACTGGAATAAGTCAAACGTTTGGTGTAATCGAGTTGACTTTGCAAAAAAAATTGCTCTACCTCCATTCTTCCCAGAACTAAAACAAAAATGACATCAAAAAAATCTCCACAGAAGATCAAAGGGACTCGAACAAAGAAAGACAAAGTAAAAATAATCACATGGAATCTGAAATTTCCCTTCTGTGGTCCTTGATGATGTGGCAGGTTGGGGGTTAAAGGTCAGACGGGTGGTGTAGAGAGGGAGGCGGCTCATTTTGTGGTCTGTCTTTGGGCTGGGTGACCCTTACTGTAGACAGGCATGACCGATAGGCTGAACCACAACCACCTCTCGCTCACAGGCCCAGAGGCATCTTTCAGGTGGCCAGTGAGAGGTGGGCAGAAACACCCACATGACCCGAACAGGTGAGGTGGGTGGGAGGGGTTTCGCCAAAAACCACACCTCTCGGCCCTTGCTAGCTTATTTGGCCTGCATTTCACAAAAAGTTGGCTCGAAAGGCACCCTTTCCGAGCAGCAAAAGGACCGATTTGTGGTACAGGGGATTCCCGCAGTGTCACAGGAGACATTGTCAGACTGCAGGCTCAAGCTGAAATACAAGTTCAGGGGGCTATACAAGGCTTTTCCTGCTCAGCTGTGCCTCTTCCAACAGAACTGGCCAAACGGCAACATGCAGATGGAAAACATGAATGCAGCCCTTGCTAATGTCTCACTCGAGCCTTTGATTCCGACTCTTTGTCTGGCTGTGAATCTTGAGCACTGTGGATTAATCTGTCCACCATCCAAGGAACTTTCCAAGATGGGATACTAATCAAGAAGTGACCACTGGGAGCAAACGAGACCCTCACAATACCTCCCTGGTGTTCCCTCACCGTAACGTCATGGAGAATGCAGTGAATGACCCGAACAGCAGAGTAAAAACACACTCAACACCAACCATCACATCCTCATCCTTGAGATTTCCCCCAGGGAGTCCTGTAGCCCCATCCAATTGCTGACTGGGTCAGTCCTAAGCAGGAGATAATGGGACAGAAAGCACTGTGCGATAGTGCCCTCCTCATCAGAGAATTTTCCAGCAGAAGCCAGTCACCAGTGATGCAACCTCCTGAGATATCTCTGTAACCTCTGAGCACACAAAATATCTCAATGACTTCTTCGCTGTATATTTTGCCGAAGCAGTGGCATCAAAATTAAAATTACAAACATACCTAAAGTGATATGAATCTGAAATGAGTGAGCTGTACGTGTGTCCCAGTGCAGTATAACGCCAGAGAGCGTTCAACATCTGTGAACAAAAATTGAAAATGCCAAAAGCTGTGTGTTAAAATTCAAGATTCGAGATTAAACTCTATGTTAATATCGTTTCCCTCCGGTAAAAACAGTAATTATAGATCTATGAATATAATATTGCACCCTAACAACGTTTCACGCTCTAAACAATGATATATATGTTTATATATTACATTTTTCTGCATTTAATTATGTGCATGTATTATGATAAGTTTTCACTGATTAGCACTTAGCATATAAAGAGACACTTAAAAATGCAATAGTGTGAACTGCTCCCGGTCCAGACGACATTAACAGAATCAGAGAGAGAAACACGCACAGGCTCTCTTAGGTAAACAGTGTAAATCTGTAAGCTGATCCCCCCACCCATCCAAGGAGGGCCTTTTACTATGACATGAGACAGAACAGATGACCGACAGCTGCCTGATTACAATCCCACACGCACCGACTGCTCCCCACCTGCTCACGTGACCGGTACAGAGAAAGGGAAGTGGGGGGGTGGTGGTGGGGGGGGGGGTTTAGGGAGGGCAAAGCTAAGAATTCTCCCTCGGGTGGGGTATTAACCTGCACAGAGGAACATCGGGGGGGGGAGTCACATTTGTTCTCATGGAAACCTGGGATCTTCAATCCCACAGAGTCACCCTCTAAGTCAAACGAAATGCAACAAAGCTGAACTCATCCCCAAGATGTGGAAGGTATACAGCACTGAACAGCAACAAACTCCAGAACAACGACCACATTTTCTCCAGTCAGCGAAAACCAGACAAAAAAACAGCGTAATACATAAGCAGCCTTTCTGAATGATGAAACAGCCTTAGTGCACTGCTTGACCTCTGCCCAAGTCAAAGAACCCCCGAGGCTCTTCAATGTGCTGTCTGACCCTCTTCTATTTCAGTTGCCTTGTAGATATTTGAATACAAAGTTGACTTGCATTGATTATAATCTTTACATGGAGCTTGTTTTTACAGATGAACATCTTAACTACAGAAGACCAGGTGCAGGACCTTGTGCGAGTTGCTCCCTGCTAACTCCTCATAACCACCCGTGGGCCTTCCGGCTACCGGCTAAATTCAGTTCGCACAAACCGGGCTGGGGCCACCAAGTGGCTGTGTGAATCTGGCCGAGCAGCTTCATCAAGGAGCACCCTGTTCGATCCAGCATTGAAAGGGTCCAGCCCCATGCCAGACTACCCAGAGCTGAGCCTCTGCACCAGCACAATGCCCTACAAGACCTGGCGGCTGCCCTTTAAGCCTGGGACACATATCACTCCGAACATCAGTGTTGGGCATTTCAGGTCCAGAAACTACAAATCCGGACCAAGATTTTGTTTCTACCAACCAGCTGAGTACTCTGTGACTGTGACTCTTTATGCTCAACTGGTTGATAGATCCAAAATCTTGGTCTGGATTCGTAGTTTCGGAACCTGAAATGCCCAACATTGCTGAACAATCAGACCTGTTTGAATCTACACAGACCATCACTCAAATTGTGGAGAACCTAGGCCTCAAGCAGACCCCCTCACACCTGCCCCAACGCCACCCATGACAGGTGGGGCAAGAGGAACGTGCTCATTACCACACCCTGGGTCATACACGCCATCAACTCATTGTTTACTCAGTTGCTGCAAAGCTTCTGTCCTCCCACCTCCTTAAAGCCACTGGTCTCAAATCTTTATTTAAACATGACAGCGGCTGCTACATTTTACATTATTTACTTAATAATCCATATTCTTCATCTTATCAGCTAAGGGCTGGACTGCACAGCATAAGCACCCCTGTATGGGGGGACCTTCTTGGCAAACATCTATCTCCTTGTTAGGAATAAAAACAGTTACAAGAGTCATAAAGCCATGATCACTGACAGGCTGCATCAGGGGTTACAGAAGAGAGTCTGTGATCAAACAGATTCAAAAACTGCGGGTCCTTTTACACAGGGAGTCCCACCCAAACCGCCCATTCTGTTCATCGCCTGATGCTACTCAAGCTAACACTGACCCTATGGTTTCAGGAAAGTTCTATCTGCTTATGCCATCAAAATACCTTCTTTTATCTAGTACAGGACTGTAAGGACTATAATCCACACGCTCTGCAAAAGCTCTGCTGTTCCTACTTAAATCTCCACACCCTCCATCCTTTAACACAACATCCCTACATGAAGCTTTGCTAATCCTCAATTTCCCATGAACCCTTGGCACAGTAGTCTATGCAATGCCGCAGTGCTTCATGGGAATTGTATGAACCTACCATCCATTGACCGATGCTCATTTTATCCAGTCTATCTGAACGATAGTTGGTGTGGATTCGGACCACAACCGATATGAGCAGCATAGGAATTCAACTCTTCAGTTCCATTAAAATAGAAACTTAATGCAGGGTTAGATGGTTTGGACAGTATTTTTGGTTATTAATTCAAGGGATATCTAAGCAAATAACAGTGTCTCTCCTGCCTGGAGAGTATGCTCTGGTTGCTGGGTGGGTGGGGGGTGGGGTAGGGTGATGAGAATTCTGCTCAACTCTGCCCCCCAAATTGACTGGTACGAGCTTGACCTCTAACCTTAACTAACCTCCTGTGTTCTGAAGAGGGAAGACGGAATGGTAATAAGTCCTAAAAGTAGGCAGAAAGGAAAACACTTGCTTGCACAGAATGAAAGGAGTGTCCTTTTATTTCCGAAGGGCGAGTAAACAGACCCGACTGAACACAATGTGCGCTCAGGCACAACCTTACAGCAGCCATGTATTCATGGGGCTGATCAGGCTACGTGTAAAAATCAACCTATCCATCTTCAAACCACTTATACAGGTCAGTGTCACGGGACATGAAAAAGTCATACATGTACAAGCTGTGTTTATGACTTGCATTTGAGTATCTCCTGGGTTCAGAGGCCAGTAGTGTGGAATATCAGGCATGAGTCTCGAGTCTCTAGATACGAGACTAGCGTGTCAAATCTCACACTCCTGCAACAAATCCTGTGGGAAAACCAAAGACTGCATGGAATTAAACTCTGCAGGTTCCGGCAGTTTCCGGGCCATTAACTAATCTCACTATGATAAACTGCAGACCTGTGGAACTCAGAAACGCATTTATGATAGCAGAAACGCACAGAGCCAGATACAGAAATGAAGTATGTAAAATAAACAGCTACCATTCCTAAAGGTCCTGTTTGATTTTCACAATGTGAAGTGTGGTTCACTATGTTGTCTTTGTTATCACAGACTGACTGCATACGGACCGAAATACAGACAAACCAAAAGACGGCCATACGGACAGACGCACAGAAACATGGACATGGACATAGGCAGGGGCGAGCAGCACGGTGATATTTTATCATAAACATTACAAGTGTATCGTCGATACACATTTCTGAGTCACGGTACGGCAGTACACTGACATTCACTTTTAAGTAGCAGACTCTTTTGTCAAAGCAACATTCAAGTATGGCAAACTGCATTACAGAATTACAACCTTACATGCTGTCAAAGAGTCAGCTAGGCCTAAGTGCGGCTAGGCTGAGCTTCCGAGAAATTCCCACTTACAAGTGTATTACTTAACACTATTATTATAACAGGACAAAGCAGCAAGAGACTACTATGGGATGTCTGCATGATGGCCTAACAGTTCAGGGGCAGTGGCGGCGTATCAGTTCAGGGGCAGTGGCGGCGTGACGGTTCAGGGGCAGTGGCGGCCTGAAGGTTCATGAGGCAGTGGCGGCCTGAAGGTTCATGGGGCAGTGACGGCCTGACGGTTCTGGGGCAGTGGCAGCCTGAAGGTTCATGGGGCAGTGGCGGCCTGACGGTTCAGGGGGCAGTGGCAGCCTAATGGTAAGGGAAAAGTGTTTGTAATTGAAGGATAGCTGGTTTGAGTCTCTGACCAGCAAACATATCATCCACCCCTAGACACAGGAAGAGAAAGGCACAGATATATAGACAGACTGTATGCATATAAAATTACTGACAACTACAGATATACTGACAGCAGAAAGCCTGCAGACACAGATATACGAAGAAGAAAGAATCACTGACTTAGAAACAGAGAGATGTGCAGATATACTGACAACAGACTGGCTGCTAAGAGATATACATATAAATACATGCAGAATTACAGAGACACACAAATATACTAAGAGGCATACACATAAGCAGAAAGACATGCCTTCAGAAAGACAGACAGGTGGATATACAGACAGATACTAGCTGTATGCTGGGTGCCCCTCTGTCTGATTAGTAAACTTCCTGCACAAAAGATTAACCAGTGTCTCAAACTGACTGGAAAAGCTGATCTTCCCCTTTTAGTTTCTCCATGCACAGTAAGCAAGGTTCAGGAGTGGGGGAGGGGGGCAGCTAATCCCTCTGACACTCGCCTGACATGGGCTCAGGATGGGATCTCTGGGGGGCAAGCCCATCGGGATACAGGTGCCGCCTGCAGCAAGGGTGACGGGGGTGGGGAGCCTGGTGTTTTCACAGCCCTCCCAGAAGAACTGAAGTGCCCCCCCACCCCTGAACACATGGGGCTTTCTTCCGTCCCCTTTTTTCTTTTTCTTTTTTTTTCCACCCCCGTTGCCCGGGGGGGGGGGGGGGGGGGGTGCAAGACTGACAGGCAAAACAACCTCACTCACACCCCAGACCCCGGCTGTGGATTCCACATGACCCTCCCCCACACACATACATACATACTTGATGGCAGCAAAAACAAGCAAGTCCTAGCCACCCCCCCAGTCCTACATCAAGGGCAACAGCCTTCCTGAGACGGAAATCTGCTGATCACAAAACTAAAGGGGTAAGTGAGAGTACAGCATAAGAGTGACCTTCAGCCAGCAGCGGGACCTTCCAAACGTCCCCTGATTAGTGCTGGATGTTTCCACGGCAACCGAGAGCAGGAGATAAACCTGAACACAGCCTCGGAACTGAACAGGGTCACAGCACTGAATGAGGTCTCAGCACCGAAAGGGATCTCCGAAATGAAAGGGATCTAAGCAACGAATGCGGTCTCGGACCTGGGGGGGGGTGGGGGGCATGACCTGACCTGCCACTAAAACACCAAACAGAATCCAGGTGTGTACCGTCTGTTAGGGAGGAAGAAATACCAAAACTCAATAATGTTACTGTCACTGGAATTTTTCATTGTTAAAACACTTCCAATTATACCAATATTCAAAAATTTGACATCTACCATAGTATGATCCATGCATTAATAACTAGCTAATTACTAACACAGTGGTATTCTACTGCAGATGAACAGCTGGTTGAAGTGGCCAGGACAGTAAAAGCCGTAGTACTGGAATTAATAATGCTAACGAGTACTAATAAGTACTAATTAATGTACTAATGAGTTCTAATGAGAGTACTAATGAGTACTAATAATGGAGGGAGGCGGCATGAGCAGGAACAGCTGATTGGCTAAGGTAGGCAGGAGTAACAGGAGAAGTAGCAACAGCCCTACAGTAGGAGTACAGTAGAAGTATCTGTAGTATTAAAAGTAGTACGTAGTAATAGTAATAGTAATAGTAACATGGCAACAGCAGACGCATAGGACAGAAGGTGATGCGAGCTGCACCCTGGGAGTACGCCTGTGATGAGAGGGCTGTGTGAGCACCTCTCATTAAATCCACGTCAGACCCAAAGAGCCAAAACAGCACCCCCCCCCACTCCTCTACAGGTTATAAAACTAAGCAGGACAGAAGCATGATCCCAGTTCACCCACCAGGCACTTGGCATGTGTCACAGCATCTGTTTGACGAGGGGGGGGGAGTGGGCGTGCGTCTTCAGTGAAAATACAAGAGGATGGACAGAAGAGTGGGGGCCTAATTACAGCAGCCCGTTTTGGGTGGGGGTGGGGGGGAGGCACTGTACTGCCCTGCAAACCCTCACTGACCCTTGCACCTGTCTGAGTGCATTAATCTGCACATGCACCCCCCTCTTATCCCCGTCCAACACCCCTCTGGCTGGAGCATCTTCCGGAGGTGACGACCCCCAGCATGGCACCGTGGGGGCACGGTGACAGCATTCAGTGCCTCTGCTAAAGCTTTGGGACACAGGGGCGGTGTACTGGTCCCTACAGTCACCTGAGCAGGAGATAGCAGGAGGCCCACAGCGCCACACACTGGCTCCCGGGCTGCCTGTCCCTGCACGTGCTTTAAAAGGCCTGTTGTGGCTCCGTCCCTCAGCGCATGGACTGGCCACCCCCCTTCTGTCCCACCACTCAGCTCCGGCACAAGAAGGCAGGCGCGGTAGCATGGGTTCACGCCTCCCCGGCCTCCGCGTTATGCGCCACATAAACAAAGGGATTACACAGAGCACTAACGAGGATTAGCGCAACGCTAGGCGACACCTGGCTCTCTGCCCCAATTAGGACTCACAATAAAAAGCAAAACATAATGACGTGCCAATTACCCGTATTTCCAGAGGGAAGAAAGGGAAAATTCAGGAAAGGAAAGAAAAGGGAGGGGGATCAGTGCTGAGGCCTGGCGAAGGATGAGGGTGAGACGTTAGGTTTGTGCTAAAACAGAGGAGAGAGTTTGACTGGCCCCCTCAGTGGTACTGTGACGCTGATGGAGGTTGAGAAGGACACGAGCCTGTGCTTACAAGCCAGGGGGGCAGGCGCGCACACACACACACACATACACTAACGAGCCTGTGCAGTGGGGGTGACTTCATGGAGGTGGGACTCTCACCTGCTGGCGACGGTGTGGAGAGAGGCATTATGGACTGACGCAAATAACCAAAGAAATGGTAATGCACGCCAGATGTGCTTATCAAGTAGCAATAAATAACATATAGACATAAAATATAATAATAAATAGATACATTTTGATTTCCTTAGTACCCTTGCTTGTTGTTAAAGGCTATTCAGTCATGCCACATTGGAAATAACCACAATGCAACACTGTTCCAATATAAAATAGCTTACCTTCTATGTTATACGGCAAAGACATTAGTTAAAACTTTGGTATTTCACTACACAGATGTACAGTAAATGTTTATGCAAGAAAACTTGAAAAACTGTAAAACTGAATCAATATTTGCTTATGTGTTTTTAGCACCTTCCTTAACACATCTGCTAGCATATACAAAAGTGTTAAACGCTGTGTTTTTTTCCTGCCAGGGTACTATCCCTCTCTCTCTCTCACTTATATAATTTAATTTTTAAGACAGAGGTAGAGAGGGAGGGTGTCTGCGTTCAGCGTAAATCCCTTCGGTTTGTTCAGTTTGTTTGTTACGTGCCATGTTTCCGAGAATGCCCTCTAGAGGGAGCTGGTGGGAAAATGGAACTCAGAGCCAAGTCCCGCTCAAGGGAGCCAACTTTAGCGGGAGAAGCATCTGCCGTCCATATAAATATACATGTTCAGCTCATAAAACTCTTTTAAACTGTCACTGGTGAAGAGTCAACCTTTGACCTCTGAACTTTTGCATAATGTACTGTTTCAACATCTACATTCAAATATATTTTTAAGATATGTAACCAGGTAATTTAATTTGGGTGTGACAGGTAAGCTGATATTTGTTTATTTCAACGCCTTTTGAACCTTCCGTTCAAATTCCAGTTGCTGAATTCAGATCTTTTTTGTTTTTCCAAACATTGTTCGAATTCACAAACACCCCAAGCTTGACCCCGCCCTTGAGGTCTGGCTTCTCGCCCCAGTAAAAATCAAACAATAACTGTTGTTTTCATCCAAGACGGAGTCTATGTCAATGACTATCAGCCTCAGAATCCGAAGCTGTCTCGGGGACTGTACACAAAGCACCAAACTTTCAACACAATGTTTTTGGCTTGCAGTGAATTATATGACTTCGATTAAAATTTATTAAGTAACCAAATAATTACAGAACAGTACAACCCTGATTGGAGTAAGTAACACTCTGTTAATATGGAGTGTAAGCCTGGTATTACAATCTTCAATGCTTACTTTAGTCTTCAGCACTTAAAATGTCTGTAATAACACTGTCGAAGTGTGTATTACAGCGTGACAGACTACTGACTGTGTTTATAATGAAGAAACCGTATGTGGTAATGTCTGTCTTATCTAATCCTGCAGCCACACTGGGTGGGTAAATTACCACAGTACCATATATATTCAAGTCTGAATTCCCTTAATGAGAAAAATTACCAGCTTCCGAAAGACTGAACTTCTTTCCATGTAAAAATAGTCAAAAGGGCAAAATCAGGGAAACCTCACGGGAATTGAGACCGGGGTCACGGAAAGGAAAGGATTCTGGCAAATGGAATAACCAGATGTCTACAGGAACTTCCTGGAGAAACAAAGGAGAGCATCAGACACCGGAACACAAAAGTCAAAATGGGGTCCATCTCAGTATTTAGTTGATATTCACCCCAGAAACCAGAACACACAAGCCAGAATGGGGTCCATATCAGGGTTTAAGTCATATTCACACCAGGAACCAGAACACACAAGCCAGAATGGGGTCCATATCAGGGTTTAATTCATATTCACATCAGGAACCAGGACACACAAGCCAGAATGAGGTCCATCTCAGTGTTACATTAATATTCACACCAGGAACCAGACCACACAAGCCGGAATGAGGTCCATCTCAGTGTTACATTCATATTCACACCAGGAACCAGACCACACAAGCCGGAATGAGGTCCATCTCAGTGTTACATTCATATTCACGTCAGGAACTAGACCACACAAGCCGGAATGAGATCCATCTGTGCATTTAATTTATATTCACACCAGGAACCAGAACACACAAGCCAGAATGGGGTCCATATCAGTGTTTAATTCATATTCACGTCAGGAACCAGGACACACAAGCCGGAATGAGGTCCATCTCAGTATTTAATTCATATACACACCAGGAACCAGAACATGCAGCCTAAAAAAGTAAAGGGGACCCTCCCCAGAGACCCCGCAATGACAAAAGCACATGACCTTCACCCATGGTGACAGATTGGCAGTCCGGTGGGCAGTGATGTTACCTCAGACCTTACTCTGTGCTGGTACAGGGTGACATTTCTCTTTTTCCTCGCAGTATTAGTGTCATTCAACAAGGGCGAATTGGAGGGCGGGGGGGCTGGGAACAGAGGGCGAGGCTGTCATACACAATGGAGGGAACGGCATGACTGCCCCACGACCAGGTGCGGGGGGTCACAGCGAGTGCCATCAGCCGCGCTTCAGCTGCCAAACATAGCGCAGCCACTGTTGAGCTCTGCCCCCCCCTTCGAAGCCCCCCCACCCTGTGCCTCTCCTAGGGCCCCAAGGCCACACAATCTCCAGGCTCTTGCTGGCCGCCGAGGACGGCCGGACACAGGATCTGTGTCATTCAGCCAACAGAACACAGGGGGCCCACTTCATGTGGGCTGACCCGCCAGTGCTCATTGAACCGTCCCGCAGACATCAGAGGGGGGCCCCATGACCCAAGCAGAACATAGGTAAGCCGAGAGCATGACAGCGACCCCTGATCCTCAGTGCAGCCTGTTCCTACGCTGTATGTAAGCCACAGTGACATCCAGCCTACATGAAATCAGATCACAATCTCCTGTTGTTCCTTCTAACATAGCTAGATGCCCTCAAGCAGCTAAGATGCTCGCAGCTGACCATGATAATTTATGAAAATCGTTACCAGTGAGAAGGACCATGAGACCAAAACTCACTTAGTCTACAGTATACGTTTTTCGGAACATTTCTGTGGAGTTGGTGACTAACAAAAGTTCATCGTTGGATTATATGAGGACTGAGTGACTTTTGGAATCTTTTTCCTCAGCATTCTCTTCCCTGCCCTCTTGAACCCGTACCCTTCTGCTGATTTGGGCAGAGATCTATCGCCGCACATTATCCAAGAGGAATTAGCGTGGTTCGTTTGCACGCACTTGTGAACGCAGCACAAGCACAGTACAGAAGCATCTGCTCGACAGAAGGGAGTCACTTGATGAACGAGGTCCATGCTTCTGTTTCTTCTGACTTAAGTGGACACTTCTCGCTGGATTCGTTGGCAAGCAAACTTTTTTCATAATAAATGTTGTTGAACTGACCGATACATGGAACCACTTACAAAGCTACAGATATACAACAGTGCCCGTTAGAGGGGCCCTCACTACACAGGGATAGGCGGATTCTTGCACAGACTCCGAGTTGAATGTTTAATCAGTTCCACGTCGCACTCTTTCTTCGTGGATATTAATCTTGCCTTCTGCGTATAGAGAGCACCTTCTTCGACGTTTCCTTAAATACAGGCGAGGTCCCATGTTTGGACATAAATCTGTCTGTGCTGCCCCAGCGTTGACTAATGGCGTGTTTAAAATTAATGTTTAATATCACACACTCGGAATTTACGGTCACACTGCAGACTTCACCAAGATGCCCGAGTCATCCAACTTCGGGAATTTTACTATCTGCTTTGGCTAGCGGAAGATCCCGCCCTTCAAAGGAGAAACAAATAGCTCACAGAAAGGGGGGGGGGCAAGAAGCAGACTGTGGACGGCACTTCAGTGAATGGCTCTGTGCACATTTTCCAGGGAAGCCCCTCCTACAGACAGACAGAGAGGGGGCTTTTGTCCCAGTAGCAAGTTAAACCCCCTCATCTTATAGGGCTCAAGGCAGAAAGTTCTCTGCGCAACACTGAACCTCCACAATCCCACAATGCAACAGAACAGGACAGCTACTAAAAGGCAGGCTTGCGGGACCACATGGTCTGGTAGCTGGGATATTATGCAAGCTGTAAGCCACCATCAACTCTGCGTAACGAAGAGGCAGAATCTGTCATTTATGAGATAAATACTTCTCGTTCTTTTTTTTTGGACCTGTTCACCAGTTGCACCCGCACCCCCCGCCCCATGTCCCCCCCTGACTGATCACATCAGGTGTCTCCAGAGCCCGCAGGCAGCACGGCCGACAGGAGCTCAAAGCTACAGAATATTTTAGCACCTGTGCGTAAACGAGGCCCCAGTGAGGCTCTGGGGTTTTTTATTTAGACAGAGCAGCTTTAATGAGAACAGCAGGAGGTGCGGGAGGTGGCCTGTTTATCGGAGCGAGGCCTGTCCCTGTCACTCTGTCCCAGCTTGTCCCCAACACACACAGCCTCCAACCCCGTCCCCTGCCCTTGCCCGACACCAGGTTGACTCACCTCTGAGTCGCAGAGTTGCTCAGAAACTCAGGGCTTGTTTATGTTCAGCCAGCCATCCTTCTCTTGCTATCCTGGTGAGCAACAGAAGCAGATTTTAGAAGGTTATCTGGGGCTAAACAGCAGCCGAAATGAGCACGGCTCACTATTTATCAATGCCAAATCACAGGAAACATCACCCCGATTCACCTAGTTTCTGAAAACCACCCTCAGCACAGTACACGTCTGCAAAAAAAGGCGTCAATGCTTACAGTGTCAGTGTGTGTTTAACACACGGCTGTGAACTTTCTCCTGTTAATTACAAAGTTGCATTAAAACGCATGGAAAAGCAGAAACGCCAGGCTGGAACAGAAGGCGAGTAACGTGGGGCATCGTGGGTGAGCATCACCGGCGAATTAAAACCCCAAAGGGGCCGGAATGGCACGATTTCACAAGGTCAAGCTGTGTTCCTCTCGTCTGCTTCGGTATTCACGGCGTGCAGCGGTAAGACAGACAAACAGACAGACAAACAGACCAACCAGTGCTAAGGATGGAGATTCTGGATAAATTTACATATTGCAAAAAAAGTTTCTGTTCAATTATCAATAATTTAATGGGAGAGGAGACAGAGGGAGGAATACTACCTAACATATCATACGTTTCACATGAGACACACAGTGAACAGGCCAACAAGCCATTAACAGCGTCTGCAGGCCACACTTTATTTTTCTGGGGTGGGGAGGGACTCATACTGCGTACATCATTTCTAGTCAGGCACGTAGCCACATGGTAAAATGACGTATCTGAACCCCTCTGAAATTTCTTTGTTAAAGATCAGGAAAGTATTGGGAGTTTGAACCCCCCCTCGGAATTCGCTGCAGCCCCCCCGGTCAACGAAATCAATGGAGGGAGACCCTGCCTCCGGTCGGCAAAACCTACTGAGCCCCCCCTTCATCTGCAAAATATACCAAGAAGAACCTATCGGCAGGGTTGCCGCACACTGGCTACGGGCCTGCACCTAGCAGACGCTTTCGTCCAAAGCAGAATTCATTTTCTTCATCAGACTTGGTGGTTAAGAGTCTTGCCCCAGGGCCCAAAAGTGACATCACACCGTCGACCCTGAGAACTGAACTGACAACCTTCCGGTTCTAGGGATAGCATCCCAACCCGCCAAGCCACACATCACCTGAATCAGAACAGTTCCTGGTCGTACCCGTGTGCAGGAGGACCACCAAAAGTCACGAGACGCACAGGAGGCGGAGAGATGGAGAGAACCACACAAAACCCTGGTTTGTCGGGCCGACATGGGTCTGGAAAATAACAAATGGGCTCAGTCCTGGTGACTGGGGCTTGTTTCAGCAGCGCGCACACACACACACACACATGCACACACACAAACACTAACATTTCTGTTGCTAAGGGTGGGGGTATTCAGCCGGCTGACTCATGTTAGAGGGCTTTGTTCCCCAAAAGGCTTCACTTCATCATTAAAAAAATGTTGGAAATATAAATAGAGCTGTGATGTCACGCATAAGGTGCGCACCACGGAGCCGTTGGCCTGGCTCAGAAGAGCAGCAGATCACAACTGCCACACCACGAACAGCGCACAGTGGGGCCCGGGAGTTCTTGATAATACGCAGAGTGACCTATAACCCCTATGGGACACATGGACCTATACACACAGGGGTTCAGGAGAGTACAACTTACTTAAAGACCTGAAATGTGACACTGCAGAGAGGGATGCTTAAATATCTACAGTTTCATTGTACACGGATAATAAAGATATTCTATTCAGCCAGGTAAGGCAGGTATTCTTTACACATGCACCCACAGCCTGTACACACATCCACTTTTTAAAGCAACATGCAGTTTCTAAGCGAATCATACATGAAGAAGAGTTATCACCAGCCTGCTGACAGCTGTTTAAGAGATAATATCATCATTCCTTTTTTATGACCCTCACACACATATGCAGAGCGTCTGTCACACCGAGAGGCAAACCACCTGCATTCTGGCGAGCGTGGCGAATCACCAAAGTGGGTGGATGTGGCTGGAGCTGGCCATCCCAACAGGCCCAGCACACGCCAGGCTCCAGAGACCGCCTCTGTGCACCCTTACGCCTCCAAGCCGAACACTCGCCAGTCCTGGCAGACTGCGTGGAAACGGCCGCGTCGCTTTTCCAGCGAGCGTCAGTGCTCTTCGCGTGCGGAGCTCTGGAAGTCCTCGCCTTTATTACAGAAGAGCCCTTCTCGCGAACGGTGTGACCCTGTCAGAGCTCATTGCGTGCAGACGCAGGCTGCCATAAACACTGCTGCTTACTGTTCTCAGTGTGTACATCCTTATGGGTCGCACAGTAAGCCAATATACGCTTTTCTTCATAATACCGTGAATATTCACATCCTTATCTGAAACTACAAAATCCTATTGTTGTCCCAGCTCAACACAGGATTCATATCTCAAAGTAATTTAATTTCATTATTTTAACACAAAAATTCTTAAATTAGCATATGTAAAGAAGTGTATTGCTAGTAAATTTGGACAATTATCCAGTAAGTTATGAGGTTCAAAGTCATAGACGTGCCGCCTCGTCCTCGGTCAGGGATTGTAAAGACACAACAGAAACTCGAACCACAAAGCCGAGCCACAGAGGCTGAATCGGGTCCTTTGTCGGGCCCTGCATGACACGCGGGGCCAGGAGTGGGAGTGGCGCTGAGTCACAGGGAGGCACTGAATGAATTAGCGAAATTGTGTTTGGCTAAATCTTATCAGATGAGCGTTGTTTGCAAGGAAAACGCACAAGGGCTGCCGGCTAAGGCGACAATGTGCTGGCGTTTACCCCCTTCCAAAACAGGCGCAGATAAAAGCATGACCGTGGTCAGCCGGGCGGGAGGCTGATTTAGGACAGAAACAGCGCCTTTCCGCACTCTCCACAGACAGACGCCAGGTCTTTGCGGCGAGCCGGCCGCTAAACGCCTGCACGTGCTTTTCGGCGGCGTCATCTGGCGCTGCGTGATGGCGCTGACCCGTCGTCCTTTCCTCTGGGGAGTCCCGGCCGCTCCAAAAAAAAATTAATGAGCTGAACTCTCTTTATCCTGGACTGGAATAGAACGGGAAGGAGGAGGCAAAGGCCCTTTCATGTTCCCCCGAAACGACCAGACACCAGGAATTCACTGTCTTTAAGAAACCTTTAAATGAAGGGCCAGCACACTAATTACACATGATAGCACCCCCTGATCACTGCGACGCTGAACAGGGTCTCTACAACCTGTTTTAATGCATCCAGAACCCATCACAGCCACAATGTAAATGTAAATGTGATATTGACATGCTGAGGTCACAGACACCCGGTACTGTACAGACAGCGGGGCACAGGACTTAACATGTAGCACAGCTGTGTATACGAACATATGACCATGCCATTACTACTGGGTGCCAAACCACACCTCAATGTCAGATTCCCTCTCAACCTTTTAGAGATGCCTCAAGAGCTATCTGTTCCGGAAGCAGCTCTCCCAGCCTGATACCACTCTCCTGTACGTTCCTTGAATGTTCTTAATGTTGAACTGTGTCTTCTGATTTGAAAAGCTGTCTTATTAGCTTCTTGCCTTGACACTGCTTATATTTGTAACTTGGCACTCATTGGAAGCTCAGCCTAGCCGCACTTATGCCTAGTGGAGTCCTTAACAGCCGTATGTTCGTAATGTGCTATTTGCCTCACTTGTACATCGCTTTAACAAACGCGTCGGCTAGAGAAATAAACCTGCATAAACCAGATTAGCATCTCTGCTCACCTGTAAGACATAAATCAGCCTTAAAAGGCAGAGACACTTAAATGGGATCCCAGATGAACAAGGATTGACCTGAGGCTACGGCATGCGCGAATGTAATATAGCACCAATAGCGTGCCGTACAGCCAGCGTCTGTCTGAAAGGCTAGTCAGAAGGGGGCGCTCATCTCAATCCCTGCAGGCCATGACGGGGTCTCTCATGGCATCCTAGACACAAAACTTGGAACAGAGAAGCCGGTCACGGCTGAAAGACAGGCCTTGCTAAAGAGAACGTTCCAGAAAGGGGGCCCACCCTGGTTACTGTCAGGCTCTGGGCGTCTCGGGCCGGGCGACGGCTCACTGTGCAGAGGGGTCAGACCGGCGCTGGCCAGTCCGTGTGACAGTGGCTGAACTTGCGAACGGCCCCTGTACGCCCCTGCATGCAGGTCCATGCCAAACCACAGCTGACATCCCTCTGAACCAGAGACAGAAAAGGGCCACGGGCAGCCGGCCCATGAACCAGCCCCCTCCCTAAGAGGGACATCACCTTATGGGGAGGGGGGTGGCACACACACACACAAACAGACACACAAACACACACATGCTGAGAGAACAACACCATAACCAATATACACCATGTGTTGTACATGCAACACAGACATCGAGCTCAAGATGGTTATGGAAACGTGGCCAAAATGATGGATGTTCCAATCTCAGGAGGTAAACACTGCTGTCCTCTTGAACCCTGACCTCAGCCATAGTAATGTACATTAAACAGCACAGACAGGGTGCATCAGAAGGGCTGGTCTTTGTACTTAAACCCGCAATCCGTCTACTTCACAACCCAGTGTGATTTATCTTGCAAAACAGAGAAAACAGAAAAAAATCCTCTTAAACTCCATCATTAAAACCTACAACGAGGGGCTTTGTCTGCCATCAGTCGCATGCATGCGTGACGCATGTGACAGTCTGAATTCTGCAAAGGCTACAAAGGTGTAACCGTGCCCCCCGAGGGGTCCAGAGACTCAAGGAAACCATACAATTTCCAGTTGTGCACCAGTTAATGTGGATCGCCACTGATACGTCACCTTTTCTCCTCTTCTAACAACAGATGTTCCAGTGGCGCCCCCTACAGGAGTCTCTCCACCAACGCCACAAACAAAAAGGCACACAAAGCCAACTGCGGTCATTTGGGAAAAGTGTGAGATTCCACGGCGCCGTTCTGACACCGGCACCGGACCTTGGCTGCCAGGCCGGAAAAAAACGGGGGCCGGCAGGAACGTAGAGTCGGATAAAGGCAACATAACGGGGAGCAGCCATAATGATCCCCCTCATGACATATTCGCACTGCCGCCCTTGTCAGGCTGCGGGATCCCTGGCCCAGAAGAGTCCGCTCACATGGTAACAACGAATAAACTGACCTTCACCGGTGACCCCCCCCCCCCCGAAATGCAAAAAAACACATTATTTAGGATTTCTTTTTAAATTCATCTTTGATGTGAAACATCTTTGACGGATTCCGAATTGCCTCAGCGCCGAATTCAGCTTGTGAACTGAACATGCTCTCACGGTCCACACACAGATGATATGTGCTAGAATCCACCCACTCAGGACCTGCCCACTCAGAAATAGCCTATTTGAGACCCACCCACTGTGGACCCGCCTTCATGGTAAATACCCACTCAGGACCTGGCTACTAGGGACCCGCCCACTCAGAGCCAATCTGCTCAGAACCTGCCCCCTCTGGATACACCAACTCGAGACCTAGTCCCTTGGGACCGCCCACCCGGGACTAGCCCACAGGTGCGGAGCGGGCAGCCGGGCACCGTGAAACCCAGCTGTGCGACAGCAGCCTCTAGGGTTACTTGGTTTATTTAGGAACATCTCTCAGCCCAAGCGGGGATTAAAACCTCCCTGCCCACTCTTCACTCAGTAGGTTTTGGCTGCCGGTCCCTGCGGCCTGGGTCTTGGCAGAGCGTCTCACACGGATTCGGGACAGGTGCTGCAGGGAGACACGCCGGCTCACTGACACATGGCGCGCTCGTGTTACAGGCAGCCCTTCCGTTATGCTCCACTGCCACAATGCACCCATTGTCTCGGTGAGCCAGATTGGGGTATCGGCAAGCGGGACGTGGGAATCACAGCGCACACACACACCGAGATATTCAGGTCACGTGCAGGAGGGGTCACCAGCATCGAACTCAAGCTGCCACCTCCGACAGGCAACAGACGCTTCCCGTTAGAGACGTGGGGAGGGTGCCTGGTGCACAGCTCACCTCCTGCATGCCCTGGTCACGGCCATGTCCCAGACATGCTGCCCTTGCGGCTGATCGGGTGATGACATCATAACCAGGAAGTGGAGGTTGTCTGACGGCCTGGTCATTACACTTGTCTGTCTTTGTGGCGGTGTTGCCCATTCCAGCCATTTTTTCTTTGCTTACTTGTTTGTTTACCCTGCTTTGGCTGTCGGCTCGGACCGTAGCACCCGTGCAGAGCCAATTTATCTTCTGCGAGGTTTAATATGGGCAGTTTGCAATGGGAACGAGACAAGATCTAAAATGCCTGTCAGGAAAATGACTCTCTGCCTCTGCTTTCACCTGAACTTAAGACCAAAAAGGTCATCGGTGAAATTGGTGCAAATCTGAGGCACGACTCAGTCAGATGTGTGTGTCACTTACCAAACATCTCCAGTGTGTTAAAAGCCTTTGTGGTGTAATTCTGCACCAAGCAATATCTACCGAACTCAGCACAAGAAATTCCCTTCAAAGGCTCACAGACTGAACACGTCAGGCCTGATATTATGCTCTGAGATTCCACACCTTCCAAAACACAGAAAATAAAACAGGCGAAATAAAACGTATTCCATGGGGCTGCACATAAATCTTCTGGGTAATTTACAGTCCCTGACTGCCGAAGGGGGAGGGTAAAAGCGGGCCTTTTCTCTCCCCTCCTCGTAAATTGTAAATCAGCATCTGCAGAGCCGTCCAGGTCAGGCCGCCATGGGGCCAGCTGGCAGCCGGCAAGCAGAATGCTGCCCCCTGGAGGTCAGTGAAACATAGGGGCTGGCAGGGCGCGCGGTCAGCGGTCTGTGCCCATTAACAGTGTATGTTGGGTCTAAATACGGTTTCGGAATGCTGAAATCCGATCCTCTGATGCTATGGCAACCATCACTAGGGAGTTCGAACAACCTCCAACAAACCAGTGAATTTACCCCCCACCACCCTTCACAAATATTATTGTTATCGTTTCTGGTGTTGAGACTACACCCCTGCGCTATCTGACAAAGCTACACTGGGTCTCCAAGATCCAAAATACTGCCCCACTGTGGCAGCGGCTCATTAAGTTCATCATTTGGGTTTCAGTACAAACACTGGACCATCAATTTGGGAATGGAATGTCACACTGGTTTCCATTGTACGCTGAAATGAACAATAAACTGGGGAGTAAAATATCTCATTAGTGGGATATCAAATATGTTTAGATCTTGGCCGCTACTTTAAATTCTGGTGGCTGTATGGATATACTGCGCCCCACCCTCATTTTGTAGGTCTGAGAGGACTCGGGAGACCTCGGGCGCGGGGCCCCCTGTCTGCAGGAAGGCGAGTGGTAGTCCTGCCATGTTGTGTAACCAGAGAGCCTAGGGGCCCAGAGCAGCTGTCAGTCGGCTTGTCCCGGGCCCAGAGTAATGTCACAGAACAGCCCTGAATGCGCACCCCTCTCTCGGAAGCCAAGGCCGCCACTCACACCTGAGGGGGATGCCACCTTTACCGCGGATCCCAAACCGGAACAACTCGGTATGGTGTCAAGGACCCATCCGGGCCTTCCCATACATAGTGAAGTAGGAACGAAAATCCGATACGCACCAGATGGAACATGAGCAAACGGGCCGGTCAAAGCGCGGCTTTCATGTCACACAGCTGCCCAGCAGTACATCAGGCACGCGGGAGCAGAAGGTGGAGTCAGGCTAGGCGTCAACACCACCCACCATTCAGACAACGCGACGGACATGGGCCAATAAGGTGCCTGGCCAGCAGGGGAAGTAGTGGACAGCACAAATGGGCAGCAGTCTGTGTGTAGGGAACAGCGCCCCCAGCCTGTCTGGAGTGAACATGAACATCTGAACCTTTATTGGAGTCGCATTCCATCTCTTTTCACACCTTTCCCACGGGAACACTACCAGCATTTTTACTGTCACTGTTCCTAAACCGTGCGCATGGATTCTGCGAGTTCTCATTGTGCCCAAGTTGGGCTCCAGTCCAAATACATGCAGCTGTGGGGGGGCTCTGCGGAATCGCAGCCTGCTGACAGACTGGCACCCCATCCAGGGTGAAGCCTGCATTACGCCCCCATCCGGGTTTCGGATTTCCCTGACTGGATGGAGCAGTTAAGGAAAGGGGACGGAACCAGACTGCCATTACCAGAAGCCCCACGTGTAGCACCTCTTGACCGGTTCTGGACCTCCTGTTCAAATGGACTCGCAGTGACAGTGTTAGGAAAACTGCAATTAAACTCACGGAGCTCTCAACTGCCGGCCAATTTCATGCGTCTTTGTAAAAATGAAAGACCAAGAGCATGGCCACGCTATTTGCGTAATTATCAATACACAATAGGATGCTTCCAGACTGATTAATGGGGCTGAGGTAGCTCAGTAGGTTACACTATTACTTCGTACCTTGAGGGCGAGGGGTCGAACGCCACCTCCTGTCTGGGTGTTTGGAATACGCATGTTTTCAGTTTCCTCCATGGTGAACATAAATTGGGAGCAGATCATGACTCTACGCTCTTCAACAGGCATGATGCCTCCTTACATTCTCTAAATGTTCTTAATGCTACACTTCAGAAGGTTCTTGGATCTTGCTTTGTTAGAGGTTGTTGTGTAGCTCCTGCTCCTATCCTGCTTACACCTGTACCTGAGCATTCACCAGAAGCTCCGCCTAGCCGCACTTACACCCAGTCGACTACTCAACACCGGTGTGTTTATAGTGTGTTATTTGTACATCACTAATACATATGAAACATGTGAAATGTATTTTCCCTGTGGTGGGGGCTGGCATCCCTTGCAGGATGCACCCCAGGCTTGTGCCACTATGGATGAGGGAGCAGTTAATTGGTCAGAAACAATTTCATTAATGATTACTAATTAAGGATTACGTTATTGGTCCAATGCCTTCATATATACGATCATTAGTTGGAAGTGAATGTTCATCAGTTGAGTTTTACTTAATGAGAAAAAATGAGCCATAAAATAATGAAGTAGAGTCCCATTTCCTCAGACGCCAAAAAAAATTCCAGTATTTTTTTCCCCCCACAATTCTTGAAACCTTATCCATGCTGGATGGCTTTTAATGCAAGCTTTTAGACATAAAAAATTAGGATCCAGTGTCAGATATCAAAGAGGCGTCGCAGGGCGATGAGGGTTTCCCGTCAACCCACGTTATTCTGGAGACGCAAACAACTTGGGGACTTATTATTTCTGCGTTGCTCACAGTCTACACTCCTGTGCTTCACAACTGCCCTCGAGTCCATGTCGGAACATATTCTGAACCTTTCCTGTGTCTTTACAAGGTAACAGAAGAAACTGGTACAGACCATGTTTTATTATTTTTTCCTAGTTCTCACATGATATCAGATGCACTCGTCTGCTTTTCAGGAAAACTTTGCAATTTGCCTCTGTGAGAAGCCAAGCAGGCGTTAACGATCCCACTAAATGGGGGCCCAGTGACCTCAGGAACATCCCAGATGACTCGATGGCGTTCGAAGGACCTTAGGATCTTCTTCGGTGGCTCAGCAGCGACAGAATGTTAAAAGCCCGTAATTTTTTTTTAGTAAAAGTCCAGGATCGTATATAATCCAGCAGATTCTGCTGAGTGAAAGTGCCGGTTTGGCCTGCACTTGAGCGGATTTCCTGCGAGTGCTCCAGTTTCACATTCCCTGCGTAGTGCGTCTGCGTGTGTGTGTGTGTGTGTGTGTGTGTGTGCGTGTGCGAGCGTGTGTCCCACTACAGGCCCCGCGGTTCCCAGGACAGGCTCTGGATTACATAAGTAGCGGCCGCTAAAAGAAGGCAGGGTGGATAATCGCACTAATAACGATGATAAGTGACACTCTGATGAGGCAGTCTAAACAAAACTGCCGGCTTCAGAAACACAAGACGCATACAAATCAGCACTTGTGTCCAAGGCACCCCCCCCCCTCCACCACCCCAAGCAGACAGCCTCGGGACGGCACTGAACTCTGACAGGATCGCGAGACGCCCATGTAAGGTATCGCTTTCGCCGAAGCTCCGCCCACCCCGCTGATCCAGCGAAAGGGGCTCGTACTCTGTCAGGGTGTCAGTTTTCACTGGAGCTGGGAGCCTGACAGAGGGCGGGGTGTCGGAATGGGGGACTATAACTCCACACTGCCCTGTTTCTGCAGGGATCACGATGGGATTACCCACAAATCCTTCCTTTCGCAGGCTTCCCGCGAGGGCGTGCGTGACCCGTCACTGGGAGAGAGCTTCGCTTTCCGAGAGGCGGGCTCCTTGCTCCTGATTAAGGACCTCACACCGGGCCTTCCTGTAACGGTGGCCCTGTTTGTATGGGCTCATCAGGCCCAAGCTGTGGTTTTTTCTTTCTTCCTCCCACCACCATAAGAAAAGGATTAGCGGAGGAAAAAAAAAAAAAACACAGGAGTTTAACGGCTGAGCAAAGCTTTACGGCACATTTAACAGCAATGCCGCGGCTGGCGATGCCGCGGCTGGCGATGTCGCTCTAGGAAACTCTTGGCAGTCTGGTGTGCTATCACAAGAGCATAAACGAGGCAGAACTCATCCGAAGATTAAACCAACAGCGGGCAACTAAATTATATCACAAATAGAGTCGGCAAGCCGCAAGCCAGTGTCAGGCGCTTCCCCAAACAGCCGGAGGCAGTTAAGTGTCTGAATGTTTGTTGTTGTAAGCGATTTCGTTTGTCGGATTCATAAACGGAGATTAAAGGCTCTGTCCCCCTCAGAAAGGAGGGCGGCTAATTTGGGGGGCGGTGATGGGTAAAATCGCTTCACCCCACCACGAACCTTTTCAGACAGTGAAAACAGAGATGCTGGCCGTTCACACTTTGACTCTGCGGGTCTGATCAGTTTAGAAATCAGCTGGATAAGAAGTTTCAGCAGCGACAGGCCCAGCAGTGTCACCAGAGACCCGAGGTGAGTCATAAACCCCGCCAGAGCAAATAGCCAGACCCGGGCAAACCAAAGCCTGATTATACTCAAGGGGGGGGGTTCCTCCAAAGGGAATCCCTCAAGCTAAAGTAACACAGCCCCCATGTTCCTCTGACCACAGAGTCACTACAGTGCATACAAGCCCCCCGGCCACTTTCCACCACAAAAGACATAGGCAGACACAAGAGGCTCCGTACATTTTCCTAGCGTGAGCTCCTGACAGCCCCCTGACAGGATGGGAGGATTTGGATCCAGCAGATCATACCACGATAGGACACTGAACAGTGATTGATTGCTGTGCCCATCTCCCTCGAACCTGGATAGTTACATGCTGACATTCTCAGACTGACGATACAAATGTTTCTTAACCAAATTAACATACAGTTGACAAAGCAGAGTCAGCCAGTCTCTGGAGCAGAATGGGGGTTAAGGACCTTGCTCAATGACCCAACAGTAAAATCACTCTGACAACCATGGGATTTGAACCAGCAACCTTCCGCTCACAGGCACAGAGCCACACACCACCTCATAAGAACTGACCGGGCCAGCTCTAGGCTTGAAGCCAGGATCTTTGACAAAACAGTATGGACTTCCAAACTCTTAAATCACTCAGCTCTTTCACATTTTATTAACATTAATTTGTCCCAAATAAGGGAGAGGATGGAAGAGCATTGAAACACAGCATCTTGCGCTGAGAAGTCATCTGTGTCTCGATCCATTTTTCTCCAAGGCGGATCACGATGCCTTGGGGAAAAAAAACAGCCCAGGAGAAGCAGCAAGCAGGCGTTCATCTCGACTGCTGGGAGATTGGATTTAGCATGCCTCACGGTGAATGACAGAAAGCCTTCTGGCTTGTGGTGAAACCTGACCCGGCCGTGCAGCGCTGCTGAGAAGCCCCAGCTCCAGGAAGAGGCTGATTGATGTGGTTATTTTCACTTCCTATCCACTGCGACTTCAAAGCGCCCCTTCGCAGCAGCTGTGAACTGTCCGATCCCTGTCGAGGCCAGTGCCAACGTCCCTCACGAAGGCCCCGTTGTCACAACCAGAGATCTTGCTCTTCATCTGGGACACAGGGACAGCGCGTGTGAGTGTGGGTGTGCATCCCATTGCACTTTAACAAGGTCTCACCTGAGAGACCGATTTTCCCAAGCGACGGATCTCCAAAGGTATTAGAAGAGGTCGGGTGACGTCACTCCATGCAGGAAGGAGGTCCAGCTGTACGTGAGGAGCATAGGAGACCGGGTAAAGGTAGAGTGGTCTCGACATAAACCAACATGCGCAGATCACGCACGAAGTCACACGCTCACTCCAGCTGTTTGCTCTCCCGCCTGCTCTGGAGCGAAAGCCCAGTGAAAGAGCGAAACCAAACGCAGGCACCGGCTGCCAGCAAAAGGCTCCTGGGTAAGCAAACACCTCAATGGGGCTTTCATAGTCACACACCTCGGACAGAGGGCGGCTCTGTAACTGACACACCGTGAAATTTGTATGTAGGAGGAGCCGCATTGAGGTGAGTAGATTTCTCATCCCTTTGACAGACGTGATACAAGAAAAACTGACCCCCCGCCCCACCCCTCCCATGCCTGTCTGGAGAAATGGAAGAATAAGGGGTGACCACATCTTTGATCCTTGGCCGTCCTGAGCTTTCGCGAGGAGGCATCCCAGCCCAACCTCAACCGAGATCTGCCACCATCTCCAGCCGACAGCTGGACCCCGTCACAGCCTCCGAGTGCCTAATCATTAGGCATCCCCCCCCGGCTCCTCTGAAAGCCCCCTTTCCGGGGGTCACTGCCCTGCCCCGCGCTCCCCCAGTCCCCATGCTCCACCACTAATTAAGTGCTCCCCTTTCACTGGAGGCAGAGAACACGCACAGTTCCCCGTCTCTTAACTAACCTCACGTGCAAACCCGAGGTGGGGGTGGGGGCTTACAGCCTCGAGCACAGCGTATGCCCCAACCCCGTGAGGGGCCCCGGACTACCCAGGCCATCCTAGCTGTTACCGTACGGCAGAATCAAGGAATCTCCCGAAATGGGAACATTTCCATTACCTTCTAAAAATAATCGCACCTCTTTCCCCATCCATCTTCCCCGCCCCATATTTCCTTTATCGCGGGTTTCCCAGCTGCCTCTTCATGTCGGAATAAGTGCAGAGATTTTACGCACCCGCCACCAGGAGGGGACTCAAAACAAAGCAATTACATTTATAGGTTTACTTATTTGGTCTTTGGTCAAAAAAAAAAATGGGCGCTAGACTCTTATGCATTTGTGGACATTTTGGGCGTGAGAGTCTGCTGGTGCAGGAAACGGCCTTACCAGCATCTGGAGGACATCTTAAATACGTTTTTATGAGAGCTGGAGGCAGAGATCCACAGAGGAAAAACTGGAACAGCAGGGTGGCGCATAAAGACTGGACTGAGATCTCAGGGAGAACAGTGGACGCGTCTCTCATGCATCGGACAAATTAAGTCCACAAATGTAACCGCACTCGTTATTTATGACTTAGCTCATCAGTAATGCCTATATAAAGGTCCGTTGTTGAGAGCTCAGGGTGTCCTTCACGCTACACACAGCACAGGAACTAAACTAAACAAATGCCAACAGAACCCAAGCTCAGATTTATGACCAAAACAACTTAAGATCCATCCCCCCCATGGGCTAAACTGGAGAAGGTCAGTGAGCCATTCGGCAGTTAAAAGGTCTCCACAGCCCATCCTGAAGGATGTCACCTGGGCAATTCTTCCAGAATTATTTTAACACGGTGCAGATTTCAAAGGCTTGTGCTGCCAATGGCGACCCAGAAGGGTCAATTCCACAATAAATATCCAGTGGTCAAGTCAAATGAGGACACCAGAGACGGACAAGTCTAACAGACTGTGACAATGGTCAGGACCTCAAAGCTGGGGTCTGCTGCTACCCCAGGCCTGGTCTGCCGGAGGAGAACAGGAGCCTTTAATGAGGAAATCATTATGAGTGTCTAAGAATGAAATTGCAAAGCACTGCTACTCTCTAAAACTGTGCAGAAACCTCAGCTCAGATTAGACCTCTGTAGGGGGTCAGACTCTCAGTTCTTGTATACTGTTAGATCAGGAGATGGGTAATGTGTGGCTTAATTGACCAACACTCATAATCATAAGGTTGCCAGTTCGAACCCCAGAGCCGACAGACTGCCACCACCATTGGGCCCCTGAGTGAGGCCCTGTACTCCTGAGGTGCTGAACACTGGCTGACCCTGTGCTGTGGCCTCCAAATTTCTCTCACCTGCATGTGTGTCTCTCTCTCATAGACAGCAAGACGGGGCAGGCGAAAAGACAATTTCCCAATGGGGATTAATAAAGTATCGCTATTCTGTATTCAAAATCCTGCTATAAAAACAACATACTTTTCCCCTGACCTACACTGATCAAACAGCTTAACCAAAGTCTTGATTTTCTCATGCATCTCCCTGTGCACCACTAATTGCTCTGGAAAAAAAGAAGTATTTCATATAAGAGGGACATCCAGGGTGAGCCCTTTGAAATGAAGAAGCTCTGGGCAGCTAGCCTCTCTCACGGGATGCCGCTCATATGAAAGCGCAAGCTGGTACAAAGCTGTGAAGTCAGTGAGGGATGCTCCATGGCGAATTAGCTCGGGCCGGCTCTGACGTGCAGACAGACAGGCTGCGCAGTGCAGGGGTCCCATCACTCAGCCGTCCGCAGCAGCTGCACTTCTGATGCCCGCAAGGCCGTCTGCTGGGACTGGGGCCCCCACTGGACCCCTGACCCCTCGAGAGGGGGCTGCTTTTCTTGTAGGACAGATCATATATATCTAAAACGGGAAACCATGAACAGTGTGTGTCATCTTTTTCTTCTGCTTCTACAGCCTGTAATGTGACCAGCAGAGCCGAGCGCATATGTCTGTCTGTCTGTCTGTGTCTGCCTGTCTGTCAGTCAGTTTGTCTGTATGTATGTGTCTGTCTGTCTGTCTGTATATGTGTCTGTATCTGTATGTCTGTGCGTCTGTGTCTGTATGTCTGTCTGTATGTCTGTCTGTATATCTGTCTGTCTGTATGTGTGTCTGTGTCTGTATGTCTCTATGTATGTGTCTGTCTGTGTGTCTGTATGTCTGTATGTATATCTGTCTGTCCGTCCATCTGTATGTGAGTCCATGTCTGTCTGTCTGTCTGTATGTGTGTCTCTCTGTCTGTCTGTACGTGTGTCTCTCTGTCTGTCTGTCTGTGTCTGTCTGTCTGTCTGTCTGTGTGTGCCTGCATGTCTGTCTGTCTGTGTGTGTCTGTCTGTCTGTGTCTGTATGTATATCTGTCTGTCAGTCCATCTGTATGTGGGTCCATGTCTGTCTGTTTGTCTGTATGTATGTGTCTGTCTGTCTGTCTGTCTGCATATGTGTCTGTATCTGTATGTCTGTGCGTCTGTGTCTGTATGTCTGTCTGTATATCTGTCTGTCTGTATGTGTGTCTGTGTCTGTATGTCTCTCTGCATGTGTCTGTCTGTGTGTCTGTATGTCTGCATGTATATCTGTCTGTCCGTCCATCTGTATGTGATTCCATGTCTCTCTGTCTGTCTGTACGTGTGTCTCTCTGTCTGTCTGTACGTGTGTCTCTCTGTCTGTGTGTGTGTGCCTGCATGTCTGTCTGTCTGTGTGTGTCTGTCTGTATGTCTGTATGTATATCTGTCTGTCCGTCCATCTGTATGTGAATCCAAGTCTGTCTGTCTGTCTGTCTGTCTGGATATGTGTGTGTGTCTGTCTGTGTCTGTATGTATATCTGTCTGTCAGTCCATCTGTATGTGAGTCCATGTCTGTCTGTCTGTCTGTGTGTGTGTGTCTGTCTGTCGGTGTCTGTATGTCTGTATGTATATCTGTCTGTCAGTCCATCTGTATGTGAGTCCATGTCTGTCTGTCTGTCTGTCTGTCCGTCTGTCAGTCCATTGGTTTGTATGTGTGAGTGCCTGTTTGTCTGTATGTGTGTCTGTCTGTCTGTTTCAGTGTGTCACTGTCCGTCAGCGTGCCTGCCACCCCCCACCTCCCCCACATGCCTCCAGAGCTTCAGCACCGCCCCACAGCCCCCACCGCCCTCGATTGGGTTCCACTTCATCGACTTTTTAAAGGATGGAAAATCATTACAAATCTGGGACGAACAGATCGAGAAAACACAGAGACGTGTCAGGGTGCCAGCTCTAACCAAAGGAGCCAAGCGCCGTTTGACAAGCCTCGGTGGGACATCAAGGGGAGGAGCCTTACACAGCCGTGCTCCGCTCATTCGCCAGCAAGGCGGCGAAGGCCACTTTTATCGCTCGCTACCAAATTCCGTCTTGGTGAAACTAGCCACCACGCACTACAGAGAGCAGGCCAGGGTACCCCTGCCGGCACCTAGAGACCAGGCCCCTGCTGTGGGTTTCTGGTGTTGCCAATGAAACCAGATAAGGTAAGGAGAGCGGGGGCACAGGTCTGGGGGGCCAGGGGGCCTCCACCCCCCCCTAGAAAGGCACATGTCTGACTTCTCCCCCATTTACACAGCTGGGCATTTTCACTCAGGCAGATAATGTTACATTTCTAATGTGGCAGTGGTTCCTCTGGCCAGGACGTGAGCCCACGGCCTTTCAGGGATCACAAACTTGGGTCTTGGGCCTCTACGGCCATGCTGCCGTTAGCAGTGGGGGACCAGAGGGGTGCCAGCACCGGGGCCTCCCGGGTCGGCCCGCAGGGGCTGCGTTCCAGGCCAGACCAACCGCACCACAGTGGACCGTTGTTTCTGGCGGTCGCCCGTTTCCACACAGGCATGGCAGTCTGCTCCCCGCCATGTTTACATAAGACAGGGTGCTAACTATTTTTTCCTTTGGAGGATCGCTAACTGGACCCAGGGCCTCACCCCTTCGACTCCGGGCTGCGCTGAAGTCGGCACAAATGACCAAGAAACAGCTTCTGATGAAACGGTCTACCCAGAAATCCCACATAGAAGATAATCCCACCGGCGGCGCGTGTATAGCATTCTACAATCCATATTTCTAAATCTCAATCTTCTTCTACCCCCTCGATTCCTGCTGTTATTGTGTCCGTACCTCCATACAAGCCGAAGGCTAAGTCCCAGGTATCTCGAGTCCCAAACACCTTCCGCAGGGTCTGAGTCCGCGGCCCGCTGACTTTAGCCCCGCCTGTGAGGGCCAGCTCTCATTAAAGTGGTGGCCCTCGGACTCAAAGGAGTGAGCAGCCCTGGCCAGCCGGGGGGAGCGTGTGGGGGTACTTTCCATGTTGTAAGCTGCCCAGGTATGTGTAATTAAATCTCACAGCTTGTTTTTACAGCCCTGGGACGTTCTCCTTGTTTCCACCATTAATGGGTTAGTGCTGCCTTCTGTGGTGGGGGTTGCACAAAAATAAAACGAAGCTGGGGGAAAAAAAAATAAAAATATACATCTTGTTAGCTTTCGTAGCAGTAAAGCAGCATCGCGGTAAAGGAGAGGCGGGCCTGTAGCTTGCGGAACTGCCCCGCTACCTCCCAGCCAACTGCCGGGTGTGACTTTGGGAGGCACCGACCAGCCCCGACCGCATGCGGCTCTGTCCTAATTAAGGCCGACCACAGCACGCGGCACTGCCGTTCGGCGGCTACGTCAAGCCCAGCTGTTTACACAACCCGGTCTGGTCCGCGCGGTTTACCGCCAGCAGAGGGTGTGCTCACTGGGCTTTCGGCACCCTGCACCAAGGAGGCGTTCCCCAGGGGCTCAAGCTGTTAAGGTTCCCTTTCTGTTCAGCAGTGTAGGCCTGCAGCTGAGGTCTGGACCATGTCATTAGCTGTTTTTGATCGAGGGCGCCGAAAAAAATGGGCGTGGTTCCAAGATGGGAGGGAGGGAGGGAGCAGACACAAGCTGGTAATGGGAGGGGGCCGGAGATGCCAAAAAATCACAGCGGTACCAGGAGGGGGGGGGGGGGGGAAAAAAAGGAGGGGCAAAAAACAAGGGAGAGGGAAATTTTGGGAGGGGGAGGGAAAAAAGAAGGAAACGGGGGGGGAGCCGGGCGTGGGACAACAGCGCGGGGAAAACACA